>AP028440.1:3866519-4528241 GCA_036509395.1 Antheraea yamamai
TTGGAGTTGGTTGGCACGGAATAAGAAAATTCTGTGCATTTATGGAATTATCGCTGTCCGACCGGGTAAAAGAGGCAAGAATCGCTTCAAGATCAAGCAGAAAAGAAATGCAAGAGCAGGAAGATAATCTGGAAGGCCAATTGTATGGTGCAGGCATCGCAGATTAAAGGTATTGTGAAATTATTCATGATTTTCTACTACTCAAAACTTTAAACGCGTTTATCTCAATACAGTATTTTTCAAGTTGGCTGGACTCGTAAC
This sequence comes from Antheraea yamamai, assembly GCA_036509395.1. Taxonomy (NCBI): domain Eukaryota; kingdom Metazoa; phylum Arthropoda; class Insecta; order Lepidoptera; family Saturniidae; genus Antheraea; species Antheraea yamamai. The sequence continues at coordinate 3,866,781 of AP028440.1, forward strand.
TCAAGAAATTTTCAACCGATTAACTTGAAATTTTGTAAATATCTTGAAATATACATTGTCTATGGAAGTACGTAGGATTTTTTTTTTATATTGCGTAGTTCATTTGTTATTAACAATTATCTGACAATTTTTCAGGCAAGTTTGTCACTTTTCACTTTAGAAGGGCGCCATTTGGCCAAAAATCAATATATCGCAAAAATCCTACGTACTTCTATAGCAATTACTATATATAATCGGGAAATTCATTTGCTCATTATTATTTTAAAAGTTACAGGAGCTGTTAGTCCGGCCGTGGACCCCGAAAAAAAAAAGACGTCGTCGCAAAAACGCTGCACAGCCGCCATTTTGTAATGAATCGCTTCAAAAAAATTATTGTAAGCAGTCACTGCTATAGATAATAAAATCACGTTTCTGTTATCTTGATTTATTTTGTAGTTTTTCTGAAAAAAAATCCCCAAAAACCCTATTTTTTTCAGCCTCTAGGGTGGCCTAAGGCCTTAAAACAACAATATGTAGATATTGGAAATTATATGTATTTATACATAACAAAAATCTATCTCCTCTTTCTTCCATTTGTTTTTTTACTGGGTGCTCTCTTTCCCTTCCCTGCTTTCGGTTTTTTAGCTGAGAAGTTAGTTACATTTCCTTTTCCCTTCATACGCCTTCCTTTTGGAAGCTTCGTATTTTTCTTTTCTTCTGACCGCCTAAAAATAAAAATAAAATATTTGTACATTATACACATTACTGAGAACACTACCTTATACCGAAACGACACAATGATGGAGTTTTTTCTTTCTAGAACTGACTACGCTATTGACCTATTACGGTCTTAACAGCTTCACCGGACTATTCACTACTACATTTATTACTACTTACTACTACATTTTATGTAATGAGAAATACTGCCACATGATAGTTATAGTTTCTGTCAATGACTTTGCTTGTGTTAATGTGATTTCGATCTATTTCTCGGAAACAGTAATTTTTTCAGGATCAAAAGTGCCTTTCTTTTTTGTACCATTTAGGTGGATGCAAAGTTTCAACAGTTGAGTAGTTAAGATGTGAAAGTGTATCAAACAAAACGAAGAATGTCGCTACTCTTTCTGTGAATCCGTATCATTGCTACTTTTCTTGTATGAAAAACAATTTGTCATAGGAAATGCCTGTATAATTCACAGAATTTATATCGTTATTATGCTCACAGTATTATTAGGTCAAGGGCATTTGTGAGTGAGAGACATATGCCAGAGGAAGGAAGAGGATCTAAACCAAAGTTCATTCACACAACTTGCTAATTATAACAATTAGGTATTAATATAGCCATGTGACCTTAATCTTAAAAATATAATTACGTTTTTTATATTCCGCCTGTGACGCAATGACGAAAAAAAGTGTAATCCCAATGAGATATAACTATAATGAAATATTCATAATTTCAATGCCTATTAAGTGCAAAAAATAATAGAAGTAGACTTACTGTGATTGTTCGTCATGTATTTGCTTAGCTACTGCCTTTTCCATATCAATCTTGGGTCTCTTATTCAGAATGTTGTCAAGCAGATTTAAATTGTACTCCTTTTCAGCCTGTGGAGTGGGTATAGGTGCTTTACGTTTCCGTTCTTTTCCCGGTATTAATTCGTGTATACCTTTACCACGAGCTTCTTTCTCCTTTGGCAGTTTATCCTGAAACTTGCCTAGCGATGCTGTTGACGCCTTGGCTACTGTTGCTGCAGTCGCAAGCTGGATTCAAACAAATTTTCTTCTTAAAATTTATGATAGTATGACAACACTGACTGTGAATTGAACGTGGAAATTATGTTTAATTCATTGTTATTAGTATTATTTGCAATTTCGTGGATACTGACAATATTCAGATTCCTTTGGAGCAAAAAAATTTTTTTTTTTTCGATAAATTAACACATTTTTTTACTCAATTTATACAGATTAATTACATGCTGCATAAGCCGAACACGAACACTTAGGATAGCACATCTCAATCGATTGTTCCCATGCTGTCACTTGCACGAGCACACAGGCGGTATGTGACAATGCGTTCAGGTATTCATCAATTTATAAGATGTTATCACCTTAATAAATAAAAAGAATAGTACAGAATTGGTTAAAAAATTATGACTGAATACCTGTGTTGTAGATGCCTTATCAGATGTGATAGGTATTCCAACTCTTGGTATCTTTACTTTCTTAGCTCTTGCTATGTTCTTCAGTCTCTGCAGTTCATTCTTGGCCACTTTTTCCGATTTCTCATTAGCTTTCTTTTCATACATATCTGTCATTGGATCTACATTTTGAGGCACTTCTATAAGCCAATTCTTCTCTTTTTCGGCTGCTGCCTTTTTGAAACTGTATAATAGAAAAAAAATGATTACATACTGTTACATTAAAAAAATACATACATGCTAATGTCAAAAACTAATCAAATCATCTAATGAGCCATTGGCAGTCATTAGTCAATTAGCCTTTCTCATGTCAATATTAATACATTGTTTGCGGGAAATATACTTTTATGTATTTTATTATTTGTCACTGGAGCATGGGTCACATAAAAATACATATTTAGTAAATTTATGCTAGAGGGTGGATAAGCTATGAATACAATATATGATTGCATGGTGTTTGCAAAAACAATTTGCAATGTTTCTTCCCAGAAATTTAGTTTGTCAAGTTGATTAGTCTACTGTGGAGTTACTAGCTCCAGAACACTCACAAATTCACACCAAAATAGTAAAATAAAATATAAAATAATATTATATAATAATATAATATAAAATAAGTATATTACCCGCAAAGTATTGCCACATTTAGTAAAAGACCGGCTTACTCTAAATACTAGAAACTGTAACAAACTGGTTGTCCCATGTTTCTGACTTAGCAGGATCAGTAATTGTTTTATAGGTAATAGTGTTAGGTTTTATAATAAAGTCCCAAAGCATGTTACTGATTTGCCAGACTGAAGTTTAAGCATCATGTCAAGCTGGTTTTGATGTCAAAAGGCTATTATAGAGTGAATCAATATGTGTTGTCTGGAATTGACTTCTCTCTGTGCATCCACTAAAAATGATTGTATTATGTATTGGAAACATATATGTTAAAAAAATGTACCCGATTGAGTTTCTTGCCGCTTCTTCTCGATGAGGGGGTTGTTTTCCGAACCGGTCATAGTTTTGACGTTCATAAGTGCCTTATTAGGGCCTAAACTGAATAAAGTATTTTTGATTTGATTTAATTTGAATAGACCTGCATGCAAAGTATTAATTACAAAGTTTTACTATAGACATTACTCCTAAGAGTGTTTGCAGAGACTTTAACATGTATTTTATATTACAACTTTATATTAAAATTTTTGTATTAATGCATAATTTACTTGATTATTACCAGTACACAAATAACAACTGAATTTGCGAGTAACTTAGTTAAATGGTATGTGAATTTTGTGTCACATCAAATTCTTCAATTACATAATATTACTTGACTAATACATATAGTATACAAATATATTTTTGTTTATATCCATATATCAGACATTGTTAGATCATACATAGAAATTCAGAGTAGAGTAAAAATTATATCCACAAATTGATTTGTTTTACAATGCTTACCCAAACAGAGGCACCCATTTCTGCAACTGTTCATCCCATTTTAGCTTATCTTTCTTTTTCTTTGTAATGCCTTTAGTTTTTGCAAACTCTTGCCACTTAGTCAACGGTTTCGGTTTTGGTACTGGCTTGGATCTCGGTAATATAGTAGTTGGGATAGGTAAGCGCACAACAATGGCTTCCTCAATTCTCTCTGTGGGCAATTCCCATATTTTGTTTAGTAATAACTGTGTGTTGTCTCTTGTCAAGGACATTAAGTATTCATCCTTATCTGAACTGTAATTGAAAATATATATTTTTAAATTATCATTGGTAGTAAATCTAAGTGGTAAATTCTATCAATGGAGTAGCCAGCACAGGTGACTGACAGGTACAGGTGACTGACAGGTACACTGATAAAGAAAAATTTATGCTAGACATGGAAGCAAACTTTTTTAGTGTAATCTCCTTATTTGTAGTCCCCGCCAAACTTTTTGACCACTCTGAATATAACTGCACAGAACACAGATTTAAACTCTTGTATTGTATTAAACTTTTTACTATATTACGCGCAAGTCCAAACTTACGGCTATATTCAGAGTGGCCAAAAAGGTTTACTACAACAATAATTGTGAAATTTTTTGGTAAATTTTATTATTTGATTGTGTGCCACTACATGCCGCGGCTGTCGAACTTTGTACATATTATAACACTTAGACATGGACTATGAGATTTTATAACTCATCTCTGATATTCGCAAACCATGTGTACCAAGATCTATTTTTTTATTTATGTCAGACTTATGTGTACCTCTGGGATATAAGCAAACATTATTTTCATAGCTACAAAACACATTTATTATTTATTACTAATATAAATGAACGTACTTTAATAGTTTATTGTCCAGATCATTTGTGTCGCATGCAAGCAATGTCCCGATATCGAATTCTAGTTCCAAATGTTTTTCTACAGTTATAGGCCTATATTTCTCTGCTTTCTTTTGTTCTCTTTCTAAAATTTCGTTAACTATATCCATTGTAACTTATTTTCCTTTCACCACATCATAACATACAAAACTAGCCTAAAAATGATGGTGATCAAAAAGATAATAGACACGTGTGATTTTGACAAGTATTCAGTGTTGCCTTAGGTCGTTCATAAATTTTACTGTACGACTTGCAATTTTTTCATTTTATTTAAAGAAATAAAAAAAAAACTGGGTAGATACGTTTTTATATTACACCAAACTGTATTTATTTATTATATAACGAAGTAATACATAAATTATGTGGGTAAATACCACGTAATAGAGAAATATTACAACGGATTATATAAATATATATAAACAAAATGAAGAAGTTTGCTGTTGTGCGCACATCACACAAAATCTACTGAATAGATAGAATTCTATGGATCATTATTTTAAGTTTAATTTCTTAAATACTAGGCGTTTATCAAAAAAATAAATAAGAATATCCTCATTAAATAGAAAATTACAAAATTTTAAGAAACTACGAGTTTTTCGAGCAGTCCTCTTTCAGTTGTATGTTTTTCTTTGCCAAAGAGAACTGATGCAAGCGAAGTCGTTCATATCCGTAGGAGACGAAAAGTAAATGGATAAAAATGTTTACAAAGACATTTTGTAAGCAAAGCATATATTTTATTTCATTTTTTTTACATTTTTTCTTTCAACATTAAATATATTCTTAAATAAAAAAGCACTAGTACAAAACACAGAATCCGAAAAACGTCGTGTCGCTTCAAAAAAATCGATGACCACCGTCAAACTGTTCAAGCTATACTTAAAATGAGAAATAATTTCATATGCAAACGTAGAATAGAACTGATTATAAGGGCAGTTTCATTTGCAAGAGTCTATAAGGCTCACGAAAAACAACATATATGGAAATCTATAGAGCGCAGTAATGTAAAGTTTTTATTTAGTTTATACTAGCGGGCCCGGCAGACGTGGTCCCACCCTGATTATAAAAAAATCCTTGACAAATTATATACCAAAACATTCCTCATAAATCACTTTATCCACTGGTGAAAACTGTTTGAAAATCCGTTCAGTAGTTTTTGAGTTTATCGCGAACAGACAGACGCGGTAGGGGACTTTGTTTTATACTATGTAATGAAATGATATAACATAATATGTCGTAATTAAATATATGTCATAAATTAAATATATACATGGCATAGATCCTTCATAGTATATAAGAAACTTAAATAACATCTTAGAATTCAGTAATGTGGTCATAAAATCAACGAACATAAGGTAAGTCTCATTTACTGTATAGATAAAATCGTACTAGATATTATTTTACTTGTCTCTGTCAGATGTTGTCGTAGACTTATATTAGTAGTCGTCGTAACATATTTTAGACGATAAGCACAAATAAAATATCCCTTAATTTAACCACAAAGTCGCTAAATACCATCATTACAAGTTACCAGCTTTGCTTTGGATATATAAGACATCATGATTTTTTTAGATACTTAAGCTACCGATATATCTTACATACGAACATGCGTACATTGAAACACATTTCATATTAGGTAAAACATGTTCTGGAATATTTACTACTTAATGATGGTTCAGCATTGCAAGTAATTTATACGACTCTGACAGATTTATTTCAATTTGTAACCTAATGACAAGATGAGGAGGATTTGAAATATTTCGAACTTGTTTGATAAAGTAGTAACTAATAAACATTCCGCATAAATATTAAGAGACTTTCCATTCATCCAATAAAATAAAACACAATCAATTTAAAAATTGTTTAAAGTTAGGTAAAATCAAATTTACTCTTAACACAGTAATGTAATTTTATCTTGGTTAGTGAAGTTGTATGTGTTATATTCATTTTGTATGGTTTGCTAGCGCATTAACAGCTTTTCATCATAGTAGATGAAAATTCATCTTTTGTATTCAGCTCGGAAAGCACCTCCGTTTAGAAACTTTATAATCATTTAATTTTGTGCTAACAATGTAATTAGGTTATCAAGGAATTTAGAAACGTACATACAATTTTTTTAAATCGTGTTTTTGGGAGTATATCTGTTTATCTACTTGTTGAACAATTGCAATTCAAATTACCTGGTGGCACTGAACTTGTTTATTTACCTGTACATAGTTTTTGACACGGAATAAAGATTAATGCTTTCTGCCGTGATTTTTAATGTCTGACTTGGATGTATGGTCTTGTGTATCTTTGCCTTAGTAAGAATAATCATTATCTGTAGAGCTAATTTATAATTTCTGTCATTTACTACATGTCATATAAAATTGTAAATATTATTGTGTTGTGTAGTTGCTTCGGATTCTGTTCCAAATATATCAAGTATAAAATGACTGGTGAAACAGAAAAGAGTTATTGTTTTAAGACTGAAAATAAATTCATCGTAAAAAGTGGAAACAAAAAGCGTATGTGGAGGTCTTTGAAGCAAATTTTAACAGCAGAGCGGTCTCTTCCTTGGCCAGATGAAGCAGTTTTATGTAATAAATTTGGTGTAAAATTAATTTTCATTGTTAAGAAACGATAAAAATATATTCCTTTTTCTTTGTAGATTACTCCATCAATGCTCCCCCAACTTTCAAGCCTACAAAAAAATATTCAGATATATCCGGACTTCCAGCACCATACGTCGATCGCCATTCGAAACTTTTCTACTCAAATACTGAAGAGTTTTCAACGGTCAGGAGTTTGCCGATGGACATAACAGCTGGATATCTACAACTAAGAGGCGCCAATACAATTGTAGGATAAATATTGTGGTTAGAATGTTGATATGTTAATTTATAAAAAACTAGCTGGCGCTGCGGACGTTGTCCCGCCCTGATAATAAAAAAAAAGTTTGACAAATTATATATCAGAATCTTCCGCATAGATCACTTTATTTACTGCTGAAAACCGCATAAAAATCAGTTCAGTAATTTTTGCGAATACTCAGAGGAATCTGATTAAGGAATATGCAAGTTTTTACAAGTAACAGTTGCTGAGATTCATAAAATATTATCTGCCTACATTGATAGGTGAAGGTAAGTCAACATTGTTAGTTCTCCGCACTATCGAAAATAGACCAATTTTCATAGACCCCCGCTTACTAATTGTGCACCCCAATTTCTTTGTCACGCCAATGTACACCCCATCGGAGTCTCTCCTGGATCCCTGGGGGTCCATCTGGACCACTTTAGGAATAACTAATTTAGAGCATTAAAAAGTAGAACAAAAAATACCAAAGTATGATATGATGCTCTTTTGTTGTATTATTGCTAAAGTTAATCATAAAAAGGATAAAAAATATTGTAATACATTTATTTTTTTCTCTAAAACTGAATGAAATGTTCAAATTGCTTGGCTTCGGCACAAATACACGCTCCACATTGGCTCAAAAAATATCTTTTAACTAGACGTGCGTATCTCCTTGTATTTACTTCTGCGGACTGAACAATTTTGTGGAGTGGTTCTGCTAAATTGAATTGGTTTCGAGTATATTTTCTCTTATGTAGCCCCAGTAAAAGAAATCAATTGGGTTTAGGTCTGGATACTGAGGAGGCTACAAAATTGAACAGAGGCGCCCAATCCACCTATTGGGATATTCAGTGTTGATATAATCCTGTACAGGACGAGCATAATGCGCTGGGCAACTATCTTATTGAGACCATATGTAGATATGGACTGGTAAGTCTTCTAATAAAGTTGGCAAATTGTACTGTAGAAAATCCGGGTAGTTGTTGTCAGTTAAGTTTTCAGGTAGCTCAAATGTCCGATTACGTCCCTTCAAAATTCTGGTCCACATATTAACTTTGAATTGATATTGGGAGCGGTTTTCTAGCGTTAAATGTGGGTTCTTTATGTGCCAACCATGTAAGTTGTGCAAGTTTAAATAACCGTCTTTTTTAAACAAGTCAATGCTGGGTGCATAGTCATGAGGCAGCAGACTTTGTACACGTTGCATATAGTAGGGGTCATATAGGTGACGCTTTAAAATTCGATGAGCAATACTTTTCGGTATACCAGTGGTTCTTTCATATGCACGTAAAATAAAATATCTGTGTCTCACTTCATTGCATTTCGAACAGTGTGATATACTCTTTGAGTGTGACTCTCTATCTCACTCTATCACATTTACCTGTCTCGCTTACTTAATAGTGAAGTAGAACTCTATGCACACAAGTGATATTTAGGTATATCGATTTTATAAAAATTAATAGTTCACATAAGCGTCATCTCTCCAACACAAGAATCTTACCCTGATAAAAATAAGTAGTTGGACTGTTTTCTACATATATGTCAATTTTGAAGTTGGTAAACTAAATAATATTTTGACTGCTTACGAAGCAAAAATGGAAACAAGTAAGGTATTCTGATTGGATGAAATAATTATTTGTGAAATTAGTAAACGAAAACGAACTACATTGAAACTATTTCATTGGTTAAAATGTTGTTTTTTAAAGTAAAACTTCCTTAGGTGCGACTAGGACTGCGTTCCACTAAGCGCTCACAATGCTCATTGCTATTGAAAGATAAATGTATAATTCAATTTTTATATTTAATTTTAGTGTAATAATTAATTAATTTGCATTCAAATAAAATAAGAATGACTTTTGAGGCAACATTAGGATATTTGATGATAATTGTATATATTATTGAGCTATGTTTTATAGAAGTGTATAAATGATATATTTTTCTCATTTCTTGGTTTAATACAAAATATTAAATTATCATTAAGTGATTATATATTCATTTCCTCTTAGAATTTAACGATTCCAAACATTTTTAAATAGACTTTAAAATTATCAAAACTTTATTAACATATTTCATGTAAATATATTAATAAATTTAATTAATCCATTAAATACAATATGTTATTTAATATAAATATTCTTTATTGCATCAAATAATGACATTTTTACGGTCGCCATCTTTATTGAAAATCCTGCCAATTTTGTCAACGCCCACATCGACCCATCTCCAGACAAGGGGCGTCGTGAGCTTCGCGTGAGCGTATGTTATGACGTCATTAATGACGTTTTCGTCGCGACCGCAATGCTCGCGGTCGTCTAGTGGAACGGCTAAAAGGCTGTTGTGAGCGTTGTGAATCTCAGTATATAGTATCTTATCTATGGTTGTGAATGTCTTGTGGAAAGCGCCCTAGGAGGTAACTGTACGACAATGCAACGGAAGTCCGTTAGGGCAATATGGCGACACGTTTTGTACCATCCGGTTTTTAAATATTTTTGATTTTGTCAAGAAATAGCTTAAAAACGAAACAATCAAAAAATTTAGAAAAAAAAATAATATAAAAAATATTAAATTAAATAATAATTTAAATCATACAATAATATTAATTATATATATGAGCGCGCAACCGAGCTGCTATCTGGTTTCAATGTAAATGTAATGTAAAAAATTAAATCAAAGCTTCATTATTTGTAGTGCCATCTATCAGCTAATTGGGAACTTAAATAACACAGGAAATATTATTAGCAACTTTTTGTTATAAAGTTAATAAAATATAGAGAAGTACGCAAAAAAAAATTGAATAATAATAAAAACCATAAAGTAGAATTAATTATGTATACATGGGCGCGCGACCGTCCTGCCATCTGGTTTCAATTTATTTTTTTAAAATGTATAGTGGTTGACGATAATAAATCTATATATTACTAGTGTTACATCATCAATAAATGCCTTTTTAAACCCTCATAACACGAGGTATTTAGTTTTAACCTAATCGCCATATCTTATAACGCCAAAGAAGTTTTACTTCAACCGCGTGTGAGGGTTACATGCACTCATTTTTTTATAATCAATTTCGCGATTGCAGCGATATAGATTTTAACTGAAGTAATAATATTTCGATATTTATTAAAAAATGCGATTTTGGCGTATAAGCAATGTTTACTCAATATATTTTGTTTAACGAAACTACGATAACTCGCATTTATTAAATACTGTACGAAATTAGCAAAATGCTGTTTACCTTAAAGATATGAATTATTGCTATTTCTACTAAGCACGCATAATGCGAAATATTTATTTTATTTCTAGAGAAGAGATAAATAATGCTATAATTATAACGAATTAAAAATTTTCAATTTAGTTTTATTAGGACGACGCAAAATAATATACGGCGAGATACGTAACACGAAAACTAATTGAATATAAATTACAACAGTGACTACAATTAAATGCACTGTACGTAATGTCTTCTTCTCCTATTTTATTTTTGGCAACTAGTCTTCTAGTAGACTATTACTGCCAATGTCAAGTGAATATCGTATTACAAGTTTCTTGATATAATTTCAATGAACTTTCCTCAGAGTTTTTGTGACAAGTCAGAATCCATGCTCCGTGGTATTATTTCCGATCCACTTGTGCACAATAACCAAACTATATTACGTAAAGCATTACCAACATTACACAATATAGAGCCAAATAACACAAGATTATGGATAAAATATAAAGACCACTATATAGCATTCCAAAATTCCGCCAAAAACTCAGTACGTAATGTCATTTTTGATTATTACTAAATTCGTTCAGAAATCTCTTTTTTTTTTGAACTGACTACGCTATTGACCTAGCAAGGTCTTAACAGCTTCACCGGGCTACATCAGAAATCTCGTTGTAAATAGATAGACTTTTTTAAAGTTACAATAAATTGTATAGTACCTAGGATACATATGTAATTATTTTTCAAAATGAAAATGAGTTTGTGTATATAAATACTTTTATATATTACATCTTAAAATTACGAACGCAATTAAACTGACATTACTAGAAGTGTCAAAATCAAAGCCAACGTGCGTTGTGCTTAGCATGGGATATTTTGGCTTTTATTTTTTTACATTTTAAATTAAAGACCTTTTAGTTATAACAAAAATGTCTTCGTCATTCTTTTTGAGAGGCAAGTCCAGACAAGTGCTGAAAAGGAAAGGCGACAAAATTAAGAAAAAAAAGCCCAAGAAACAAGTCGGGCCTAACCTAGAAAATAATCATGAATCTTCCGAAAGTGATTTGGATATTAACAAGTTTTCCGATGCAGAACAATCTGAAAGTGATCATGAGACTGCTGAACAAAAGAAATTACGGATAGCCAAGAAATATTTAGAAGAAATAGAAAAGGAAGAAGCCAAACGGGCAGAAGATAAGGAATTGGACGATGCTGTTGAAAAACGTTTACAGCGAGATTATTTGGAACAAAGAGGTAAATTAAAAGTAGAACTTGCTGACAAATATGATAAGCCCAGTGAAGATGATGTACGACTTATCCGTGCTAAGGAACATCGCTTGACCCTCACATGTGTTTGCGTCAGTAGCGATACCAATTACGTGTTCACGGGCAGCAAATGTGGTACTATTATAAAATGGAGTATAAAAGAAAAAAAGAAAGTTGGTTTATTAACCTATAAGTCACACAGTTCAGTATTGAAAGGAGGTATAGTGTCTGTTTCAATATCAACAGATTCAAAATATCTAGCATCATCTGATCAATCGTTTAACATACAAATCTGGGATCCAATCACATTGAAACACGTACACACATTCAAAGGTCATAAAGACCTTGTAACTGGCCTAGTATTTAGAAAAAATACTCATGATTTATACTCTGCCAGTAATGACAGGTCTGTGAAAATATGGTCTTTAGATGAAATGGCATATGTCGAAACATTGTTTGGGCATCAATCTCCTATCACTTCTATAGATGCATTAACAAGGGAGAGAGCAGTCACATCAGGTGGACGAGACACTACAGTCAGGATATGGAAGATAGCTGAGGAGTCTCAGCTTATTTTCAATGGACCAGTGGGCAGTTTGGATGAAGTGAAACTGTTGGATGAAGAACACTTTGTATCTGGTAGTGACAACGGAGCATTGTGTGTGTGGAGTGTTCTAAAAAAGAAGCCTCTCTGCAGTGTATTTGAGGCGCACGGTTCTGAAAATGGTGTGCCTCGATGGATCACAAGTTTAGCCACTCTTTTAAATTCAGACATTTTTGCATCTGGCTCTTATGATAATAATGTAAGACTTTGGAAAGTTTGTGAGGGGTATAAAAAAATTATATTATTATTCAATTTAAGTATAAATGGATGTGTAAATAGTATGCAATTTACAGCAGATGGCAAGCAGTTGTATGCAGCATTAGGACAGGAGCATAAAAGTGGCAGATGGTTCAAATTAAGTAGTGCTAAAAATGGTCTTCTAATTGTTAATTTTAAAATTAAGTCTGAGAGTTGACTTTTAATAAATAAGTTTTAACTTATCTGGTTTTTTTTTTTTGCATGCACAAATTTACCAAACAATTTTAAAAACGATTAGATCTATTTTTACCGGCAGATAGCTGACCTTATAAAGAGTGACTAAAACTGTTGTATTTTAGACTGGCTGTTACCCGCGACTTTGTCTGCAGTGGAATATTCAAAATGCTTTTCATTACTTTCTTACATAGTGTAAGTGATCACTGAGGGGTTTATATTGCGAGTTAAAGCACAGAAAGTTAAAGTAAGTTCTTTGTCTGTGTCCGCGCGCACTACCATTGTTTCCACAAAATTTGTAACATATGCAATTGTATGGAAGCACGCGCACTGCGGGTAAAATTCCGCACCGGTTTACAATCTGGTATATGCTGAAAAAAAACCCCAAATTATCGCAGTAATATTCAAGCTACGGTGAAGGAATGTTGTCGCTACGTGTTTTAGATAACAAGGAGGTCGAGTCTGTTGCCTTAGTTTTTATAAGCTACGTAACAAATTTTGGCAGTTTTCATAACCATTTAGACAATTTTGTTCAGAAGGATTTTATGTAATTAATACATGTATGGAATATTTCTATGAAGTAGAGAAAAATGGACAAATTCTAATGAAATGGTTAGTAGTTTTGGAGTGCTCTCATCGATAACGATCGCTAAGCCTTATGAGATACATATAAATAATATAGGTACTATGGATATTTTTTTTTTAACTTTGTTTTTGGCAACCAATCTTTTAGATTATTACTGCCATTGTCGAGTAGTTAATAGTATTACAAATTCTTCTTCTATTCCATTTTCGGCAACCAGTCTTCTAGTAGACCATTACTGCCATTGTCAAGTGAGTATCGATATTACAAGTTTCTTGATATAATTTCAATGAATGCCATTGTCGAGTAGTTAATAGTATTTCAAGTTCTTCTTCTATTCCATTTTGGCAACCAGTCTTCTAGTAGACTATTACTGCCATTGTCAAGTGAGTATCAATATTACAAGTTTCTTGATATAATTTCAATGAACTAACAATATGGTGGTCATCTTGTTAGAACCTTCCATGGAATTTTTGTGGCATCTCAGAATTCATGGTCCGTGCCATTATTTTCCATTCACTTCACTTATGCACAATAAACAAACTATATTACACAAAACACCAGCAATTTTACACAATATAGAGTCAAGTAACACAAGATTATGAATAAAAAATAAACTCCACTACATGACAGACCAAGATCCCGCCAAAAACTCAACTACGGAATTGTACGTCTTAAAAATACCGACAAAAAGTATTTAATGTCTCTATTAAGTATCACACATTACACTTGCGAAGCCAGGGTGGGTTACTAGTTCTAAAAGTAAATACGAAGGGTAAAACTTGTAGACCAAGAGCCTGTGAATGTCGCCACTTTCCTTATTTTATAAAAGCTGAGTTTTTCAGCGCGAGCTTCTGCTAAAAGTAGAAACAACGGGCTAGTATGAAATTTGGGTTGTCGTGGCTTTGGCAAGTAATAAAGGTCTATGAAATATCAACTAAACTGTAGCAAATAATTTAGTGTAAGTTATGTTGTATGTTGTAGAGCCACGCTGAAGCTATTACTGGTTTCAGCACGAATGGGTCGGCTCGCCCGGGGTAGCACCATCCTTTCACAGAAAACCGATGTGAAGTAACAGTGCTTGCATTGTTGCGTTTCGTTCAGTCAGTGAGAGCGCCGGAGGCCCACCTTAAATAAGTTGTAATTGTACTTTACTTTATAACATCAAACCTGAATTTCGGCATTACTTGGGTTACTATTAGAAGATGTTTTCTCAATAGCCTGAAAGTTTGAACAGTCCTAGCCCCCTCATCAGACAAACATATGGGGTAGCTATAGGCACGAGCGCAAGGAAACATATATTCATGTCGATAGAAGTGAGATAAGTCTTCTGCAGCTTATATTAGGAGTACATATTTTACTATAATTGATTGTACAGTTTATAAAATGTAATTCAGTTTTCATAAAGCATCATGAGATATATCCATTTGTGTTATTTGCACAAAAAAAGCAGAATATTATTGTTTTATCAAGACTTTTAGCCTGAACTTCTTCGACCAAAGTTGATGCCAGAAAACTAATGTGATTGTTTCGTTAGGTTCTTTGATATAGCCAACGACAGTAACTAAATTATAATCTCTCTAATGAGTCTTTTTTATAAAATCAACATTCATTACAATTTCAACCGACTCGTGAGGAAACTTTGTTATTCATGACCGAAACTTGTCAAATTAAATAAAATTAAATTACACAAAAAGTAATTATAATTTAGGCCAATGATTGATCACCAAGGTTAATCTAATATTATCCATCCAAAGAAGATCCTATTTTTTAAATGTTCACATAATCTTAATAAAGTCAATTTTCTTTCGAGTTTGTG
Organism: Antheraea yamamai; assembly: GCA_036509395.1. Classification (NCBI taxonomy): domain Eukaryota; kingdom Metazoa; phylum Arthropoda; class Insecta; order Lepidoptera; family Saturniidae; genus Antheraea; species Antheraea yamamai. The sequence goes on from AP028440.1 coordinate 3,882,044, forward strand.
TTAACATATTTCTGAACTTTGAAACCATTCCCTATATTGTTAAACAAAATACTATTATATATATATACTATAGGTGTACACAAAAGACTACAATGCTTATGTATACAGAGTAGGGCAATTATTCTAAAGGTTGATTGATTAAATGAAATAATTATATTTATTTCGTATTCTAGTTTATTTACGACAAATAATGAAATTTTTCACGCAAAATCCATAGCCAGGTGGTGATCGGTGTGAACTTCGTTTCTTCTCTCTTCATTCCACAAAGATAAAATTCCTCAGAACAAATTCTCTATAAAAAGAAAAATAATACCGAGAGTGTTCTGAGAAACTTTTTCTTTATATGGCAAACCTAATTTAAATGCAAATTCATAAAGAAACATTTCGAGATGCAGAATACTGTGGTCTTAAAATCTGTCGGAAGGGGGTGCGATGTCCTTCGTTACTGTTATAACCTAGACGCTCGTGAATCTGCAAATCACAGCAATCAGCACAGGATACTGCCACAGCAAACAGGCCAGCAACAGCACCGGCCTGCCAAACAAATATGTATGTTAGTTGCCAATCTGCTTGTCTGCCCCAATACAGCTTCGATAACTTTTAATTCAACTTTATTCATTCTAACTTAACTCTGTATAAGTTCACCGAACCGACGAGTTACTGATTCTATTATTTATAATGTTACAACTCATACGAAAGTACATACATGACCTTATACATATTTTGTTAACTATGTCAAGTATCAATAAAGTATTTTGTTACATATTTAAAGGATTGTCCTCCCGTCTCGTCTAGATGGTATGCGGAAACTGTAATCACTACAAAATTCATCTTGGTTTGGCAATAAATATAAATGGTTACTCATAACTTTAGTACAGCAACAACAGCAATTCAGCGGTTGTCAGCAGACAGCAAACCCCACCCCCTCCCCGCAAACAGCCTCGCTCCAGCGCACTCCACACGCCCTGAGCATACCAACATGTCTATTAATTTTATAAAAACAATTCACAGTTGCAGTTTACTGTATAATGTAGTAGGATTGAATATACTTTAAATTTAACAAATAATACAGACATTCAGTAATTAAAAATAAAACCCGGCAGAGTAAATTATAAATTCTCAATATGTTTTTTCAATGAAGTTATAAAATTTACCACAAATGAAGATGCCACAATATAAGAGCAATATCCTGTGTGGTTGGGACGTGATCTTCAATATTGTGTTATAATTAACCTGAAAATCATTAACACCCGGCCAACATGGCGTCAGACTATAGTAACAGTTAATTCAAAAACACTAAAATAGTTAAATTCTTATAATACATTACGTGTCAAAATTATGAATAAAAAAAGAACTAAAACTATTACAAATGAAAGAAATAAAGCCTAGTTAGTTACAACTGTATGTAGTACATATAATTTTGATGTGCGAATATAACAGAATCACACAATTCAAAAGAGAATATTATTAAATTCCTTACAATATAATAGATAATCCGAAGTAAATGAAAATTAAAAGTAATTTGATACATCAAGTGTTTTGCCACTATGTCCGTCATAGTTATGTCTGTAGATGCTTTTATGAGAACTGTTTTGTTATAGTAGTACCTTGGCTTGAAGGCTGCTCGTTCATGTCGTACAGCACTTCAGGTCACTCACTACTGGTACTCTCACACAACCTAGAAGAATGCAGAAATACATTATTAATATAAATATTTAGTCATTTTTTCATTAAGAATTTTATGATCTACCATGTCTTTCAGATAAGAAAAACATGTCACGTCAAAATAAGACTGATTTTATTGTTTTTATATTATTCTCAATATTGGTGGTGAATATTTAACAAGGCACTGTTGAAACTCTTATGAAGTATTTACAGCTTTTTAGTCATAATATCATTACTTTATTAGTTTAATTCACACAGCAGGCTTTTGTGAAGCGCTTGCTGTAAGAATCAGCCTATACTAATATTTATGTAAAATGTAAATAACTTTATTTAAATTATGAGTTCTCCGGGTAGACAAGACACCAAATACATTGCTTACAACCCAATTTGAGAAGACATCTAATTTTATAGAAAACCTGAATCTATAATCTACTGATATACACTCAACATCAGCTGATTTACGCAAGTTTTAGAATAAAATTTAACTAAGGTTATCTTTGTTGTTTATTAGTATTTGTTTTAATACTATTCATTTATGTGTTAAATGTGACTATGAACTACCCCACAATTAAACAATCACCTGGTATATTTCTTTACTTGAAACATATAGTATTTTATTAGCTAATGCCTATAACATTGTTTCCATTGTTTTCAAATTGAAGTAACTCTCATCTGGCATCTACTGTAAACTATTTGGACTAATTCAGAAATCGGCATAGGTCTTAATACCATAACTTAGCAAACTAATATTAATTTTTATACATACACTAGTTGAGGATGTAAATTAAACTTGTGCTATATAATCAAGTTTTATACCAAATTCCGTTAGAATATTTTCACCAGTTTGAAGTCTCATTGTTTGGCAAACATTACTTCAAATGTATTTCTCAACATGATTGAAATCTGATAACTGTAAATAGTTATTAAATTATTGTTTTTTTATTTATTTTAATTATGGTGAATTTTGTACTTGAGGTAAGTGTAAAAAACAATTTATTTTAGAGAAAAATATTGTACAAAATGCTTAATTGTAGTATGTATATACTATTGGAGCTTTGTGGCAAATTCATCAGATGGAACCAATGTAAAGAAGCACCAGTATGTATATTTTTTTAAATCTTGTAGGACTGAAACAGGGGTCCCTGTTGTATATTTCCCATTCTATCAATGTTTTCAGGCTTGGTTTATGCAACAAGAAGTCTGTCATTTGTTTTGTAATTACGAAATTGATAGTGGCTTGTCTCTCAGTGTTTTATAGGTTACACTTTGGAGAGTGTGTACATGTATGCAAATTACATATTATAATTTTGCCATCCCCATTCCATCAGAGGACGAGTAGACGCCGTGAAGATTGTGGTTGATATTCCTGTATATTTATTATATGTATGGCTAAGCAATCGAATTCACTCCCGGCGTCTGTATTCCCATCATCATGTACCTTGGGAGTGTTCAAGAGTAGAGTGAACAGGTATCTAGCAGTTAAGCAACTTACACAGTAGTTCAATGCCTGGAGCGAGAACGCGAGCGGCTGCGACTGCGGGAACGGCCGCGAGAGCTCTTCGAGTCGGAGCGGGAACGGGACCGCGACCGATCTCGGCTGTGGCTGCGCGAGTACGAGCGCTTCCGCGACCTCGAACGGGACCTGGAGCGACGACGTGAACGAGACCGTGAACGGGAATGGCTAAAAACACAACCATCACATAGCTTCATCATCTCCATCAAATTTTAATAGGTATCAGGACACTGGACATTACTCAATCTCATCATATTGACAATATATTTTTACACTATTATGACAATACTCCAAAACAAAAAAAAAGTATTCTTTAATTTTTTTCAAGATAAAAATGTTTTGTGCGCCTTAAATGATAAGTTTAAGTAATCGGACCATGTCCTCCGTAAAACAATGAAGCTCTCGGCATGTAGTAAGACTTTCCAGCTCCTTGGTTCACCACCAGCTGAAAATGGTATAATAAAATAGAAAGATTCACCACATTTACGGATTGCAATCTAAGTAATTAAAAATATTATTATCCAGAGTTTCATGAGAAAAGAGATCTATTTTTATATAATATCAAACAAATATATTAAGCTCATTGGAACTTAGGAAGTTTTCTACCTCTTTAAATGCATCTATTGACCAGTACTTATTTATATATTATGCAGTACAATTGGATGCTTCGTTATACAAGCTCTAGTAAGAACCTTTAGTCTTAATATCCGACAGCTAGACCACAAAAGCTGTTACTAGCAAATAAAAGAAATTTCAATATAAAAGTTCGACGTGAGGTTAACATATAATATAATATTTAACTGACAGAATCTATAAAAAAGATATGAGTTAATTGTTTGAATGTTATCGTTTACTGCGAAAGATAATTCCCATTTTAAACTTTGATTTACAACTATTTACCTGCGTCTACGATCATATCTGCTTCTGTAGGGTGATGAGGGTCTGCCGTAACGCGCCATCTGTACTCTCAGCTCCCTCCCATCTAACATCCGCCCGTCGAGTGAGTCCAAAGCCTCTTCTGCATCTCGACGGTCATAGAATCTAAATGAGACATTTGAAACAATACATAGGTTATTCATATTTCAGATAGTTCTTCGACATGGTATTTTAACAGTGAAATTACGTCTTTTTAAATACCTCAGCTTCAAAAGTTCGTGATCGAATAATAAAAACAATTACCGTCACATAACAAATATTTTTCGTTGATTGATCAAAGTGCTAACCTACTTGGCTAATGAGCCTATAATTGTACCGGCGATATTATGGTAATGACGTCACAACTTGAATCGTTACAAAAGTTTGACTTCTATCTTCTTACCTTACAAAAGCGAAACCTCTGCTTTCACGAGTATAACGATCTCGTGGGATATAGATATCGCCAACTTCCCCGCACCTTTCGAATACGCGACGAAGATCTTCAGGAGTCGTTCGATAAGTTAAATTGTCCACTTTTAATGAAACCATGCCGTCAATACGCGGCGGCGGCCTTCCGTAACTCATTTTGATGATTAGAGACGAACTACACAGAAATATTTATTTTCTATACATGAACGGTTAACAACTCAAAATGGCGCTTCAGACAAGATACGCACGCGTGCAAGCGGTGAATTAAATATGGCTACCGGACGCGGTATTTGGAATGCGGATATTGAGTAGTTTAGTGTTGCTAGCTACAATATATCAATATAAACGTTGATTGATTAATGCTTCGTTAAAAAATAGATTGTTGTTAATAACACGGAATAAAGAACTAGATACTCAACTCTTTCTTCTGTGGTCTTCAGTATGTAATTTTTTTTTATCCTCTGGTTATTCTACATCATTCTTGAAGTTACAAAATTTAATTTGCTTCTGCTTATAAACACCCAAAACCTAAGGACTGAACTCTTTGTTGTCGATAGTTAAAACCTTTAACTATATTAATTTTGAAAGCAGTCAATAGAAATAACAATATGAATTGAATAAAGTCAGTTTATACTATATTTATGTAACATAACATTTATAGATACGAATAAAGCTTTAAAATCATTTAAAAAAATGAAAGTATAATTTATGGGATAGTTTTTAAAAGTGCGTAATAGTCACTACGATCCAACAGAAAATAATGGGCTATAGATTTCAACGTTTCCCTCTCTCTTTCTGTCTATTTGTATATATCCTGAGAATATTAAGAATATGCTATCTCATTCTCTTGTGTATTAAAAAGTGTATATACGTTTATAGCTATTTTTTTTTCGTTTCATAAAATCCAATTCACTTACCGTTTGTTACAACTCGGTAAAGTGTCTAATGGAGACTTAATTGGTTCAAGAAGATGGTGGACCCCGTCTTTGATATTTCCAGAGAGTTTTTGTGACAACTCAGAATTCATGATCCATGTTATTATATACATGCACAATAACCAACCTGTATAATATAAGATGCTACCAATATTACACCACAAAGAATCAAATACCTTAGAATTATGAATAAAAACTACTAAATTACAAACTAAGAACTCTCAAAAAACTTAATAATTAAATTCTAGCTAATATTATAAATGCAAATATGAGTTTGTTTATTGCGATTTCACCCTTTAACTATTCAACCGATAACATTTGATTTGGTATTTTGTATACATATTTGTTTACATAATTCCAATTGTGTATACATGTAACCGAAGGTCCAGAAAAAGACATAGAGTACTTTTCATCAAGAGGAAAGTAATGGACAGAAACTAGTGGTAAAATAAAAATTAAAGAAGAAGGCTTTTAATATTATAAATCCGTTACTATGGATACATTTGTTTGTTTCCGTAATTGATTGTAACGTAGTAGATAAATTCGCGTTAAAATTATTTTTGATGTAAATCTGTAGTTAATTACCAATGACTATGGCAGCTGTGAAACAAGTTAGGAACAAAAAGCTTCTGCCTGACTTGAAAAACGAGGGACAGCTAAGTAAGGAGATAGTACTATCCACAAAAGAAAAACACGGAGTGCCTGTCGGATCTCGGCTATATTCTCATCATACGCTGGCGAGTGTTAGGAGACTAAGCTTTTACCATCCCTTTTTGTAAGTTCTTACTCTATTCTATGGATGTTAAAAAGGTAAACCCAATCGAGTTCTTGCCAATTCTACTAGATGACTGGGTTGTTTTATAAACCGGTTGTACTTTTGTAATTCATAAGTGCATTTTTAGGGCCTAAATTGAATAAAGTGTTTCTGATTGGTTTTAATTTAATACGATATTTATAATCTATGCATATTATTAGAATTTTAGTGTCTGTTTTTTGCTCGGATATTCATCAAAACGTCTGGATTGATATTGACGAGACTTATACTGGAAAATAGAGGTCTTTTCATTGTACTAGTGGTCGTAATTCGAACACAAGGACATTTTTTTTCACGTGTAAACGTGTAATATTGCTGTTACCTGTATTTCTTTTTGGGTATTTTCGTATGAAATGTACCGCACTCGCCGACCGCTGCCGCGGCCGAACAGAGGGGAAAAAGGTTCTGAACAGTGTTATCCTCGCCTATATATATCATTAAACTTTACAATATGGGCTAAGCAGTATTGATAAAATTTAACACAAGTAATTTAAAATCAATTAAAAGCTTATGGATTGAGTAGCGATCACAAAATTACAAATAAAAAAAAAACAGCTTACAGTTAATCCAGATAAAACTCGAAGTTCCATGAAATAATAATACCACATTCACGCGAACGAAGTCACGGATACTGGCTAGTCGTGTTATATGATTATTTTCTATAGAAGTTTCGAACTACTTTTAGTGTTTAGTTAAATGTTTTGAGTTTATTGAAATGTTAAAATCTCTTAACGGTAACGTACATTGCATGTCGCCCTACGTATTATGTGCGCATCAGCACAATTGAATTAAAGTTATATTTATTAAACACTTGAATAGTTACTTAAATTCAAGCACTCAATTAGGTTATGCACAACAGCACCACTGTAACAAAATAAATAAAGTAATTGTGACACAACATGCAACTTTATTCTCACAAACGGGCATCCCAAGTACATATGTACGACAAGGACTTGCTCCTCATCCCTACACCAAAAATCCATTCATAAATAACAATACTTCGGTTAGAAGGTATTCAATATTGTCAACCAAATTCTAGATAACCCTCTATTATGTTAATATCCAAAGTAATATTATACATGCGAAGGCTTTTTTAAATACTTTATAGGTTCTAGCGTTTGACCACAATCTCATCCGAGTCGCAAGTGCGTTGCCAGCTTGTGTATGGGGGGCAGGGGTGAGGGGAAGGACGATGGAGGAGGGAAAAGGAGACAGGGAAGGGGGAGGGTCCCGGCGCTCTCACTGACCGAACGAAACGCAACAATGCAAGCACTGTTACTTCTGTTGTTTTCTGTGAGAGAGTGATACTACACCGGACGAGCCAACCCATTCATGATAAACCGGTAATAGTTTCAGCGTGGCTCTACCACCTGCAGTAATAGTTTTAGCGTGGCTCTAACTTTCCTTTGCAACTTGAGGGTGGTAGCTAGCCAGGCGGGTTTAGCAATAGCCCTACCACCATGCTATGGTCTCATCACGATGTTTTTCTTCAGCAGAATTCCCGACTCAGTGCCTAAGATTCGAACCTATGTCCACCGAAGTGGTGTCCGAACACGCTATCAACTAATCCATCATATATAATAACTGTATCATTACATATTATAAAATAAAGTCCTCTGCCACGTCTGTCTGTCTGTTCGCGATAAACTCAAAAACTACAGAACGGATTTTTATGCGGTGTTCACTAGTAGAAGAAGTGATCCATGAGGAAGGTTTAAGTGTGTAATTTGTCAAAGTTTTTTATTATCGGGGCGGGACAACGTCCGCCGGGCCCGTTAGTTTCTGCATAAATCATTGTAGGTGTTGGTACAGTGTATTTCGCTTCTAATCAATTTAAGGTTTATGCAATGTCTTTCATCATACTAAGGAATTCTCCTGTCAATTTGTTTATAGTTTGCCCGAAGACAATCTCGATTTGGTCTTAACTTCCACGTACAATCATTCAACGGAGAAGTTCGCTGATAAAGAAGATTTGTATTTGCAGCCGGAGACTCGAGGTTGTAACACTTGGCGACGATTGAGAAATACCATCGATAAGCATCCGCCAGTCTTTGTACCTATGGTAAAATACCATATATTTTTAAAAAAATCTCCTTGTTCATATTTACATATGGCTATAATTTAATCATAGGTCATATTTACGTGTGTTGTGTTTACTATGTGCGTACTGAAAATTGTAAAAAAATGGCTTAACGCTCATGATATGTGGGTGCTTTTTCAATTTGTTAAGTAAATAATAATTGGTAGAAATAGATCTGAACATAATTGTAATTATTTCAAGTTAAACTATGAAGCAGCCAAATGATACTAGACAACACATATAAATATGACCTGTATGTGTCTGTGTTGTGTTTACGCAGTGTCCTAGTGATTACCTTGCTAGCGCGAAGCGGTGCGAAAAAACAAGCAGGCGATATGTATTGAAGTGTCCTAGGTGACCAACACAGACGCGGAGTAGGAACGGCGCGGCGCGAAGCGAAGTGAACGCGATCAGTTGGTTTGATATTTTCACGTGAATGTGATGCGGCGATGCCGAGTCGATTGTGTTGTCTGATATGGATGCTATATAGGCTACGTCCTACGTAGGCGATTCAAAGCGAACACAATTGCGAAGCGATTCGATGCCGTAACACGGCGTGACACGCGGCGGTTTTGTGCTACGTGCGCGTGAATCGCTGAATAGCCATATCAGATATTGCAATCGACTCGGACAACCGTCGCCGCGTCACATTTGCGCGAAAATATCAAACGAACATCGCGTTCGCATCGCGTTCGCATCGCTGCACGCCGCGCCGCACCGTTCTCACTCCGCGTCTGTGTTGGTTACGTAGGATACTTCAATCCATGCCGACTGTTTGTTTATTTCGCGCTCGCAAGGAAATCGCTCACCTAGGACGCTGTAGCGATTCCCGCGCATGTAGGACAAAACCGCCGCGTCGCACCGCATTGCTTTGAATTCGCGTGTTACCGTATCGAATCGCTTCGTAACTATGTTCGCTTTGAATCGCCTACGTAGGACATAGGCTTATGGAGAATTGAGAGCGTAAAATCTACCTTTTTTTGTAATTTCATGTCATCTTTTATGGAGTCTGGTTGAAATGCGGTCATTTATTTTGTGGAGAAGGTGTCATTTAAATAATTGGAAAACTTTTTGGCACTAAATAAAGTATCCATTTATTGAAATATAAATCAATCTTTATAACGAATTCAGACTTTTTACATTATGCTCTCTGAACCAAGCTGGGCTCCTATAAGTAAATATCAGTTAATAGAAATAAAACTGAATATAATTATTCCAGGGTCATCTTATGAAGCGTGGCGGCATCAAAGAACGTAGATCACCATTCAGTGTGAAGCTAATGAACTCTGGAGTACATTCCTCACAGACTAATCCTGGGTACAGTAGACAACCAGCCGGTGGAGCGATCTTCTTCTATTAGCGCAAGAATTTGTTACTCTATAAGCATTACCTACAAGAAATAAGGTCATGCCTTTTATATTATTGCAAAAATTAATTCTAATTAATTAACCTGTGACAGTTGAAACTGCACTTGCCTTATTAACCTATGCGGTTTCATTTCCTACTGTCACGATTACAACAAACATATTTTCCTTGATTAAATACACATGTAGTGGTGTATAGAATATAATATGTCGCTACATTATAAGATAAATAAACTTAATTATCGACTTCTGATTATTCTGTTATAGGGTCATTCATGTATTACGTTAGCATTGTTGGGGGAGGGGGGGTCCTTGATTTGTTTATTTTTGATGACATAGGGGTTGAGGTGTCTGGATCGTGATTAGGTCAGTAATACATATTTATTTACTGAATTAGAACAAATTTGAATATAATTATATAAATGTATACGTAAATTATGGGGGGAGGGTTAAGAACATTGCTTACTTTTGCTGACGAGGGGGTAGGGCGGCCAGAGATTACAAAAATTCTGATTACGTAACACTTGAATGGCTTCTATGCCTAAATAATCAATGTTGTATTTATTTATATTACTTGACTATTAAAACTGTTTTCGAATAAAATTCTGTTTCAAGGAACCATTTCATTTATTATTTGATTTTACATAGTTATCCATAAATAATTTTAGTTATGGTAATAAAAAACCAACAATTGAGAGTTATTTTATTTGTGCTGTTCCATAAGTTCATGTTATCATAGAAATTATTCCTGGAAATAAAACTATATCTATATGCTTATTGCCTGTGTTCGCTTTATTTATGGACTCAAAAAGTTCGGTCATGTCTTATTACCGCTCAAAGCTTAAATTACTACCCATTCAGCACCGCCGAAATGGCTACATCCCATCTCTCCTGTACAACATTCTTCATAATCGCAATTCCCCTCTCTACCTAAAGATTAATTCGAGATGATAACTTCGAGAGATCCATTACCACGCCTTCTGTGCTCACAAAATCTACAAAAAATTCTCATATGTCACACTCAATTTTATAACAAATCATTTGCGGCTCAAGCTGTACGGCTATAATTTCAAGTCATTCTGATATTAGGCAAGCAAGATCTGTTACAATATTTAAAAAATTGACCCGCTGTAAGCTATTGTACTGCGTTATTTAAATATTATTTTTTTCTGTACTTTTTGTATTTTGTGTGTATTTTCTATTGCCACCGTGTACTTTGAAAATTTAATGTCTCCTAAGGTTTGCCTGTAAGAGATCGCTTTAAGCAAAGGCCGTCTAACAATACACATACCTATACTGTAAATTGGTGTTTAATTTTCGTATATTTTTAATGTGTGCAATAAAGAGTTTATTATTATTATTATAGCCTGCGTTTGAATCAAGTGTTTAGGCGCTTTCCAAAGCCATCGCGTATAAATGGCATTTTAGAAATATATGATGCCGAGAATTGACACAAATTCCGAGACTGAGCAATGATAAGAAAAATAACATTTTAGAAATGTTTTTCGAAGATATAGAAGCAGTAAGCATAAGAAAGCATAGAGGTAGAATACTGAATTGTAAATTTAAAGAAATAATATTAAGAACATAGGTTGTATCTATTCTAAAGGTACTGGCTGAATTAAATCTTTCTACAAAAGTAATGTCAGGAATACGATTCACATGAAAGAAAATAGTAAAATTCAAAGAAAATTTCGTAATCTGTATTCTAAACGATGTAAAATTTTGTCAATTTATAAACTCGTACCTATATCTCATTTTGAATGGATTTCTTAGATTCTCTTGGTAAGTTATTTAAATTACTTATGATACAAATACATAGCAAAGGTTATTAATAAGCGAAGATGTTTTTTTAGATTTGGAAACAACGAACAAAAAGACTAATCGTGTGAGATCATGGTATTTGTATGAACAATTCAAATCACTCGAGAGGAACCAATTACAAGCAGCTCAAAAGTTGAAAGATAGATCCTATCAAAACCGGATCTTACGACAAGAGTTGTCAGAAAGGAGAGCTAGGCGTAAAATTTATGATCAATTTGGTTTATGTCACAGCGAGTCTAGATTAGTAAGTGGCGACAAAAATTTCAGAACTAAAACCGAACTTAGTGTTAATACTGATGATTACTTTGAGAGTGTCAGTGAACTTCAAGAGAACGACGAGTTGGGTGAAGAAAACGTTCTTTCTGAAGATACATTTGGAGAAGACGACTCTTTAGGTTGCAAGTGTTACACAGAAGAATTTAAATCAGTCGGTGATGTAAAAGACGACAGTTACGATGAAAGTGTCACGAGTGTAGTAGAAAATTCAAATTCTGATGAAAATTTGTCCGACGATATAACAAACATTCTGAAAATTGACACGAATATCGCACAAAATATACATCTGCAATTGGAAGAAGCAAAAGAGAACATACAATGTATCGAGAAGTACACTGAATTGGCTGATACTAAAATTTCGGAAGACGATGGTGTTCCAAGCGACAATTTTACCGGAGAATTGAAAAGTAAAAAGGTTGGAACTGACCACAAAGTTGCTAATAAGGAATTCGAGAGTAATTTGTATTCTGTGTGGACACGATTAGTATCATTTGCTTACCAATTGATGCAGCTCAATCATGGTAATATATACGTTTTCATAAACATTAATAATCTATACATATAATAAGAATGTATATCTAACGTGTCTAATACTTATTAGATTTTTGTTTAAAAAGTTGTTGCAGGTGCTTTGGAATAAGTACTAAAATACATTTCAATCATTTTTAGAAATGTCTGTCTGTATGCTTGAACTCGCCTCACTGCTAAAGTACTGCGTTCTCGATAAAACCTCACATCATCTCATCAGAAAATCATAAAGCATATCCTGGAGTAACATTTACTCATGGTTTCATTAAATTCGGTTCACTCTAAATAAAAAGTTACTGTAATTTTAACAACGACGAGACTTAAGTACGAGAGAAAATTAGATAAGTAAATGTACTTAATACATTCAGGTGATTTTATTAGTCACTGTTTTTTTTAATTTTAAGTTTTCCCGCGGACGGAGTCGCGGGCACAGTTAGTAATAAATAAAAAAGCTTAGTGAAAATGTCTATTTCCATACTATTTGCCACAGACTTACCCATGTAAGTTGACAAGACAACACTTTTCTGAAGAGTAATAGTGGTAGTCACCAGCAACATAAATATTCTGTTCTCTCCACACTAGGCTCTAAGGATTGTCTTGTAGATATTTACTAGAGTAGATCTCGTAGAGGTTTGGCTACACAATTAACAATGTTTTAAGAGTGTTATTTCATATGTTTGTGTTTGAGTGATAATTCGTTGGTTGGCACGTGCGTGTGTGTATGTATGGTGCTTCTATGAGTATAAAATAATTATATAAAAATAGTATTTGTATTTTCCTATACTGCATATTATTTTCCAATTAATTACAAGAATTAATGAGTGTATTTTTTATTCTTATAGGTAAGTTGTATAAATTTGTTTTAATACACTTATCTTTTTTCAGGCAATTGTTATTACGATTATAGTTCTCAGTTTTTAACAGCGGTTCTGGCTTGCGACGTGCTATGTAGAGGCTTTAGTAGAATGTGTTAGTATGTATAACTTTATTCCAAATAACTTTGATGACTTTTCATATATTCAGTAAAAAGTACTCCCTGTTCCTTAGAACCAGTCTTCACTGCAAATGTATCTATAGTAAAGATTGAAAGATTATTCTAAAATTGTTGCACGATAAATGTAGTCGATATTATACTGGCGTTAATTTTTCAAAATTTTGAATGATGTCCAAGGTATTAGTTGATCTTAAATAAATGCTGTATGAAGCACAACTGCTGTGTAAAGTCATTATTCCGGTGAAGTTGTCAAGGTCCATCAGGCCAATAGCGTTAGTCTGTTCGAAAAGGAAGCGTAAAGCTGACCTCGAATTGACTGGGCGAGTGTTTTACGCAATAAACCATCTCTTGAGATTTATTAGTATAGATAATGTGAAATTCGACGATATAACAACATAGAAAATTGATTGTATGTCTAGCTAAAACTGGTTGAAAAACTTAATACCAGCCAGTATGCATCAGAATGTTAAAGAAGGCGAAAAATATAAATAACTATAATAGGTTATTTAATTTTCACGTAGGATATTGTGCCACACTGGAAAAATATTGTAGACCTGTGTGTATGTCATAATAAGAAATTTAATTTTAGGTAATATTTTGCAGCCCTACGTTTCACCAATAAAGTATGCTACTGACGAATCGAACACGTCTGTCGAAAACTTAAAAAATTTAAATAGAGAAAAATTTGTACAATCAAAGATGCCTCGGAAATATTTTCGGAAAAAGGTAGTATTTCTTGCCTGTTTACGAAATTAAATGTAACAAAGAATCTGTGACATCAACTTTAATTGCAGTTTTATTTATGTCGAAAATCAGAATCTACAAATACGAAGAGATCTCATTGTAATAGGAAATTTCGTTCAGAAGAATGTTGGCGGCGTTTTTCAAAGGATTCTTTCGGTAATTCGACCAAGAAATGTGAACGGGCTAGCGAACCTTGGCGTGGTCTTTCTAGACTGTATAAAAAACGGGAAGTGAGTGAAAAATCATCGACTTCTAGCAGTATCTGGGCGGAATTTTTAAAGGAAGACGTCAGCAGAGGTAATCGTTTGAGACTTTGCGACTGCTGCTGGCGAAGAGAGGTGGAGACTCCAATGTTAAGGATAGCTCGATATATGGACAATATATTAAAGGAACTCGAAAAATGTAATATGTGAAAAATTGTTGATGTTTTGGAATAAACGATTTTGATAATCTCTATTAATTGTCTATAATTCAACCTAATTACCTCATTACTATCTATATAATACGTGAAGCGAAAACTTTGTACACCTTTTTAAGCGAATTGCGCGAACGGATGAACGTGAATTTTGGCATAGTTAAAGTTTATATATAGGAGAAATGCATGAAGCTATTTTTGAAATATAAAATGCATTAGAAATACGTTAAATTATTTAAAATAAACATTACACATCCTATTGAATACATCTTGAATGACACGCAACATATACACACTTGTAAATGAAAATGACGTTTTACCATCCTTCATTTTACTCTCATGTTCCAATTAGCTTTTTTCAGACTACATTCAATATTTTTAACACTACTTGTGTTCCCTACACTTACATGCCTTTTGAAATTAACAGGTCAAATTGTAGATTAATTATATAAGAATATCATTACATAGTATAAAACAAAGTCTCTTACTACGTTTGCCTGTCTGTCTGTTCGCGATAAACTCAAACACTACTGAACGGATTTTCATGTGGTTTTCAGCGGTGGATAAAGTGATGCATGAGGAACGTTTTGCTATATAATTTGTCAGTGAACTTTTTATAATCAGAGCTGGACAACGTCTGCCGGGCCCGCTAGCAATATATAAATTCATAATATTCATTAATAATTAATTGTTAAATAATTTATCTTCCACTTCATTCATTATTATTCTTTTTGGTTTTAATGAATATAATAATGAATTATGGTCGAATTTCGACCATTAATTACTATAAATGAGAAAGATTGTGAGGATCAATGTTTGATGCACTTTCAAGCTTACGAACAGATTTTGATGAAACTTTAATGCAGTCTCACTAATCCAGTACTATTGAAAACCAGAAGGTGTTTGGTTATTGGCATGTTCGGATTGTATAGAAAAACTGTATAGAATTTATGGAGGTTATACTGATATCGGTGCATTTGTACGTGGAGGATGAGTAAGAAAAACACAGGCATAACAAATATGTAATCCTTTATTTCTCGCCCCCTTATACAAATGGCGAATTTGAATTACAGTAATTATCGAGTTTCACATCAACGAATTCATAAGAACATATCCCTTTCACCTCTTGACAAAACATTCTTTTAAATGTCTCATACCCCAATTCGTATTCTTACAAGAGCATTTCAAGAAATCAAAAGAATACACACAGGCGGCAATTAACTATAACATAAGCAGAATTTCGTTGATTTATTCCAATTAGAAAAAAACGGAAATACAAATTTTATAGAAAAATATATTAATGAAGTACAAAGTGTTTAAGCGGTCTTTAATGCCCAGAAACATTTAAGCGATTAAAGAAGATAAATGTGTCGTTATATTTCAAACTAAGCTAAATCCAATTTTAGTCGTTCCTAATATTTTACGTTATTTTTGAAGAACTTCAAACATTGGACATGTAAAGTACGAAGATCATAAAAAAACTTGTGGAGTCTAAACCGCTCCAACTTAGAACGCTCCACTTGTGGTTATTACGCCAAGGGCTAACTGTGACGTATTGCCACCACCACGCTCGGATAATCCACGCGCCGCCCGCTCACCACCCGCGCGGCGACAGCGGGCGGTCACACCACTTCGCGGAGCGCATCGTGCATGGCAGACGTATTTTATTATTGCAATCTTTGTAACTTTTATTTTTAATTATAATTCCTTTTATAAAGTTAAAAAAAAAACAAAAAAGTTACAAAGATTCCAATAATAAAATATGTCTGCCATGCACGATGCGCTCCGCGAAGTGTGAACAATCATCCCCCACAAACTAAAATTACGTAAATACGTTCTCGGTGTTTAAAAACTGGAAATCGTAAAAAAATTAAACATTTTATATGAACGTATAAAATTGGATTTAGCTCATTTTAAAATGTAAAGGCTCAAACATTTTCTTCGAGTAATATTTCTCTTGTCTTCAGAACATGTCATTTCTAATAATTATGTTATCTATTCATTAATTTCATCGCTGCCAGTCCCACTGCGAATAAGCCCTGATACTATGAAAACATAAATGGCGTTTATTGGAATTTAACAAGTCTACTTTGGCACGGCTTCATTAATTAATTGTTAATAAATCCTTACAAGTTTCTACAATATTTTTGCGGATTATCCATTAAAAACACTGCAATAGTGAGATCGTAGGCAGTTTTTTAGTAAAAAGTTGTAAGAATATATATCATTTAACTATCTGAAGACACGAATTGAAATTTTGCACCGGTTGCTGTCCAGAAAAGTCGTTGATTCGCATATTGCAAAATCACAATTTTAGTATATCGTAGAGAGCGCAATTGAAGGTAAAGTGCGTGACACGAGCTGTACTAGAACTACGAAATAATAAAGACATAAAACCACAATTAATTAATTAATTGTAATAACAAAAAAGTGTATGAATGTGTTTCCTTAAAGTTGAATCAAAATTACAGATAAAGAAAAGAGATACAAAATTTCAAATGATTGTAAAACCGAATATTGAATCATAAAAAAAAGCAGTATGCATATTAAGCCAGTTTTTGTATTTCCATTTTATGTTATTTTAAAACTCCCGCGTAGTTAATATTCAGATGTGTTCTTATAAATAAAAAACACCAATTTTTCTACTTACGGTAATATATTAGAACGGTAAATAATTGCTTTATAAGCCCAATTAGTATAATGCAAGTGTGAGCGGTATTTAACTCAATCATCGCTCCACCTAACTACGTATATGTAGAAGCGGGCTTGTAAACTGTATTGTACTATATTTCAGTACTTGCACTCCTCTCTCCCTTTATATTGCCAATTTTAATTGACCACTGTGCGAAACCAACAAGTTTGAAAAAAAAAAACTTTATTTCAGATGGATGGATCCATACTTATATATGCTACCTATCTAAGGAGTAATGTTGGCGGAGAGGAATAGTATTTTGGGAAACATTTCTCTATAGTACAACTATATCCTTAGTATTCAGTAAAACACTAAATTTTTTAAGTGTTCCACATCTTTTATCCATATTCTGAAAAAGAAAATTGCTGATAAAATGCTACTAACTCCATTTGAAAAGCACAATTTAATCGATATTCATTGAGAAATAATATTCTTTATAATTTGAACCATATCTGGGTTATCACATAGGACTAAAAATCCGCGAAAATTATACTTCGAATATATCAAACACAAATATATTAGATCCGGTAAATACATTTGTTGTTAACGTAACTGCGTAGAGATTACCACATAAAACTTTTGATTTGGTAAACTATTCCGAATAGTTATACTAGGTGAAAGGTTAGACACTCGCAGTATTCTAGGATATCATATTTCAATGTCACATTTAACACATAAAATAATAATATCAAAACAAATACTAATAGATAACAAAGAGAACCTTACGTAAATTTTGTACTAAGAACTTCAAAAGTATGGATAATCACTAAAATAAACCTAAGTTGAATGACGACTGATAAAACCTGCGAGCGGTGACCCGGAGGTAATAACTTTCGATAATAAAAGGACAATACACCCTTTTGTTTATTCAAACTTCGAAAAATTATACTTTGTTGGCTTGGTTGGCTTCACTTTCACTTCACCCGACAGTCATTGACGCTGTACATGATGCTTAGAGGATTGAGTATAATTTTTGTGTTTCTAGATAATTAAGTCAAATATTAAGCACCTATATTTTTAATTGATTTAGAAAGAAAATCAAGTGCAGAGTGTCCTCCATAAATATTGCTACTGTCTAAACATTCACGTGGTATATAAATTTATGTTTTATATGAAAAAGTAATTCCTATAGTAAATGAATGAATATACTAAAATATTTAGTATACGGAGTGAAAATTGGGATTTTAAAAAAAAAGTTTGCTTAAGATTCGTAATAGACTAAATCAGAAGAATAAGTGTTTCAAGGTATAATAATATTAACCGTTATCCTGAATCCAATTCAAATTTCTCCTTATTATATTCAAAACGTTAATATTGTAAAACACTAATATAATTAAAATAGTATCGCTTCTAAATTAATAAAGATTTAATTGTCCGTATAATATGTAAAAAAAGATAGAGTGACGACCGAAACCCACGTGTGGACAACACATATATTGTACAAATTCGGCTTATACAGCAATTTCCAAGTGCGCACGGACAATTCGTGCGACACGTAGACATTTATTTATTTTACTATCTATTTATTTAGATGATTTATATTCAATAGGCCTTTTAATAATAAAAAAAAGACTTTGTGCGCATGCGCTCACCACCACGGTATCTCGCACTGAATACAATATGACAAGCATTTCTCCAAAAACATAGATATTATAATATTACAATAATTCCAATTTCTAAAATAAGATTAGCTTTACTTTCTCATTGGGAACGACTGTAATATTTCAGTTTTTAATTTGAACACGAATGTGTACATTTACGGTGTTATTACAAAAAAGTTAAATACGCATTGAATACTTGCTTTAAAAAGGTTTCGAATTAAATGCACCGCGGTCGCTGAATGTTCGCCATCTTGCTCTTTTGTCTCGATTTGGTTACGTTAGGTTAGACTTGCGAAAAAGGATGACGCGAACTTGCCTCGGGCGAGCGCGGTGCATTTAATTCGAAACATTTTTAAACCAAGTATTTACCTTTTTTGTAATAACCGTAATAGTCTGTGATTTATCATCAATGAAGTCTATAGTCCGGTGAAGCTGTAAAGACCTTGCCAGGTCAATAGCATAGTCAGTTCGAGAAAAAAAAAATCATCAATCAAGTAGTATCAATTTTGCCTTAAACGCATGGTTTTTACAGTTTTACCATTGATATACAAAAACCCAAGATGCACACGTAACGTCTCACAGCCGGCACACAAAAACGAGTGCATAATTTTGGATTATGCACTCATTTCAAATAGTCTCACGTCGCTTGCGTCCTTGTAAAATCAACTTTAAATCATTCACGTAAGGTCGAATATGCAAAATCATAAGTTTATCGCATAACTATAACCACGTATGTATATTGGCGAGTTTTTGTGGGACGGTTTTGAGCGCTACTTTTATTCGAGATTGTGTGTCTTGGGTATATGTCATGTCATGTATATGTCAATGAGGTTTACCTAAAAATATGTTGTATGTGAAGTAATTACACAGGATTATAAAAAAAATTAGAAAACGTAGTTTGTAGGTTTTTTTTATAGCGAATGTTTTCCAGAAAGGTACACAATTCGTCAATATAAATGTCATACGAAGACTTTCATTACGGCTAATAATCTTATTCATAAATTGTGTCGTTAGTGTTTCCATTTTCAGATAATATGCATTTAAGGGTTAAAATACCGGACGCGCATGCGCATAACTTGTTCTAAGAAGGTTATCATAGACACAAACTTCAAAATGGCTTCCTTTATAACGTTAAAAGACCTTCATATGAAGAAATACTTTTACACAAACCGCAGAACACTATTAATCATATAAATTGAAAGTTTAATTCTACAGACAAGTATATCACCTGGCGTATGTTCTTTTGTAATACTATATAATATATACAAAATGGGCTCTCACAAATCAAATTATTGATACGATTATCATTTTAATAGACACAAACCTTTCATCTTTTAGATCTTCTATTTTATTTTTGGCAACCAGTCTTCTAGTAGACTATTACTGCCATTGTCGAGTGAGTAACGATATCACAAGTTTCTTGATATAATTTCAATGAACTAACAAGATGGTGGCAGTCTTGTTAGAACTTTCCTGGGAGTTTTTGTGGCAAGTCAGAATCCATGCTCCGTGATGTTATTTCTGATCCACTTCACTTGTGCATAATAACTAAACTATATTACGCAAAACACCACCAATATTACAAACTACCCACTACATGACATTCCAAGATCCAGCCAAAAACTTCACATTTTAGGTCATCATGTTTAACACGATGACAATTTGTTCGATAAAGTTTTTAAGTGCTCTACTATCTGGCTGGTTTATCTTTTCGTTTACAGTAAACATATTATAGCATAAACATCGTAATTTATACACGTTGCCACCAATCATATTATAACTATATAGATATGTCATAAGCGCTTTGACGGCACCTTGTCAAAACTTGGCTAACTAGCTGTCTTTTGACGGCTACCCCGTCAATCCGCCCGTATCTAAGCAACATATAACTATTTCGTTTTCACCACCGATATTGAGAATATGCCATCTTACTTCCACATTTTATCTAAGACAGTGTCGCGTCATAATATTTATTTACGTATGTGTGCGTTATCGTGACATTTGTTTTGACAATATATCATGTAGGTAACGTATCTTTAGTTATAAGATCATTGGTTAACACTTAAGGCACAGCTTTAAAATAATGAAATATATACATTCGTCGTCAATCTTTTTGACCTCTCTGGATATAGCCGTAAGTTCTAACTTGCGCGTAATATAATCAATGGTTTAATACAAAACAAATTTAAATAAAAATATATAGGAATCTAAAATTGGTATTTATGTACCCTTAAGTTGTCTCGATGTTATACATAATACAATAAATATTTAGACTTACATTTGGTTCTGCGCAACTATCTTAAGAGCGGTCAAAAAGTTTGACGAAGAAATATTGCTTTTCAATAGGCCGATAGAGCTCATATACGTGTGATATAAGAAACTAATAGTGATGTCGGAAAAAAAGGGAGAAATGAGAAAAATCTATAGCCTGCACCTTTAGGGAAGTACGTCTAACTCGGTTTTTAATTGTGCCATTTGAGAATAGAAGCTCATAAGAGATTCTTGATTTTGAATATATAAAGCCCTGTGCCTCTCTTTCCTTGGATTGCAGTATAGGTAACGTACAAAACAAAATACTAGTATAGACCATTAGCAAAATGACCAAGGTTCAAGACAACACTAACTAAAAGGCTAAAATTGGCTATACTCTCGGAGCGCTAGTTTTAATGGTTTTTTTTTCTGAATAGTAGATTTTTTTTTCAAAATATTTTATTATTGTATAAAAAATAAATATTATTATAGATTGTTATAGGTTCAAAGGTTTGATCGACCCAGATCGCGGGGCTAAATATGCTATTATAACTCCGGGACGCTATTATTTTTGGAGCGGCATTATATAGAGGTCGTAACAGCTTTTTTATTCACAATCTCTTGCTATAGAGCCTTATTATTATTGTAGAACTTTTACAACTTTAACAAATGGTTTAAGGATTGGGGTAATCCTAATCACGGGGCTAAATATACTATTATTAACTCCGAGGCGCTAGTGTTTTGGGGACAGCATTTTGTAATGGTGTTTATTTTTATTTTTATTGACAGCGTTAACCGATAACCAGTTTCAATTGAAACACAAAATCTACACATATATTCGGAACACGGGTAAATTGTTTTTAGTAGCCGGCGGGTGATAAATATCTCAGGAAGACCCTGGCGGCAGCTGCTGATGGCCCAAATACACTATCCTCACCCAAACCTATTACCTAACACAAAAACATGTCACCAGGTGACTGCTTTTGTTTAATATACCAATATCACAAAACTACCTATCGCTATTTATTAGAAAATCATTAATCTTAAAAGAAAAATAAATAAAAAAAGACAAAAAAAATAATAAACCGTACAAACTCTAATTGTGAAATAAAATCTGAATTGTATAGATATTATTAATTTTAACACTTTGCCGACTTGTGACGAGTTAACTCGTCATTGCACTTGCATTATCTGTTTCAATTTATGACACTTAAGGCGATATATAATATTGCAATAACATATACTAATAGAAAAGTCCAAGAATCTTTAGAGAGGGTAAAATACTTTTTTAAATCGCTAGATACATAAAAAAAAAAAAAAGTGTGTGTGTACTTATGTACACGCGTTAGAAGTTATACTTCTTTGGCGTAACAAGATAACAATCTGTTCAAAAATTTTATCTTTCGCCTTAATCTACGTTTGTAGAAAAAAACGACACTAACAATAGAAAAAAAGGTATTTAATACATTGAAAGTTTTAATACAAAGAAATACGAACAACAAATACAAAGAAAGAAAATGTTGACTATAGCTAACTTCAGGGTGTCAGGTTTAATGAGCGGTTAAGCAGACAGCTTCATACTGTTAATTTTGTGTCACAGATGCGCGCGCATCTTAAAATTTCACTCTCATCATTTTTTCATAACGCGCCTAAAGAAGTATAACTTCAAAAACGAGGCAGTCATAAGGATTGTCGACAGAAGTGATAACTCAACACAATAGAATAACTGTGTTCCGTTTTGAATTATTAAATCAATTATACTGTGAATTATTTAAATTCTATAATTTGTAAATTGAAATATTACATATAATGTATACTAATAACGCACGGAGGTATATCTATGTCCATATAAGTATATACAGTATACATATAGCTCATGAGAAGCGTGGGGTGACGATGACGCGGGTTTTACGCTTTTTGTTCGTTGTCCTGCCTTGATAATAAAAAAAAAATCTAAAATTCAACTCCAGCGCCACCTACCGGGTCCAAATCTAAACCATTCTCGGATCCACTCGAACACGCACACAAAATTTCATCAAAATCGGTCCAGCCGTTTAGGACGAGTTCAGTGACATACACACGTACAGAAGAAATTTATATATAAAGAAGATACAGTATACATATAGCTTTTGGAAAGCGTTCGGTGAAAGCTGAAAGCTCAACGCGCCTAAAGAAGTTTTTACTTCAAAAATCCTCTAGAAGTAGCAAGGAAATGGATTTCTGTAGAAATAGCCGGTGACATGACATAGTTTATGTGCATAATTGATTGTCAGCAAAGTGTTAATTGAAAATGTCTATGGATTTTTTTTAATTTCCTATTAATGACAAAGTAATTTTAACCCATCAAGTTTAATTTTAAGTATATTCAAAATTACAAAAATATGACAACAAATTATTAACGAAACATCAACTGAAAAACACGATGAACTTACGCCAGGCTCCGAACAAACATCTTCGATTGTATACATTTGCGCATTATATCGATAGTGGGAATAGTAATCGACTAACAAGTTACTGAAAGGCTTCGCTCGTTAGACAATCAACCTTTCCACTGTCGATATATATTATTTTTAATAATAATGCAAAACCTTGTAAATATCATACAAATAAGGCCCGTCCGTAAAACCTTATGCTACACCTAAACCATTTAATTAATGGTAATAGAGATATAAACACGAATAAATATTTTTATAAAAAACGTGATTTTTTTTTATTCTACTACCATACCCAATGTTTTTTAATATTTTTATATGACGTAAAACATTTATTGGTGCGTCTTGGTAATTACATCGAACCGTGTGCCGTCACGACAAATAGCATGACGTTCTATTATGCCGTCATGCTTACTCTAAACCAACGCTCTCGATTTGTTTATGTGTGACCGAGGATACTATACACTTTGTTGCTTCTCTGTGTGACCTGCGTATTATTTCTATCCGACTATACTATAACTTGACACGTTTTCGATTGTAAATTCGAATATTAACTTAAATGTTTCACATCTGCCGGACGTTCCTTGACGGTTAATTTTTTTTAAACATCATACAATACCGTTTTAAAAATTAAAGTATACTGTAATGATTCTCTAACATTCAAAACACATTTTAACATGTGTGACTGCACTGGGTATGGCAGTAAGTTGCTAAATGATTTGAGCTAAACACCGAACAGTTGGTTAGTTGTTCGGTGGGTTATCGAAATAATCTATTTTATTGTCGTTCGGTTGCGGCTTGGGCTGGCTGCGTGCCGCCCAAGCGTTTGTCGATGTAAGCGTCGCCCAGCCACCGGATGATCTGGAAATTATGTTTCAATAAAAAAAAAATCGAACAGTTCGAATGTTTAATTCGAATTTAATGAAAGAAAAAAAGAAAAAAACATGCATATAATATAAACAATGAAAAATAGAAATGCAAATTGATTGTTAAGTGGGTGTGTGTGGCAAATGGTCCCCGAGTTAGCGTGTATGCTGTTGGATGTAAGTCCTTCAGCGCTGATTTTCACTCGGGACGATTCGTTAGTTCGCATATTTGCACACGCCTAGTATAATTCAAAGGTAATGTAATCACGTACTTTGAGGCGTATGTAGTGGAAGACGAGCCACTGGATGTTGGGGCGGAGCCTCCACTAGTAGTGGCAGCGTTGGACCGCAGCACGGGGCCGGGCACGCGGCGCTTGCCGGCCTCACGGGCCAGCACCTCCATTATGCTCATCGCAGGGAGCCATGACTGTTGTTATTTTAAAAACTAATTGACACTGGTGGCTTCGTCTACATTGTTTATTATCATTGTTGGAATGTGAATGCAACCTCGTCAAATTGTCTGTTGCTCTGTCTGGCAACACTACCTCTTTTATATGTCAAATGTAACTTCTTTGATTGAGAAAGGCATTATTTTGCGGAAATACATCATTAAATATTATGGTGGATGTTACTTTGCACATCCGCCTGGAACTGATTGACCACTACTACATATCACTGCAACAAAATTTGGGTTATGTTGCAGTGAGACGTAATAGTGGTCAATCAATTACAGGCGGAAGTGCAAAGTAACATCCACTATAATATTTAATGTAACTTCTTTCCTTTCAATATATGTCAATTCGTATGCACACCTTGTTTTATTGTCTCATTGCTAGCTAATCGCACACTACACATTAATCAACAGTTTGCTAACAATCATTAAAAAAAAGCACTACACTACTTGCCTCCCTTCTTAAGAAACACACTTAACATATATGTACATATACCAGCTGGTGAAAGGTTAAACGCTCGCAGTATTCTAAGGATATAATACTTCATGGTTATATTTAACATATAAAAAATAATATCAAAACAAATATTAATAAAGAACAACGAGAACCTAAGTTAAAATTTGATCTAAGACTTTAGACTTTCAGAAGTATAAACACAAACGTAATAAATCTAGGTGCAATGACCAGTGCCCAAAGCTATGAGAGGCGACCCAGAGTTAATAGCCTTTGATAATAAAACGGACAATAAACCCTTTTACTTTGTTGATACCGTTCCCCCATTCAATTTCAAGTGAAAGTGAAATCGCTCGACGGTCATTGACACCGTGCTTTAACATAGACGCGTAGTGGATTACGTATAATTTTTGTATTTTTCTAGATAATTAGGTTAAATATTAAGCACCAATTTTTTAAATTGATTTAGGACGAGAATCAAGTGCAGCCTATCTTCCATAAATATTGCTACTGTTTAAACTTTCAGCTTGTATATACCGTAGGGAGATCATCAAAAGTATTGATAGAATTGACAGATTCGACATTCAGTTGCCTTTTTATTTCATACCATGGACACAGTGTGAAAGGAAAATTTGGTGTTCTTTTTCGTCAACTTCAAAAAGGAAGATAATTCTAAATTTGGTTATATTTTTTAAAATGATTGCTACCTTAGAACTTCATAATTTATGAATCAATTTGGAAATCTCTTTTTTATTATAAAGGGGATATTTTGAAGGGGTCTCATTCGAATGTCATTAGCATCGGTCTTTGGATTTAAAGATCAGGGAACTTTACAAACTCATATAGGAAATGTATAGTACATAATTGACATACAGAATGTCCCGGAAGTCGACTTAAAATTTTAGACCAGAGTTTAAAGAGAGTATTTGGGATTACATAACAAAAAAAAAATAGTATAAAAGTAAATATCTGTGGTAACTGGAGGGAAAAGTCGGTCACTGGTGTCGATATTCTCGGCTAATATTTAAATGCCTATAATTTTCAATATACTTAACTTAGATTTTTTTTTTCTGATTACTATTATGACTTAGCCTGTTGATCGATTCCTGCTTAACATAGACTTCTGAGACTCCTGTATTAGTAGGTTTATGACAATCTGAGCCTAGGTAGGTACTGAATATGACCATGGACATAACATTTATATAGACTAGATTTTTTTGAGGCAGGTTTTTATTTTAGAATTTTTTTTATCGATTATCTTTGTTATTACACCCCGTACGAACTCGGGGCGAGTTAAAAACTCACTTTCTCCTTATCTGCAGTTGCGACGACGTTCCTATTCGGCTCGGCGTCGTACGCGACGCTCTCGCAACCGAAGTGTTCGCACATCTCGTGTATGAACTGACGCTTCTGCCAGTTCATAGATGGGAACGAGTGAGCTCGGGTCTTCTGTTTTGACTGGAAACGACAATATACATGTATCATTACATTTCAAAATGAACTAAATCCAATTTTAATTGTTCATATAATATGTATTTTTTAAGATTTCATGATAGATAAGATTTTTTGTACCGAGAACGAAGGTTTTTAGTTTTTTTATGAGCTTCATATTTTACATTTCCGAAATTTGCTGATCTTGAAAACTAACGTAAAATATTAGGAACGGCTAAAATTGGTTTCTATCACGTTTTGAAATGTCAAACACACACGTTAAAAATAAATGAATTCAAACTGTAAATTAATTAAAATGTTAATTTTTCATATTTGTACATTGAAATTGAAAAAATTAGGTATACTACACAAGAGAAATGTTCTTCTGGTACCACCACCATATGAGGGACAATACAGAACTGTGGATTTCTTGGGAGTTTGAAATCGTCAATACGTAGTGGGCTTCCGTGGTGATTATGCCCAAAGCTTCCTTGGGGAAGTTTGGCAGTTTGGAGTATGTCTCTTCCAGATTGATGATGGTGTGGATGGTGATATGCGTATAGGGGCAAGAAAGGGGAGTAAAGAGGGAAGGGGAGGAAGTAAACGGGGAAGAGAAGGGAGCAAAGGGGGAAGGGAATGAAGTGGGGACGGAGAGGTAATAAAGGGGGAGCGGAGTGAGTAAAGGGAAGACGATGTAAAGGAAGAAGATGGGGTACCTTCTTAGCGAGCTGCACGAGGTCGGTGAGCTTGTCGTGCACGTGCATCGCGAAGGCGGGTTCACGTGTGGCGGTGGCGCGTACGTGCTCGCTGTACCGCGGAGCGAGCTTGCTCGACACGTCCGGGTTGCGGATCTGCAGCGCTAACGCTAATTGCCTCGCGCGTGCCTCC
Organism: Antheraea yamamai; assembly: GCA_036509395.1. Lineage (NCBI taxonomy): Eukaryota > Metazoa > Arthropoda > Insecta > Lepidoptera > Saturniidae > Antheraea > Antheraea yamamai. Next base: position 3,909,605 of record AP028440.1, read on the forward strand.
GCTCGGCACTCCTCTTCGCATTCCAACCTAATGAAGACCCGGTACGCTTTTAACTCTTCATTTTATTTATTACTCACAAATATTATAAAATAGAAAAAAATAACACCGAGTTATATAAAATCAAAAGATGCAAAGTAAAATTTTAAGTATGTATATCTATATTTAAAAAATTCAAATTCAAAAACACTTTATTCAATTTAGGCCCTAAGAAGGCACTTATGAACGTCAAAACTACCACCGGTTCGGAAAACAACCCAGTCATCGAGAAGAACCGGCAAGAAACTCGATCTGTTTTATCTTTTTAACAAATATATATAATATTTAGAATAATAATATATTCTATATAATAGTAAATTTCACAAACGTTTTAATGGATGCACAGAGATGAGTCAATTCCAGACATCACCATCGTTCACATTACCTTGTTGATAACCTACATTTATCAAAGTAGGCAAGATTAAAGAAAATAAATCTTGTTCTCATATATTGGGCACATTGTTGTCAATAACAAAATGTCTGGCAATACTAAATTCATGTTTTTAATAGCGTTTTAAAACAATAAAAAAGAAATCCTACAATTATTTAAAACTCAATATTTTCAGCAGTAATGATGTGATGTGTATTACTAAACGCATCGTTTACCGGCAACCAGATAGTCTGCACGCTGTTCGGAACACTATAGGAAGAGATATTAAAAAACAGCTTTTATAAAATTCTCTCTCGAAAACGTTGCTAGCTCTTAGACGATATAGACAGTACCTAGTACTATCTTTTAGTACCCAAAATAGAAACTTACGTTTTGAGCATGTTGCCGGGACGTTGTACATCTGATAAATCCATAGAACCTCCCTCTTGCATTTTCGTTGCAGCCAATGCACTCATCATCCTACAAAATATTATCACTGTATCTGATTTCTACATAAACCTAGTTCAATTTTAATCGTTCATAAAATCTTTAGTTTTATTTAAGATTTTCAGCTTTTGTGCACCGTAAATTAGGTCCAAAAATTTATGTTAATAAGATCTACAGTTTTTCTTCATGATTTTCAAATTTGACGTGAATAATATAAGAAACGTTTGAAAAAAAAAACTTAAAGTCTTATGAACCACTAAATTTTAACTTTGTTCTGTTTCAAATATAACAACTCATTTATCAATCAATCAATATCAACCAAGCTTTTCTAATGTGAAATATCTAATGGCGTTGAGTATAAAACTGATTGTACTTGTCGTCATAATTAAAGACGTAATCGTTAGACTTCTTTTAATAACATTTAAATAAACAACATGTGTAAAAAACAACTAATATATGATTAATTAAAATTATGTTGCGGTAACAAGTGACAGACAGCAAACGATTCCAAGAGAGTGTGAGGAGTAATGTCGAGCCTAATATTTACGTGTTGAAAAAGAAATTCAAAATAAAACGTAGCGCCATCTATGAGATATTTGTAACAGTTGGTCTAAAGTTTTCTGTCAACAAACTAATTTAAAACGCCATCTGTTCGAGACTGATGAAACTTATTATGAATAACAATAATCAACATTGACAATCGTTTTATTTGTAATTATAATATATTGAGGCCATTAATCGAAATACAAATTATCCTATCTCTAAAGTTGGACCAAATTTTATACAAAAGCCAACTTTCTTTCAAATTTCTTGAATTTAATGATTTTTTTGTATCTCCTTAATGTTGTACGGTGGTGTGGCATCTGGTTGTGATTGCGAGAGCGTCGTAAAAACTCCCCCTTCGACCTCCGAACGCTGTCCGCTTCTCTCTCAGTAGAGTTAGTTTTATAAGCGTTAACATAGAGTATATCGAGTGGAAGCGTATTATTGTACTGACTTGGCGTAGTCACGTGCGTTCTCGCAGCAGGGTCTCTCCGCACTGCGTCGTCCACACGGACAGATGGCGCGCACGGGCTTGCGGCAGGGCGTAGTGCTGGGACAGAGCGTATCGCCGCCGTCGGACACGGCGCCGTGGTGGCAGGGCGCAGCGCACGGGTGCCCGCAGCTCGCACGCTTCTCGTTACACGGTTGCGTGCATCTGTTACGTCACAATCACATTCAACTATTACGTAAGTATTCTTTGATGCTACTCCCATATACGCGAAACGAAGCTGCGACTACTTGTAGCGCTAAAATCAACGTCAAAAATCATTCCGATAAAGGCGCACATGAGTCTTTCCAATAACGCGACATTGGCGTCCTCTAAACTCCTGTGTTGTGTGTAAAGCCGCCTGCCCGGTTATCGAGCTGCGTCTATCGTCACGCATCCCGTTAGTTAGTAACACACGACGATAATGTCTTCCCACGTCTGTATTTGGTGTGACCATAGACAAAACTTACACGCAGGTATGGGAGTAGCTCGACCGGAAGTCATTTGAATATCATTTTAGCTTATAAAAATATTATAAAGGCCATATTAAATCATTAAAAATAATTATACATATAGAAATCATTACATTTGGAAATGTAATGACTCGATTAGTTAATATTATTTATATGTTTTAACATATGCCCACTATATCATATGACGTTAAACGACGATGTGGTCTAAGGTGGCAAATACATTAAACCAAGAGGTAGGATTACTCTCAAATGCAGCTGCCGGAACACAACAACAGATACTTGGTGGAGGTGGAGGGTGCTAGTTAGTCAGGCAGCCTTAGTAAAACCTACTACCATAGTGTGGTTTCATCACAATGTGTTCCTTCACCGATAGATCCGACTCAGTTCGCAAAGATTCGAACCTACGTCAATGTACAGTGTTCGACCACGCTATCAATTGAACCATAATCGTTATGAAGTCATTTTACTTACTTGCTAGTATCACATAGTCCCTTGTGGCATGTCTTGATGCAAGTATGTTTGCCGCAAGGTAACGGCTTCCCACAAGGCAGTCCGCAGGAGAACTCCTCTTGTGAGCATGGTATTGTTTTTCTTTCCTGATTAAAAAAAAAACAACAATATTTATATCAGATGCTCGTTAACCTAACAATAAATCCTTATCGAGATCTTTCGAAATCATATATTCTAGTATCAGACCAATTATTTTATGAAGAGTAAAAAATTCACATAGGTGATTTTGCAGCCACAATAAATTCCATAGCACAATTTAGCGTTTTCTAATCTCGTAAAGTTAACAGACTATCACTACTACTAAGGACGCTTTCGATTTAAGCGGTTGGTATAGGACTGCTGGTAGGTTGTCGTGGAGTTTTAGCCGGTTAAAGTCGCCGAATGGCACCACCCCTGCGTGACAGCACAAAGGCTGGTGGTCGGTTCAGTTCAGACTCTCCCCCGGGGGCCTGACAGTCCATGATGGATTTTCTCTCCACGTTAAAAAAAAAAAAAAAAAAAAAAAAAAAGGACTGCTGCCGCGCGACAGTAGGGCGGTTAGAGAACTGCACACGGCTGGTTATGTTTTTGAAGTGAAACTTCTAATGCGACTTCAAACAAGGTTGCGTTAAACGTTTAACGCTACCATGGAGGAGGTATGAAAACACTGTTGCGTTAAACATTCAACGCTCCTGGGGAGGGGGAATAGAAAGAGACAGAGCGACAAAAATAATCAAACATATCGTATCTTACTTTAGTTATCATAATCCCATTGTAAATGTTGTAGATTTGGATATTTCTCCACTCGAAAATGATAATTAAAAGATGCGATCAATTGTGAATTGTAAGCGATGTTAATAAAGTTTGTCTTAAAGTAACAATATGATTCCACTAAAAATCAATTTGTACCCCTTCCTATTTTCATTTCCACATTACGAAGTTTCACTTCTTCCGCGCGGAAAGCCTCCACGCACTATTTTTTTCATACAAAATGTGTCGAAACGAGAACGGGCGAGAGCAGTCCGGTGCACGTCCGTTAGCAGGACGGCAACACCGCGATCGAGATGTGCCTCGTTTTTGATTTGCTAGTGAGGAGGGCACATCGAGTTTTGCATGTCGTAAAATAAATAACTTTGCCTACTTTCTTACTATGGATGATACAAAAATAGAAAAAATTATAGACGAAATGCCGGTCCGACCCGCTGTATGAAACTCAAAACTTGATGATTATTTTAGTCTTATACAAAATAAAAGACTTGGGAAGATATATGTAAAAAAAATTAATACAAATTTTAAAAATAAAAAATACGAATGAAAAGAATTATCCAGGTAATTATTTATTTCTGTAATCATTTTTTTTAATAAGATCGTAACCATCTACAACCCTTCCTTGTCTGAATCCATGGCTCGACCGAATGCAAGTATTGGTGGACATCATTAAAATACAGTCGGACTGCACCCGTATCGCACTTCGAATTAGACGTTTTAGGTCGTACTGTTGTCGCTCATAAATCGGTGTATCGACTGTACGGCAGCAGTCTTACACAAATTGTCTAAACTGAAAGCGCCCTAAGTTTTAAGAAACTGTGATTTTTATAGACACTGTGTTTACGAAGGTATGTTTTCTCTTTCTGGAGATGTGGGGTGAGTAGTGTGGTGCGCATACCTAGGAGAGGGGACTTAAACGGATAACACTGTTTACTTGCTTTCAATTTTTTAATGTTGTTCTTAAATCTTTTAATGTTTTTTCTATATACATAAAATAATGTGTACATAAATTAAGATAAATAAACAATGCAGACGAACTAGCAGGCATTACTTAGTCTATATCTATACATATAATGAGATTGTAAATCTAAAGTGTCTGTACTTTTTCGATTTTTGTGAAAATAATTGTTGCAGGTGTCTAGGGATAAGTAATAGAATACATTTCAATCATTTTTAGACATGTCTGTCTGTCTGTTTGTATGAACACGCATCATTGCTAAAGTACTGGGTTCCCAATGAAAATCATAAAGCATATCTTCGAGAGTAACTTAGTCTTTGTTCCATTAAAATCGGTCCACACTATCAAAAGTTATTGTAATTTGAATGACGGCTCGAGGTAAGTACGAGAGAAGAGTAGTAATCTATACTACTATTGTAAAGCTGAAGGGTTTGTTTCTTTGGTTGAACGCGCTAATCTCAGGAACTACTGGTCTGGTTTGAAAAAGTCTTTCAGTTTTACATATAATGTCTAATATAATATAATGTTATGTTACAGTATAATACAATAATACAAGTAATAATGTATAAGCTGCCCTACACTTATAACGATTTTTAAGTAATAAAAGGAAAGAAATTTAAAAAAAGGTGCAAACCAAAAGTCTGTAGAATTAAAAAAGAACCCCTTACTTCGTGATTCCCGTGGCAACGCTTGGTGGTGAGCACGACGCAAGGCGGGCAGTCCCCCGAGTGGCAGGAGTGGTGGGGCGGATGGCCACATGGTCGGGGGCGGCGACACGGCGCCGAGCACGCTGGGGGCTTCATACCACATGGTATTGGTGGCAAGATCACTTCGGCCCCACACTCGCAATGTAGCTCCTCGAAGCCTGCACGTCGGAAAACACTCTTAATCATAGCATATGACAATTAAAGATAAGAGAGGATAAATGTGACCTACACATATAATAAGAATGTAAGTCTAACGTGTCTGTACTTTTTAGATTTTTGTGAGAAAAATTGTTAAAGGTGTCTAGAAATCTATATTAAGATTATAAAGCTGGAGGGTTTGTTTGTTTGGTTGAACATTTGACTCACTCATTGGATACGGACGCAATACCTGCTGAAACCAGCGATCAGCCTCTGCCAAGTAAGCGTGTATGTTTCTATTACCTAGCTCAATCGATTATATACTCTTGGATCCTACGATTGAGCGTGTTTCCTGTAATACCCTTGCCCTCACAAACCCCAAAAATACAGTCCACATCTCTCCTTATAAGAAACACCGTAATCAATGGAGGTGAAAGGAATAAGTGGCTGGACCACATTCAAGCCCGCTCCCCCGCATTTCATGGTCCCTCTCGCCGGATTTTCCCTCCATTTTATGGTCAAGAACTACTTGATTTGTCCGATTTGAAAATACCGTTGTAAGATAGCGCTCATTTATTGAGGAGGCTATACATTATCACGCTAAGACCAATAGGAGCGAGGCACCAATGAAGAATGTTTCAAAATCGGGGTATTTTTTCCGTTTGAGAGCTTTCGGTGCGTGATAGTGTTAGCCCAAAGTATCTATTCCACGCGGACGAGGTCGCGGGAACAGCTAGTTATACTATATGACAACTAAAGACATGAGTAAATAAACGTCATATGCGATATTTTGTATGTATTTTATCAGTACCATGTTACCCTCGTCTGTCCCCTGGCAGCCAAATTCAGAAAAATCGATATATCTCAGAATGTATTTAAAAAAATGATTGGCCCAATTTCGAACAATAAAATCACAACATTACCTATCTTAATTAAACACTCGAAATTGTGAAAACTTTATAAAAAAACTATATTAAAGAAAGTATCCCTAAAAGTTGCTCAATTTCTGTAGAATCACGCATGTAGGTATATATGATTTGAGTTTTTTTAGCTGGATTTTAAGTGGTTTTTATATATTATCCCTAATTTTGTCATTTGACTCTATATTTTGCTATATTAGTGACATCTTACCTAGTATTGTTTGGTTATTGTGCGCAAATGAAGTGGATTACTAAAAAACAGTGGATAGTTAAAAAAAAAAAATGTTATGTAACTTGACTTGCAGATTGTTTTAAAAACATAACCGTCTAGGTATCCAATAATTTCAAAGAAACTGAAAAATAATGATCATAAAGGAAGCAGAAGGAAATTCGTATTTGAACTAAGTATGCTTAAGGTCTTTCTTTAAAATTTCTATAACACTAATTAAAAATAATAACCAATGTAAATAATATAAAAAAAGAAATTTAAAATAAAATTGACGACCAGTAACAGTTTAATAGTAATAACAATTTACAATTAATAAGTAAGAATTAAGTCATTTTGTAATTTAGTCTAATAAAGTTCGTGCTCAAAGTGAATTCCCCAATTGCGTACACAAAGTCGCATTCTTAGTGACTTAACTACCGAAGTAGTCAAAGTATTCCGCATATTATATTTTAGCGTAAATAGTTTTAAATTCTTATCCCTAAGTCTCTTCGGCAATAGAAGTCTTGGAGTACGGTTGAGTTTTATAGAGCTCCCTGAAATAGAACCTTGAACATTTACATCAGAATGTACTCACTGAGCCTGGGGCAAGGAGCACAACGTCCTGTGTGGCAGAACTCCTCGCAGCGATGTGTTTGGCAGGGAAGCGAACGCCCGCACACTAACGTGCAACGGTGTACGCTCTCCGCACAGCACAATGTCCTGCACCGGTGTCGACCGCATGACAATTTCTGTTATATAACAGGTTGATTTAAGCCTTTTTTTGGCACTTCTTTTTTGGGACACGATAATTTTCGAAATTTAATTTTCCATAATTTTTTGTATCTCAAAAAGGGCAAATATGTACACCTTGTTATTTTGAACGCTTGTGGCGTATAATGGTAAGATACTGTTGTGAAATTTTCAGAACGAAAACAAATGAAAATCACGAAATATTCATAGTTTTAGGTTGCTTCCCATACATTCAAAACAGTTTAACTCAATTTACTCTTAAACTATAAGCCCAATCTAAAAAGCGCATTTACGTATTTCTATTGCTTTTCATTAGAAAAATCGAATAGCGTGTATTTTTTTTTGGAAAATTACGACTTTAATATTTTTAGTGCCGTCCGACGATTAAGTCCATCCGACCTTTACTACAGAAACAAACCACTGTGCGACCCGGTAACTTTTTAAGATAGATTACATTTTGCAATAGGATGACTTAAAAAAAAATCTATTCTAAAAAAAAAACAAAAAAATTCTAACGGTTACCAAGATTGATTTTTTTTCATGTTTTTACAAGCTCATTTTTTTTCAGTTTTTATGGCAACTTTTCGATATCTTCAAAATTCCCTTTAGGGGCACTGCATCCCCCCACAAAGAAAACCCTGCATACATTTTGCCCGCAGTTTCACTCGCGTTAATGTAGTAGAGGCCTGGTTTTGTGCGCGCATCACTCGAAAACGAAAGAATAGATATCGATCAATTTTTTTTCGTTGTATTTTCTAGACACTTGGTTCTTATCTTAGAAAAAATACCGCAATATCTTAATTCAATATAGTTTTATTTAGGTTTTAAGAAATTACGATTTTTGTGAGCGCTTCACGTTTAACAATTTGTGAAATGGCACAAGCGATATGGTGCGCATGCGCAGGAGAGATGAAATGGAATGTAAACGGATAACACTGTTTATAAAGAATTTTTTCCTTTATACATAAAATATACCATTAGGATAATAAACATCGCAGACGAAGGTCGCAGTTATAAAATGCTATGTAATAAAAGTCTATATGTACATGTACACTCATAAAATATAAATATACGTAAATATATACTAAAAACCTACCATATATAAACAACCATATAGTCTACAAATTAAGGTCCACTTTTATTAATATTTACATTGTTTTAAACAGAAGGATAATAAAATAAGGGTGAAGGAGAGGCGGAGGAGGTACTTCATACAGGTGGAATGAGAAGTCTTCTGGAGAAATATGTCGTACAGCGAAAAGCTCTGAATGGGACAATTTAAAAAGATGCCCAGACATTCGTCACCTAAGTCACATTCGCACAGGAAGTGATCCAGGACTGTAATTTTCACTATATGGACAGGAGCCTAGCTATGGTTTAGACGTCTACGAGATATGACTGAAGTTGTGGGCTTATTTACGGTTCGAAACAAGGAAAACTAGGTTTTAAATGGAATCACAGGTTCGATATTACCATTATATATGACTTTTGTGATTGATTATTCTAAACAAAGATCATTTAGTATAGTTTCTTACCTTGTTACATTTCTTCTGGCAGAGTACATTGTTGTACATCTGTGGCAGGTCGGCGCAAGGTACTTCGCGATTCGAATGGCCACAACGACACTGCAGGACAGTTTTATCAGGGCATCCGGGGCAAGGACCTATCAAAAACAAAAATACATTTCGGTCCTAATAAAGAAGGCGTTTATAAACGTCAAAACTACCACCGGTTCGGAAAATAACCCGGTCGTCGAGAACAAACGTCAAGAAACTCAATTGGGGTTATCTTTTTAACAGACATAAATTTAAAATACATTAGTATTACAATCGTTTTTAGCGGAAACATGGAGAAATGTGTCAAATCCAGATATCACCATCGTTCACATATTGATCCAACTTATAATCTATACTAAAACAGTATAGATAAAGAGGTAAAGTTTGTGAGTTTGTGACGTTGTAGGGGGCAATCTCAGGAACTACTGGTCCGATTTCAAAAATTTCTTTGTGTTATATAGCTCATTTATCGAGGAAGGTTATAGGCTATATATCATCATGCTAAGACCAAGTAACTATTCCACGCGAACGAAGTCGCGAGCAGGGGCTAGTTGCATATATAATAACCTTTTGACATCAAAATTGGTAATATAATTTAGGACTTTGTTGTAACGTTGAACACATATAAGACTGTTACTGGTTTTTATGAGTCTGAAACATGGGGTGACCAATTTGTCAGAGTTTATAGTATTTGAATCATGTATGTATGTACATATATTGTTCAAATTGTATCAAAATAACTTAGACCATCTAGTGATCACATATTGTATGTACCCTTTGTATTGTGTCTATGTCTATTTAAGAAATAAAGTTTTTTAGTCTCTGGTAAGCCATACTGTCGTTTTCATAAGGTTATGGGCCTAGCACGCTTCCACTTCCACACACATATATAAAAAATGCAATATTTTTGGATTCATTTTAGTATTATTTAAACAAAATTTTAGCCAGTTTTAATCTGTCCTTCACTCCTCAACAAATGTTAGCAAGCTAGTACCTCCCCCCTCACCTGCGTTTACTTAAGTGTTGGCATAAACTATACAAAATCTTTTGCAAGTTTTTATACGATTTTTTGAGAAAAAAAAAAATAGGGAGATAAGGAAATAATGTTCACGTAATCGACATTGAGATCACTCCGACCCTTATGACATACCAAATATAAGCAATGCTACACCTACTGCTTCCTTCAGTGCTTACATAATATTAGAATGGTCCCTTTAGAAAAACAAAGCATAATATTTATGATTTCGATAATCTTAATTTAATGGAATTCGATAACTACTATACACTATATTAGTTATGTGTACGCAAACTTTTGAAATCGATTTTACACATCTCTATGAGATTACAAAAGAGACATGAGACAATTTCGTTTAAAATTAACTGCAAAATTTGTATTGAACAGACAGATAAGATAATTGTTAACATTGTCATTCGGTTCTCAACAGTAATTTTGAAGTCGCAAGTTGATCAGTTTAAAATCGATTGCGATAGAAAACTAAGCGATTTTAAAAAATAGAGAGGAAAATATAGCATGTTTCAATTCCTGGATCATGTAAATCTATTTTGAAAGTGTAATATTATAAATATAAAATTTCTAATTACCATTGTGGCAGTCGACTTTGCAGAAATGTTTGTCTCCCGGTGGGCCACAAGTTAAAGGTTTCGCACAGATGTTCCCACATAAAGGAATAGGGTCTGTACACGATTTACGTTTATCCTTTTCTAACCTGTTGAAAATAAGGGTGTTAAAAAGGATGTACTGAGAAAGACACCGTCGGATGTCAGGATGCATGTCCATTAATCAATTTGTGTTATATTGTACTCATAAAAAAAATATTTCATTTTTGCAACCACTCTTCTAGTAGATTATTACTGCCATTGTCGAGTAGGTAATGATATTACAAGTTTCTTGCGATCATTTCAATGAACTAACAAAGATGGCAGAACTTTCCAGGGAGTTTTTGTTGCAAGTCAGAGTCCATGCTCCGTGGTATTATTTCCCAGTCACTACACTTGTGCACAAAAACCAAACTATATTACATAAAACACCACCAATATTACAAAATATACACCCAAGTAACACAAGATTACGAAAAAAAATATAAAATCCACTACTTGACATTCCAAAATTCCGTCAAAAACTCCAACTTATAAAGATATGATTCTGTTTAGAAACCTAGTAATCCTGATGGTGAATTGTCCTTCTGTTCTATTTTAGACATATGGTGGTAGTTGAAATACTGAAATCTTTTGTTGATTTATTATTGTTAGATTTAAGAAAAGTCTATATGACACTGGCAGAAGTGTAGAATTTTCCAGAGGGGACATAGACTAAGAAAAAACAAAGATACCTGGTCTTTCCACAAGGACAAGTAAGCACAGTCTCCGGCAGTAGCACACAGGGCGGACACGGCGGCGAGTGACAGGCCTGTCTACATACGTGTGCACCGCACGACAGGACCCGGCCACACTCACTACCACATGACCAGTGCTTGCTCTTACTGGTCTCTTTTGTACACGGGACTGACTGAGACTTACCCGCTGGGCAGTAGCACACTGGGACAAAAATATATTTCATTATTTTTGCATTAATAAAACAGCAAATATATACTTTCACTTTTTCCGTACGTATACGTATACGTAAATGTAAGTAATATTGATACGCAATGGTCGCAAAGCATCTAGTAAATATACAGTACTTGAAGAAATGATATCTCGGTGGTAAGGTATTCTGACACCAACGATCTATATAGCTTTGTATTCCAGGAGTTATTCTGAGTTTTCAGTGAAGAAAAGTATTGTGAAGAAACCATAGTATAATGCAGGGCTTTCTAATGCTAACATGGCTACTTTCGGGGCAAGTTAAAAATCTTTCGCTAAGAACTTTTAGGCATATTTCGGTAGCTGTAACTGAGAGTTCCCCTATAAGTTATTATATTAGGCACTGTCCTCATTTAAGATCAGGTAAGGTTATGGTTAAATGATAGTTAAAAAAATACTCTTATGAGTAATAGTTCAAGAAGGTAAGTAACAAGAAATGTAGCCAATCTATACATATAAAAATGTAAATCTTACTTTTTAAATTTTCGTAAAAAAATTGTTGCAGTTTCTAAAATTTTTTAAGTTTTTAAAAATGTGTGTCTGTCTGTCTGTTTGTACGAACATGCATCTCAGCTAAAATACTGCGTTCATGATAAAACCTCTTCAAGAAAATCATAAAGCATATCTTCGAGTAACACTTAGTTTTTGTTTCATTAAAATCGGTTCGGTTTATCAAAAGTTATTGTACTTTTAATGACGAATAAAGTGAATGGTTTTTTCACATGAGGTTTCACGCGGACGAAGTAGCAGGCACAGATAGTAAGGTAATATATACTAATTAATATTTAAAAATAATTTTCTTCAATTGAAAACACATACCTTGATCAACAGTTTCAGTACAAGTATCACAAGGGCCTTCGTGGCAATCCTTTAAGCATTTGTGCAATCCACATTCCAGTGTACGGTCACACACGCGTCCGCAAACTTGTGCCAATTTACTACTGCATAACACTGAACGAGTCTCTGCACCACAGCCACACTGTCTGTAATCCGATTGTAATGCCATTGTAGTATTGACAGAATAATTACATAAATATTTGCTGTTGATATCATAATTTTGAGTGAGAGCTAACTATAACCTATTGTTTATTATAATGTTTGTTTTTTCATAACTTGTGATAACACTGAGGGGTAAATGATATCCTTAATAATATTATATTATAAAATATAAATACAAATGTGAGTTGATTTGTTTGTTACGCTTTTAGGCCTTAATCAAGCAATCATAAAATTTTGCATATACATTGTCATTAAAAAAGTACTATTCCCCATGAATAGGTCATATCTATATTAAAGCAAGGGAAGCTGCAAGCAAACGCTAGTTGACAATAATAATAATGGTGTCTTTAATAACTTGTTTCCTATCCATTGTATAGAAACAATGCATTATTAGTTCATAGAATGACCATCTCTTATGGGTAGTGTACTAAAATTGAAGGAATGGGTAAAATATTATAAAATAAATAGAAAACTTACTTAATCACAGTTGCCTGGCATGCTGGGCATGGACCAGGGTGGCAGAGCAAAGTGCAAGGATGCGGACAGTTGCGTGGTCTCTTGCAAGCTTTCCCGCATGTGTGAGCGAGGTTAGAACCGCGCTGATACTCTGGTGAACGGACTGCACCACACATGCAGCGGTAATCTGATAGGCTGTCATTGTTTGAGTTTTGACATGCTGGGCATCGCCATTTGCCCTCTGTAACATACAGTCTCAATATATTTTTGGACAGCTTTATTGCATCCACATACAAAGATCTCAAATCTACGCAAATCATCCCTATATATGTGCACACACACAGGTCGAAGGGTTTTATTATTTCTCTTGTTTTTTGAACTCAGTTTAGTTTAGCCGAGTTAATATACACATCTGAGTTTGTGAGTTACACATGCTAGTACACATAAGGCAAATAGCTAAGTCAATTTGAAAAAAAAAAAAAAAATTCAAAATCCATTTTAAACACTGTTTGACTAGTATGATTTTTACTGGTAATTGGAGGCTCAGATATAGTTGAACACTATACAGGCACAGATAAATATGTGCAATTCTGTAATTTTGGAAATTCATCCTAGAAAAATAGATTTCAAAATAAAATCATAATTGCTATTAACACCAGAATGTATATTGAGAAATAATTTGATGCACAGAAATATATTTTAATCAACTATGATGACTTAATTCACTATCATATGACTTTGTTATACCAAACAAATTTGTACTTGAACTATGTTACATTTATGGTGGTGGCTGCTTTGTTCTAGTGGTAAAATGTTTTATCAGGATTATTTCTGTCCTACTCTTTTTTAATTGTGTTTGGCTCATTACTATTTAATCATTATTGGAGATCAAAGATAAGCCTAAATAAATAAAAGATATTTCAATTTCATTTTGATAAGCTAGTACCATTTTGCAGAGTCAATATATCATATTACAATACTCACCAACCATGCTACTGGTTGCCCATTTTCTAATGCACCTGAGATGTAAAACATGGTAACAATTCCCACAGGACCACACTGGGTCTATTTGTTTAACACGTTCACAGCACACAAGGCACTCTAGAGTACCCTTCTCCAATTGTTCTGTAAGACGCTCCCTTTGTGTCATTTCCTTGTGACCTAGAATTTAAATCAAATTTGTTGCAATAATTGCACTTAAAGCTGTATGTGCAATAAATACATAATATGTACATTTTGTACAGTTTGAGACATATTTAATACTAAACTTCTTGATTAGATAAGAGAATAGAAACATTTTAACTCCTTCAAATTTTATATTCTTTAAATGATTTTATTATAGAAATAAATGTATTGAATATAGTTCTAGTTTTACATTCAGTCAATTAAACTTCTTAAATCCATATTTGTTTACAATGTAATTATGTTTAAGATTGGAACATTTTTAGGTCATTTCTTTACTTTGTTAAAGAAATTCAATAGATTACAATACATATGTATATTTATTTTTATGTAAGTAATAATTTCAATTTGTTTTTGAAGAACATATGGTATGGTGAAGCATCAAGATGCCAGTACACTATGTATGTATGAATGTCATCCACATGGTGATCACCTCGGAAGTCTTTATTATGCACCACAATTTTTAATACACTCTCTGAACAAACCCAGGTTCTTAATGTTTTATTGCAAAAGTTAAATCAATAAACTTTAATCTCTCAAGGTCTCAAAACAGTGTATATCTATCATTTAATGTATTAACAACTAGACAACATTAACAATACTTCTTAAACTAATTTCTTTTAAGATCCGAAAATAATTCATGTAATAAAGTAAAACTCTACTCCACCTTGGTCTATATTTTTGTTTCTATTTCTCATTGGACTGGAAAATATCCCTGGTTTATCTTTCTCCACTTTCTCATCCCTCTGTTGCAGATAGTTATTGGCGAATTCCTCATCTTCAATTTTGTTTCTATCAATAGCCCTAAGACGGTAACTTCCCACTCGGTTTTTAGATTTGTTGGAACTCTCACCTCTACCATTTCTCACATCCTGGCTATCTTTATTAATTGAGCTATTATAAAATGTGCGCACCTCTGAATCTTTGGGTTTCATTTTAGAATTTTGTTTTGCTTGGACCCTTTTCTCATACTGAGTATTGGACTCATAGTTACGAGTGTTTTGTTCATTGCTATGGTTCCCAGATTCATACTGATTTCTGTCATAGCTTCTATTACTTGTCTCATAGTTGTGACCATTTGAATGACTATCACGACTCGTCTCTCTATTACGACCACTGCCTTGTGGCCTTTGATTTTCTTGTAAATAACTATTAGGATCTCTGTAGGTTATTTCATCTTTTTGTTGGGAGGTCTGTGGTCTTTCTCTCCAGTTAGTATCAGATGAGCTAACCTGCTTGCTCGTGACCTCAGCAGTGTCATTAAATGTATGAGAAGTTTCGGAAATATTTTGGCTGTTTGTGGTTGGTGGTATCATACTTTTTGGCACAAATTCTGTTGCAGTCGGTGTAAGGTTTGATTTTAATATTAAGTCATTTGCATAAGGCTGATTTGGCATCATATATTGGGTCTGCACATTTGTTTGATATAAGTTTGTATTACTAGGAATGTTGGATGAGCTTTGCCCATATGTATAGTTATTTAATTGGGTATTTTGACTGTTAGAGGCCATATTTTGGTAATTATATTGTGTGGTCGGAAAGTTTTCAAGCTGAACATTTCTGAAATGCTGACCTGTTCCCGGAACTGCAGTATTACTCTGCATTTGTGTTAAGAACTCATTGAAATTAACATACTGATTACTCGGGTCTTGTCTATTTGGGTAATAGGATTGATTTACATATTGGCTGTTAGGATCACCATTCCAAATGTTTCCAGGTTGGAATTGACTATTATAAGCGTAAGAATTATTCCACTGGGCCATATTCACGGTTTATAAGTAAAAAAATTGTGAAATAATATTGTGAAATTAAGCAAAAATTAAGATAAAATTTTGCTACTTATTCGAGAACTTTAATATTTTCTTGTTGCACTGACCGCAGGCCGAAGCCTGGGGTCTAAAAACCGTTGGTATATCAAACCTGTAATGGAGAATAATTAATAATTTCAGATCAAATTTATAAACAAGTAGCATGTTCCACTTTTTATAATAACTGTACTGTGAACTTGACTCACCACTAGGTTATTTTGTTTACGTGTTATTTTTATATAAAAACTACAATAAATAACTGAAAATTTTTAACTAAAAACCTTACAACTTTAGGATATGATAATAATTCGGGAATCGGAAGGTAGGAAGGAGAGGTCGTCGACGTTGACAGATTTTTAAACTGTCAAATCATTGACAAACACTTCGCGAATGAATCAATGCTCTATAGTCTATTTTTTTTAATCCGGAATTTTGTTACTTATAGTTTTAATTTTGTTGTTCTTGTCGGTCCATAGATATAGATTTGGATCGAATAGTTAGATCAAAGATCAATAACAGTTTATATAGATCGTATCACGTATGTGAAGGTCGAGATCAAGGTTAGACCTAGCTTTTTCTAGTAGTCCATGGGTATTGGAAGAGTATTTTCATTCAGTTTTCACTTCATGTTAGAATTCTAATCAGCGTTCTATATGTATGCCTAGAATGAATTTAATAATTTATTAAAATCATCTTCAAATGAACATAAAAGCATCGTGAGAGATTTCATAAATTGTTCTTCATCAACCATCGCCACATGAATCGAATAATCGAATAAAGTAATTTTTATTTTTGGAATCGCATGACGTGCCAGGTGTCGCGATCGTCAGACGTTTTGAAAATTTATCTTAAAGTGGTACATATGCTTGATTAACGTAAGTTAATATTTACAGTTAAATAAAAGCGCAGACATACATCTGACTATTCATACAAGCACCAACCGACATACATTCACAGAAGCATGTTAGACCAGGGCTGAAGCCTTTAAAAATGGTAAAAAGTGAAAAAAAATAATAGTAGGATGAAACTCATTGGAAAAGGAAGAGAATATGACAAAAATGAAAGGAAAAAAATTACTGGCGATATAGGTCGGAAAGTGGAAGGGGGGGGGGGGTGTCTTTTAAGAGTAACAAACGGTACCTCGATTTCTGGCAAAACTATAAGTCCTATGAAAAAAGATTAAATCGCAAAGTCGTAGGTAATAAAAAGATCTACAACTTTTGTATTTACACTTTTTTCATATAACCTTAAAATTAATGTGAAAAATTCAAATAACCATGTTTTTGGTTTTTTATTTTTATCTTTTACAAAAAAAAAAAAATATTTTTCACGAAATTTGGTGAAAACTTATCTTGTTATACCCCAAACACACTGTAATTTATTTGATTTGAAATATTTATTTTTTCTCCTTATTTTGACTCAATATCGAAAAATCACTCTAATTTTCAATTGATCATTCTCGCGTCGAAATATCAGTTTTTTTTAAAAAGTCGGTGGGCTTCTTGTTCGTTGAAATCTCAATTTTCTGATTTTGTAAAAAAATATACGTTACTATGGTAAATGTTCTCAGAAAATGCAAATAAACGAAAAAAACTCTAATCTGGTTTTTTTAAATCATTATGTACAATTTTGAGCTATTTATTAAAATTAATACTTTAATTACTCGAACAACCTAAGATTCCATGCCACATAGATAAACAAAATAATTGCAAATCGAAATATACTACTATAATTAACAACCAAAAAAGTTAATAAAATTAATATATAATAAAACATCTACAATATTTTGAGAAGGTTGTACAATCTCCATTAAATTATATGCGTAGATACATTATATTTATTGCTATTTTAAGATACCTTATATACCTAACATTTTAGCCCATCAAAAGGTATTTCATAGCGAAAATTTAATATTTTCTTTCATAAATAGTATGTTTAACATTACATAACATAAATGTGGTAGAAGTGAAACTTTAAAAAAATATAAATTGTTGTCAACATATGTACGAACATACACACGTAAAATGCTCAGACCAGAGTAATTATTAAGTTGTGACACAATTATACAATGAGGAGAACGTGAATAAGAAGCACTGTGTAATGTATTCTATCATATAATAGGTCTGCCGTTCTGCAGTACTGGCTATTTCAAATCAAAATAATTTTTGTTTGGCTAAGAATTCTAATTTCAAATTAATATTATTTAAAAACATGGAATTCTTTTTCCAAAACTAGTCATTTGTTTATTGATTAGTGTTATATTTTCATCGCATTTCAATCTTTTTTTGTCATCATGGATACGTTAAAAATTCGAGTAATTATGGAATATGAGTACCGTCGTGGCAGCAACGCGCCACAAGCGGCACGCAACATCAACGACGTTTACGGAGCTAACACTACAAACCAACGCACCACCTGTTATTGGTTTGCTCGCTTCCGTTCTGGGAATTTCGACCTGAAAAATGAACCTCGCGGTCGTCCGAAGACTTTGGTCGACAATGACGAATTAAAGGCGATTGTGGAAGCTGATGATACACAATCTACGGCTGAATTAGCAGCAGCTTTCGACGTTAGCGTCAAAACAATATTGGTCCATTTGCGTCAAATTGGCAAGGTAAAAAAGCTTGACAAATGGGTGCCCCACGAACTCAATGATTGCCAGCGCGAAGTACGCGTCGAGACGTGCCTTGCACTGCTCAACAGACACACAAATGAAGGAATTTTGAACCGTATTGTTACCTGCGATGAAAAATGGATTCTGTTTGATAACCGCAAGCGCTCAGCAAGTTGGTTGGATCCTGGTTCAGCACCTAAACAATGCCCTAAACGAAAACTTACCCCTAGAAAAGTGATGGTCACTGTTTGGTGGTCTAGCGCCGGTGTGATTCATTACAGCTTCTTACCAAACGGGATGAGCATTACTGCAGATGTGTACTGTGAAGAACTGTACACAATGATGGAGAAGCTGGCACATCTCCAACCGGCATTGGTCAATCGCTCGTCTCCGCTGCTCCTGCACGACAACGCGCGACCTCATACTGCACAGCAGACAGTCTCCAAGTTGCAAGAACTGGGGTTGGAAGTTCTCCGTCATCCGCCCTACTCACCAGACCTTGCGCCTACAGACTACCACTTTTTCCAGAATTTGGATAACTCCTTTCCGGGAAGAAAATTCAATACCCGAGAGGCAGTACAAAATGCCTTTAAAGAATTTGTTGCCTCCCGTCCAGCTGATTTCTTTAAGAAGGGCATCAATAAACTGCCACTGCGTTGGCAAAGATGCATTGATTGCATGGGTGATTACTTCGATTAATAAAAATAAAAAATATATGAAAAAAATTCGTTTCAATTTTTTCATACAAAACGGCAATTTCATAGGTAAAGATCTAATATATTCTCGCACGTTAGCTCCTATAAATGTATATGTCTGTCTCTTTCTAATATTGTTTTTTTTTTTTCGTTTCGTCGTCTTTATAATGTCGATTTTAATTTCATAGAGTGTAAGACCAGAACGGATCTAAAGAAGTTATTACTTTAAAAGTATAAGTTAGTTAGTTATAATAAAGATTTATAAGTAATAACTATAAAATCCTACTTATTAATAGAATACATCATTAACCTCGTTGCAGCAAACCACTGCTATAATGAAGCTAGTATGTCGTGTGTATTTATAATTGTCGTGACATGTTTACATGGATGTACAAAATGATTCATTGTATGTGGACGTGGTACTTTTGTTTAATTATCTAATACGGTTTTAGTAAATACAAATAGTATAACATAAACGTGGTTTTGGGTCGTAGACTTACGCTGAAGCAATTCCTGGTTTCAGCATGAATAGGTCGGCTGGCCCGGGGTAGTACCACCCTCTCACAGAAAAGTGAAGTAATAGTGCTTGCATTGTTGCGTTTCGTTCGGTCAGCGAGAGCGTCGGAAACCCAGCTCCCCTACCCTCTCCCCTTTCCCCAAATGCAGACTGGCAACGCACTTGTGACTCCCCTGGTGTTGCAAGTGTCTATGAACGGTGGTGATCAGTTAACATCAGGTGACCCACCTGTTCGTGTGCCTCCTATGATATAAAAAAAAAGGTCAAACGATCTATCTAAAATGTTCTCAATATTGAAAAGCTGTACGTTTATATGTTCAGACTAACATAACGTTACGGTATGATATTAAGAGACGGAGCAGAAGTTTTATGTACGTCACCGCCCAGACAAACGGGCGGTGTACTGGTGGTCGCCGGAGATCGCCGCTCTCCGAGCGGCCTGCTCCGCGGCCAGGCGGCTGTTCGGGCGCAGCCGCCGGCGCCGGCATAGGGACCCGGAGGCGGAGGCCCGGCTGTATGGCAGCTATAGGGAGTGCAGGAAGACCCTGCAGGCTGCCATCAGCCGGGCGAAACAAGCAGCATGGGAGGAGCTTCTCCAGACGCTGGAGGGGGATCCTTGGGGGCGCCCGTATAGGATTGTACGAATGAAGTTACAATCCTGGGCGCCCCCGGCGACGGAGACCCTCCGGCCGGAGGTGGTAGCGAGGGTCGTGGGAGAGCTGTTCCCCGACCCTCCGATGCTACCGGCTCCTCCCATGCCTCCGCCTCGGGAGGCAGTCGAGGAGGTGCTCGACGGTCCTCCCCCTCCGATAACGGAGGAGGAGATGGGGAGGGCAGTCGAGCGCCTCCTCAGCCGGCGTAGAGCGCCCGGCCCTGATGGGGTCCCGGGTCGGGTGCTCGGCCTAGCATTGGGCCATCTAGGGGGGTGGCTTCGGGAGCTGTTCGACCGGTGTCTTGCGGTCGGGCAGTTCCCGAAGCCCTGGAAGCTTGGGCGGCTCTGCCTGATGCAAAAGGCAGGCCGCCCTCCGGACTGCGCGTCCGCGTATCGGCCCCTCGTCCTGCTGGACGACGCCGGGAAGGCGCTGGAGAGAATTATCTCCTCCCGGGTCGTCCAGCACCTAGAGGGCGTGGGGCCGAATCTGGCGGACGCGCAGTATGGCTTCCGGACAGGGCGTTCCACGGTGGACGCCCTGTCCCTCCTTAAGTCGCTGTCTGCGGAGGCGACCTCCCAGGGGGAAAGGGTGTTGGCGGTGTCCCTTGACATCGCCAACGCCTTCAACACCCTGCAGCATGGTGTTATACGGGAGGCGCTCCGATATTTCGGAGTGCCCCCGTACCTGCGGCGGGTGTTGGAGGCTTACCTCGAAGGTAGGGAGGTCGCCTACGTAGACAGCGACGGGCGAATGGTCAAGCGGGCCACAAGACGGGGGGTTCCACAGGGGTCGGCCTTGGGGCCGCTCCTGTGGAACATGGGCTACGACTGGGTGCTCCGCGGCGTGCTCCCATATGGGGCACGCCTCATATGCTACGCGGATGACACCCTAGTCGTAGCCCGGGGGGGGGGGAATGGAGGGAGGTGGAGCGCCTGGCCACGATGGCCACAACCCTCGTGGTCAGGCGCATCAGGAGGTTGGGCCTCAGGGTGGCCCTCGAAAAGACCGAGGCCCTACTTTTTCATGGGCCTCGGCGGGGGCCACCACCTGGGGCCCACATTGTGGTGGAGGGCGCCCGGATCAGGGTGGGGACCCAGATGAAATATCTGGGCCTCACCCTGGACGGGCGCTGGCGGTTCGAGCCCCACTTTGCGGGGCTCGGACCGCGAATTGCTGGGGTGGCGGCGGCACTCGGCCGGTTACTCCCCAACATAGGGGGGCCGGGCGCCGGGTGCCGCCGACTCTACATGGGAGTCGTGCGGGCGATGGCCGCCTACGGGGCACCAGTCTGGGCCGACGCCCTCGGTGCCGCCAACGTGCGCGCGCTGCGTAATGCGCAGCGCACGGTGGCACTGAGGGCGATCCGGGGGTACCGGACGGTGTCCTCTGCGGCGGCCTTCACGCTTGCCGGCTCCCTACCCTGGGAGCTGGAGGCAGGAGTTCTCGCCGCCGTGTACCAATTCACGGCGGCGAGAAAACGAAGGGGGGAGCCTCCGGCTCCCAGGGAAGTAGAGGCGGAGAGACGGCGTCTCAGAAGAGACGCCGTCGAAAGATGGCAGCAGGACCTGGCGGACGAGCGGTTCGGGCGGTTTACCGTAGACGCCGTCCGCCCGGTCCTGCGGGAATGGATTGGAAGGGAGTGGGGCTCCCTGACGTTCCGACTGGTGCAGGTACTCACCGGACACGGTTGTTTCGGGTGGTACCTGCACCGGATCGCGCGCAGGGAGCCGACCGCCGCCTGTCACGAGTGCGGCGCTGACGAAGACACCGCGCAGCACACTCTGTCTGAGTGTGCTGCGTGGGGGGAGCAGCGCCGCATTCTGGCGGCGGCGGTAGGACCTGACTTGTCGCTGCCGAGCGTGGTCTCGGCCATGCTCGGCAGCGAACAGGCGTGGCGAGCGATGTCCTCCTTCTGCGAGGACGTCATCTCGCAGAAGGAGGCGGCGGAGAGGGCCCGCGAGGCGGACCCGCTGAGTGGCCGTCTCTGCCAACGGAGGATTGGCAGGAGGAGGCGGCGCTTTGCCCAACTCCTCCTGCCACCGTAGCCGGACCTGAGGGGATGGGCCGGGGGGCCCATCTCCTCATTGCACAGGTCCGGCGGACGAGGGGGGGGCAGCCGGCGTGTACCCGGTCTGTCCCTCTATAGGTAGGAGCCCGGCGGTCACCTTCCGCCGGGCGGACCGTGGGGGCGGCTCTACAAGGTTGATTAGCTTGAACGATCCCTTGCCGCCCCCACACAACGGTCTGTCGGTACACCGTGGGGTTTTAGTCCGTGCGAGTCGGACATAACCCACTCTCTCCCCCGGGAGGGTGGGTATCCATAAGGGATTTCCCCACGTTAAAAAAAAAAAAAAAAAAAAAAAAGAAGTTTTATGTACGTGAAACTCTGGGGCACATTCTAATATATATGAGATCAAATGTAGCTTCTTCAATCAACCATTGCTTGCAGGCTTATTTTTATTAATCATAAATATTTACTATTAACCAAGTGGTAAAAATTCATAATTATTATTTTCCAACTTTTACTATTACGTTACTTTCAGCCTTATTCCAACCGTATGTAAGAAAACTAAGGGCAGTGTAATAACAAGTATACGTTCTTATTTGTCACGAATATGCGTAGTCCGGTGAAGCAGTTCTAACCTTGCCAGGTTAATAGTGTAGTCAGATCGAAAAAAAAATTACGAATATGCTCACCTGATTAAATATTTAACAGTATTATAGATTGCAGTATACAAAAAAAGAGAGTTTTAGTAAGCGTACATAATTATAAATATACCTGTGTGAGAATATATGTAATTTCAATGTGTTTGTTAGTGATTTAAAGAATATACATTAAAAAATCCCGAATCGTATTTATAAATAATAATGCTTTTGTTTCATTTTTTAGTAATTTTATTATTTTAGCAGCAACATGTTAAGCATTTGTGGCGATCGTATTTATAAAATACTGCTAGGATTTTAGGGAATATGTATATAAAAAAACACGATGTGCGAAAGCGGGTAGTCGTTGCATCATTAGTGTAATTTAAAGTACCTTATAACAATATTCATACATCCTTGTTTATTGATATAGCACAAATACAACGCGGACGGTACCGTTTCGTACGTTGATCGTATTGTACTCACAATAAAAGAATTAAAATACTTTCCCTGAAACGTTAAAAAACTTGCCAAATCCGGAGTAGCCTTGACATATATTGTGTGTACTATTATTTGTTGAGTATATAAGTAAGGTGAGGTGATTAATTTCAAAGTTGTGTATTGATGTATACGCGATGGAATGGGTTGTATGGCGAGCACGCAAAGAGTCGACGTATCTGCTGTCTCTTCAGTGAGTATACAGTTTTATATAGAATATCTCAAATTTCTTATCAGTACTTCTCAATGGGTGGGTTGTTTACCAAACTGGTGTTAGTTTTGACATTTATAAGAGCCTTCTCAGGGCCTAAATTGAATAAGGTGTTTTTGACTTGATTTATCGTTTATATATTTTATTATTACCGAAGCGTGTCGCTTTCACTTTCAAAACATAAGATATGTTTACACAGCTTTACGTTTTTGAATCCGCACGTTTTAATTCAGTAAGGCTTTATTTGGTCGTATGTCATTACATAGTATAAAACAAAGTCCTCTACCGCGTCTGTCTGTCTGTCTGTTCGCGATAAACTCAAAAACTACCGAACGGATTTTCATGCAGTTTTCACCGGTGGATAGAGTGATTGATGAGGAACGTTTTAGTATATAATTTGTCAAGGATTTTTTTTCATAATCAGGGCGGGACAACGTCTGCCGGGCCCGCTACTATACATATATATGTATGTATGTATGTATACGTATTTATACAGTTTCTTTGAGGCTAAATCACATCAAAACTACTTTTTCGTCGATAGTTTTAGAATATTTATTTTTAGATTCGCACCTTCGCCATTTTTAACGCCCAATAAAAAGGGCGGGAATCAGCTAATGTATACAGAATTAAATATTAATGTTATTATTTATAGATTGATATGTATGAAGATAAATATAATAAAGATATTAAATTAAAAGTTTTATTTGAATTACTTAATTATTGTTAAGTAACATAAGGATAATACTATTTTTAAATAAACTTTTCGTGCTGAACATGGTGGAATGAGATATTGTATAATGTAATGAGATAAATTATTTATTATCTGACACCTTTCGATCCCTTAGATTTTAGGCTTGTTTTGCAAAGTGACTGCACTGCCTCTGAAGGTAAGTATAGTGTAATCTAAAAAATCTAAATATAATAGTTATCAACGTGGAATATTTAAGCGTGCCACTGATGTATGGTGTTTGCGATCCAGTCCAACATGACTGTCTTGTCCTACCACACTACAAGTTTTTTAATTCTATAGTCGTGTTATGTTACTGGCACTTATTAGATTAATAAGTATAATTTGTAATATTTAGATGTCCTGGTCAAATACAGCTACGAATAAAGGTGAGACTGTAGTTGCTGCTCTCGCAAGGTTAGATGAGGAGATCGCCAAAAGTGAGAGATCATATCCGACTGCAAGGTTGGCAGTTGTCACAGCTGAATTAGAAAGCTTACAACAGGTGCGTCATGCGTTACTATCTTATGTGTATGATATACTTTCTTAAATAAATCATATTTTATTATTCATATATTCATATTGTAAAGATGTAGACTTGTTCATACAATTCCAAAATGTCATTATATCCTCTTTGTTTTCGAGAAAAACTTTATAGCGATGGGCCCAAATTAAGACATTCGTAGTGTTTGTACTTCATCGTCTTTTATGTAATTTTAATAAATGACTATTTTCCCTAAAATTTTAAATAATATTTTTGGATTTCATTCCTTACTCTATTTTAAAGAACTTCATAACAGGAATCTCTTGACCAGCTGCGTTTTTTTATATATTCTATAGAAAAGATATATTTTTTTAGTAATGGATAAACTTGAGAAATATTTAAATGATTTCAAAAAATCTTTCACCTATAGAAACCTTTTTTTTTTTTTTTTTTTTTAACTTGGGGAAATCCCTTATGGATACCCACCCTCCCGGGGGAGAGAGTGGGTTATGTCCGACTCGCACGGACTAAAACCCCACGGTGTACCGTCAGACCGTTGTGTGGGGGCGGCAAGGGATCGTTCAAGCTAATCAACCTTGTAGAGCCGCCCCCACGGTCCGCCCGGCGGAAGGTGACCGCCGGGCTCCTACCTATAGAGGGACAGACCGGGTACACACCGGCTGTCCCCCCTCGTCCGCCGGACCTGTGCAATGAGGAGATGGGCCCCCCGGCCCACCCCCTCAGGTCCGGCTACGGTGGCGGGAGGAGTTGGGCGAATCGCCGCCTCCTCCCGCCTGTCCTCCTTTGGCGGAGAGGGCCACTTTGAGGATCTGCCTCGCGGGCCCTCTCCGCCTCCTCCTTCTGCGAGATGACGTCCTCGCAGAAGGAGGACATCGCTCGCCACGCCGGTTCGCTGCCGAGCATGGCCGAGACCACGCTCGGCAGCGACAAGTCAGGTCCTACCGCCGCCGCCAGAGTGCGGTGCTGCACCCCCACGCAGCACACTCAGACAGAGTGTGCTGCGCGGTATCTTCGTCAGCGCCGCACTCGTGACAGGCGGCGGTCGGCTCCCTGCGTGCGATCCGGTGCAGGTACCACCCGAAACAACCGTGTCCGGTGAGTACCTGCACCAGCCGAAACGTCAGGGAGCCCCACTCCCTATCTAACCACGCCCGCAGGACCGGGCGGACGGCGTCTACGGTATACCGCCCGAAACGCTCGTCCGCCAGGTCCTGCTGCCATCTTTCAACGGCGTCTCCTCGGAGACGCCGTCTCTCCGCCTCAATTTCCCTGGGAGCCGGAGGCTCCCCCCTTCGTTTTCTCGCCGCCGTGAATTGGTACACGGCGGCGAGAACTCCTGCCTCCAGCTCCCAGGGTAGGGAGCCGGCAAGCGTGAAGGCCGCCGCAGAGGACACCGTCCGGTACCCCCGGATCGCCCTCAGTGCCACCGTGCGCTGCGCATTACGCAGCGCGCGCACGTTGGCGGCACCGAGGGCGTCGGCCCAGACTGGTGCCCCGTAGGCGGCCATCGCCCGCACGACTCCCATGTAGAGTCGGTGGCACCCGGCACCCGGCCCCCCTATGTTGGGGAGCAACCGGCCGAGTGCCGCCGCCGCCCCAGCAATTCGCGGTCCGAGCCCTGCGAAATGGGGCTCGAACCGCCAGCGCCCGTCCAGGGTGAGGCCCAGATATTTCATCTGGGTCCCCACCCTGATCCGGACGCCCTCCACCACAATGTGGGCCCCAGGTGGTGGCCCCCGCCGAGGCCCATGGAAAAGTAGGGCCTCGGTCTTTTCGAGGGCCACCCTGAGGCCCAACCTCCTTATGCGCCTGACCACGAGGGTTGTGGCCATCGTGGCCAGGCGCTCAACCTCCCTCCACTCCCCCCCCCGGGCTACGACTAGGGTGTCGTCCGCGTAACATATGAGGCGTGCCCCATGTGGGAGCACGCCGCGGAGCACCCAGTCGTAGCCCATGTTCCACAGGAGCGGCCCCAGTGCCGACCCCTGTGGAACCCCTCGCCGTGTGGCCCGCCTGACCATACGGCCGTCGCCGTCGACATAGGCGACCTCCCTGCCCTCCAGGTACGCCTCCAACACCCGCCGCAGGTACGGGGGCACTCCGAAATATCGGAGCGCCTCCCGTATGACGCCATGCGGCAGGGTGTTGAAGGCGTTGGCGATGTCGAGTGACACCGCCAGAACCCTCTCCCCCTGGGAGGTCGCCTCTGCCGACAGCGACTTCAGGAGGCACAGGGCGTCCACTGTCGAACGCCCTGTCCGGAAGCCATACTGCGCGTCCGCCAGATTCGGCCCCACGCCCTCAAGGTGCTGGACGACCCGGGAGGAGATAATCCTCTCTAGCACCTTCCCGGCGTCTCCAGCAGGACGAGGGGCCGATACGCGGACGCGCAGTCCGGAGGGCGGCCTGCCTTTGCCATGAGGCAGAGCCGCCCAAGCTTCCAGGGCTTCGGGAACTGCCCGACCGAAAGACACCGGTCGAACAGTTCC
Organism: Antheraea yamamai; assembly: GCA_036509395.1. Classification (NCBI taxonomy): domain Eukaryota; kingdom Metazoa; phylum Arthropoda; class Insecta; order Lepidoptera; family Saturniidae; genus Antheraea; species Antheraea yamamai. The sequence goes on from AP028440.1 coordinate 3,937,053, forward strand.
CGAAGCCACCCCCCTAATTGGCCCAGTGCAAGGCCGAGCACCCGGCCCGGGACCCCATCAGGGCCGGGCGCTCTACGCCCGCTGAGGAGGCGTTCGACTGCCCTCCCCATCTCCTCCTCCGTTATCGGAGGGGGAGGACCGTCGAGCACCTCCTCGACTGCCTCCCGAGGCGGAGGCATGGGAGGAGCCGGTAGCGTCGGAGGGTCGGGGAACAGCTCTCCCACGACCCTCGCTACCACCTCCGGCCGGAGGGTCTCCGTCGCCGGGGGCGCCCAGGATTGCATCTTCATTCGTACAATCCTATACGGGCGCCCCCATGGATCCCCCTCCAGCGTCTGGAGCAGCTCCTCCCATGCTGCTTGTTTCGCCCGGCTGATGGCAGCCTGCAGGGTCTTCCTGCACTCCCTATAGCTGCCATACAGCCGGGCCTCCGCCTCCGGGTCCCTATGCCGGCGCCGGCGGCTGCGCCCGAACAGCCGCCGGGCCGCGGAGCAGGCCGCTCGGAGAGCGGCGATCTCCGGCGACCACCAGTACACCGCCCGTTTGTCTGGGCGGTGTACGCTCCGCGGCATCGACGCGTCGCAAACCTCCGTGAGGGCTGCACGGAGGCGGGCTGCGTACGCGTCGACATCGGCCCCTGTGGGGGGGGGCATGGCCCAGGCCTGGACGATGGCCGCCTCTTCCGCTAATTCACGGTTGAGGCGGCTCATCGCCCAGCAGGGGAACTTTGCGCCCCTCCGGGGGCGGGTGCCACTTCCGGCTTGGGAGGTGGAGACCTCGAACCTGATGTATCGGTGGTCCGATAAGGTCTCCACCTTCTCCAGCACCCTCCACCCCCGGACACGGCGTGCGACGGACGGGGTGGCGAACGAGACGTCCACCACTGACGTCCCGTTCCATCGCACGCACGTGGGGACGCTCCCCTGGTTGAGGAGGGACATCCCCAGCTCGGCTGCCCACTCCTCAACGGCCATGCCCCTCAGGTCTCACCTATAGAAACCTGAATTAATAGTGAGTAACATGGAATGAAATATAATATTACTAATTTCATAATTTTTTTCACCTAAAATAACTATGCATTTCGTTATATGTTTAAAAAGATATAACTAAAAAGATATAACAATGTAGTTACTTTTTAACTCGAAATGAAAAGAAAATAACATCGAAGTTTTTTATTACAAGCATCGTGTACAGTTATTAAAGTTTGTCTTTTTCTCTTTTAGGAAGTTACCACGTTTGAGGAAAGTACTGAACTAACGACAAAGGATAGTTACACGAAAACTATTCATCAGGTAAATAAAGGCAATAAAAAATTAAAATACCATTTTTTACGGTGTTTTATTGTTTTTACGCTGCCGCGCATATTTTATAAATATGCTGTAAAGAATCATTTTCCCTGCCTTCGGACTATGCATTTTAGTTGAAATAAACGTAGTAAAAATACTACTTTAATAATCTTTGATTGTAATACATATAATAAAATTCAAAGAGATATAAGATTTGTTTCTCTGTTGTCCTTTAGCCTCATTGAAATCTAAATTAAAGCAGTATTACCGTAATTAATCTTAAAATTATTTTACATATTAATATTGTATACTTTTATAACCGTTTTTTATTTCTTTTGTTTTATGTATTAGTCTTGTTTTTTTTTTAATTTGTAAATGAGTATTTTGTAAGTTAAATTTTAGTTTTAGTTATTTTTCTTTTATGTTTATTTACGCACACGCATATACGCACGCACGCATTTCCATACGCATCGTTTTTACAATGTAAACTGTGTTTACGTCCAGAAGTGTTTAATTTTAAGTATATTTAAGGAATACATAAGAGTTAGAGTATATACGTAAGAGTAAAATTAATCATAGTTTCGTAGACCAAAAAAAAAAAACTTATTAATCATGATTTTATTTATGTCATAAAATAATAAAGTAATTTTTTTCCTAAGTTGTTCGTCAGCTTGGATTTGTACAGGCGTCCGCTGTTGGCTTCAGAGAATGAAGATTTTATCGCCAACGTCAACCGTAAGGTATAGATTTGTTTAAATGATTTGGTAAAACTTAATATTGTAAATGCGAATAACAGTTTGTTTGGCTCTTACGATTTTATACTTTTTTTTTATATATCAAAGGGGGCAAACGAACAGGTGGGTCACCAGATGTTAAGTGATTACTATCGTCCATAGACACTAGCAGCATCAAAGGAATCGCAAGTGTGTTGTCAGCCTGTATACGGGGGATGGGGAAGAGGGAAGGGGAAGAGAAAGGGGAGAAGGGGAAGGGAGGTGTGCCTCCGGCGTTCTCACCGACCGAACGAAACGCAACAATGCAAACACTGTTACTTCACGTCGGTTTTTTGTGAGTGGGTGGTACTACCCCGGACGAGCCGACCCATTCATGCTGAAACCAGTAACAGCTTCAGCGTGGCTCTACCACCTACAAAACCTTATTACCTTATCTACTAAGCCGATTATCATGACATTTTACATACATATTGTATACTATGTATATGTATGTGTATATATATATATATATATATACTATGTTTAATCCAGAAAATATCTAGAGCTCCCAAAGGATAGACCAAAACTAAATGGGCAGAGATAGTTTTTCATATATGTATTGTGTTTAAATTTATGTTGAATGGCTCTACGTAAGTCCGAATTGTACAAAGAGTTGGAGGTTTCCGTGAAGGATGACAACGTGGAGAAGTCATAGTATGGTGGTTTGGTATTTTCTATATGTGCATGGTTACTAATCATCTTCAACTTGAAAATATGTCACAAAGCACCTATATTTGTGTTCCGGCATGTTCTCTCGAGAGCCAGTCTTCCTCTTTGTATAAATCTTGTTTAAAAAAAAAACATTTGTTTACAACCTCATCTGATAAATTACCATATGGTCATTATATTAACACTCTGAATCTGGAGAAGGACTAACTTTGAAGTGCAGTGCAAGGTGCTTGGTGACCGATTTTATAAGTTGAGAGTGGTAGGTAGTTAAATTTACTTCAAAATATATTAGATGTTCGATGATTACAATTACACATGTCTTCTTCTATATATATGAATATAGAGAGAGAGAAAATAGGGAAAGAGGGTAGAGGGAAAATTCCTTCTATATTTTTTAAGCGATTTTTTTTCGTTTAGTAGATATTAGCACGCTTTAGTGTAATCAAAACAAAACTAGCTTTTTCATTGAAATTTGCAAAATAATTAATCATGGAGGAATATGGAGCACTAGACGACATCTCGTTTACGCAATTACTTACCACTAATACGTAATTGCAAATTATTAATATTTGGTAGGAGATGCGTCGACTTGAACTATGTTGGTTGCGGACACGGCAGACCGAGCTGCAGAAAGAGAGAAGAGTGTTGCATGCACAGATTTTGAGAATCCGATCATTTTATGCTCAGAATCAACAATTACTTGGTAAGAGTGTAACTAGATTATGTTGTCGTTCATTTGATGCCACGTAGTAACAAAATAAATAAAGGTTACCAAGGTGTCTATGGGGAATGCATTTTTTTCCCTTCCTTTCAACAAAGCTTTAGTGCTTTGATGACTATGCCAGCCAGCCTCGTAAGCCGGAGCTATACATTAATTATGTGAGCTCAATTTGGAGACGAGAGGATTCGTGCGGTAAAACCGTATTTAACGGAAAGAGATAATATTTTGTATTTAATATTAGGTCTTTATAATAGATTTGTACAATGTGCGGAAATTTTCTTGCATATGACGGGTCAGGGTAAAAAAAGTCGGAAGAATATAATACATAAAAGTTATAAAAATATTCGCAGAAAGTCTCTGGGGTAGCAACCAGCGTCCAGGTATAACACAGGAAAGTGCTTTGAGCAAAGCTGTTGCATTACGAGACGCTTTGGCATCAGTTAGTTCAAAATTGCGAGCGGCAGCTGATTACGCCCAAACAGCTGTGAGATTACTAGAAGATGCTCTATCGGCGTGGAAACTTACCTCTATGGGAAAGTAAGTATATTCTTAGATATTATATTATGTGGATATTAAATAATCATATCTTATTAATTTAATTACGTGCATGTATGCTAAAAATAACATTTTCAATAGTTTGTTTCGATGTTGTATCTTTGTAATAATAATCTATTTTTAAAAATGAAGTTCTGTAATTTTCTGTAGAACAGAAAATTTGGTACGAGTCAAATTTTTTTAAATTTTTTATTTAATACATGGATACAAAATTATTCAGAAGATAGATCTCAGGAGTCAGATACTATATGCAAATATATATTGCTTCGTTGATTGCGTTACAGAAAGGTATGAACTGAGCAGTAATGACAAAATAAATACTTCTAGTAACAAATAAAAATAATAATAATATATTATGAATGCCATTTCTTTCATATCTTCTATCTATCTATACATATAATAAAAATGAAGTGTCTGTTTGTAATATCAAAATAATTTTTTTTTACTGATTGTGTGTGAAAGTATACACGCAACTGATAACAAAAATGCAATTTTAAGAATTTTTGTCAGTCTGTCTGTCTGTTTGTTCCGGCTAATCTCCGAAACGGCTGAACTGATTTTGACAGGAATTTCACTGGCAGATAGCTGAAATTACAGCGGGTTACTTAGGCTACTCTAAATTAGACTAGCTATTAACCGCGGCTTCGTCTGCAATGCTATCTCCAAAACGGTTGGACCGATTTTCATTGAACTTTCACCAGCTGATAGCGGACATCATAACAAGTAATTTAGTCTATTTTAATTTAGACTAGCTGTTAACCGTGGCTTCACCCGCAGTACTATCTCCAAAACGGTTTTACCGATTTTCACGAAACTTTCACTGGCAGATAGCTGACCTTATAAAAAGTAATTCAAATAATTTTAGTTTATACTATCTGTTAACCGTGGCTTCGTCCGCAGTGCTATCTCCAAAACGGTTAGACCGGTTTTCACGAGACTTTCACTGACAGATAGCTGACTTTACAAAAAGTAATTTAGGCAATTTTAGTTTATACTAGTTATTAACCGTGGCTTCGCCCACAGTGCTTTTTCCAAAACGGTTAGACCGATTTTCAAGGGACTTTCACTGGTAGATAGCGGACCTTATGAAAAGTAATTTAATTTATTTTAATTTAGACTAGCTGTTAACCGTGGCTTCGCCCGCTGTGGTATCACCAAAACGGTTAGACCAATTTTCACGCGGCTTTCACTGGTAGAAAGCGAACCTTATAAATAGTAATTAAGGTTATTCTATTTTAGACTAGCTGTTACCCGCGACATTGTCTGCATGAAATTTAGCAAGATTTCAACTCACTCTTTATTTTTAATATTAGAAATAATTATCAGCTTATTGCTTACAATTCGACATTATAATTATTAATAACTTTAATGATATAGGTCTTCCTAATAAGATCTTAGATTATAAACGTATTACGTAAAGAGTTCCATAATACAATTTCTTGCGGAACGGACAAGCGTTTATTTTTGTATAGTTACAAAATCTTAATTATAATAATAGCAATGTATATTAAATGTAATGTAAATGTAAATCTTTATAATAATATTTTAAGTTATTGTTTCGTTAGTTCCTTATACAGTGTCAGTGAGCACTGAGGTGGTTATATGGTGGGTTAAGGTTCCAAATGTGTTGCTGATGACAAACCTTATTTGGCACGCTCTTTGTATTTATATATCTAATGTACACGTTACATGTTACTTTTAGTGGCGTGCGCGTCGTACTTACAATTGTCTTTAAAGAGCATTTCTATAATTGTACATAGTCTCACAATTTTATAATTCTTTAATACGATTAAAAAAAACGCGTGCGGAGCTACGGGTACAGCTAGTATTATTTCAAATCTGTCACCAAGTATCTATTGGTGTGTTCCGAGACCTGTACTTGAAAACTAGACCCCCTCTAGGCAAAGCCCGTGTTATTACAAAAAAGTTAAATACGTATTAAATACTTGGTTTCCTAATAAATGCTCCGCGCTCGCCCGAGGCAAGTTCGCATTATCCTTTTTCACAAGTCTAACCTAACGTAACCAAAGCGAGACAAAAAAGCAAGATGGCGAACATTCAGCGACCGCGGTGCATTTAATATGAGGCCTTTTTAAAGCCAGGGTTCAATACGTATTTAACTTTTTTGTAATAACACCATTTTAGACCACATTATAATTTTATATCTGAGATTGTGGTGAAACTCAAAAGGCCGGCAACGCACTTGCGACTCCCCTGGTTCCCCTGTTCGTTTACCTCTTATAATATAAAGAAAAAACCAATAAAGTATTTAAAAAATCCAGTTCTGATTTGTAAACATTTAATATAGATAAGCAAATTTAATTATAGAAGTGGATGGGAACGTACAACGGCTTGTGCGGACACGTGCCGTTTGTTGGTGCAAGCGAGGTGCTTGGAGCGAGGGGCTCGTCGTGTCCTCTCATCTCCTGCCGCTCCACGTGCCTCTCGTACTCTTCGACTAGCACTAGACTACGCATTCACCGATGCCATACACGACCACAAGTACTTATTTGTGATACGTTTTATTCTCTCGCGGAATTCCTCCTTATCTCTCTTCTATGTATTAGGAATGTTTTTCCAGTGTATTGTTTTGTAATTATGATAGGATAATAAAATAAATATTTCTTATTCCTATCGTGACTTTGAGTGTGAGCAACGTGAAGTGATCTCTCTTTTACAGCTTGAGCTAGTGTTGACTGAAGTGACCTCTCTTTCACAGTTTTTAGTTGTTGCGTACTGCTTGATATTTTTCGCAAATTTTCGTAATACCGGCCAACAATTTAGAATGATGAAAAATATTATTAGGTATTACACAAGATTCTATACTACGTCAGCTCTCGATAGTATATGTCAGTCTATGATCTAGACCAGTATGATTTTTTTATAGTTTTTAGTTGTTGTTTTACACATTACTATACATTGTAAAATTAACTTTCAGGTATCAGAGAGCAACAGAAATATTCTTCAGTTTTAAAGAAGCTTTAGTCTTGCTCATTGAATCGATACATCAAGTAAGTAGTGATTTGATTTTTTGTTTTGCTAATAATGATCTTTAATAAGTTAGTTGGTTGATTGGCGGAATATTAGTTCGAATTCCGCAGTTTCGAATTCGCGGATCTACATTTTTTTATAATTATAATTGGTAATGCTATCGGTTTACAATGAAGAAGAGATCGTAAAAAAACCTCAACCTGAGGAATATTTTTGTGGCACCACTATTTGTGGGAAAATTTTAGTCAAATCGCCAATAGGCTCTTACTAAATAATTTTTAGCATGAACATATTTTTTGTTATTCGGTGTGTTATTTTCCTCACTGTCGTCCGTACTTACGTTTGTTAATAGTACAAAAAAAAAACCGTTTGCTTATACTGTTGTCATGACCACACGATAAAAATTAACCTGATTGATGACGACTAGAGCCGAGTATACACGAGTTAGTGCGCCACCAACCAGAATGCGTTTGATATATGCGGCTATATTCAGACCGGCCAAAAAGATTAATAAGGACAGTAGTTATTGATTAATTGTAATCTCTTTTGTGAAGGATACTCGTAAACTTGATTCCTGACATATTAATATGATAATATGACACATGACAGCTGTCGTAACATTAGTTTTATAGTCACCAAGTTGAGTAAAAAATGTACCAGACTATACGAAAGTTGTTAAAGTGTAAAAACATCTTCCGCGTTTCATTGAGAACACAAACTACTGAAGTGGACATATTTATAAATGGAAAACCGGTTAAAGTTCCAAGCTACTTTACTATATTACAAGCTTTGCGTCGAGAACGGGTGACTATACCGTCTTTCTGTTATCACGAACGACTGTCGATCGCTGGCAACTGTCGCATGTGTTTAGTTCACGTCGAAGGCATGTTGAAACCCCAAATAGCGTGTGCTATGCCCGTAGCAAAAGATATGAAAATTCGAACCAACACCGAAACCACTCATAAAGCTCAAGAAGGCGTTTTAGAATTCATTCTTATTGATCATCCTCTGGATTGTCCAATATGTGACCAAGGCGGTGAATGTGATTTACAGGATTTATCTATGAGATTTGGTAATGATCGTTCAAGATTTACCGATATACATTTCGAAGGAAAACGAGCTGTTGAAAACAAACATCTCAGTCCGCTTATACGTGCTGAGATGACCCGTTGCATACATTGCACCCGTTGCATAAGATTTGGTTCACAAGTCTGCGGCATGGAAGTTTTAGGCACAACCGGTCGCGGCTCCGATATGCTCGTTGGGACTTACGTCGATAAAATGTTTCTCTCTGAACTGTCTGGTAATATTATAGATTTATGTCCTGTTGGAGCATTGACAGCTATACCCTATATGTTTAAAGCTAGACCTTGGGAAGTAAAAACAGCTAATTCTATTGATATCACGGACGCTACTGGGACAAACACTGTAATAAATTATAGATTTGATAGAGTAGTAAGAGTTTTACCTCGTGAACATGACGAAATAAACCAGGAATGGCTCTCAGATAAAGGTCGCTGGGCGATTGATTCTCTTGAGATGCAGAGATTGGTATCGCCGATGCAGAGAAGCGATTCCTCTTTGTGCCCTTTGGAATGGGATTCTGCTTTAAAACTTGCTAGTAATATAATAAAATGTAACTGTCCGGAAAATGTTGTAGCTATAGCTGGACCTCATTGTAATGTTGAAACTTTAGTCGCTGCAAAAGATTTTCTTAATATGTTTGGATCAGAACATACTTATATAGAACGAGGCTTATGTTACACCCAGTCTAATGCTGATATACGAGCAGCTTATTCACTTAATATAAATATGAAAGATATCTCACAAGCAGATAAAATTTTGCTAGTCGGTACGAACCCTCGATTCGAAGCTCCAATTTTGAATGCTTGGATACGACAAGCCTACAGATTGAATGAATGTGATATTTATTATATTGGACCAAAGTGTGATTTTAATTACCACGTCAATTGTCTAGGGGGCAATTTAGAAGCGTTATCAAAGGCTGGAGAAGCCTTGCAAGGCGCTCAAAAACCTCTTATATTCGTAGGAGTGTCGCAGATGGAAACTGCGTTTGCCGGTCAAATTATGGGAGTGTTAACTAAGGTCGCATCTTCCTTTAAAGTTACTGATTGGGCGGTCTTGCACGTGATAACACGGGAAGCGAGTTTCGCTGGAGCTCTGGAGGCTGGTTGGAAGCCAGGAGCTCTCTCATTTTTACAGCAATGTACGCCGTCTGTGATTTTATCATTGGGAGCTGATGAAATTTTTTACGATTGGACTCCACCTTCTACATGTAAAATTATTTACATTGGATTTCAAGGAGACCGAGGCTCTGAATCAGCGACTGTTGTACTGCCTGGTAGTGCCTACACCGAAGCTGGTGGACTGTATTTGAACATGGAGGGTAGATCTCAGTATGCGATGCCGGCAGTTACACCACCAGGAAAAGCGCGTTACGATTGGAAAATTGTAAGAGCATTAGCTGAATATACGGGAGTTTGTTTGCAATATGACGATATGGATTCCTTATACTGCAGATTAGCACAAGTTAGTCCCAACTTCGTTCATTTTGGAAGTTATCAGCAGAAGATATTTGTTGACTTAATAAGCCAGCTTTTAATATCTGGTGGTGCTGGAGGTGGTACTTTAAACATAGATATGAAGACTTTGGCCGAATATTATTGTGCTGATGTTTTTACTTATAATTCACCAACTATGGTCAAAGCTCAAAAGGCTGCGTGTGATTCCGCTGTATCTAGCTATGCTTCTATATAGGTTTGATGTTGACTGCATCTTTATTTATAATATTTCTATTGTCATTTTGTTGAGATGAAATACAGTTTACCTTATAGTTTTCTCGTTTTGGTAATTGATTTTATAAACTGGCAAGTTTGTCGCATAATAGTATGTGTATGTGATTAGTTAATAAATGAATGAAACATGGAGAAAAAAAATGTTTTATTTCAGGGAACCTTTTGGGTGATGTTAATCTTAGAGTTTGTTACAAAGTAGTGTAGTTATGGGCAAAGTTATTTACATTAATTTATCAAACTATTTACTAATAAAAAAATTGAGCCGTCACGAGACGCCTGACAGATGTGAAACACCGAAATTGTTCGAATCGAACAAATCTCAAATTCTCAAATTACACTATAGGTATACGAGCTCAGTACGGCAAGAGAGATTGCGCACAGTCGCTTGCGCATGGCATGGCGTCGCCACGTCTCACACATTCGCCACACCAAAAATCAGGTTTACCCACGCCTATAGATATTTCACATCAATAATAAATTTATGATATTTTGTTATAACTGGGTTCTACTTCTATATGATGCATTTTAAAGGGGATAATCGACATAGGTTTATAAATAATGAATAATCAAGTACAGAGCTTAGCATTAAAATTATTCTTACTTGCCTGGGTTTTATTGGTAGATTATTTAATAATTATCTATTACAGGTATTACTGAACAATGTAGAAAACCTAGCAGTTGCTGACAAAGATGTGACAAAATGCAGACGTGAGTTACAAGCAGTTAGAGTTAACGCTGTAGTGCAGAAAGGTCTAGCAGAATTGAAATATGAAACTAGAGCATTAAATAGTTTGAAAATGCAAACTAACTCACATTGAATTTGGATTTTCAGAGTTAGTTTTAAATGTAAAATATAAAATAAAAAATGATACAAAAGGAACAATTTTTGTTGTTTCTTATTAACTCCTTTTGTGCGTTAAAACTAGATAAATAGTTTTTAATGTGTAAAAGTATATATCACTTTTCTTAAGCGAAACAACTATGCGGCGAAGTAATTTATTTACTCTTGCACTGTACTTGTACTACGTTCTTACGTCGCGAACCAAAAGAAACGAAACGAATTACATAACAGTAGGTAATAGATTCTCGAGAAATCCGAGGTCCTTTTTAAATTACTTTTGCTGTTAAATAATTACGTGGTTACCAATTTGACGATTACATCTTATTTAAAATTAAACCGTTCTTCATCTGTTATGATTTAGAGGTGTCCCCTTTCAATTGAAATCACTTTTTAATTGATTCATGCTACGTAAAAATATTCGAACGAGTGCCTCTTCCCTATTTTCACATTTTTGCTGCGAGATTTCTGGTTAGCTTATGCCTATCATATAGTGTGTTGCTTTTATTAATTACTAGCCAATCCGTGCCCACTTCGTTGGGTGGTAATAGGCATTATCAAGCTACAACTTTTCTCTAGAACTCAATCATATATATCTCATAATTAAGGCAGCGTTCGTAAGAAACGTTTTCGTTCGACCATTTTTCTCCGACTCCCCAGATATTACCCCCTACAACCTCACAAACTTTACCTCTTTATAATATTAGTATAGATTATAGATAATATAATTATAGATAATATAATTAGTTAATAGCTTCTGGCCGCGACTTTGCACGCGTGGAATAGTTATTTTGGGCTAAGACGCAGCGGAAGCTCTCAAAAGAAAAAAATACCTAGATTTTAAAACATTTTCCATTGTTGTTCCGCTCCTATTGGTTTTAGCGTGATGATATATAGCTTATAACACTCACAAATAACGTGGTTTTCTATTGGTAAAATAATTTTCATAATCGGTTTAGTAGTTCCTGAGATTACCCCTACAATGTCACAAACTCACAAACTTTACTTCTTTATAATATTAGTATATAGATTACAGACCCTGCCCGCGACTTCGTCCGCGTAGTAATAGTTACTACTCTGGGCTAACGCTGACACACAGCAGAAGCTCTCAAAAAGAAAAAAACATCACGATTTTGAAACATTTTTCATCTGTGCTCCGCTCCTATTGGCCTTAGCGTGATGATATACAGCCTATAACCATTCTCGATGAATGAGCTATATAACACTAAAAAATTATTCAAATCGGACCAGTAGTTCCTGAGATTACGCCTTACAACACCACAACGTCACAACGTCACAAACTCACAAACCCACAAACTCACAACGTCACAAACTTTACCTCTTTATAATATTAGTATATATTAGACTGTCCATTGTGTAATATTGGTGCTATTTGCGTAATATATTTCGGTTATGATGCACAAGATGATTAAGAATAATAACATGGAACATTTGACTGTTCTTCTTCTTCTATTCTATTTTGGCAACCAGTCTTCTAGTAGACTATTACTGCCATTGTCAAGTGAGTATCGATATTACAAGTTTCTTGATATAATTTCAATGAACTAACAAGATGGTGGCCATCTTGTTAGAACCTTCCATGGAATTTTTGTGGCATCTCAGAATTCATGGTCCGTGGCATTATTTTTCATTCACTTCACTTATGCACAATAAACAAACTATATCACATAAAACACCACCAATTTTACACAATATAGAGTCAAGTAACACAAGATTATGAATTAAAAATTAAATCCACTACATGACAGACCAAGATCCCGCCAAAAACTCCACTAAGGAGGTTCATTTGACTGTTGACACTGACATGTCATAAGAACTTTAGGAAGTATAAACCATTAAAGTTACCTAAATTGCTACTTCTAAAATATGAAATATTTACCCACTTAATAAGGCGGACTGGTTGTCAATATAAAAAAGAAGAAGTGTTTAGCGTATAAAAATTAATTCAAAACAGCTAATACATTTATTTCTCTGACCGTTTTTATTTAGAGAATAATCTCTAAATAGGAGTTCTTGGCGGGATCTTAGTCATATAGTGGCTTTTATATTTCATTCACAATCTTCTGTTGTTTCATTCTATATTTTGTAATATCGGTGGTATTTTACATAATATAGTTCGGTTATTGTGCATATGTGAAATGGATGGAAAATAATACCACGGAGCATGAATTCTGAGATACCACAAAAACTCCTTGGAAAGTTCGTTCTAACAAAGGGGCCACCATCTTGTTAGAACAACGAAATTGTCGTAAAACACTTGTGTAGAAGATTGGTTCCCAAAAATAAAATAAAACCTAAATATAATGAAGTTGAAGACTAAGACGAAATTAGGACTTATGTTTATTTAATGAAAGTCACATTTATAAAAACACAATCATATTTTATTAAATATCAAATATTGTATTGTCTAACACGATTCCTTAACTATCATGTTACATTTATTATAATGGTATATATCATGATACGATTACAAATATATTGGACCAAGAAAGTATAGACAGAGCATAGTGTCGAATTAAAATGAAAGATTTACATAGCGAATAGATTTATTATATAATTCCACTATTTATATTATAATTTATATAACGTTAATATTGTCATGAAGGAACAAGAATTAGCTAAGGATAAATTGAATACCCGTATGTTAAATTAACTCTTAAATAATAACTCTTAATTTAGAGTTGAATTAAAAATAATATATAAAGATAAACAAAGAATTGATTTAAAGAACTCTAAAAGAAGGTAAGCTTTCTAGAATCTGTAACAACTGATATATATTTAAGGTAAAAAAACATTAGGGATATTTTCCACTGAACGAAAAATCGCAGCGACCACATCTGCTAACAGTTAGTTTTATAGCGTCTGTGACTGTTTGTCCGCGAGTCTCGGACTATATTCAAGTAACATTCCATTTTCAAAATGGACGTTAATTGGTATATTTTTATTTCTTATCAAAATTAAAACTAAAATATAGATTTTGGATATTTTTTTTATTATGTTTGTGCTAAAGTGTACTGTGATGTTAATAAAATGTGTATTTTATTTGCTTTTTGCATTGTCTTACTTTTGACATAGATGTTTAATCGCAAGCGGCGAATCGAATCTTTTGCAGACGCCATGACTTTCGAGTCACGTCCATTTTAATAGTCATAATCAAGTCATTGGCTCCAACTTTTCCGTGAATAACAGTTTAGTGGAAAATACCTAATGAACAGAATACAATTGGTTTTAATAACAGAAGAAAATAACACAATAGCCCTAGAAATTAATACTTCTAGCTAATAAATAAGAATGTTAATAAAACGTTATGCGTGGAATGTGACTAAGAAGATGAGTATAGGATAGACAGATCAGGAAATGGAAATGATTAAATATATTGTGGTAGAAGTGGTTCAGACGTAGGACACACTCACATTATAAATATGTATACATACTTCACAATACATGGGCATAAATGCAAAATCTACAAATAGGTGTTATACACGATTATTATCTCGAAAATTGTATGATCAATTAATAATAGGTCTTACGTACTATGCATATAAGGTATAATATATAGTTTGTGCACCAAAGCTCTACCCGGAGTATATATGAAGCACTGTCACAGAATCACTTGATGATTATGTATTTATTTGTAATTATTATATAGCAGGAGATGTTGGTTTAAGTTTTTATAAAAACACTGATATGTTGTATGATGTGTTTTGTCTTATTTGGTCGCGGGAGCGAAAAGCTCCGATTTTAAATAATTTGTCAAAAAATGTGTTCATCGCAAGTGCTGCAATAAATACGAAAACTATTTTAATAATTTTGTTCTACTACTCTGATTTCACACATCAAATACTTTATAGTGACTGTAATCAGTGCTACGTAGAAGATTAATTTCAAAAAAATGTTATAATTTTAATACCATTATAAAACTGATACTTATTCGTTTGTGCAATAAAAAAGCATGTATAAATGTATTTAAAAAAAAATCTAAACACGAAGTACGTACCTATTCACACAAAATATTTTATTAAAATGACTAGAATAAATTCCACCAGTGTAAAAGGTACTTAATTAACTTCAACGGGTATCATCTCGTGGATACTATGACCAGAGGCTACTGTCTAAATACGTCATCCTGTCCTCGCCTAGACTACGAAAGCGACACAGGTAGCCGACGCTAGAGTATTTTCGCTATATCGAGTATTGTCAATTCGTAAAGCGCGGCGAACGCTGCGTCTAACTCGGTACATAGTACAAACAGCTCTAATTTTTATAATATTATGTTATAAAAAACATGGAAGCACACCCGCGGACAGACTCTTTGCTGGCTAAATATCTTTCCTTTATATCACTAATTGTATTGAATTAACATCGATAGTTTTTGTGATTATTGATTGATATAAACGTTTCTTACATATACTGTGTAGATGAGTAAATGAATTGAGCTGTTCACTCATTTTGACTTACAATCCTAATAATAGCAATATAAAAATGCGCCGAGTCCTTTGTTAATTTGACCACGTTGCATAAAAAGGTATCAGGAGTAAACATTCATAAACCAGGGGATGTAATAGTTAGTAGTTGAAATTACTTTAGGACAAAAGCTTCCTAAGAGGAAACGCGGTCGGCGATTAGTCCATACAAACGTATTTCTCTGTTTTATTCTAGAGCAAAGAATGTTATAAAATTTGTATTTAGCAGTACCACATTTATATGCTTTGATATTTTTCATAAATTTTTACAAAAAGTGAGAACGTTCTAGAATTACTGATATTATCCGGTTATTGAGTACCACGTTTTTTAATTATTGGGATATAGAGCTGCGGTTATCTCTTACGTGCTCTATAAATTCCTTCGAATAGAGAGAGACGACAATAACTCTCTCTTAATACTATTTTGAAGACATTTTACCGACCGCATTTCCACTTAAATTTTGTTGTCCCTTTACTGGATTTCATATAAATAACATCCAATCCGTATTTATATAACGTAGGCCCATTGATAAAAACAATTCCTATCAAAAAAGACAATCAGCTACGACCCCAAAGTTATAATCAACAATTGCTTACGAAACTAAAGGTCAATGAAATAATTCAACTTATACTGTCAATGTTAGACATCAACATAAAATCTTTGGTAATAATTAATATAGAAGTTTAACAAATATTTGGGAACAAACTCTTAAATGATCCAACGAATAGATAGCGGGATCCAAACAGACAACAAAATATGGAGCTGTGCAACCCATCATCGGAGAAGAATCTGATAACAGCGTTGTCGCATTATCAGCACGATAATTTCCAAACGACAGTTCATTTGGTTTATACCTTAGTCACTGTTTTCATCTTTCTGCTTCGGAGGCATCTGAAATACCAAAATTATATACCTGTTATTATTATTATCAGCCTGTAGGAAATTCATTATTACAATTCACGGTATGGGCATAATTAATACGCTAGCCCAAATCGTATTGCCGATTTCAAGCGCAGAGAAATCCTCAGTTTTATATTATCCCACATACTACAAGAACGTTTCTTTGGTTTAAGTTCCCTCACGATGTTTTTCTTCACTGTCAACCAATAATGTTACCAATTTAAATTAGCAAATGAACGCGAATTCCGTAAAAATTCTTGGTATACGTCAGGATACCTAAGGACATCTTATCGATATTCCATCGGTCAAACCACTAAATATAATATATACCTATTAATTATGCCTTATTTATTCTGTCTTCGAAAAACAGCATGGCGCGTCTACTGTTTTTTACGATACTTAGTTTTATATACACTCGGGATCAGGAAAAATGCACATCCGATAAAGCATTTCTTGTTTATCCTATAAGCTTCTGTCCTCGAATTACACTTAATCTAAAAACGAATTAGTAGTTCTTTGATAAAACGGTAAGCTATAGATATTTCGACTTCTCCCAGTTTGTGATTTAGTTGAATACACGTCTTTTGATTACGGATATAGTAACTTGCAGTTAACTTGTGGTAACAGCAAGTGGCTAAATGGGGCGTGTATGTTGTTGGACATTTTGAAACTGATTTTTTTATTGTTTTAATTATGTGAGATGCTTTTTTTTTTTTTTTTTTATTGTAGCTCGGCAAAGTGAATTTACTGTGCCTGATGGTAAGCACAGTACAATCCAAAAACAATGGCGACCACCGAAAGACATACTATCTATCACCGGTCGCCGTTGTCATGCCGGCCTGCTTAGTTTTGTTCCAACAATATACTCTATACTCCTTCTAGTTTTTTATTTATACTTTAAGCAGGGCGTAGAAGATATATGAAGATATCACAGAACACCTACGTGATTGATCGACCACGTTGAATTGGCCGAGACTGAAATAACTTGTTCAGTTTTCATTTATTTTCAGGTGTCATTTCCGTACCTGGATGTTAGATATATATATTGGGAATTAAATAACTGTGTGTGAAATGGTATCCTCCCATCTATTTATTATTGTTATTTATGTAGGATAACAATTTATCGAGATATCACACATGAGAGGCGATTTGGGGACCTAAATTTTAACGTGTCTCAGGATGGGGTGGGTGGGTCTGGTGGATAATCTTTTACTTATTCCTATTAATAATATCATGCGGTTTTCAACGCATTATCGTCAACTTTAATATTCATACCTATATATTGATAAATTGTTATGAAGCATATTTATAATATTGCATTATTTTTAAAATACTCAAGTCGAATGTATGATACGGAGCCCTTAAAACAGTATATCTTCACGTAAAGCAGATTTACTGTTGTGAATTATTTTTAATTAAATTAAAATTTATAATACATCCCCATATGACGTAGCCTTAGTACGTGGTATTTAATTGGGCACGTCGGGGGAGAAGAGCGAGACATCCGACTGGCCTGGGTTATGTAAAGCGATGTCTCTATCGTACATCTGATATACATAAAGATAATGCTATATGAAACTGAATTAAGCCGACTATTTTTTCTTCCAGACAACTCAAAAGCCGGGTACTGTACTGTTGTTGCCCTTTAGTTTTAACCTCGTAATGGTATTTCTTTTGCGGTATAGGAAGAGAGGCTCCGCATGTGACAGTACCAGAGTATGTATTTGAAATACGTCATGTACTGACATAATATAGAAGAATGTCTAACATTGTGTAGTTACCTTATAAATCCACGATAAAGCATGAATGCTCCGTAAAGGCTTAGCACGATTGTAGCCGCCCATACGACTGCCAGCACTGAGCTGCTTCCTTCTACAATTATAAAAGGAAAAAGATTTATAACATAGATCATAGATAAAATAATGTAAAGAGCAAAAAAGAATTCTGTGGTTTTATGAAACCCCTATGCAAGTGACACTTTTTTTCCGATCGTAGGCATTTATACGTAAAAACATACACAAATATACGTTTTCAATCTAAACATAATAATTGGAAAATTACTATAAATTTAACTATATACCAAAATTTAAAACTAACCAACTATAAATTTTACTTTCATTCCGATGATCGACGCATGTTAAAAACTGGGCATAATATTTATTTAAATCATTTTGAATTGAGCCATGTGTGCCGCCATATTGGCCTTGACTGCACTACCGAGTACCTTTAACGTTAACCCTAAGCCGCGGCCGCGCGCCGGCTGTAATGCGACATGCGATAGATGGACGAAAAAATTTGAGGCGATGGAAAAAAGTTTTACTTTAAAAAGTAGTTTAATGAGAGGAATAAGTTTAACAGGTATTCATGGGCATACCAATATATCCATCGTGGTACACCTCCCTGTCGACCCAACCGCGACGTGACTTATCCTCTCGAGGTTCTACGGCGAGGAGGTCGGGGATCTCGTCTGAATCGCCGGTACAGTTCGCCCACTCTATTGTCACGAATCTGTATTCGCAATAAAGTATCTCTGCTCTAAACCAAATATACATGAAACACAGTTTTGAGATAAGTGAAATAATTAATGTAAGGTATTAAGTACTCTATGACCAACTGAAATTGTTTCCTAAATTTTGTACGATAATTATTACATTTGAATTTACTGTACAGCGGTTTTTGATAGGACACTTTCAAAGCGACGTCAGTAGATACATCAGATTAGTTTTTCTATCAATTCATGAGAGTCTTTCTGTTAATTAATGAAAGTTTTTCCGTCAATTAATAAGGGACCTTTTGTAAATGAATATGAGTCTTTCTATCAATTAATGAACGAATTTTTTTTTAGTAATTAATGAGATATTTTGTGTAAATTAATGTGAGACCCGCTAGTTTGTTTGCTGAGAATGCTGAGAATCAATGTGAGATTTTTTTGTCATTTCATAAGAAAAGTGTATGTGATTTTATGAAAAAGTTTATTCTCATTTCATGAGAGAAGTTTCTGCCATTTCATGAGAGAGTTTTCTAACAATTAAAGAGCGAGTTTGTGTCAATTATTAAGTAAATGTCCGTAAATTATTAAGAGACATACCTTGAAGGTGTTTTACAAGTCCGGCGTGCTGGTACGAGGAGCTGTCTGGTCCGAGACCTGGCGCCGCCGCGGCACGGACCCCACGAGCCCCACGGACCGGACTGACCCATCTCCGACTGTTTGCAGCCACATTCTACTTCGCAACCTTCCTCCTCCTGATACCAGAATTGTGATAAGCATTGCTCAAAATAATTGTATTTAATGCAGTTATAGTAAGTAAGGAAATCAAAAATTGTCTATTGCTTTAATTAATTTCCTCTCAAGTAAGCGTCAACCACATTGTGTTATTTATTTAAACTCGGCAAAATTTATCTAGTTTACTTGATGGCGATTAGAGTACTATTCAAGAGTAAAGTAGACTGTAGAGAAATGAGTCTTCTAATCTGAACTTAAAAATTTGAAATACTTCATTTCAGATTTCTTTTATATTTGAATCGATTACAAAAAAACACGATTTTTTCTGATAACGAATTCTCTTTTTTAAGTTGCTGACAACACCATTTCTACGGTAATTTCACGTCCCTTATTTTGAACTTGGATTCTTTGCAATGGATATTCATAGAGTATTTTTTAATTATTACTAGCGAGCCCGGCAGACGTTGTACCACTCTGATTGTACAAAAATCCTGGACAGATTATATACCAAAACGTACCTCGTGAATCACTTTATCCCCTGATGAAGACCGCATAAAGATCCGTTCAGTAGTTTTTGAGTTTATCGCGAACAGACAGACAGACAGACGCGGTAGGGGACTTTGTTTTATACTATGTAATTAATTAATTATATATAGATTATATCGTATTTTTTTTAATTATTGTTATTCTTATATGTTGTTCATTGTTTGACAGAGTATATTATTGTGTATGTAGCAAGAAAGCTTGTTTTTGACATTTGATACATGAGGAAATGTAACCAGCCATTTTAGGTACCTTTATCAACTTCAATTACAGAAGCTGGTTAAATTTCTATTTCTTAAAAGGCTGGTTACCTTAAAAGATATTTTATCTACGTGGATGTACAAGAGGATTCTGGTAACCAGCGTCCAAAACTACTTCCGATAATGTAAAAGTATTATTGATCCATGTTCGGTTTTGATGATTGGCATGATATTATAATTAGGGCATTATTTCTATGTTCATGGTTACCTGGTAACGCATAGGTGGAGCGACAATCCTGCCTGGCAACACAATCGCGCAGCGCCACGGTTCTAGATACGCATCAGTTGCTGGTTCATCTCCTGTATTTGTTAATTCGCATCTCGCATGCGAGGTCTTCACTCCCCAACCGCAAGCGTTCTCAGCTTCCTCACCCGATGATGTCTGGCAATGATATTTGACACCATTAACCAAGTTATTTTGTCGCTTACCAAATCCATCTTACACAGGACAAGTTGGAAAACATCTAAATTCAGTAAGCAGAAGTTGAAAAAATCGTGAACCGTCGCGGAACATTTTGCAGGTCAATGTGAAATATCCTAATTATCTTGAACGGGTAATACGCATAAAAGGATAGTTTACGACAGGAAATACATATGACATAATCAAATATATACTATTAGGAATTCTTTCAAGAAAAATATGATTGTTATTGTAATAAATATCTATATTAATTAAATAAAAAAATCATATAGCATGGTGACACATGTCATGGCGACACCGCCACACCAACAATCGATCTGATCCACCGCTATAGATACTATTGAACGTATCGATATATTCGATGCGGATTTTCGATGTGAAACATTTATAGCCGAGGGTAAACCTGATTGTTGGCGTGGTGAGACGTGGCGACGCGATGCCATGCGCAAGCGACTGAGCGCAATCTCTCTTGCCGCACTGAGCTCGCATACCTATAGTGTATATAATGTTGCTAACTACGTTACACATGTGTTTCATATCTGCCAGGCGTTCCATGACGACTGAATTTTGTTTTTGTAAATGGTTCTAGGCTACTTATTTTTACAAGCGGGTTTTAAAGTCTACGTTTTATACCAATGTAACTCTATGTTTTGTAAAAATATATATTACGAAAAGATAAACCAGATCGAGTTCCTCGCCGGTTTTTCTCGATGGTTCGGTTGTTTGTCCGAACCGGTGGTTGCTTTGACGTTCATAACAGCCTAAATTGAATAAAGTATTTTTGATTTTGATTTTGACATCGGGTACTTACTTGAATGTGACACCCAAGAGATGGTCGAGCCACGAGTCGCAGACAGGGTTCCCGGGGACAGGGCGCGCGTTGCTCCGTGGGGGGACACGCACGTCCAGGCCACACCGCCGCCGTTAAATGTTGCCTATATATTGTATATGAGCCGTTACATTTCAAAATAAGCTAAACGTAATTTTAGCCGTCTCTAATACTATACGTCATTTTTCACCATCTTAAAAAAATCTAAAAACTTTATGAACGGCAAAATTTAAACTTCGTTCTCGATGTATAAAAACAGGAAATCATAAAAAAAGTTAAAATGTTATATGAACGATTAAAATTGGACTTAGTTCATTTTGAAATGTAACGACTTATACATCATAATCGTATTAACATCTCTCTCATCATCTCATATCGTCTCTTTTTCTTTTAGATGTTAAAAGATTTTTCAAGTGAAATTACCTATGCGAGGGCTTTGAAATTCTGATCGGCAAGCTTTTTGTGTAACGAAATTTGGTGGGGGTAAACACTGTGTCGGGTGGAGTATTGAAAACACCGGTTCGGTGATGCGACGAGCATCACCTATCATCGCTCCAATATATCGGATAGTAACGAGTGAATGTAGCTGCAGATCCCTCCAATCGGAAACGGCATGTGACGCTTCGTTGCTGTCTTCGATTTTAAACTCTTAATATGAGTATTTCTCTATGACACGATAACTCAAAAACGTCGAAACGGAAATTCAACGTGTTTTTTTTATCTGTAATTTGTAAGTATCAGTGTGTTAAGTGAGTTAACCAATCCAATCTAAAATCAAGAACTAATTCAATAGGACTGGTTTGATATTTATATTTTTGGGTTATCATATTGCATATAATAAATTGGCATATACTGCACACCTGGGTGCTGGATAAAAGAAGTAAAAGTGTTCTTTGTACTACCTTGTCCGTCTCATATGTCGTGACGGTGAAGTTTCACCACAAGAACAAGCGGAGGTGTCCCACGCGCTCCACTCCGACAGTTCGCAGTCAACGCCGCAAGGTACATAGCACCAGGATTCCTTTACTTCCGTAGCTGTCGTATTCTGTACATACGACTAAATGTTTAACGCTTCTATTGTACATTTATTTATTTAATGTTCAGAAAACTGATTTCGATGAACCAAAAAATTACATGAAGCCTGCTAAATGTGAACAAAACGTGTACGAAATAAGAGAAAGTGTCACATAAGATTAAAAAATTAAAATAAATTAAACTTTTTTTTTTTACCTGAGGCCGAATAATCACATTGTAATATGTAAAATTTGAAACGAGAACGTAAACGTATTTCTTGCCTTATTGGTTTTAGAGGTTAGAGGTCGACGCGTTTAATTTTGCCTTTGCTTCATTACATAGTATAAAACAAAGTCCCCTACCGCGTCTGTCTGTCTGTCTGTTCGCGATAAACTCAAAAACTACTGAACGGATTTTCACGCGGCTTTCACCAGTAGATAGAGTGACACATGAGGAAGATTTAGGTATACAATTTGTCTATATTTTTTTAATTATCAGGGCAGGACATCGTCCGCCGTGTCCGCTAGTATCTATATATAATCTTATTAACCGAAAAAATTGACTCGTATTGCAAACATTAATTGCTTTTATCAAATAATACTCGTTAAATACTAATTATTAAGTAAGATTAATAATACGTATACCAATTACAATGAACTTCATTATGTTATACATTAAAAATAATAATTGACATTAGAAATGCGAATGTGAATTTGTTTGTTTGTTATGATTCCACGTCTTAACTATTCAACCGATTCTTAGGAAATTTTGTACATACGTTTTCAAGGGTACAGAAAAGAGCGTAAAGTACGTTTCATCGAAAAAAAAATGTACTGCTCGCAAGGAGTACATTATATCTACACTAACACGGGTGAAGCCACGGCCAGAACATAGTCATTTAATAATTACGTCCATCGACGCGGTGTCCGAACACTATCAACTAAGCTATCATCGACGATTCTAGAACGAATCTCTAGCGATTCTATAACGAATTTCAAAAATAGATAAAATATCAAATTAATAAATCATAGACATAGGAACAGAACGAGTGGTCTTTGGACAGAATATTAACGCTTACAGGGTAATTTTTTTTTAGTCCAGTGACGCTGCGAAGGCCTGTCTTGGCAATAGCATAGTCAGTTCGAAAAAAAGAAAAACAAAAAGAACTTACAGGGCAAAAGGAATCGTTGACGAATATCCCATCGCTTCTCAGGCACCGTACTGCTCGCTTTTTCGTGCCTTCACCACAAGGAGAACCCCCTAATCCCAATGAATTCATTAGTTCTCAAATAGACTAGGAAATTAAGTTTTTTTTTATAAGAATCAATAGTTTTTATAATATTTTCGTTTAATTTTTACATTCATGCAAACATTCTAGAAACGAACCCACTTCTTTCTAAAGGGCCGGTAAAGCATTTGCGATTCGCTTTACCTTGCAGGTGTACTTGGCGGCGGTGATCACTTATCATCAGATGACCCGCATGTTCGTTTGCCAACATCATCATCTTCCTTATCCCACCTAAGTAGTGCGAAAACAAGTTTGGAATAAAAAGTAGGGTCAGCACAACAAAATGTTTTCCTTTTGCACTCTCCTCTGTTAGATGTCATATCAGTATTCACACAATCTATCCACACCTTTTTCGGTATTATATACGTCCACCATCCTAATCAAAACTTTTCTAGGTACGTCAGATCAGTTACCTTTCCAGTTTTTTAGTTTGCCAACAATCCTATAAAAACATATTGAAATAATATAGTAGTCTTGCCTAAAGGTTGACAGTCATCCCAGGGTGCCACATGCCACGTGTAGGCGTGGGGTGAGCACGGCTCAGCGGCCACCAAGTGCGGACACGGGGACCCGCCATCGTCCGCGGGCCGGAGCACCACCCGAGTCCTGTCACGTCGCCCTCCCCACTTCGTCTGTACACACAATCAGTAATATCATCAATCTTTTATACCCGTGGTCCGCAGAGTAATCATCCAAAAGAGCCAAATATAAACAATACAAAGTTGAAGTTTATTCAATGAGTCTCTTTTAGCTTATAGTTTGCTTTAGTAGAGATATTTTTATGGAAATTATTATGATTAAAAGTGTAACTCTGAAGCCTAAATTCACTAAATATGCCTTATTTGGGAGCGACTACTATTGGGTGTATCAATAGTTGCGATCTAAAAATAAACTCTCTTCTGTACGCTTGCATTTCAAAACATGTTTGTTTGTTTCGTACATGGCATGTTAATAAATCATATTCCATGTCTGCATTAAACAGTTTGTGGAAGAGCCGCAAACAGTAAGTGAAAAAGTAACACGCGGCTCACGAACCGCGGTTTTCCGATCACTGTTATGTATCTATTTGACATCTATAATCTATTGCATTATTATTACATAGTATAAAACAAAGTCCTCTACCGCGTCTGTCTGTCTGTCTGTTCGCGATAAACTCAAAAACTACTGAACGGATTCTCATGCGGTTTTCACCGGTGGATACAGTAATTGGTGAGGATCGTTTTAGTATATGGACAACGTCTGCCGGACCCGCTAGTATCACTATAAAACAAAGTCCTTCGCCACGTCTGTTCGCGATAAACTGAAAAACTACTAAACGGATTTTCATGCGTTTTTCAGCAGTAGATAAAGTGATTCATGAGGAAGGTTTAGGTATATAATTCGTCAAGTTTTTTTTATTATCAAGACGGGGACAACGTTCGCCGGGCCCGCTGGTACTAAATACAATAAAATAAGGTACTTTCTCGTATCTACCTTTGTTTTCCCCTAGTTCTTCTAAACAACGCAACGGAGTTTGATGCGATTATCACTGTTGTTTAGAGAATTTCTCCCGGAATTTTTATATGCATAATAAATGTATATAGATTTTAATTTATACACACAGATTATATGTATCTCAATCAAGGTTTGCTTGTATCTTGTATATCTGTTTGAATTGTCAACCAGTAGGTTACCAACCATTAGTAATAATGAAATAACCACAATAATTTACGATATGGCATTATCTTATAAAAAAATGTTCCTTTTTGTGTATAATCGTGTACTTTCATGGAATACACATATATAGATAAACTTAAAAAGCTAAATCTTAACTCAATAGAGTCGTATCAGAGATATACGACATACATTTATATGTAAGAATTGCTCTTAAAATTATAATGTGCCGAGCTCCGATACCCAGAAGTGATATTTTGATCAGAGTCGAAATCTTATGATCATTTTGTATTGGTCGCACCTGTTCGCAAGGACTCCATTCAGACCAGGTGCTGACAACACAATCGCTAGGACAGGGAGCTCGACAGGTCGCCTCGCGTGACGGAGCAGGTCCCGCCCCTGAAGCTTCACACGTTGAATCATCAAGCCAGTTCCCTTCAGCGTCCAAACAACTAATAAACAAAGTCAATATTATATTTATTGGATTAAAAAAAAAACAAACAATACTGAATGTATTCATTCTGAAAGTTAAAGAAACATCTCGAAAGATCTAGAATGGTCTACAAATATCGCAGAATTCGTAAGCCTTGGAAAATAAACGCTTATAAAATCGATGTTATGTTGAAATGACACACATATACTTTAATAATAAATTATGCGATGTGCTGAGAGTGCGGGGGAAGGGAGTATGAAATTATGACACGGGTTGTTTTCTCGGATGTTTATTAAAGACTGATTTCACTACACTAGAATTATGACGGTCCATAATTGGAAAAGTTAAGATATATAGAATAAGGTCACGTCAAAAATGAATTCATCTGGCAGCAGTTAATGCTATTTATAACGATTATCTATAACTCAATATATGCGTAATCTTGGTATATACAGATAGAAATACGAGTATATGCGGCCCTTACGATTTGCGTGTGATATAAAAGAAATGTTTACTAGATAATAAAAAAAGTGTGTGTGTACTTATGTACACGTGTTAGAAGTTATACTTCTTTGGCGTAACAAGAAAAAATCTTTTCAAAAATTTTATCTTTGGCCTTATTGTACGTTTGTAGAAAATACGATACTAACAATAGAAAAGTTGACTATAGCTAACTTCAGGGTGTCGGTTTTTCGTGACGGTGTGCGCGCGCACGATGCTCTCACGATGCACGCAAAATTTACTCTCATCATTTTTCCCTAACACGCCAAAAGAAGTATAATTTCAATAAGTTTCTCCTACCGCAGTCACCGGTAGTATTAAGTCAGTATAAACATCTCATATAGATAGCAATGCGTTTATTATACTTTTGTATGTATGACGGTGTTTCATAATGCGAGAGAAATGGATGTACCGATGATACTACTCTCGTACTCGAAGTATGCCCAGTTTCTATCGTTTAAAAAAAATACTCACGCAACAGTACGATTTATGATGGCCCGACCGCATAACGATTGCGGCGGAGTGCACACCGACCAGTCCCCTATAGACCATCTCGGTTCTGATACGGCGCACGTCGCTCTCTGAAGAGTGGCACCGCATTCACGACCACCAGCCGAACCTTCCTCAATCACCTCCCTATGAAAGTGCTATCGTTTGTGAATTGCTCCCAAATAATATCACTTTGTTCTCTCCAAATCTCCTATTTTATAACCTCATACTAATCATTACTGATCAGGGACGTCAATTTATTTGGAACTCTTTAAATAGCTTTCAAATCTCTATGAAATCAATATATTTATTAGAGCGCCGGAAGCACAACTCCCCTCTCTTTCCCATTCCCCTCCCCCACTCCTTATCCTATCCCCTCCCCCCAAACACAGGTTGGCAACGCATTTGCGACTCCCTTGGTGTTGCTAGTGTCCATGGACGGCGGTGATCACTTAACATCAGGTGACCCGCCTGTTCGTTTGCCTCCAATGACATAAAAAAAAAAATTATACCACACTTGCATTACTAGTTCGAATCAGTGTACTTCAGCTACAGTGAATTTTACTAATGGCAACACCATATAACAAAGAGGTTAATACAGATTGGAATTTAAAAAACCACGTCGTATAGACATTTTTTTTTAATTTAGTGCTATTTACTATTTAGGTTGATTGGAATATTAATTTATATTAGTATCAGTAGGTCGCGGTGGTCGAGTAAGTTTGACCGGTGGAATGGCAAGTCGATGTCTGCAAGTTCAAACCCCGGCCTATGCCAACGAATCTTACGAAATTCGCGTACATTTACTAGTTTAAATTGGTAACACTATCGGCGCATGGTGAAGGAAAACTCCGTAAGGAAAACTGAATCTAATACATTTTCTCGTAGTACTACCATATGTGAGTAAAAAATATAAAACTGTGGATTTCTCGGATTTTGAAATCACCAATACGTCGTGGGCTGTGATGTTTATGCTCATACCATCTTGTCGAGAAGAGGCTATGGCCTTGCAGCGGGTCTCTTACATACTGATGTGATGATAATGAATATAAGTACACTATATTTTTTATAATTAGTAAGTAACTGATTATCCATTTATTAACTACTACCTATGCTCGCGACTTCGTCTGCATAGAAGCACATTTAAAAAATAGTGATCAATAAAGTCATCTGAATGTATTAAGTCCATTTACTTGTCTACTTTTCTCTCGTATTTACGCCACGCCGTCATTAAAACTACAATAACTTTTGATAGAGTGGACCGATTTCAATGAAACAAACACTAAGTTACTCCCGAGGATATACTTTACGATTGTAGTAGGTTTTTTTAGAAGGTTTATTGTGAACCCCGTACTTTAGCAGTGATGCGTGTTCATACAAACAGACAGACAGACATTTCTGAAAACGATTGAAATGTATTCTATTACTTATTCCTAGACATCTGCAACAATTTTTTTCACGAACTAACTTATTAACTTATTATGTGTATAGATACGACTGATCAATTTGATAGGACCTGTTAGATCAGAAGTTCTGAAAAGGAAAATTGACAAAAGACAACAAATAGTTAGTAATAAGATTGAAATGAAAAAAAGTAGGGAAAGGTTAAAGTGTTACCTAGTCCGGAATCGAAAAGCAGCCCGTGAACCAGGTTCTGCAGCGCAAGGCCCCCACTCCCCCCACGCGCCGGTGACACAGTCGCGTGCGCAGCGCACGGTGCACGCACCGCGTAGTAGCGACGGGAACTCGTAGTCGTATGTATAACCATCGGTAGTCGCTTCACGTACTCGACTTGGCCCTAATGGATTTTTATAGAGACAATCTATAGATATTATATATATAATACAGCACAACGGCCAGAATGGCGCAAAATGGTGAACAGCCAAGTACGCGAGTTCGAGGCTCAGCGGAAAGCTCACCTTGATACCAAACGCGACCAGTTAAAGGCTCGCCCTCCTGCTGCCATAACATATCATTACGAGAACGGCGTACTCACGTGCCCTCAATGTGCACGAAGTTTCACCGCGAAGATAGGCTACATAAGCCATCTTCGAGCGCACCAGCGCCATTTCTAAGTTTAGGGGTCAAAGTGGTCGCCATGGCCGAAACCGGTCGGAGCAATCATCATATATATATACGTTGTCCTGCCTTGTTAATAAAAAAAATCCTAAAAGTCAACTGCAGCGCCACCTACCGGGTCCAAATGTGGATAATGTTTTTTTTTTCAAACTTACCAGTTTTGCGCTCTCTAGTAATGCCGGCCAAGGCAGGTACAATAACGGTTTGTCCAAACCTAGATCGGAGGTAGCAAGGTTGTGAAGTTTTTGAGGCAATTGATATACTCACGCAATCTTAATACTTTTATTTCCAACTAATAATTTGAGTGTAAATACTTCACTAGTACTGTTAATATGACAATATATTTGTTTGTACTTTAATAGTTGTGGGAATTCTAATGAATTTGGCGTAGGAAAAGTAGAAGTAGTGGCATACTTTATGAAACAGTACATATTTGTCATTAATGAGTACTAAAGTGTAATCTGACTTTAGCGAAATGGTTGGTTAATAATAATTTGATTTATGAAGTACAAAAGCCGAAATAAATGTTTTATATCTGTGTTTTTTTTTCCATAGATAAATTAATAAAGTAGGTAATTTTAAGTTAATGAAATAGTGATTATAATGAACAACATACATATTTTGAAACAGTACGATTGTTTTGTAATATGATATTTTATAACAATAGTAATACATCTATATTGTGTTATCTTTGGTATCTGATATGTATACAGTAGTAATAATATTCGTCCAATAGGACAGGCGAAGGAATTAATCCATACTGCCAATTCTGAAGTTGTCAATATAGGTATAAGTCTGAGTCAAATGTTTTGGCTGCTTTGAATATAGCTTTAAATTCGGGTTTGCGCATAGTACAGTCAAGAAGTGAATACAAAACAAATTCAAAATATTAATATAGGAATTTAACATTGACATTTATTAATCTTTGTTTCGATATTATACATTTAAAATATTTACAAAAGATTAGAGATAAAAATGAGCAGATAATAAAATTGAATAATTACTGAGGTAATAAAACAACAGTAAATACTAGAAATGGACAATATTAGCCAAACAATAGAATAATAGACAAAGCTAGAATATTAACAGTTCGCCACATCATGTATTTGTCAGTTATAATTAAATCCAAACAACATTTATTGGTGAGTTTTGGGTGATCGCATACTTTAATTGAATGATCCCCCTTATGCAGTATTTGTTTCCATCTATGGTATATATCTTGTAGCATATATGTATATATGTGTTATTGTAAATAAAATACATTCATAATAAATAAATAATTTGTAATAAACAACGCAATTCATAAAAACAATATTCTTTTGAAGTGGATATCCATTCTAATAATGACAAATATAAACTAGAAAAAGTAAAGAACGAAAATAGCAATAACACGTAATTAACAACAACAAAACTATTCTGATTGCGACTGTACTGCAACTAGTAATGACAGGAGACATGTGTCAACGTGGGTGCAATAGGGGCGAGATACATGCGCGGGTGAGCCTTCTCCCCTTTCTGCGACTTCTGCGTCCCTCTGATACCTAAATTTGTGTTTTGCGCATATACTTCACAGCGGTTAAATAGTTTGACGCGGTCTATAGGTCTTATGTATCCTTTAACCAATTTTTTTCCGTGTTCAAGTTAATATAAAGGCATAAGCGCCAAATCTTCTAAGTATATAATATTTTGTACATACTCTTTTATTCGTTTTTTTTATCTTAATCTCCTTGTTAGTAGTAGCGTACCATCTTCATTGTCTGAATTATTTCGTTTCTCTCATCCAGAGCATTTGTTAATTTCCATTGTCGAGTAGTTAATTCAATGTTCCAACAAGATGGAGGCTCTCTTGTTAGAACTTTCCATGGAGTTTTTGTGGCATCTCAGAATTCATAGTCCGTGATATTATTTTCCATTCACTTCACTTATGCACAATAAACAAACTATATAACATAAAACACCACCAATTTTACACAATATAGAGTCAAGTAACACAAGATTATGAATAAAATATAAAATCCACTACATGATAGACCAAAATCCCGCCAAAAACTCTGATATGTATAGAAATTATTACGGCGTTTCATCTCCTAACTTACCCGTAAGTGGATGATATTTTTTACATATATCCATGGGCACGTCTCTACCGCCGACCATGCAACGGGCAGCTCTCAAAGCCCTTCCTTCTCCACATTCTAACCTATAAGTAAAACGTAATTTTTTATTATTTATTCTTTTCTATTTTTAGTAGAAGATGCTGCATCTGTAGTCAAATACCTGTCTGAAATGTATCCATCAAACATCTCTAGCTACTAACAGCTGTATTTGAGACTCGGCCCTTTCAGGTTTAGAATATAAAATCGTTCTTAAAATATGCTACGATTGTGTTAAGGCTATAAGAATGAAAAAGCTACTTATATTTTAATATTCCTAAAATTTGTGTCTTATCTCTATGACTAAGATTGCCTGCCCCGTTCTGATTGAAAGAAACAGGAACGAGGTGTTATTTAAATGATTGTTATTCTAATTTCATTCCATTAACAGGCAAACGTGAATTTGTCTGAATTTTTATATGTATAAATCACTTATTATTCTTTGCGAAATTCTAACGATTTATGCAGCACATTCCAAGACGTCGGGATATTTTCCGCATTACTAGATACTTTTCGTAATATATTGACCTAATTAGACATGTTTATGGATTAGAACCCGTGTGAGATTTTGCTAAGCTATGTTGCTGTAGAATTTCCTCAAAATCCGTACAGTAGTTTTTTAGTTATATAGGACCAACCTCATAGACTTTCTTTGTTATAATATGATTAGAATTGTAGACATTTATTTCGATGGGCAAGATAAACGTACCCTGGTGGTAGAATACAGTCAGAATCAGCCGGTAATAACTCCAAGGTGACGTTCTTGCAGACGCAGTTTGGGACGTCAGGATCGGCTGCGTCCAAGTACCTAATGATTTGTGTGAAAGAAAAGAAAACATTACAACGTGGACACATTGTTTTATTTCTGAGTCTTAGTGATAATACTTCAGGTCTATATATATAAACAAAATGGTGTCCGTTGTAGGTTTCCAATAATTTCTTAACGGTTGGACCGAATTTGATGAGATTTTTACAGATAGATAAAGAGTTTTTTATATCTTTACTAGTTTTCCCTCGCAGTTTGTTTACGTTAGTGTAGCTTTGATCCTTCATCATCATCGTCATGTGTGCTGTGACAGATATACAGCTGAGTAACCTTACCAGACCTCTTGATTACTGGATATATATTAATTTATCTTAGAACGTGACACACCTAAACGTACCACTATGGTACGTGTTATAGATCAGTTATATGGTAGTCAAGATCTAGTGAGATACAATTTTTATACCCTACCACACTAATCTTCATATCGTAAGGATTTTACGATTATTTATTTAAGTATGTGAAATTACAATTTATTGTTATTTAAAGTAACACCTAATCAATTATTTACAAAGTAACATCCAATCGAGTATTTACAAAGTAGCAACCAATCAAATATATCAAGATACGTATATTTCTACGAAAACACATACCTCAAGGGATCAGCGCAGATGGTGTCACAAGTGAGGGGTTTGATCTGGTCGCAGGGGACTTGACAGCGTGCGACACTCCTCGGCACCAGCTGCCCTGCACAGGCGCCTGTCTCTACGCGGTGGGAGTCTGAACCGCACCATATGCCTATACAACGTTTTACATTATTATCTATCATTTCATATTATCAATACCGTTTTAGAGACATGAAAAAACAAAACAATTGTGTAAACTTTGGAAATATCTCGAAGACTAAATTTACTTATTTTCTTTTATTTGGATATTTGAAACAGAGGAGGGAGATGTTCTTAACTGGCTATTTAAATACGGATAAATTTGGTACGTACTTCGAATTCTGTACCCGACGCCACATCTTTCTCCAGGCGGCAGACGGCAGGTGTTCCACTCTCCAGCAATCCAAGTGGCTTCTCGAGGCCGACATGATCTTGCTACTGGACAAGAGCGTGTCTCTTGTCGCGGCCCACAGCTGGGACCACCGTGAACTACCCGAACTCTCACTTGTTTTCCAGGATCTGTTTCAAAGTCAACAATTTTATTCGAAGGATACCATCTATTCCATTCTTTAGCGGTAGACATCTTTTCACATGCACTTTGGTTACCCAGAGAAATGATTTATCCAAAATAAGTACCACAAGTGTTAGGGCATGGAGACCATGGCATCCAAGCTTCCACTTTGCATCCTCTTCTACAACGCACTGTGCAAGCTCTCCGTGACGCTGGTCGACGTAAAGGTGAACATCTGTAACAGAAAACCAATGCAATTAATAATTTCTCATAATTTGTCTATTTTTGAACGTACAGACAATAAATGTACAATGTCTTATAACTCCCAAATAATATTTTTTCATTCATCACAAATTAAAATCATTGGCTAAGAACAGTTACTTGATGAATAAATTAATTTTTGATAATATTCCTACTCGAGTATATTTGGTCTTGTAGTAAGATTTTTGTCTCCTTCTTTGCTATTTCTTTATCTTTTGCCAATATCTTATAGGTTTTTTTTTCAGCTGCTACGTTCAACTAATCCTTACACTACACATGACTAAATACATGTCCAAAGGTATCTAAAGAGTGGCAGTATCTCTTTAGCATCATCATATCTATGTCTGTTACAAAGTATTAGGTTCTAAGAGTGTGATTGCAAAATTACACAGGCACATGAACTTTCCAACTAACTTGCCAAAATACATAGACACATAAATTGTTCCAACTAACTTCTCAGGGGTATCCAATCATGTCGGGACTCAATATTACAGTCCTTTCAAGGTTGGTTGTGCATTAGTTTATGTTAACCATAGGTTGTAGCGCCCATTTAACACCAGGTTTTATTCTTCATTTCATAACATTGTTTTAAATATTTATAGGTTCGAGCGTTTGATCGCTATCAAACTTGATCTTAAATGATGATGTAATCTAGGATGGTAAACAAACGCGCTAAACGTAGAGGGGACTGGCTGTCAAGTGCAGCTACCAGAACACATCTATAGGATGATACTATCACAGATTTTTAGTTTTCAGCTAGCCTAGCTTAGAAAAAGGCCTACCACTATGTTATGATGTCACCACGATGTTTACCTTCAACTAGAGCTTCGACTCATTCGTAAGTATACGAACTTGTGTCGATCGACAGGGTGTCCGAACTCACTGACTCACTAGTTAGCGATGCTAGCTCACTAGCTATCATCGTTTTAATATAAATAAGGTATACTTTTAAAGACGATGATGAGGAGATGAGTCAGTTATGCGAGTAGGCATATAATAAATACATACACAATTACTAGATTATTAACTGTACTTACAGAGCTTCGCGAACGACGTCAGCGTTATTCTGAACACACATTACGTCTCTGATCATCTCGCCTTCTTCAATGCACGGTTCCTCATCATCGCTCTCATTAAATGTTTCACTGTCCTGTGTAGATTATGATGCGATATTAGTCTTAAGAAGAAGTTTTTCGATGAAAATACTTTTTCTAAATATGTTATCAGTATGTCTAGAAATTTCCATATATGTGACGTTCCTATTTTGTTCCATGTCTATTATGTGATTACAAGATCACAGTGACAGGAAAGTTGCTCTATAACTTTTATTTCTATTATTAATGCTTCATAACAGGCGTAAGATCAAAGTCAAGTTAGAATATTTAACGAGATCAGTTATAGATAAAGCTGATTGCATATTTTGTTGTGGTCTTCACTACAATAATCTTAGGTAGGCATGATACTCTATCATGTTTGTTAAATTACAACTTTACATCGACAATTAAAACGTGGTATTGGAAAAGATTATAAAAATACACAAAAACAAAGAACTAACAAGAATTTGTCATTGGAACAAAGCAAAACGCCTCGCACAATTAAAATAAATACATACCCATAACAATTGAAAATATACAATAATAGGAATTCTGCATTAAGTTAATACTGCGGCGTTAGATGCGTTCCTTCGAATAAAGATATCTGAGAATGTGCGGCGCGTGCTAGGTACACTATCGATGCCATAATTTCACTATGTAGCCAGTTTTCTTATATGTCTTGAGCTATTTTTACTTAAAAAACAGCATGTGCTGGAGCCATACGAGAAGGAAGAAAACTAAAGAAGATTACTTTGCAGTTATGGTCTAGACTTACAAGTAAGTCAGTGTAATTGTTGACGGGGATGTAGTCCTGTCGCCGGCGTTCGCAGGGACCCCAGGGAGTCGCAAGCCACGAGTATGTCGCACATGCGTGAGTATTGCAAGTTTCGTTTTGCATTAACTGATCTTCAGATGGACATGGCCATCCGGCTGAAGCAAATAGAGAATTCCTTATTTGTTCATGCAATACAGACTGCATTCCTAAAATAAACTTTTTTGATAGATTTGATTATCAAGAAATGATTCGTGTTTCTAATGTTTTGTTCTTGGCTTATTCGTTACCTCGTAGAGGAATATAAATAAATTGAAGATTTATTTATGACATTAAAACTATTCATTTCTTGTATTGATGTGGTGTTATTTATTATTTTCGAACTTTGATTTTTATATATTCTATCACAGTATTACTGCAAAAATATAAATTCTGTACAATGCCTGTAAAATCACTTTCAGTAAATTTTAAATAGGTAAGTTGTTGAGATTATAATTTTTTTTTTATTCTACAGACTCTTGGTCCGCAGCTTTTTTTTGCTTTCGTTTACTTTCTTAGATACGTCAAAAATCGTTGTATCTGTGAGGAACTATGACTTTCTTTTTATTTCTTTATTATTATTAAAAGCGGTGTGCGAATAATTCGAACTTACGAATTATTCGTTCCGAATCAAATGTTAGTATTAAATTATTAGTAAATTTACGAGTATTTTCAGTTCAGGGTTTCTTATGTTCAATATTCAAATATAAATTTAACAGTCTATATACATTTTATTCAAACCATGAAATATAGTAGAAGAAAATGACTCCCTGAAGAAATTTTTTTCGGAATCTCTTGCCAATATTATCATCTAGATTTTTTATGGTACCGACAGAGATGAACATATATTGAAAATAGGCAATTGTATTCTCTAGGTAGTTGATTTTTAAACGAACAGTATATTATTCGTAAGTAGAATATTTCGATACACGATTTAAAGGAATTTAAATAGAAACAATTGAAAATCCAGAGATATATAATTAATTCGCGAATTATTCGAAATTTTTAGAATTATTAGATTTTTTCGAATTATTAGATTTTTTCGAATTATTAGATTTTTTCGAATTATTCGATTTTTTTAAATTGTTCGTGGAATTTCGAATAATGCGATAATTCGAATTACTCGATTCGATTCGAACGATATTCGCACACCCCTATTATTAATACTTTACTTAACTATTACCTACTTTAGAACGGACTTTTTAATGAGGTTTATAAATAACATTAGTTGTACAATTTTGGAGTAATACAAATGTTTAGACAGTTAAATTTCAAAGATTGTCAAGATCTTACTAGGTGAAGCATGAGCTAATATATGTCTACGGCGAGTCCTGGTCGGTGGTGGATGCGCTGGAGATGAACAAACTGATGAACATGGAGACCAGGGACCCCAAGATGAGACAACGCAGTCACCTGCGCACGCGATGCGGCAACGTTCACTGCGTGACGGAGCACCGGTACCGCTGCACCAAGCTCGCTGGGCTTCTTTCTGTTAGATGAAAATAGCTCTTTAAACCCGTACTCCTCAATAATGCTTTATCTTCTATACATATAATAAGAACGTAAATCTAACATGTCTGTACTTTTTATATTTATGTGAGAAAAATTGTTGCAGATGTCTAGAAGTAAGTAATTAAATACATTTCAATCATTTTTAGAAATGTCTGTCTGTCTGTCTGTCTATTTGTATGAACACGAATCACTGTTAAAATACTACGTTCACAATGAAATCTCAATTAAGAAAATCATAAGGCACACCCTCAAGTAACATTTAGTTTTTGTTTCATCAAAATCGGTCCACTCTATCAAAAGTTATTGTAATTTGAATGACGGCTCGAGTTAAGTACGAAAAAAGAGTAGGTAAGTAAATTCAATCTCTTACAAAAACATTTTTACAAACACATTATATAATGTATTAATAATATTTAAGACACAGTAAACAAAATACTGTTTTTTTGCATTATGTTTCATGCGGATGAAGTCGCGGGCACATCTAGTATTTCCTAAGAAAGAAAAATGCAAGCCTTTGTCGATTTCTCATTGTGATCAATGTAATTATATCTAGTAGTTATCACAAACGTGAAAACTATATTTCATGACAACTATGCTTCTATCGTTCGTATCATATCGTATCATATCGTATCGTATCGTAGCAGACGTTGTCCCGCCCTGATTATAAAAAAAAAATCCTTGACAAATTATATACCAACATTCCTCATGAATCACTTATTCTACTGGTGAAAACCGTATGAAAATCCGTTCAGTAGTTTTTGAGTTTATCGTGAACAGACAGACAATCGCGCTAGGGGACTTTGTTTTATACTATGAAATGATTGTAATTTTGGCATTAAACCTTTCTACCGATTCTGAGTTATATTTGTTATTTTTTGTAACCTAGATGATATTGTAAAAAGTCCTTCAACTACTAGTAACATCACCATTGGACAAATAGCAGATACTCTTTTATTCATATGTATTTGTATAAAACATAGTAATCTAATCTTTTCAATCACCCACCTTCTATTTTGCTGTAAGAGATCTAAGTATGTTTCAAATAACTGAGTATATTTTTACAGTCACAAAAACTAATTTGATTCGCTGATAACCATAGTTTTTAAGGTAATTGGAAATAAACATAAGACCAGATTTATTTGATTTTATTAACTTACTCCGTCATGTCCAACGCATCTAAGTTCTCTGCTTCGCTTCCCTGGACCGCATATGGTATGAGGTTGATTGAGGACGCACGGACCCCAAGGTAATGCTTTCCATGAAGCACAGCGTGGGCTGCTGCAAGTTCGCTTCTCTTCTAATGGAGAGCAAGGTGCTCCGCCACCTGATGCTGCTGAGATCACACGCCGGCGGCGGACACTGTACCCTTTAGGAATATAGGAGTTTATTTTGTAAAGTCATTAAAGCCTGTAAGAAAAATGAATGACTGAAAGCATTTCAAAATGATCTATTTAAAAATATTTTTCATTACATTAAACATATTTTAAAGGAAAACTTACTTAGCTTTAGATTTAACTTTAGTTTCCACTTATAATATATATCTGTTTTCTTCTTGTGCATCTACGACTGAGGAAATGAGAAAACCGAAATTGTACTCTTATATAATTTTTATTTTCTGCTCACCTGTGGTAGTAAGTTGTTGAACAGGAAATAGTGGACAACCATCAGTGGGTTGACAGGCGCCCCATTTGCTCCATTCACCGACTTCGCAATCACGTGGACATGGAACCTTAACGAATACATATTGATGTATACTCTATAAGTATATTAAGAAATTAACTTACTTATGACCTAGAACGTGATTCATGACAAAACAGAAGATATGAGCTGTTGTTCAAATTCAATCAAAACTAATTTGCAACTGATCATATATGTTTATGTAGAAGTGAACGATCAAGATCAGCAAGAGGTAAGTAGATAATAGAGAGACAAAGAAAGAAAGCGAGTCTTATAGCAAGTTATACAGTATTTTACCCGGCTTTTAATTTGGCACGTCGGGGAGAAGATAAAGATAAACAGCTAAGTTCAGTTTTGTATAGTGTTATCTTTGTCTATCATAGTGATCGCGCTGTGCGTCAGAGAGAATGTTTTATAAATCAGAAGTATACCGATTTTAGGCGGAAGTGTCAGTCTTCTCTCTCAAGTACTAAGCCAAAGCCGGGTATTGAAATATAATGCTATTAGTACCTCACAAGGCTGCACTAGCGTTGGCATAACTGCATGAGCGCACTGTGCAGAGTGTAATGATCTTCCGTCAGCGCGTACGCAATTAGCCTCTCTCCGCTGCACTCCACCGCCACAACTCGCTTCATTACCATCTCTATCGTCATCACCTGGTTCGTCTTCATCCTCATCATCGTCATTATAGATGCCATCATCG
This sequence comes from Antheraea yamamai, assembly GCA_036509395.1. Lineage (NCBI taxonomy): Eukaryota > Metazoa > Arthropoda > Insecta > Lepidoptera > Saturniidae > Antheraea > Antheraea yamamai. The sequence continues at coordinate 3,975,967 of AP028440.1, forward strand.
TCATCCGCATCATCATCCTCGTTATTTGCTATTCGTAATAATTGATGCATGAGTACACAGTATACACAAATAATAATAAAATTCAGCTAGCACACAAGTGTAGGCGATCACAATAGGTCGTTATTAGAGAAAGTTTACTAAGGCCAATTGCCACGCAAGGTAAATATTAGGATTACGAGAAAGACTCAAAAATATAATCTAACTTAAGGAGCTATCTGTGAAGACCGAGAGCAGTATACACAGTCGTTTAAGTGGTCGCATCTCCACTGTAATTGTACTATTTTGGGTTTGACTCTCACACACGCCAATTATTTGTATGATCTATAAAGGATTGTTTTAAGTCTGTGTGTACTTTGTATCCGTTAACTGTATGTTTGCGGAGTCTTGGGCGAAACAGCACGTTAATCTATAGAGCAGTAGTTTTGTTTTAAATAATTGAAAAAAATAGTATGTCAAGGAGATGTGCAACGAGTTACGCATTGTTAATACAATAATAAGCCAATTCTTAATTGAAACGTAGTGTTAAATAAATATTACTATATAATGATTCAATTAGTATGCTCATCTAACTTTACAACGCATAGAAACTAACAGCGTGTTATAACTGCCACTGATTCCGCAGCGACGCGACACGGGCCCCAAGGTCCTGGCACCCAGTGGGCACTCGCTTCCAAAGCAGCTGGTCTTACTTCTTCCACCACGTCGCATTCTTTACCACCTCCTACGTAATTAGAATTGTTTCATATATTAACGCGCTATATATCTATTAAGGATTTAAAATAAAATGTATTTTGTGATGAACTCATTTCAAAAGTATTTTACCTTGCGGAAGTCTTCTAAACCGTCGAGTACGCATCATAGCACCGTCGCTTTTAGGCCTCCATGGCAGCCACTCAGCAAGCGCACAGTCCTCTTTTATAACGCAAACTCGCGCTGTACCAATATTTGTAAGCGTAGATCCGCAGTACCTGAGAAAAAGGGTTAAAAAAGCAAATGCTGCAAATAATTCTAAAAAGTAAACGTTAATTTAAAGTGTCGGGTACCCTTATGTACAAGGACTAATTAACTGTAATAAAATTTCAAAGTATGTACGTTATATAGGTATGTATGTTAAAGGCAGTTTTGAACAACATGACATATACAACGTATGTAATGTATTTAATTGGATAAGGAATACTACTGTATTGTATAAAATAGATTGGGAAATAACATGTACTTAATTATTTTAGTAAAAAGAAAAAATAGTTACTGTGGGCTATTCTTTAGATATAAATATATACCATATCGTATTTAATATTAATATTTTTAAGATATGCAATTCCGTAGTACATTAATTTGATCTATCTGGTAAGGTTTAGCCAGCGTTTGCGATTTAAGCGCACAAAAATTTGTTAGTTACGATATCACATTACAAATCTTTGAATTTTTCAGTTTTTCTGTACTATAACATGTATGTATTATACATATAAACTTTCCTCTTGAATCACTCTATCTATTGCTGAAAACTGTATTAAAATCCGTTGAATAGTTCAACAGATCTAAGGGAACAGATAGCGGAAGCGACTTCATTTTATACTATGTAAAGATGAGTTATGGAGGCACATGCGTAAGTTAAGAAGCATATACGTATCCTACAAATTTTTCTTTGTTCGTTTGTGCACGATAAAGTTTCATATTAGGAGAATAATGTTTTATTATCCTAATATTGTTATTTCAACAAAAATATGCAGTATTGTGGTAGAGTATTTAAATTATAAAAATCATATGAATTCGTTGGAGAATGAAATGAAATTGTTAAATTATTTTTTTTAACAAAACAAAATCGTATGGTCTCTGATAGAATTATTATTGATTCTTGTATTCTATCAATAGAAAAATAACCAAAAGCGGTGACGTAGTTTTAAGTTTACATCCGGACATACAAATAAAACCAACAACGTTTTTTTAAAGTCAAGTTCATGATCATTGGCCTTTACAACACAATATTTGGAAGAAATCAAATGTACAGGCAGAACTATAGACTTATTAATATCGATAAAACATCAAAACTTTCTCGTTTTGTAAGAAAATACGAGTGACCAATATTCAGCTGAAGCCAACTTACTAAGAGTTTTTCTTGGTTTTTTGTTGGCATAACGAGCGTCGGGGTTCGCAGACTCTGATGGCAGCTTCCATTAGCTTTTTACGAACTATATGTGATCGTCACGAGGGTAAGCCTCTGTATAACATGCTCTACCATATGCTGAATGAAATCAACATAATCGCATGAAAACATTTGACCCAGTTTCATAGGAAAGTGTCGTAAGGGTGCACGGTGGTTTGCGATCATTTGTCAAACAATTTTATACGTATTATATATACACTATTTTTTATTATTACACCTCTTATGATATCGTTGAATATTTTTGGAAGATTCTATTCCCCTTCAATAGCAACTATATACGAGAAGTTTTCTATTCATAAGGAAGACTGTGTACTGTGATTTCGTTTCGATAAAGAGTTGCTATTTAATATTTATCTATGGTCGTATATTTTCCTTATTTGAAAATTCATCACCCTTGTCTCAAAAAATGACTAAGTTATCCACAGACGTACTTACTAGCATCCTAATAACGGCATTAACGTGCGATTGTGTAAGGAGTAATCTGTTATGTCAACGTGATAATGTGCTATGTAAAAATATTTTTAGTTTTAAGTCCCCGTTCATTGGTTCCACCACTTCCTTCCTATCACTCTTTTACTTACACTTTTGGCTTGCTCATAACGTCGTCTCTTTCACATCGTTTTTAAATCTATACCACATACACAAAGAACATACCATAGACATTTCTCTTTTTAATTTATTAAGCAAGCAAAGGTCATTCTTTCATAAATCCAAACCAATCTATCGGCAATACTTTTATAATTTAAATAAAAATACACGAATAATATACAGAAGTCTAATCTTGGGTGCAGATCACAATTCATATTTTTTCTAACAACTTTATTGTCACGATAACCTAATGCGCCATCTTGTGAGAACAACAAAACGCTTCTCTATAATATAATTTACAGTTCAAAGCAAAATTTGTGAACATTGAAAAAAGTTTTATATCTTGAAAATTTTGTAAGATATTAAACTTAATAAGTATATATTTGTATAAATACTTGAGAATATTGAATTTTGTAACTCACATGGATTCGACGAATTGTCCGTCTTTATTCCGACACTGCACCTGCCGTCTCTGTAGACCAAGTCGGGGCGAGTGTACTAGTGAATCCGCTTCTGATCTCGTGTACCTGAATACAGATAAATAAAAATGTATACAATCCTGACGTTCAAGTTTGAAATGAATATACAATCTTTGAAGATATTATTATTTTTGAATTCATGAATAGTTTAGATTACGTATATTGTTGTAATGAGTATAGAGGCTAATTTTATTACTTTTTTTGTAAATTATATCTTCCTATAATGACAAATACTTGATTCATTTGTCCAATACTGATATAAAAGTATGGCAGATGCGTGTATTTATTACAGTCTTATAAAATACTATCTTTAGTCCGCGACTTCGCTCGCATTACTACAAATTTCACATATCTTTCGGGAATAGCCCTTATATTTGGATAAAGTTACCATATGCCCTCTGTACTCCTGAGAATGTCTATAGAAAATATGATGAAATCATTTCAGTAGTTTAGGCATGTAAACTTAACAAATAAACAAACAAACTCACATTAACATTTATAATATTAGTTACAATACCTTAACCATGAGTTTTTGATTTGATATTGGTTACCGCCCTTCGAATTTGTTCTAGTTGGTTGCAATATAGAACTTAATGAGAATAAAATAAAGATTAAAACATGAGTCTTTGATTTAAGGAATGTTAGTGACCGTCTTTCAAATTTGTTCTAGTTCATTGCAATATAGAACTTAATGCGAACAAAATAAATATCATTTTTCATGAAGAATATAGCCTTCCATAAGTGACAAAATTTTTAGAGATTAACTTCGACGATCAAACAAAATGTATCCCTATATAATTTAGATAAGTATGTAACAGTTCATTCTTTAAATTCTTTACTATGATAATTAGAAAAAAATATCGTGTAGAACAATATTTTGTGAAATATATTTATAGAATATCTCTTCAGGTTGAAATAAAAATGGTTGATTGCTAAACGGTGAAATGTTTCTGTATTAATACGAATATAAAATGATTTTATACCTTTCAGGAGATTTGGCGGCGTGTTCTCTTTGCCCCATAGGACTGCATTCGGTCCATCGACTCACGTACACCGAGAATTCACCTGTAGCCAACGTTGGATCTGTTGTAAAGATACCGATTTTTAAGTGAGAACATAATTTCGTTGTATAAAACAGTGAACGAAAATTAACCTTCACGTTCGGGTCGGTGACGCACTGAATCGTGCATATTCGGCTCCAGTCGTCATCAACAGCGCTTACCGCCTGACAAGGGGTACATTACTATATAATAAATTAATGCAGTCGAAGGAAGCGAGATATATTCAAAAACTGATTTTCGCGACCTTTGACCTTCAATACTAAGGACGCTCACCCGTGGCCTTATGAGAGTTTTGAGAAAAAAAATCAGAATGCGAAAACGAGGTTATATATAAATACTCAGCTTATTTCATTCCATTCCGAGGTCGACGTCTTTTTTAGGCGTAAGTAACTTTCTTTTAAAAAGGCACTGGCTACAGAATTTACGATGTTTCTCCGATTTGTTTGTAGTTAGTCGCGCCCCTTTTCCTTGCGGCGGTAGTATTTCCATATATATTTTTTTAGATACAGCAAGATATCGATTTATATTAATAACTAAGAGAGAGCCCATTAAATAGTTTCACTCAAAATGGAGGAGAGCATTTGTTTAATATTTTATTAAACTGTCGACAACTGTCGACTTTTTAATTTAGAGAAAATACATAAATACTAGTATTTTATATTTGTATTCATAATTTTGTGTTATTTGACCCTATATTTTGTAATATTGGTGGCATTCTACGTAATATAGTTCTGATATTGTTCACAAGTGAAGTCAATGGAAATAATGCCACGGAGCATAAAATCTGAGATGTCACAAAAGCTCCCAGGAAAGTTCTAACAAGTGGGTTTATTTTGTAAGAACATTAAAATAATTGCAAGAACACTTGTAGTATATTATCTACTCGACAACGGTAGTAAGAAATCTAGAATATTTGTTACCAAAAATCAAATCAAATAAATAACATGATTCGATATCGATACATTTCGTAAAAATAGTAATTATCCTATCAATGCGACGTTAAATGTTAGGTTATGGTAATATTTTTATGGATTTTGTCCGGGCACATATTAGTTGGGTTTAGACCAAATTATTTCACATATGTATATACTAGAGGGCCCGGCGGATGTTGTCTCTCCCTGATAATAAAGAAAACCTTGACAAATTCTATACCTAAACCTTCCTCATGAATCACATTATCTACTGATGAAAACCGTATGAAAATTCGTTAAGTTGATTTTGAGTTTATCGCGAACAAATAGACAGACAGATGTGGCAAAGGACTTTGTTTTATAACTTTTACAACGTCACTAGCGGATTCACTGGCTCTACGTATACCGGCCAGGTACGAAAATCGACGCTTCTATATTTGTGGTGTACATTATCTGGGAAGTTGGTACTTCGTGAATATCGTCAACGACGGCGTTGAAAACTATCAGGTAGTGAGCCTTTATACCGATTATAAAGTAATACTTTCGGCATTTATTGAAGTAAAAAACTTCTTTCTTCTTGAGCGGTACTTTTGGCAGGAAATACATTTATAATTTCGCGTCATTTTTTTTTTTTTTTTTTATATAATAGGAGGCAAACGAACAGGTGGGTCACCCGATGTAAGTGATCACCACCGTCCATAGACACTTGCCACACCAGGGGAGTCGCAAGTGCGTTGCCAGCCTGTATAGGGAGGGGGGGAGGAAGGGAAGAGGAAAGTGGAAGGGGAGGGGAGGTGGGTCTCCGGCGCTCTCACTGACCAAACGAAACGCAACAATGCAAGCACTGTTACTTCACGTCGGTTTTCTGTGAGAGGGTGGTACTACCCCGGGCGAGCCGACCCATTTATGCTGAAACCATGACATACTAGTAACCAAGACCAGCTATATTGCGCTAGTGTGGCTTGCTTAGTGTATAGGGTTCTGTGTACATCTAAAATTGATTTTTGGTATTGAGATTGTGCAGCCTTTGCAGCCTGATTAACGAATAAACTGTATAATAATGTATATAATTATAATTCGGAGTGCTAATAGATGTGAAAACTAGACCAATGATAATTTAGAAATTATGAAATTTAAACAATTTACACTATAATTCATTTAAAAATTCAAAACACAACACAGTTATTCTATTATATTGAGTTTTCACTTCTGTCGGCAGTCGTTATGACTGCTTCGATTTTTTAAAGGGCATCTACCTCTAGCTAATTTAAATACAGTTCACTGCCTAGGTTAGATACTTCGGCCTGTGTGGGGATGATGGTTGCAATCCAGATTCAAATATCGCAAAATTAAAAAAAATATATTCTATACATATAATAAGAACGTAAATCTAACGTGTCTGTATTTCAATTTACATTTTAATAATTTTTAGAAATGTCTGTCTGTGTATCTGTCTGTCTGTATGAATAGGCATCACTGCTAAAGTACTAGGTTCACAATAAAACCTTACCTCAAGAAAATCATAAAGCATATCTTCGAGTATAACTTTGTCTTTGTTTCATTAAAATCGGTCGACTCCATCAAAAGTTATTGTAATTTGAATGACGGCTCGGGTTAGGAACGTGAGAAAAGTAGATGAATAAATGGACTTAATACATTCAAATGATTTTATTAATCATTATTTTTTTTACATAGGGATCAACGCGGAGGAAGTCACGGGCACAGCTAGTGCTAAATAAAATCGCAAACTGTATTACTATAACGTTCGTGTAGATACTCGTGTATTTTATTCTTGTATCAGATTTTTTATTACTTTCGTAATAAAATTTAGTTCAGAGTGCTCCGGTAACAAAGCAGCACGAGCTCAATTCTCTGTTAGAAAATTGCATCCATCCATTTTAACTCAATTCATCTGTAGCTTCAAAGTTTTATTCTCTATTCTTTGTGCGCTGTAAAATTTAAATTCACAGGATTGGGTTGAAGATTGAAAAATAACCAAAAAAAAGATACGGTTAAATGGTTGTAAAAAATCTATTTTAGAGTTCTTCAAAATAATAATATGTATAGGATCTGATATCAATAATAGGAGTATCTTAAACTATATGGTAGCATTCTATCGAGGCTTGTAATGATAATAGTCAATTATTAATTGTTTTAAAATGATTGGTTAATTTTTTTTTTAAATAACATACATAATACATTTTATTTTTAATTTAGAGGTAAGCGTGTTGTAGCTAACTTTTTTTATTTGATTAACAACTGCAGTTATTTAAGAATGTGTATATGTATATATCATAATCATCTATTCTTTATCTATACATACATATAAAGAATGTAAATCTCTTTAGATTAAAGTGTCTGTACATTTTCGATTTTCGTGAAAAAAATGATTGTAGGTGTCTAGGAATAAGTAATGAAATACATTTCAATCATTTTTAGAAATATATGTTATTTTGTATGAAACACGTATCACTGCTAAAGTACTGCGACTAAATGACGACGTGACTTAAGTACGAGAGAAAATTACATAAGTAAATGGACTTAATACATTCAGATGATTTCGTCAGTCACTATTTTTTTACATTACGTTCCACGCGGATGGAGTCGCGGTCTCAGTTAGTATACGAATAAAGTTATATAAAGTGTCTTTTTGTGATGTTGTTATAACAGCTTTTTACTAAATCAGCGTGAAAATATATACGGTAGTTATAACACATGAAAATATAAGCATCCAACAACTAAAACCACATCTAAATCGGAACAGTTGTTTTTGTGAATTTTGCGGACTTACAAACATAGATACAAATGGGTCGAATACGAATCATCCTTTTTTGAAATCGATTAAAAAACGGCGGCGACTGTCAAAACATTCTATGGAAATCTCTGGATGGTCACTGTTGTGTTTGAGTTGCATTATGACTTCGGTCACTTTTTTCGTGCTCCGATAAAAAAAGTAAAAATGTATATATCTATTTATTTATAATCACCAAATGTAATGTAATCTATGCAAAGGAATAAAATTGAAGTGTCCCTCTGTAATTTCAAAATATCAGCTATTTTCGTAATGCATATGAAACTATATACGACACTTATAACATAAAAACAATTTTTGACTGTCTGTTTGCTTGTTCCTACTAAACTCCGACACGGTTGGACCGATTTTGACGTGAATGTCATTGGCAAATAGCTGATTTTATAAAACGCATGTTACGCTATTACTATTACTTCTTATTTTAGAAAAAAAACAGGGTTTCACGCAAATCCATTTTAAAGTTACAAGTACAGAGCGAACCGTTGTCAGCTGCTCGTTTTAAAGTAATAAAAAATGTGTGTGTACTTATGTACACGCGTTAGAAGTTATACTTCTTTGGCATAACAAAATAATTTTTTTTTTCAAAAATTTCGCCTTATTCTACGTTTGTAGAAAAAACGACACAAACAATAGAAAAAAGGTATTTAATACATTGAAAGTTTTAATACAAGGAAATACAAACAACGAATACAAAGAAACAAAATGTTGACTATAGCTAACTTCAGGGTGTCGGTTTTTCGTGACGGTGTGCGCGCGCATCTTAAATATTTACTCTCAACGTTTTCCCCTAACGCGCCAAAAGAAGTATAACTTCAAAAACCAAAATTAATTTTGTTTTATTCACGACTCATTATAACATTATTTAGTCAGAAATACAGAACCGTAGTTAAATCTTGTCGCAAGGTGAATTTTCTCTTATATGAAATTATTTCTGAATTTGCTCGCTAATGGCGTCACACACGGCGAACCTCGGGAGGGACATAAATCATGAGAAGCTTATGTAATTTCGTGCTTAAGTGAGGCGATAGTTGCGCCGTAGTTGTCTGCGTGTAGGGTTGCTACTTTGTGATTCGATGCTTAAGTTATATTAGATTATATTTGTAAACGTATTTATTTTTTGTTGATTTATATGTTCACTACATGCTCACTTCATTTAACACGTTGCTCATTTTAAACTCAATTGTTTTAATTATGCTGTTGATTTAAAACACGATTAACGCGAATAGAATTCAAACTCTTTAATATTTTCCCATAATTGACAGTCTAAAATGTTTTGAAGTGAAAACTTCTTTAGGCCCGTTGACCGAATTTTGGCAAGAGAAAATTTTTCGGTTTCGCGTCAGCGACATTCTAATAAAGCGTGACCGCTATGCTTGTGACGTATTGCGCTTGCGTCAAACTAGCATCGTGAAGTATAACAACCTGTGTGTTGGGGCCGCCGCCTGTCAATATGGCGACACCTCTCGCCCTCGTACGTCACCGGCCCGCGGTTAGGCGGGGTGAGGTGGAAATGAGGAGAGACGTGAGGCGAGGCGACGTTCCCCGGCGGTGGGCGGGCGTAGTACTCTCGAAGGTGGTAGCGAGAGCGCCGGTAGCCCGCCTCGGTGACGACAGTCGGATGCCGGTGGTGTCTTGAAGGGGCCTCGATGATGTGCAATGTGATGCACGAGCCAGCCGATGAAGGTGTTAGATTTTGAAGCGGAGGTCGGGGTGGTCGCAAGAAAACAACGTGGTTCTCGTATAATGACGCGTCCCCGAGCCAACAGAGCACTACTACTGACGATGTAGACTTCTCGATGTTACTATTCAATGTTATCTCAATGAGATGTGCAAGCAAACTACCTCGATGTTATTGCGATGACTTGTGCAATCGAACTACTCGATGTTATCTCAATAAGATGTACAAGCAAACTACCCGATGTTATCTCAATAAGATGTGCAAGCAAACTACCTCGATGTTATTGCGATGACTTGTGCAATCGAACTACTCGATGTTATCTCAATAAGATGTACAAGCAAACTACCCGATGTTATCTCAATAAGATGTGCAAGCAAACTACCCTCGATGTTATTGCGATGACTTGTGCAAGCAAAACTACCCGATGTTATTGCGATGACTTGTGCAAGCAAACTACTCGATGTTATTGCGATGACTTGTGCAAGCAAACTACTCGATGTTATTGCGATGACTTGTGCAATCGAACTACTCGATGTTATCTCAATAAGATGTACAAGCAAACTACCCGATGTTATCTCAATAAGATGTGCAAGCAAACTACGATCTAGTACCGCACGGACCGTGCTTATAAGCAAAATCGGGCCGGCGACTATCGCGGCGACTAACGGTATCCCGTTAGACGTCGTGGCTCTATTTGTTGGCTCGGATATCGCGTTCCTATTTATTTATCATCTTTATCATATTTTTACATATAAAATATCTATAATATCAATTTCTTATCATCTATTTGCATGCAATCTATACTCTAAAATTTACATCTTATATCTATCTTACATATGAATAAAGTTATCTCTATATTAAGCGCCGTTTTGCACTAAACTCTATATTCTATTCTATAATTCTATATAACTCTATAATAATCTTATTACATAAACCTTAACTTATATTCATATGTAAATCTATTTTCAGTGTGTTAAAATTTACATCGATCTGTATAGGGTGACATAATTAATCTCTATATATATTCACATTCACATTCACTCGATATTCAATGTTACATATCGTTACGTTATGCTCGCCAGGTATATATATATATATATATATATATATATATATATATTCCTTGTTATAATATTAATTCCATTCATATTTTATTTTAAAACGATACATAATAAAATTAGAAATTTCTGTTTACAACGCCGTTGCGTGAGAAATTACTGTAAAGCCATAAAGTCCCGTTCGACTTGCAACTTTCAACTATTGTTTGTACAATAAAATATATTATTTTATTGGGCTCGTTCGGGTACCGTAGCGTCATAACAATATTATTTGGCGGACCCTATTCAAGTATATTGCTTGGGCAATAACCATTTAACAGAAAATATACTATTTTACTTTATTCAAAGGCAAAATCCACCGCCTGGTCTCTGGGAATTTGAATTTATTACAAAGGAAAGCCGGTATATGGCTGGAGTCATTGTTCAGAGAATTACTAAAAACCCTGAGATCGAAGACGTCCGTTATGAGGAACCGTTGTAATATTTTATGTACCTCTATAACCATTACGTTTGTCTATATTAAATTATACAATCTTCCATATTTGTCGTTCTATATGATCGTATAATTCTTGCTATGTAACGTATACTTCAATAGTATATAACGTGTGTAACTCTATCATATTCTCTCTACGAATGTTTCCATGGACACACGCTATATATTCCATACGGCATAATTTTAATCTCATCTATCATTTAATTCCCTACTTAATGCGAATGTAATCTATAAGTCACCCTATACTAACACACATAATTCTATACAATCCGTAATTCAATAATTCTATGCATGCATTCTTACATATCCATAATTCAATCCCTATTACTATACATATCGCATCTATAATTCCATATTCAATAACTCAATACACACATAACATACCTACAATTCTATATCCAATTTATATATCTATTCTATTATACTCGTATGAATTAAATCTAACAAATCTCTATTAAATGTCAATAAATCTATATCTATGCTCTCTATAAAATATCACTAAATCTACGTATAAAACTATGTATAAGCTACTCATCGTGTGCGTCGCCAACACTGTGTATATGTAATATTGATATACAGACTAATCTTAATTATTTCAATATACAAATTATTAAATTTATATAATTTATAATTTAACTAGCGGGACGGACGAACGGTGTCCGCCTTGATTATGAAAAACCCATAACAAATTATATGCCTAAACCTTCCTCATGAATCACTTTATCTACTGGTGAAAACTGCATGATACTGGTGAAATCCGTTCAGTAGTTTTTGAGTTCATCGCGAACAGACAGACTGACGTGACAGAGGACACTGTGTATGTAAAATTTTACACATCCGAAAAAAAAACGGTTACTATTCCATATCATTACATAGTATAAAACAGTCCCCAACCGCGTCTGTCTGTCTGTCTGTTCGCGATAAACTCAAAAACTACTTAACGGATCTTTATGCGGCTTTCACCAATGGATAGAGTGATTCATGAGGAACGTTTTGATATATAATTTGTCAAGGATTTTTTTATAATCAGGGCGGGACAACATCTGCCGTGTCCGCTAGTTACTATTAAAAAATAATGAAACACGGACAAAGTTTTAACTAAATCTAGCAATAACATGGGTAACAAGCAACAAACACCCTAATCCTAACTAATATTGTAAATGTAAACCACTGACGCAAATATTCAATCAATAGTCACAAAATTTTGCATAAACCTTGTGAGGTACAAAGAATAATTCCCGAGGGATACTAATTATCCGATACGAAATATATATAAGAGTTGTTGTGGTATGTATGCACGGTATACATATATGTTTCAACAACTCATATATGTATGAATAGTTAGCTTAGATTAGGTTAGCTCAGATAATGCTCGCTAGTCGGACGCGCAGTTCGGCTTCCGGTCGGGGCGTTCAACCCTGGACGCCCTGAGCCTCCTGAAGGTGCTCTCTGCGCAGGCGACCTCCCGGGGTCAAAGACTGTTGGCGATGTCACTGGACATCGCCAACGCCTTCAACAGCCTGCCGCATGGAGTAATACGGGAGGCGCTCCGCTTTTTCGGAGTGCCCCCGTACCTGCGGCGGCTGTTGAAGGCGTACCTCGAGGGGAGGGAGGTCGTCTGCGCAGACGGCAGAGGGCGGATGGTCCGACGTGGGACTCCTTGTGGAGTCCCACAAGGCTCCGTGTTGGGGCCACTATTGTGGAACCTGGGCTACGACTGGGTGCTCCGCGGCGCGCTCCCATCAGGAACGCACCTCATATGTTATGCGACGACACCCTAGTCGTAGCCCAGGGGAGGGAATGGGCAGAGCTGGTGCGCCTGACCACGTTGGCTACGACCTTCGTGGTCGGGCGCATCCGCCGACTGGGCCTCAAGGTGGCCCTTGAAAAAACCGAGGCTCTGCTGTTCCACGGGCCTCGGCAGGGGCCACCTCCTGGGGCCCACATAACGGTGGGCGGGGTACGTGTCCGGGTGGGGTCCTGCATTAAATATCTGGGCCTCACCCTGGACGGGCGCTGGGGGTTCGAGCCCCACTTCAAGGGGCTCGGACCGCGTATAGTAGGGGCGGCGGCGGCGCTCGGCCGACTTCTCCCGAACACGGGAGGGCCGGGCGCTGCTTGCCGCCGTCTGTATGCAGGAGTGGTGAGGGCCATGGCCGCCTACGGGGCACCGTTGTGGGTGGACTCCCTCAGCGCCACGAACGTTCGAGTGCTGCGCGAAGCGCAGCGCACAGTGGCGTTGAGGGAAATCCGCGGTGCTCGCGGGCTCTCTTCCTTGGGAGCTGGAGGTGGAAGTTCTTGCCGCCGTATACAACTATGCGGCGGCAGGGAAATCCCGAGGGCAACCTCTGGCTACCAGGGAGATTGCTGCGTTGCGGGAGAGAGCCCGCAGCGAGCAATTAGAGAGGTGGGGGCAAGACCTGGCGGACGAGCGTTACGGAAGATATACCATCGACGCCGTCCGTCCGGTCCTGCCGGGTTGGGTGAATAGGGGCTGGGGCTCCCTGACGTACCGTCTGGTGCAGGTGCTGACCGGGCACGGATGCTTCGGCTGGTACCTGAACCGGATAGCGCGCAGGGAGCCCACCGCCGCATGTCACGAGTGCGGCGCTGAGACGGACACCGCACAGCACACACTCTCTGAGTGTGCCGCGTGGGACGATCAGCGCCGCGCCCTGGCTGCGGCGGTAGGGGACGATCTCTCGCTGCCGGGCGTGGTTTCGGCCATACTCGGCAGCGAGGAGGGGTGGACTGCTGTGGCCTCCTTCAGCGAGGAAGTCATCTCGCACAAGGAGGCGGCGGAGAGGGCCCGCGAGGAAGATCCGCAAAGTGGCCCTCTCCGCCAAAGAAGAGCAGGAAGGAGGGGGAGGCGGAACGATCGCCCCCTCCCATAACCGAGCCGAGCCTGAGGAGATGGGTCGGGGGACCCATCTCCTCATTGCACAGGTAAGGCTGACGAGGGGAGACGACTGGTCGTGTACCCAGTAGTCTCTCTATAGTAGGACGAAGCCTGGCGTTCACTCGCCAGGCTGCCGCAGGGGCGGTTTCTCAGGAAGACAGCAGATTCGATCCCTGGCCACCCCTACCATACGGCGGACGGTACACCGTGGCGTTTTAGTCCGTGCGAGTTGGACATAACCCACTCTCTCCCCCGAGAGGGTGGCGTATCCATAAAGGATTTCCCCACGTAAATATAAAAAAAAAAAAGATAATGCTCGCTAAGGAGGCGGCGGAGAGAGAGAGGGAACATACCACTCTGCTCCGCCGTAATGAGGGCCTGCTGCGGGCGATGGACACGGGCATGTTTGTCGCCCTGGCAACTCTAACATAGGCCCACGTGGTTAAGGCGCATTAGTGTTCAGTGCGCCTCCCATCAGTTCGTCAGAGAGGGTCAAGGTCTTACCTTTCCAGACTACCAGTCGGGGCCCTGATGAGGGGTCAACATCTGCCTGGTCGGGTAGAAGTACTGCAGAGGCTGTTCCTGCCCACCCGGCTAAATGGTGCAAGAAGAACACCGAGGGGGTTTAGTCAGTAGAAATCTGGCATTCTCACCTATGCTGCCCGGCTAGGTGCAGATATCCAAGAGGATTCCACCGCTAAAAAAAAAAAGGTTAGCTCAGCTAGGTCGCGAATTGCATGTACCAGGCAACAGCCCAAGCCGAGGTGTGCCGTGCACCCTTGAGCTAGTTCTCAAATAAAATCGGCTGAGTGCCTCAAGCGCTCGCCTTAGTAGTCCGGTGAAGCTGTTAAGACCTTGTTAGGTCAATAGCGTAGTTAATTTGACAGAAAAAAACCGATTTCTTAAATTATGTAATACAGCATATAAATACCATTTTAAGTTATATAATACAATTCATTTTTCAGAGTTCGTTCTACTCAATGACAGGGTAGTTTTCCAAACCGGTGATAATTTTGACGTTCATAAGCGCCTCCTCAGGGTTTAAATTTAATAAAGTGTTTTTGATTTTGAGTATGAGCAGGCTAGAGCGGAGAGCAGCAAAAATAAACACGAGTAAAACCGCAGGGCACTCTTAAATAAGGGAATAATATACGTGGTAACAAGTGGTGAAGCTCTTAAAATAAAATATTTTATAAGAAAACTATGTTTGAAGAATGTAAGTTAATTAATTGCAGACATATATTTCTTTGTAAATTGGGCAGGATTATATATACGTATTTACTAGGCTACAAGCCCATGTTGTTTGTTTACGTTCTAAAGAGCAATGACAAATACGACAGCGTTCTGCGAACATATAAACTGGGGGAAACTGCTCGCGCGTGACGTCTCGACTTAGGAATAATTCGTGTTGCTTAGTAGAGACAATTAACCAAATTAATTTAAATTATGTAATTACTTGTTTTATGTTTTTACTTATTAGTATCCTAATCCTGACTGATTATAAATGCGACTGTGAGTTTGTTTGTTTATTTATTTGTTTGTAACGCTTACACAACTTATTTACATAACCGATGATCATGAAATTTTCCATATACACGTACGTTGTCAACGATAAACAAAATATCTTTTTTCATTTTAAAAAAGCACTTTTCCTGATATTTCGTTCAAACCTATATTCCTTCGAGCAAAGCCGTGGGCAAATGCTAGTTTAGTCGTATTAATGTAAATTCACAGTGAAGAGAGAAAGAAATAGCACAAACACAAAACAGTCTTTTTTAATAAGCCTTTTAATTTGAAAATATTATATACTGTAAAAAGAAAATAAATTAAACACTAATATTAATCATCAGATTAACTAAAACGCTTAAATAAATTGAATTTAATATTTACTTTCTTTTCAATTTGTATAAAAATTCTTATCTAGCAGTAGAAAACAAAAACAACCAAAGAGAACAAAGATTAAGACTAACAGACAAAACAATAAGGACGAGAAAATACTCAAACAAAAATTTCATTATTCGCTAAGAGCTTTATATAGAAACAAATAATATCATTAGAACACTGTATCTCGAAGCTCGGGGTTCACAGACGACGCAGTTTTCACTGTAATTAATTAAGTGCGGTGCAGTCTATCGAATTAACGTCTGAGGGCGCAGAATCAGTTTACCTCCACACCGCTAATGGAGGTTCATTGAAAATGCTTTTTAATTGTCCATTATAACTTCGGATTATTCTAGGTAAAACTAATTTTCTGATTTAACTGTAGGGTTTTCATTTCTGTTATTATTACTAGCATATTAACTGGATTGACTAGTTCGTTTATGGTTAAAAAGTTATATGATTAAAACACGAGATATATTTAAGATTTTCAATAAATAATCATGGTCATTCAGTTATCAAAATTCGTCTATCATATGGAGTAAATTTTTTTTTCTGACGATGACCAAATCTTTATAATACGACCATGTAATGTATTAAAATGGCAAATTAATAGTAGTTTTAATTCTGAACACATAAAAAAGAAACAAACTATTCACATTTATAATATTAGTTAGGATATATAATATAAGATATGGCCGTATGCATATTTCTCCCGCCATATCCTATCTATGCAAATGAAGCAATTTGAATTCAGGATTTAGTGTGGGTCGAGTAAAGTCGGGTATTTCCAAATTCTAGGTCCCTTGAACCTTGCTAAAGGGCGCTTTAGAATATAAAAAATAAGCAGGCTCTACTGTAATCTTAGTATATCTTTAAAAAATACCTACACCGTATAAAACCCATAATTATTACTTGAACTATTCATGCATCAATTATGTGTTGCAGATACCACGTATAAATAATAAAAATAAAAAAATAGACCAGATGTTTAACTAGGGACCGTTTGGACACGCTTTTGCAATAAAGTAATTTAAACAGGATTTCAATTAGATTTAAAATTTTAGGCACTACTTATTAAAACTCGTGTTCATTTTTGTTTTTGTAATAAGACCGTTACAATTTGAGCTGAAACTTTGTGATTATGAATTTGACAGATTAAATTATTAAAGTATGACAGATTAAATTCACAGTCAGATGTCAATAGTATCAAATAGTAGTAGTTATGATTTACTTGTGAATCTCTAAAATAGTTTATTTTTACCAAATTAATTATATCCACGAAATTCATAATTTATTACGAAATGTCTTTTGCCGGCTAATAGAAAAGCATTAAATCACAACAATTAACATAAGAACTGTCAACTTAAACAGTGTTAGAGAATATTTAAATTTTAATAATGTCCATCTGTAAACAAGGGTAAGACACTCTTTTGATCAAACTTTTTTTAAGTAAGAGTTCAATGCGTATTTAACTTTTTTGTAATAACACGGTAAATGTTTATGAGTTTATATTTAGGTTATAATCGTTATGAGATTAAGAGGCATTATTTTATACTTTCTATCACATTTTTAAATACGAGGTATATTTAAAAAAGTGATTTACATAGTAATATAAGAAGATACTCGTGAATTTAAATACTTAGTGATATATTCAATCAAGATACATTTCTATATCATTATCATTACATAGTATAAAACAAAGTCCCCTACCGCGTCTGTCTGTCTGTTCGCGATAAACTCAAAAACTACTGAACGGATCTTTATGCAGTTTTCACCAGTGGATAAAGTGATTTACGAGGAACGTTTTGGTATATAATTTGTCCAGGATTTTTTTATAATCAGGGCGGGACAATGTCTGCCGGGCCCGCTAGTATATATATATATATATATATCTATGCTAATATTGTAAAGCTGAGTTTGTTTGCTTGAACATGCTAATCTCAGGAACTACTAGTCCGATTTGAAAAACTCTTTCACGTTTAGATGGCTCATTTATGGAGAAAGGCCTTACACCAATAGGATCGGAGCACCAATGAAGAATGTTTAAAAATCGGGGATTTTTCCTTTTGAGAGCTTCGGTTAAAAAGTAACTATCCCAGAAGGACGAAGTCGCGGGCAGAATCCAGTGTATGATATGAGGAAAATACTGTACTTCGAATGCAGAATCACGTTAAAACTATTGAACATATCGCCGCAGGACTGTGACAACTTGATGCGAAAATTTTCGTAGATGGCTTATCTGCCTTATTTTATCGATTCCTTCGCTATTTTTCTAATGAAAGGTTTTTAATGCATTGTGAGCAGGCGCGAGCGGATGTCAGCTAGTGTCCATATAAATCAAAGATGCACTGATTTTCAGAAACAAATTTGGACTGGCAGAATATTTCCTATAAAATTACAACTCAAATCAAAAAATTAATGAAGTCAATTTAGAAACAGTTTTCGATTTAACTCACGTTGTTGGTTTCAAGAGTTTTCATTCGGTTGTGTTAAGAGCGCAGAATGTGTCAAAATGGCGGAACTTTTGATTGCGCTGTTGTTGTGCGTGCCATTCCGTGGATAAAACGACTAACTAATCATTCGAGATAATTTAGCTCGGTTAAAATTTTAAATTATTTATATTCTTTTAATTATTTATATAGTCATATATAATCGACTTTTTAATAATTTATAGCATATAGGTCCCGTAACGATTTAATCTGATATTAGAAAATGGTACAATCCAAGACAGTAATCTAGGGAATCTAAGAAAGACCTGGCTCTCAAGTTCAGTTGCTAGAACACACCTTTTGGGGTTTGACAACAAATTATCAACACCAGGGTGATAGTTAATTAGATATTAGGACAAGTCCTATCTTAACAACACCTACATTCGAACCTCTGTATATATTAGAACTATTTTCAGTAATTGCTTAAGTTTACTAATTTCAATCGGTAATATTGGCTGCCGGTGAAGGAAAACGTCGTAAGTGATCTTAACCTGAGAATTGTTATTGTACTTTTTATAGTACTTTTTTTTTTTTTTTTTTTTTTTTTTACGTGGGGAAATCCCTTATGGATACACCACCCTCTCGGGGGAGAGGGTGAGTTATGTCCGACTCGCACGGACTAAAACCCCACGGTGTACGTCTGCCGCTATAGTTGGGGCGGCACGAGATCTCTATAGACTTCATCGTGCCGCCCCAGCGGTTGGCCCAGCAGCGAAATCGCCGCCACCGGGCCTCGTCTTGTTAGGAGACAGCCGGGTACACACCGGCCGTCTCCTCCGTCCGCCGGACCTGTGCAATGGAAAGATGGGCCCCCCGACCCATCTTCCCCGGTCCGGCTACAGTGGGAGGAGGCGGTCAAACTGACGCCTCCTCCTGCCCGTCCTCCGTTGGCGGAGACGGCCACTTTGAGGGTCTTGCTCACGGACCCTCTCCGCCGCCTCCTTCTGCGAGACGACCTCCTCGCAGAAGGAGGCCATTGCATTCCAGTTATCCTCACTACCGAGCATGGCCGCAACCACGCTCGGCAGTGAGAGATCTTGCCCTACCGCCGCAGCCAGAGTGCGACGTTGCTCCTCCCACGCAGCACACTCAGACAGAGTGTGCTGCGCGGTGTCCGGTTCAACGCCGCACTGATGGCATACGGCGGTCGGCTCCCTGCGCGCTATCCGGTGCAGGTACCAACCGAAGCACCCGTGCCCGGTCAGCACCTGCACCAGACGGAACGTCAGGGAGCCCCATCGTCGGTTGCACCAATCCGGCAGGACCGGGCGGACGGCGTCGATACTATATCTACCGAACTCCGCGTCCGCCAGGTCCTGCCTCCACCTCTCCATCTTTCTCCCCCTCTCTTCTCTTCTTTTAACCTCTATTTCCCTGGGAGCCAGAGGCTCCCCCATCCGCTTTTTAGCCGCCGTATACTCGTATACGGCGGCCAACACCTCCGCCTCTAACTCCCAGGGAAGGGAGCCAGCCAGTACCATGGCCGCCCCCGAGGACACCGTACGGTATCCTCGAATCACCCTCAGCGCCACAGTACGCTGCGCGGCTCGCAGCGCACGGATATTTGTGGCGCTGAGGGCGTCGACCCACAACGGTGCCCCGTAGGCGGCCATGGACTGTATGACCCCCATATAGAGGCGGCGGCAGGTGGCGCCCGGCCCCCCCGTGTTGGGGAGGAGTCGTCCGAGCGCCGCTGCCGCCTTGACTATGCGCGGTCCGAGCCCCTTAAAATGGGGCTCGAACCGCCAGCGTCCGTCCAGGGTGAGGCCCAGATACTTCATGTTGGTCCCCACCCTGACCCGGACGCCCTCCACACAAATGTGGGCCCCCGGAGGTGGCCCCCGCCGAGGCCCGTGAAACATTAAGGCCTCGGTCTTGTTGAGGGCCACCTCGAGGCCCAGCCTTCTTATGCGCCCGACCACGAGAGTCACGGCCTCCGTGGTCAGGCGCACCAATTCGTTGAATTCCCCCCCCCCTGGGCTACGACTAGGGTGTCGTCCGCGTAGCAGATGAGGCGCGCTCCAGAAGGGAGCGCGCCGCGGAGCACCCAGTCGTAGCCCATGTTCCACAGGAGCGGGCCCAAGGCCGACCCCTGTGGAACCCCCCGCGCCGTATGGCGTTGGACCATCCGTCCTCTAGCGTCCACGAAGGCGACCTCTCTCCCATCGAGGTACGCCTCCAACAGCCGCCGCAGATACGAGGGCACTCCGAAAAAGCGGAGCGCCTCACTTTTTATAGTACTGCCGCAAGTGGGAATAACATAAGACTATGGATTTTTCGGATTTTAAAATGACCCATATATATTATTTGTACATGCCTGGTGATTATACCTGTACCTTCCCTCGTAATGACACTTTTGTTCATTATTGGAATTATTATAGGCCAATATTATTAATATTAGTTGATATCAATAGAATATGTTAAATTAAATTACATATATCTTCCTTTTGTGTTTCTCAACAGATTTTCTTTTTTTTTGTTTAGTAAATACTGAGGAGATTTAGTGTTATCAAGAAAAAAAAATGTTTCCTTAATATTGAATCTTAAAAAACCAATGAATAATGGTCTAATTTCGATCCCTGGTATACATAATCAATATTATTTTATAATATGTAATGTAAAACAAAGTCCTATGCCACGTCTGTCTGTCTGTTCGCGATAAACTAGAAACTACTGAGCGGATTTTAATGTTTTTTCATTAGTCGATAGAGTATATTTTGTAAATTGGTTGAAATATGATGATAAATGTTGGAAGTGTCGGAAAAAGTCAAGTCGCCTGGGAGCTTTCCTCGAAAACGCTGCCTAATCTCTTTGAGATGCAACAAAACAATTGAGAGAATTACCCAGACACAGACGAAGTCGTATCAGCTATTATAATTTATAATACATTATAAAAACATAAACACGATAAAATACCCTAGGTATAGATAGATAAATGTTACATTAAAGTATATAAATAACGCAGTGAATCATGTAATCAATTTCATAAGTTGATTATTGGCTTTAATTTGATTGCCGTCAAATTATTCCCGCGCCTCTCCCGATAAAGTAATTTAGCCCGGAGTGTTTATAAATTAGAAGCCGTAATTTCCACCTAATAAATACTTACGTAATGATTTTTAATAATTATTTTACCTGATTAAAAGTTTATGGCTTCCTTTTGTTCGCGGTTTCGCTTGCGTTAACGCTATCCTTGGAGAACATTACGTTTTTACTAGATAATAAGTAGTATCCTATGTCCTTTTTGTAGCCCTGACAACCCGCATGCATTTATGATGATTGGTGGAGTAGTTAAAGCGGGAACGCGTAACAAACAAACTAAAAGATTACTAGCAGCAGCCCACGGTTTCATCTGCGTCCTTCCTTCACTGGTCATATACGAACAACGCAACAGTGAAAATGTTAATATGATCTATATGCCATATTGTTTTTAAGTTTTGTCAAAGTTTAGTTTTTTGCGTCAAAAATAACACAAAGTACATACTTTCTTTTTCTTTGATTATTATTTCTATAAAATGACTATAAAAATATTTAGAGACTTATATCAGACTAGCTGTGACCGCGACTTCGTCCGCTTGGAACTTTATGCACAAAACAGTGACTAATAAAGTGAATGTATTAAGTCTAATTATTCATGTACTTTTCTCTCCATATCCGTACTTAAGTCGCGTCGTCATTAAAATTACAATAACTTTTGATAGACCGAACCTATTTTAATGAAAAAAAGATTAAATGTTACTCGAAAATATACATTATGATTTTCTTAAAAAGGTTTTATCATGAACGCAGTACTTTAGCAGTGATGCGTGTTCAATCAAACAGACAGACAGACAGACATGTCTAAAAATAATTGGAATGTATTTTATTCCTTATGCCTAAAGACCTGCTGCACGTATTTATTTCCACAAAAATCTAAAAAGGACAGGTAGGTTAGATTTACATTTTTATTGTGTGTACAAATAGATATAGAAGTATATATTATTTAAGAGTACTTAGGTATTATATGTGTTCATAATTAAAAACAGTATGAATTCAATTGTAACTCCATCACTCGTCCTCCGCCGGGTGTTAATTGTTAGAATAGAATATCTAATCGTAATACCCGTATGCTCAAATCGAACCGGGCTTTCTCATTAACACGGAGCGATTGTGTAAATGTATCCACGGCTCAGTGATCCGGAATATTTGATTTCGTTATCTTATACATTGACAAGGATTTTATACAGATGAGAACACGGAACTCATTCTTATCCAGGTCCAAAGAAGCTATATTTTTTATTCGAATTACCTTGCGAGTTACACAAATTTTTTCTTGCTTTTTTTTGTACACCATCACGAGTACCTAGTATATATATATATATTACTACATATATTACTGTTTTCCTGTAACTATAACGTGAACGATAGTGATGTATGAAAATCACACCTCTCTATGTACACCCGTTAAAGTGGCGTTACTAGGATAACTTTAAACGCCATAAAGGTAATAACGTTATTAAAAATCCGTCCTAAAATAGTCAATAGTTAAATGAAATCATAAAAATAAACAAATAAACATATAAAACAATAACAATAATAAATAAAAAAATTAAAAAAACACCCAATAGTTGCTCACAGATACGATTTTTGCTTTACACAATAAATAAAATGAAAGTAAAAAAAACGTGCAGACCAAGAGTCTGCAGAAAAGAGAAAAAAGAGAAAAAGGAAAATTTTTATAATTGTTATTCTACCCTCCAATACGAACGGAGGCCAAAAGTTTAAAAGGTTTACTACTTTCGAACTCGATTGAAAAGTGTTACCACAGCTAGTTCTTGTTATGGTAAGCATAAAGTATCATATTATTCTGTTCGCATACGTTCCCCTTACTTTCAATTTGTTATCCTGATTACTTTATATATATTATATTATTTACTGGTTATTAATGTTTTAAATCTAGTAATTACTAACTTATTGCATCTATACGGGTCATTCTTGACTAATTTGAAATACCATTATACGTCTTCTTGATTTTTGTTTCTTATTATATACTATAAGTATGTTAACAAAAGCTGTATATATATTTGTTTTTATTTAATAGGGACAAGCAATTATTTAAAGCGCTTTATGTCGCTCTAAATCGACTATATTACCGGAATTCCTAAAATTTCCCAGTGTTTTCAGTCTCGGTACTAGAATCTACATATAAATTGCGCTCGCTCTAATTCTCTGATATAGAACTAGACTCGGAAATCCTGGTATATCGTTAGTTGCAATTTAAATTCTACAGGCTGGATGGTAATCTCCATTCGTGCCCTCTTTTTTCTATTTATAGCTTATGGCTATGTAATTTATATACTGGTATAGGCCAGTTTTGAAAGAGACACTGCAGACTGCCACAAAAATATTTAAAAACAATAAAACGTGTTAATCACAAGTTTTAAAAAAACAATTATTTTGAGTATTGTGTGTATATAAAGTCTATATCGATATTAATATATAAAAGTACAGTGTCATGATGTTTGTCCACGATGAACTCGGAAACTAATCATCCGATCTTCATGAAAGTTGGCATTTATGTATCTATAATTTGGTCGAACTTGATAGATAAGAGAATCTATATTTCGATTAATGGCCTCAATATTTTTTAATTACATGACACACAATGACATGACTGTCAATGTTGATTATTGTTATAAAATGATGTTTCATCAGTCTCGAACAGATGGCGCTTTAAATTAGTTTGTTGACAGAAAACTGTAGGACCGATTGTTATAGATACCTTATAAATGGCGTCACGTTTTAATTTTGATTTTCTTTTTTAACTTCAGTGTAAATTGTGTATATGGCCGGGTCAGATAGTATCTATATGAAAATCAATTGCGGAATATATGTAAGCTCATCAATTCAGAACGGTTGCACCTGTTTGGCTATTTTATTTTCATTTGTATTTGTCGGGATAAAGTTAAAGAAAATGTTGGAACAATCGTACAGAAAAGTGAAAAGATTGGCTTTAAGAATTTCTATATGGGAATTGAGTGAGTAATTGAAACTAAAGGCAATAGGTAGATCTTCAGTTGTTCAGTTGCCTTTTTATTTTATTGCATGGTCGTGCTCTAAAGGGAAGTATTTGGTCTCATTTTCTTCGCTAATATACCCTACATTTACATAATATAATAATTGTATGTAAAATCTATTTTTACGTTATTTTATTATTTGTACGAATTTCTTTTATTAAACCTTGAAATTTATGATGTCGTGAAATAGAAAAAAACATGATCCGCCATTTTGAAATCTGGGTCTTAAAATATCAGCCCAGGTGTTAATAATAATAAGACTGCCGATTATAGAGAAGTTTCCCACGAAGCTATTTAAGAAGGGCTAAACGGATTTATGAAAAATCAGCAACACACACAGAACACTTCTGGTGGTGCGTCTATATGATGAGATGACCATTCACAACTGAGCGAACCTCATACTAACACTGTAGTAGCCATAAAAATAGACAGAAAGCATATTACCTTATACTACTATGATTATTACGTAGAAATAAATGTATATCAATATGGGCATACTAAATATCACAAACTTTCCTTCGAAGGTTCTGGAATACCGGTTACCTTAACCGTTAAATTTCCAGACGCTTGCGAAATCACAGATACGCTGTGGTAATAAACGCAATCTACTGCTCTTTCAGGTATTTTGCCTGTATTCTGTGAAAGCTAATTTTGTTAGCTGTAAAGGTCTTTATGGGGTATAAAATTGCTTGGTCGAATCGTTTGGGCGTTCACGAATTATGTTACTTTTTACAAGCTCTTCTCTGTTATTATATTTTTAAGAAACAGTATTTCCTCAATCGTTAAAATGTTTATTTTTCTTTTAATGTATGTACCGCGTGGGTGGTGTGCGGGTACTAATAGGATATGCTCTTATAACTAATTCTCTTAACACTTTTTATAATGCAACTATTGTCATTTTTAAGTACTAGATTTTGTCGCTTAAGTTAATGTAAGATTGTATGTAAGATTTTTAGCTATTCCTAGTGAACGGTTTTTTAAATATTATAGTGGATGTTACTTTGCACTTCAAACTGGAATTGATTGACCACTATTACATGTCACTGCAACAAAAATCGTTTTTTATTAAAACAATAAAAAGAAAGAATTAAAACCGCGTTCCTTGGTTAAATCTGGCGGCCAATAGTGTCAACCGGCGTCAGTTTTTCTTGCAGTGACATGTACTAGTGGTCAATTAATACTAGGCGGAAGTGCAAAGTATCATCATTACATCCACTATAATATTTAATGATGGATTTTCGCACAGTAACGCCTTGTTCAATCAAACAGTTTTTTTTATTTCTGAATAAAAGCTACATCTTGCAACGTGTATACAAAATTACATGATGATCGAGTAATTAGGGCGTGAATTAGTAAAAAATAAGCAATCACACTATAATCAATATTAACTGGTATGGAAATTAGTAGTGTAACCTTTGCACTGTACCGTGGTGGTCTGCCTACTTTGGGTAAATAACGATATTTTATGTTCAATATTTAATTTTGCGCTGTAGCAAATAAAATGCACACACGTACTTTGGACTGCTCCAGCACCTGTCGCGATCTATCTACACAGAATCGGGTTGTCACAGTTCAGTGAAACACTGCGACGAGAATTGATTTTGCGGGCGTTACGGTTTTCACACATGAGATATAGTCACTCCAATACTTTTATTTTTGGCAAACAGTTTCCCAGTAGATTATTACTGCCATTGTCGAGTAAGTAACGATATTACAAGTTCCTTGCGATTATTGAATGCAATGAATTACCAAAATGGTGGCCCTCTTGTTAGGGTTTTACAGGGCGCTTTTGTGGCAAGTCAGAATCCGTTCTCCGTGATATTATTTCCCATCCACTTCACTTGTGCACAATAACCAAACTATATTACGTAAAACATCACTATTTAAAATAATATAGAGTTAAACAACACTGGATCATGAATAAAATATAAAATCCACTACATGCCGATCTAAGATCCCGCCAGAAACTCGCTCCAATACTTGATGAATATGTGATGCATGATAGCTGCAGTCAGGTGCATATGCTACTACATCAAGCATTAGACATTGTGATAATGAAACAGGTATGGTGTTAATAAATGTTTCCCTAATTATTATACCTACATTTGTTGTTTAAAAGACTTTCGGTGTTATTACAAAAAGTTAAATACTTACTTTAAAAAGGTTTTGAATTAAATGCACCGCGCTTGCCCGAGGCAAGTTTTCGCGAGTCTAACCTAACTTAACCAAAGCGAGACAAAACAGCAAGATGGCGAACATTCAGCGACCGCGGTTCATTTAATTCGAAACCTTTTTGAAGCAAGTATTCAATACGTATTTAACTTTTTTGTAATAACACCGTGAATGTTTATTTTATATTCAAAGTTGTTAAAATTCATGCCAAGTGCTTATCATTTTAATACCAAAAAATGAAACAGCATTAGTAAAGATAGTCTCATTTTTAATAGCAAACTTTAAAGTGATATTGTTTTGTATTATTTTAATAAAGCTAAGCTAAGGACAGCTGGGAACATCGAGAGATGAGCCACTGTCTATATTATCATCATCCGTCGGTGATAGAAAAGTTAGTTGCATATAAACTGGTAGAACTTAGATTACTACGTGTTAAAGCCAATCGTGGTAACAGAATTCAATTTGACGTAATAAGCTTCCCACTTTCACGGCAAACGCGTTATATTGGAAATGATTTCAAAATGGTTATTAATCTTTATCTTACAGTTTTTATAAAAGGAAAGACATAAAAGATATAAAAACCGTATTAATCTCTATGCCAAGCTATTTTCTGCTAGTCGACCCGGATTAACGGAAAACGAAAATAAAAAGGAATTCTTAAAGAAAATATAACCAACTTATTTCTTAAACCGAAGATCAATGTTAAGTACTTCTTGTGTTTTACTCTTACTGTTCCTTAAGATAAATCCGAGTCGGTAGCGAAAGGTCATGAACTGTAGAGAAATAAATCCACTTTTTGCGAGGTCGCCGACCCTCCGGCTGTTTTGGAGGTTACTCGAGTAACCGAAATTGGTAAAGTTTGTATCAAAACATCCTGTGCTTACAGTCCCGCCTCTCCGAATATATAATGTGTAAAGACTGGTTTAGATATGTTTCGAACTTGTTTAGAATCTAATGTTATATTAGTCATTTGAGATGGGACGTAAATGGTAGGGTTATTCTAAACATTCTAGGTAAAGCGAAACTTCTGAAGCTATTTTCATATTCATTAATGATATTATATAGTGATGAAATAACTCCAAAAATAACTCCAACTCCAAGTAATATAAGGATCTTTATAAGCCTTTTTCATTTTGAGATTTATATTTAGATAAATCTGGTTAAAAACGAAACATCAACGGTGTAAACACATTTTATAGAAGACATAATAAAATAAAGATTACATCGAAGAAGGCGAAGAAATCATTCATTAGTTGGAAAAAATGTTAAATTATTACTATCGACTGCGAAAAAAACAAATCTTTTTCTTTCTCCAACAGAAAGCTTCGATAAAAATAACTACATTTTTAGATAGATACCTATCCATTTATCATTCATCGTTAGGCGTTAACCCAATTTCGAATGAGAGACATCTCCCTCTTTATAACTTATTGAACTCACCCAGCTTTTAGCTTTTACGCAATTCTTTTCATGTTATTAGGGTGACCAAAAAAACCTTGTAGAACGTGTAAACATTGTATTAATTGTCAGAACATCGATAATAATTCATTTATTTTTCAATATTATACAGGTTTTTTGTGAAAAAGTATACAAATCTTATAAATTAATAGACGTAAGGATCGTGAAGTATGAGATATTCATCATACAACAATTCTCTATTAATTAAAAGCTTCGAGCCATCCATCGATGGTAATAATAATATCCAATATTTTTATTCGTTACACTAAATGCTCGTCAATAAATAAGCAAACGAAGAGAAGTAAGACAAATGTCGATTGACAGAGTAGAAAATGTACTAAGCTGTTTTTTATTTGCCTGTTTGTGTATATATTAGTATCTTCAGCATAGACAGATATAAACATCTCATTGTTTCATGAGATTTATACGATCTATCTAAATGAATAGCGGGTTGTCTTGTGATATTTCAATAGTAATTATGCCACTAACCTTTGGCTCTGTAACTCTCTTGTCGATTGTAGGCTACCTTTGTTATTATATATAATTACAGATTAGTATTTTAAAAAAACGAGTTTATGGCACTCGAACAAGTAGTCTACGTGAAAAAATGTGGTTAATATCGGTTTAGCCGTTTTAGAGATTATGAAAAATAACAGATTAAATGCTGGCATTTTTTTACTATAATTATAAAATCAGTACGGGTATCTACACCATTTTCTTACAAATATATTCAACTAGCTTTTGCTCGCGATAATATAGATTGAACCTATTCCTTGGGAACAACACATTTCTCTGGATAAATAATGTTAGTATAGAAAATAAATAAAAGTACGGTTATAGCATATTTGATTGGGGAAGGCGTTACTTTGCGGAAATCTATAATAAAAAATTAGGATGGACGTGACGTAGTAATTCCGCTAGGAATTGTGTGGTTGGGTTGCCGACACGTCTTACTGCAACAGAAAGAGGTAGTAAAACAACTAAAATTTTAAACAGTAACCAAACAATTCCAAACGGAAGTGCGAAGTAACAATGTGCACCCTAATGTTTACGTTTATAACGTTTCAAATATTTTTAACAAAGTCATTAGTGTATTTTTAGAATATAACGAGGAAGAAGTCACCCGTATATTGGCACCCGCATCCTTATTAAAGGTGACGGGTGTAAGGAATGCTTTCGAATATTACAAGAGGGTTACGAGTGCGCCGTACGACGGGCGACGCGATAACGGGAAATCTCATGAATTAAACATGAACCTGTGAATTCGTAACTTAAAAATCTATAACGTAATAGCAATTGCCCACGGCTTCGCATGTATATTATGTACAGTAATGATTTTCGACTCCTTATTGTATATTTATACATATATTGATATATATAGATAGAAAAACAAATTTTCATACGAACTTTCATCCCTTTTTCTTCATCTTACGGGTTAGATTTGAAAACTCCTTTCTTAGTTGCTCACCTACATTGCAAAAGAAACTCCTAAGGCCACCACCCACGGCTTTAACCCAAATGCTTTCGGCAGTGCGCTGACATGTTTTAGTTAGTCAGTCAATCAGTTTTTCTTCTATCTTAATATAAAAATACAGTCTCATGATGTTTGTCCACGCTGAACTCCGAAACTACTCAGACGATCTTCATGAAAGTTGGCTCTTATGTATAATATGATCCAACTTGAGAGATAGGATAATTTATATTGCGATTAATGGCCTCAATATTTTTTAATAAATTAAACTTTTTAAATTTAACAATTTAAAAATTGTTATTTTTAACAAATTAAATTATTGTCAATGTTGATTATTGTTATTAATTATAAGTTAAGATGGTGCTTTAAATTAGTTTGTTGACAGAAAGCTGTACGACTGAATTTTATAGATATGTCATAGATGGCGTGATGTTTCAATTTTGAAAGTAGTTTATCATCATTTTTTATTCAACTTGTAATAACTGAGTCACAGCAACGTGTGGACGGGTCAGCTAGTTCATATATAGACGTGGCCGCGACTTTCCCACTGGATTCGAAATAAAGATATTCAAAAACTTTTTATAAAATGGACACGGTAATTCAGAATTCGGTACAGTTGTGCGTGTAAGTCAGAAAAGTTTAATTGCAATAGAAAGATTGGTATAGAAGCATAACCAATATACGACTATGCCCGCGTCTCTATACGTGTTTAATATTGCAATCGTCATTGTATTATTGAAGTTTATAAACTGCAGCGCACCCTAGTCGCGCGTTATAATAAAATGTTTATCATAAAAACCTTCATGGGAAACAATCCGATATGCCAAATTCCTATGTAACTAAAGCAAGGAGTAAAACAATCCTTTAATATACATAAGTTTACATCCGAATTCACGAAGATTCACCTAAAAGATATTTTTTCAATTCCAGTAAACGAAACCCACCCACACGGGAACACAAAACCTTATTTTCAACGTAAATAATGATCCCTCTGCAAAAAGGGAGAGAGAGAAATTCTGTGAATTTAACGTGAAAGAGTATGAGGGTTATATTGGGAACCAATTAGCTGCGAAAATATACCTTTCTCTTGGAATCGTATTTACCCGAATGTCGTGATAGCTGTAACGCATTTAGGAATCAGGAGAAATAATAATTGATGTTTTTATTTATATTGCCAGTGTAGCGGATGTCTGCCTACGTTAGATCCTGTCAATATATACACTTATTATCCTTTATTTATATTTAAGTAACTATTGCCCACCATTTCGTTCTCAATAAGATTTATTATTATTTATTTTATGATAGCAACGCCTTTTGTCTGAATTAGTCGCGGGATGCTTTTATTTCCTTATGTAATATTTTTATTACTTAATTGCTACTGCCGTTTTCCGATACTAGTCCACACAATACCTTGAAAATTACTTTAATTCAGGAAAAGTACTTTTCCTGAGGGAGAGACCATTACCAACAACCTTAAGTCGCTTCAATTGCGAAGAGACGTCGCCTCACTGAGCTTGTTTTATCGTCAGTACCATGGCGAGTGTTCTGAAGAGTTGTTTAACTTCATCCCATCTTCTCCTTTCCACTACAGAACTACGCGGGCACGCGTCTCCACAGATTCACAGTAGCAACCATCCCGGCAAGAACGAAGAAGTTCGAAAATTCTTATCTTTGTCGTACTGTGAAGATGTGAAATTGCCTCCCAGTATGTTCCCTTCCTCTTATGACATGGGGTCTTCAGGTTTTCATACACTCTGTGTTCTAAAACTCTTATACAAATACATGTCAATTTTGCATGCCACGCGGCTCGTGTTATTTAACACTCATATATGAACACATTCAGTGGATAGTGACGTACTGAACAATCATAGATTAAACGGGTGATACATTCATGTGTCTCGTGGATGACGCTGCGACGGAAACGTGCTCAAGCTTCACGGTCTGGACCTTAGACCATCATCAGATCAGTGAGATCGTTCTTTGCCCTGTTATTGGTGAGAGAGGTTCCAGCGGTGTAAGACTCGATGTCACCGGTAGTTTGCTGCCTACACCATTAGACCATAGTATCGTCGCGATAAAAGTAAAAAAAACTCAATCTTTTCGAAGACGCTGCTACAATAACTTATGAGATGTTATGTCGTACCTGTATGCGCTTGTATAAGTTATAAGAATGTGATTACCAAAAATGACGATAAATCTTTGTAAATAAAGTAGTACATGCCTTTGACTCTTATAGTGATCTTGAAGTTTAGACGTAGGGGATTTTTTTTAGTCAGTCATCCAAAGGACTTTCTAGTAACCATCCTTTTGTTTGGCAGGATTTAGTCTGTCATCTAGTGGCGTTTATATTTTACTAGTGATCCCGGCGGACGTTATCCCGCCTTGATAATAAAAAAAAACCTTGACAAATTATATATCTAAACCTTCCTCATGAATCAATCTATGTATTGGTGACAACTGAATGAAAATCCATTCAGTAATTTTTCAGTTTATCGCGAACAGACAGACAGACAGCCGTGGCAGAGTACTTTGTTTTATAATTAAGTAGTGATTCATAATCTTGTGTTATTTAACTCTATATTTTGTAATATAGGTGGCATTTTATGTAAGATAATTTGATTATTGTGCATAAGTGATGTGGATGATAAATACTACAACGGAGCCTGAATTCTGACAAGCCACAAAACCTCCCTGGAAAGTTCTAACACTCCTTGTTAGACCACCCTCTTATTAGAATATTGAAATTATCACAAGACACTCTTGTAATATTATTACCTATTCGACAATGGAAGTAACAATCTAGAGGACTGATTGCCAAGACATAAATTTAAAAAAAATTGACTTCACGGATCTATAGGCTTATTCCGACTGATAAAATTCAAACGATTCAAAATTTTGCGTGACAGCTTTGACAATATTGTAAACTTAGCATCAGATGAGAACATTGACCTGTCTAAGGATATTTCCCAAAGCGTGAGGAAGGTGGGGGAGGAGAGGGAAGGGTGGCTCTATGAATAGCGATGGCCGATAAAGCCGAGCTCAGTGTACGCAATGAAACTAATTTCAACTTCGTAATGTTGAAGAATGTTTCGCCTTTGGATTTCAACTTTTTGTATTTTTATAATATATCCTTACATATCGTTATAATATTTACGGATTACATAATTTGTGAAACTTGATAATTAATCAATTCGATATCATAATTCTTTGGTTATAAAGTATATTTATTTGGAATCGCAATACAATGTACTTGATACTTCTCTCCCCAGTCCTCTTTTATACGTCAACTCTCGGGAGCATTAATGCTATCTATGTACGCTTAATAGGTTTACTTGTCCTTAACATAAACATAACTAAATCTTATTTGAAAACTAAAAACAAAGCAAAGTTTCTTATCATAAAAATACAATAATTGAAATAATTTCATTATAAATTAAGCCTTAAAGATAAAAGTATTATTACAAATAGTCAACTTATATAGTGAGAAAGCATAATGCATAAAAGAAGCATGTATATATTACTAGCGGGCCCGGCAGACGTTGTCCCGCCCTGATTATGAGAAAATCCTTGACAAATTATATACTAAAACGTTCCTCATTAATCACTCTTTCCACAGTTGAAAACCGAATGAAAATCCGTTCCGTAGTTTTTGAATTTATCGCGAACAGACAGACAGACAGACGCGGTATGGGGCTTTGTTTTATACTATGTAATGATAAACAGTGTACTACATATTTTTCTGGAAGAAAAATTGGTTGTTTGTAAAGTCGGTTCACGGACGTTAATTTTACGTGATAACGACTCGGACGCTTGGGCCGATGGAGTAGAAGAGAGATAGATGCGGCACAAACCGAACGCTTAGATCGATCGCGACTCTCTATCGCTTGTTCCGCGCTCTCGCTTGCACGCTCGGCTCAGGCGGAACGTGTCAATGAGTCATGCTTTTTCGTGCGTAAGACGGCGTTCATAGATTTACTATTATTACGTCAAAAATACTCTATATCCTTTTCTGCAACCCTGACAACATGTAAGCAAAATGTAATGATAGTCAGTTGAATCGTTAAGCCGTGAAAGTGTAACTTTTTTTCGAACTGATTACTACTCACTCTATTCTCCTGACGAACTTTCACAACTTCAACGGACTACAAAAAACGAAAGAACTTCTATTTTCATTTATGATATTAGTTAGAATGAGTACGATGATATTAAATACTTAATTTTGATCTAAAATAAATATAAAAAGGGATTTAAATATAATAAATACAAGGGGTAATGCAGAATAATCATATTTTGTGAGTATTTTCACAAGGGTGTTCATTTTATTAATTAAGCTTGTCAATTCGTTCGCTTCCGCTTATATATAAACAGGAAATATTTTACCTTAAGGAGGATATATCGTCGCGGCAACAGTCGCCATGGAGATTACATCCATAAATCAGCGGAGTGGATGGAAAATCACACGGGCTGATTGCCACAGGATATATATTCAACGGTGGGTAAGTTACGTATAAAGATAAATAATCGTTTACTATTTCTTTCAGACACATTATTATCATTATCATTATTTATTACATAGTATAAATGAAAGTCCCCTACCGCGTCTGTCTGTCTGTCTGTTCGCGATAAACTCAAAAACTACTGAACGTATTTTCAAGCAGTTTTCACCAGTGGATAAAGTGATTCATGAGGAACGTTTTGTTATATAATTGGTCAAGGACTTTTTTATAATTAGGGCGAGACAGCGTCTGCCGGTCCCACTAGTTTTCTCATAAAACGATATTTAAATAAATCATAACCATAAAGTATTTTATATTACACAGTCGAACTAATAGTTAATATATAATACTTTTTATTCAACAGAAAATATCAACCTACTTGTAGCTTATCCTTTCTAAAATCAAAGAGGAGAGATGCTGATAAAACAACATAAATAAATTATGCACAAAACTATGCACCATCGATTAAACCGCAATAGTGGTTTCCTGAAGACAGTCCTACTATATAAATGTATGTATTTTTTTGGCATAATTTTTTTTTTTTAATTCTCAAGAAGTTTTTGACAAAATATCATGACAAATAGCTAAATTCATACGGCTATGAACAAAAATGCATCATTCATAATGGATTTATTCTCCTAGTCAGGCATTAAGTTGTCATCTCATTATGTCTTCTGAAAGTATTGTGTACAATGTATATTGTATAGTCTCAATCCCTACGAAAACAATGTATTATTGACTTGTTCTTCTTTGAGAAGTCTCTTGTAATAAACATACGAATTTAGTGTGCTCGAAGACAGCGATCGACGTAAGTTTGAATCCTTGTGAATGAGCTGGAGTTTTTGGAGGTTATAACATGCTGGTAGAATTTTTTCTAAGCCTAACTGAACCTATACCTATAAACCATAAACAAATTAATATTAAAAAATATATTTAAAAACAAGTTATTATACAGATGCGCTAAAAAGCATAATCGGGTTTTTATTTCAATGTGTATGGCGGCCATTTTGAAATTCGCCATTTTGCTTTTATGTCATTTTCGTGTATTGTCATCAGGACTGAACAAACATGCAAAATTGATGGAAAATTTCACATAACCAAACTAAGAAACATTGCAAGTTAAATAAAAGCTTGTTAAGAAGTACTTATTCGATGGATATGTGAAAGAACCTATGACAATACACGTAATGTGTATACAACACAGTAGAGGCTTGAAAGCTCGATACTGCAATTGGAATACTATATAATATGAACTGTGACCAGAGTTGAGGCGTAAGTGTACGCGTATATCAAAGAGCGACGTGACACGCGTACAGACGAAATGAAAATAAACAGCTACCATCCCACCATACTCCACAGTATCCATTAATAACACATACGAACACTATATACTGTATAGAACTTACTATATTGGGTTTTATTCAATCCCGTTTCATATATGTGCGTGGTCCACTTTTTTCGCATTGCGAGAAATTTTTAACACATAAAAGCGTAATAATCTGCGATAGTATGTTACAATCTGCACACATTATAATATTGAATATAACCATCTGTATGAACATAGCTTTCTTTCAAAGAAAGTAACCGTAACTGGATCAGTAGTAGTTCATCTCTAAAATTCATCTAAATTCAGAAATTTTATCTTTTTAATATCTTGTTAAATTATTGAGAAAGTATTTATAAATGGCTAGAGATCTGTTATACTTTCAAGCGAAACTACATAACTTTATTATAATCGAAATATATCAGAATAACATATAGACTATATTTTATAAACATGTGCTTTTCATTAGCTCAAATAGAACAATAATTGTCAAATAAGCTGAGATACACGAACGTATGAAACCACCAGTTAATAAGTAGATGAAAGGGGGTGGCAAAGTGTCTATTAGAATGGATATTATTCCATTCAATATTAATGGAAAATTACTATTGCTACTTTTCAACACAGCTAATAAGATACATGTCATAGTTAATGAGATCTTAGTAGGTGGTAGAGCCACGCTGGAGCTCTTATTGGTTTCAGCATGAATGAGTCGGCTCGCCCGGGGTAGTACCACCCTCTCATACAAAACCGACGTGAAGTAACAGTTCTTGCATTGTTGCGTTTCGTTACGTCAGTGAGAGCGCCGGAGGCCCACCTCCCCTCTCCTCTCCTCCTCCCTCTCCTCTCCCCTTCCCCCCCGCCTATCCCCCAAACACAGGCTGGCACCGCACTTTCAACTCTCCTGGTGTTGTTAGTGTCTATGGACGGTTGTAATGATTTAACATCAGGTGACCCACCTGTTCGTTAGCCTGCTATGACATGAAAAAAAAAATATATATATATATATCTACGGTTTTTTATATTAAACATTAAAACAGGTGTTAAGGGTTGTGTAGGAGATAATACTTTTTTTAGTAAGATTTATCCTATAGATCAATTTCAACAAAGGCTATATTATTTTAGCATCAAATATGTGGTACCCAACCAAGTGTGATTTATTGAATTTTAGTTTTATATTGACAGCTTTATTTGCAGAAACGAAATCTTTTAATCTTTAAATATTAAAAACTTATAATATTTATGTATAGACTTATCATTATTATTACATAGTATAACAAAGTTCCCTACCGCGTCTGTCTGTCTGTCTGTTCGCGATAAACTCAAAAACTACCGAACGGATTTTCATGCGGTTTTCACCGGTGGATAGAGTGATTGATGAGGAACGTTTTAGTATATAATTTGTCAAGGATTTTTTCATAATCAGGGCGGAACAATGTCTGCCGTGCCCGCTAGTATATAGATAATTTGGAATTAGTTATATAAAAGGAGAGAAGGGTGATCGCGATTTGGTAAGACTCACTACTCTTTCCCTTGACGTGTTGCATGAGCATTATATAAAAGTCACCAAGGTTTATCAGTCATGATTTAGATGCAAGTCAGCGAGTCGTAGTAATTTCAAAATCCGTTAAATGTCTTTAACAATCACATGGTTGACAAAATTATCGCACGATTTGATAGCAGATGCCTCTATGAAGCCCAAAAGATCAAATGGACATATACGTAGATTGTCACAAAGCATTACATGCCGTAGTCTCTTCGTTCTAAACCTGGGGCATTCTTGCAGAAAATGTACATAGTTTTGCACATACTTATTGTCGTAGGGGCAGGTGATATCGTCAATAATCTTAAAACGATTAAGGTATTGCTTACAATACTCATGTCCAATATATAGATATACTAATCTATACTAATATTATAAAGAGGTAAAGTTTGTGAGTTTATGACGTTGTGGCGTTGTAGGGGGTAATCTGAGGAACTACTGGTCCGATTTGAATAATTCTTTCAGTATTATATAGCTCATTTATCGAGGATAGTTATAGGATATATATATTGACGCTAAGACCAATAGGAGCGGAGCACCAATCAAGAATGTATCAAAATCGGGTTTATTTTTCCTCTTAAGAGTGGTAGCGTTAGCCCAAGGTATTCCACGCGTACGAAGTCGCGGGCAGAAGCTAGTAATATTACATAGCATTTAAAATGGAAACAGTGAATTGAAAAAAACTAGAACTTACTACATATGAGCTGTACCAAAGTGTTGCGCTCACATAAATTCGGCAATTGGTATTTTATTTATATCCGCTGTATAATTTAAATAATAGGTAAAAAATAGGTGTAAATAGACGTAAAAGTTCCTCAGATTTATTTGCTTCTATCTAAATTGGGCTTCCTCTAAAAACGAATTCGTTAGAAACTCAAGTTTTTACAGGAAAAAAATACGGTATTATTTTAAAGGCAACCCATTTCAGCGTTGAAAATAAACTTTTAATCTCGTCATTGGAACGCGGACGAAGGAACCAGCTAATGAATTCCCTAGATTCACTCCTCTCTCACCCGAATTAATCTTATCATCCAAATCCCTACTTTTACTTTAAAAACAGATACGAAATCAGATTTCATTTTAATGAGACATTGTTAGCAGTCGCCCATGACTTCCTCTGCGATTGTATTTTAATAAAAGGTTATTACAAACAATATTACTAAATACCAATTTTCATAGATCTAAGTCTAAAAATGATGATTTTTTATACAACTTTAATCCTTTTTTCACCTTATGGGTAGAATTTCCAACAATACTTCCTTACTGCTCACCTACTGAATGAGAATGAGAAATAAAAAAGTTAATTTTGAACGCGTTTTTTGTGGAAATCTATCATTAAATATTAAAGCAGACGTTACTTAGTAATTCCGTCTAAAAATGAAATTATTTATTTCGCATGCCGATGTTTGTTTTTGTAACACAATATATTGTGTTACTAAAGTTCTGTGGTGCAGTAAGACTTAGCAGCGGCCAATCAATTCCAGACGGAAGTCCAAAGTAACGTGCACCATATTATTTTAAAAAGGTGATATTAATTAGAATCAGAAAATTGGGAGCAAAGGTGGCACTTATAAAATTTTGAGAAATAAGCTTGAAGTTCGTATAAAATAATCAATCCATAATTGGTTTAAAAGTAATTCTTCTGCCCTTTTCATTAGTATTTGGTTAGACATTACTTTGCATCAGAGCTAAGTGAAAGCGACCAATTATTTCCTAGTAGAAGTGTCCACCCTAATATTTACTAATATGACGCCTTCATCAATCAAATACACATATTTATTGAATGTGTAGAATACGACTAAAGTCAATTTTATGGATTATGGGAACTGTGTAACGGGGTTCAGAGAGTCCCATTATGCACAAAATTCGGATCTGTCAGCATTCTATTTTTTCCTATAGATTAACGTAAAATAAAATCGTCCAGTAGGGAAGCCGATTTTTCGCAAGAAAAAAAAAACGATCCGAACCGTGGTCTGTGGAATCGATTCATAAAAAAACCGATGTCTAGAGGATCGATTATCCAAAAATGGAAATCTAATATAATAAAGAAAATATATTTTTTATAAGTTTTTTTTTTAGATTATTTTTCAAATATTAATTAGTGTAAGGTTTTTTTTATCTAAGTATAAAAAAACAAATCACGATTTTGTAATATTAGAGATCGATTCGATGTTTTATATCGATTAAAATAATCGATTTTTCCTTGTATAAAATTCGAGTATTCCATTAATCGATATAAGATTGCTGTCCCTATCGTTCAGTTTTACCGTCGCCTTATTTGATTAGTTATTACGCTGATGAGTTTGTGCCGAGTAAATACAATCTAATGGCGCGGAGTTAACGAAGTTACAGACTTCACGAAACGACAAAGGGTTGTCGATCTATAAAACATTTGAATTCTGGTAAATGACTAATGTTAAATTGTGAAACGTAATATTTGTTTATTGTATAAAGGTCCGTGGTATTCGGAATTCTCGTGCTACACTAATTTAAATTGTAACACTATCAATTGACGGTGAAGGAAAACATCGTGAGGAAACCTGAACTTGAGAAATGTTCATCGTATGTGGAAAAAATATATAACTGAGGATTTCTTGGGGTTTTACATTGCCAATACGTCGTTAGCTAATGTAGTTATTTTCCCCACACTTTCCTCAGAAATAAACGTTTTGCCCTGTAGTGGGACGCGTATAGCTTATCATTATTATTTTATATTTTTAAATTTTTTCCTGTCGTTTTTGATGATTTTGAGTTTTATACACTCAATTTTTTCCTCAAGTATTAACTCAAATAATATGAATTTAATCTTAATAATTCCTAGTGAAAATCCTTATAGTTTTTTTTTTTCTTAAAACGACGCATTAATATATATTTATTTATCTTAATATGTGATATACGTCTTGTTCAATTATGAAATAAATCAGCACTTTCTTTCATCATGTGTTTTATTTCTGGATGATAAGATAAGGTTAATTTTCGGTTTTTGTAAAATTGCATTTGTCGTTTAATCTATATTCCAAATATAATCAACTATGTGTATTATATACAGTTACGAAAGATTGGGATACTTTAGTTTAACGCTAAAATAACAAAAAAAATGTTACTTGGTTCTGATCGATCTCCCGCGACATAGGATTTATTACCCGGCACGGGCATAGAGATAAAAAAACCCTGTAATTTGAATTTTGTAAAACAAAGAATAATGTATTTTTTCATACTTCGAACACTTGGTCACTATGTTGGTGTAAAATCTGTCTATATTAATTATAATTTCCTCAAAAATTGTAAATCACGAAGGTAGAAACCTATATTAATACGGAACAATATGTAAAAGCTCTTTATTAAACAAACATTGCAAACTGAGTAAGGTTTTCCGTCCAATCCAATCTGTTTTTCACGTGATCGTCAACAGCCATTATATCAGATGCGTGTACAAATAATGGCATGGATTTAATCAGCTCTCTGTACGGAATATAATGATGTATATATAAGATGACATAACATTTTGCGGGGTGGTAGGGTGTCTGTACCCGACTGGATCGCGACCACCGTACACCAGGTGGAACACCCGCTATAGTGGCACGTTTGGGCGTGTCGTGTTCCGGGATCAGCCGGTGTATATCCAGCAACCGGGGGGGGAGGGCAGTTTCAGGCCGGCATGACAGCGGCGACCAGCGATGGATAGTATGTCTTTCGGTGGTCGCCATTGTTTTTGGATTGTACTGTGCTTACCATCAGGCACAGTACAGTCACTTTACCGAGCTACAATAAAAAAAAAAAAAAAAAAAACATGAAAATAAAGTGTAGATAGTTTAGAATGTCCCATTATAAAGACCACTTATTTTTCAGAGTAAATGATTATCTATATGTATATAATCTGTGTATAATGTATATTGTCCTAGTATAAATTGCATTAGCTTGGTATCACCCTGGTACACAAGAATTTAATAGCTGACACTAAAGTAATAAAGTTATTGTATGGTAACAAAATATAAAAAATAAATAATATATTAAATACATGATATAAATACATACACGCTATAATAAATATTCAGGTTCTAATGAAGCTGATATGGCAAACTTGATTTAGAATTACAACCTAAAAAGCACACCATACGAGAATTTGGAAACCAAATGAATACTTGTTCTATCCACTAATTTAATCTACATTTTAATGAAATAGTAAATCTAAACACTAAATATGTATGAGTAATACATATAAGTGTACAAACAATATATATTGTAAAATTGATGATCATTAAGTCTTCTGTTCATTGAACAAATAAAAGCGTAGTTGTGATTGCGTAAAAACTCATTAGATTAGTATAAAACTTCAAGAGCAATGAAAGTCAAGTCATTGAAGGAATGACGTCCAATGAAACTCAGTAAGATTGATGTATATTGGCCCTTAGGTGGTTCGCGACTGTCGATCGATTACGCGTTGGATGCGGGGGTGTGAGGTGAACGGTGGCGGGAGACCGGCGTATATATCTGCCGCTTTACTGGCGTAAGCGTCCGCTAACACGCCGATAAAATACTCCACGCCGTGTGTTCACATTACCGGCGTAAATATGCTAAAGTGATGGGCATAGGCTGCTGTTTTACAATTCGAATATTATCGTAAAAATTAATCGACTCAGTAATCGAATCTTGACTACGGAATACAAGTTAAAGTGAACGGTATTCGAGAGAAAATATTACATCAAATTTCGTAGAAGTTTTTGATAGACCTATGCTGTAGTCAAAATAAATGTGAACACTGGTTTATTGAACTTTTCGTGTATTAATAATGCATGTAAGGATAAATTGTAAAAACACATACTTAACATTTCGACTCTGCATATTGTATTTCATAATTTTATATTGTTGCCATGGAAGCGTGAGTAATTTTAATTGAGGAATAATAAATTTCTCTGGATAACGCCAATTCTAAGTTTTACCTCTGTTAAATTAAATTATTACAACTCAGATACTATTTTATTAATAGTAAAAATTGGTTCAGTAATTGAATAGGTTAGTGCGGACGAACAACATGCAGTTAAATTTTATTTGGAACAAACTCTGATGAGAGTTTACTGGCAGATATAGAAGTTATAAGATTACTATCACATCATTCCTGATAAAGTCTACCACAGTTAATATAAAATCGGCCAAGGAATTTGAATGCAAATAAAATACACACTTATATAACAACAAAATTTTATTAGTTATCAGATATAGCTATTGATATCAGTATCACGTATTCTCAAATAAAACCATCAGAGCAAATGCACGAGTCCATATAACAAGATTGTTTCTTTCTTTATTATGTTCCTGTCACAAACAGAAACAAGGAAATAATATGCTCCAACGAACGACTATTAGCTCGAACGATATTCTTATTATCGGAATGTAATATCGGAGGTAGTTATCACAAGCAGGCTATTGTTAATCCTCTATCTATCTATATGTTTATATAATAAAAATAAAGTTCCTTTGAGGCTCAATTATGCTAAAACTACTGATCGTATTGGCATAGAATTATGACTATTAGATGCTGGATTTTTCGTGGACGGTTGTAGGCTGTTTATTTTTCGAATGAACCCTTTTCCATAATGTTTTTAAAAAGAAATTGTATTTAAGATAAAGGAAAACTGACGGATATCAGGTAGTATTTACTAAAATAAAATTTATAAAATAAAAATCTGCTCAAAAAAAGATTTGCTAATAATATATATTATGTACTAGCGGGCCCGGCAGACGTTGTCCCGCCCTGATTATGAAAAATCCTTGAAAAATTATATACTAGAACGTTCCTCATTAATCACTCTATCCACCGGTGAAAACCGCATGAAAATGCGTTCGGTAGTTTTTGCGTTTATCGCGAACAGACAGACAGATAGATGCGGTAGGGGGACTTTGTTTTATACTATGTAATGATAATTACGTATTGGAACTGAACGACCTCACTGAAAAGTTATTCGTAGAAATATATTCTAATTCATTTGCAAAACGTTCGTCTCTAAAATTAGACTCCTTCATTTTACCTTAATTCTCAGAAATTCATGATCAGAGTTATGTGTAATGAATACCAAGTATTAGGTAAGTAACTTGTACTCTTAATGATTTGTCTATGTAGCAAACTTAATTATACTAAATGGTTACTGATAAGAATATTGTTTAGCGTTAAAATATTAAGTGAAATATATTTTCATTAATTAATTTATCTATTAATTAGCTGATTCCCGCCTCCTACGTTGGGTAATAAAAAATGGCAAGTGGTCAATCGAAACCGAAACAAAGTAGCCTAGAAGTAATATATGAAATGTTTCGAAATGGTCATAGTTCTATACCCATTTGTTTAATAGTTTTGACCTGGTTCAGTCTCAGAGAAATGTATTTTCGTTATTATTAGAGGATGATAAATAATTGAGGGGAGATGAAATAAAAATATATTAAAATATGGTTAGGGTACCGTATATATAAAACGGGCAGTTCGAGCAATTTATAATATGGGGTCTCGCGAATCATTAAAGACTAAGTTTCAGGAATTCGGTATCTTAATTATGCCCTCCCAATATATTTTTGATAATTTAATGTATGTTCGCAAAAACTTAGATATGCTGGATCAAGTAAAAGACCAACATAATTTCAATATTAGAAACTGCAACAAATTGGTCATTCCATGCTTCAGACTCATTAATATAAAAACAGTTTTTTAGGTAATAGTGTAAGGTTTTATAACAAAATCCCAAAACACGTTACCGATTTTACGGATAGTGAGTTCAAGAACCATGTCAGGCGGGTTTTAATAGGCTAGAGGCTATTGTAGGGTGGACCAATATGTGAACGATTGTGACGTCTGGAAATGACACTCCTCTCTGTGCATCCACTAAAAACGATGTAACTATTTATGTTTTGTAAAAATATGTAACATGAAGACATTAACTAGATCGAGTTTCTTGTCGGTTCTTCTCGATGACTGGGTTATTTTCCGAACCGGTGGTAGCATTGACTTTGATTAGCGCCTTCTCAGGAGCTAAATTGAATAAAGGATATTTTGATTTGATATGTAAGATGGAATACCTGGAAGGAGCGAGGATTTTTTTAGAAGTTTGTCATTAATTTTAATATATTTTCTGAATCTATATGT
The DNA here is from genome assembly GCA_036509395.1 of Antheraea yamamai. Lineage (NCBI taxonomy): Eukaryota > Metazoa > Arthropoda > Insecta > Lepidoptera > Saturniidae > Antheraea > Antheraea yamamai. The sequence goes on from AP028440.1 coordinate 4,020,132, forward strand.
TAAGCTTAAGGTATGATGCCACTTACTTGTTTTTGTGGATTTAATTTTTACATTAAATAAAGATGATAAAAAGTGAGAGTTACTTAACAACACTATCAAGATTAAACTATCATTCATGCATATACGCTCATATGTATTACTACTTAATATATATATATATATATACTTAGTATTACTATCCCGAAATTTAGCTAGAATGTGCATACATTTGCATAAATGGAATGAATAATTTTGAATGCTTTTAAAATTTATAAGTATGCTACATTTTGTAAGTAATTTACATATTGTGTTATAAGTCGGCTAAATTACGAAAGAAAATTAAATAATGCAATAACATCATTAGCAAAATTAAATATTTTGTGTGGAAATATAAGTAAGACGAAATTTTATATCTCGTTTTCGAATCGAGTTATATATTCAAAATAAAAATTTTATACTGCGAATTACAAAAATAAATCAATCCTAGCGATTCGATTTAAATGGATTTTTTTTATGTAGGATTTCAAATTATCTACATCTTTATATTTAATGTACTATATAGAAATTATCACATATGATTTTTATTAACATCAGTCATGAGAAAGTTTGTGAAGAATTTGTTACTCTTTCACCCAAAAATTACTGAAGAGATTTTGTATAAACTTTACAGTAATGTAGCTTAAACATCAGAATAATACAAAGGCTATTAAGGCATTGTTTCAATTAGCTAAAATGTAATGATAAGAGTCAAGTAACTAGGAATACTGCTATCTGAGAGCTATCTGCAGGTACGCTGCACAAACCGTTATACGTTACACAGATGTTATGTATGGTGCTACTATTATTTATAAAAAAAATGCAAATTAATTTGCTAGCCATTTTATAACTATCGTCCCCATTTAGGAATCACCTGTAACATGGCATGTTTAATTTATAAAAGCATTCCTTAGTTTATTCTACCATTTTCGAAGCGAGACTTCTTACGGCACGGTAGGGAAAAAATTAGTTTCGCGTTACGCTTTACGAGTTACACGTGAGGTAAGTATTTATTTGTTTCTATGTGTAAGTATATATAAGTGTCTGTCTTGATCTAGTAGTATACCAAAACAAGTAAACACATAGTCAGTATTTGTACTACGGCACTTTGTATAATATACAGCTTAGGAGCATTCTTACAAATCTATAATAACTAACTAATTTAATACATATAAGCCGACGAAGTTTCACTTCCTCCTCGTGTACACACTGATACACGCAATGTTTTTTTTATCCCAGTGGCAAAGAAGCTTACGATTCGGTATATGGTAAGCGGTAACCGCAGCTCATGGACGCTTTCAAAATCGGAAATCTTATAAGCGTATTAACCTACCCTTTAAAAACCTGTTTAGTCCCCTCGTGTATAACACTATACTGTAGTCAATTTACTAAGGTTTCCCTTTAGTAATGTTGTTCTACCGCGCAACCACAATTACAATTAAGCTGGGTTAAAATACAAGGACCACTTTCCTTTAAAACCGTAGTCTTGCGAGTTTCATTGCTTCATCCTTGTAGTTGGTATGAATAGTTTTAGTGAATAAAGTATACTTTAAAGAGCTATTCTGTAGAAAACACTATAACTGTTTGTTAACATAATAATAATTATAAAGAGCCTCCGTCCGTAAGTTCTTGCGTTTTACATTACTTTATTTATTTATCTTTTTTTTTTTATATCATGGGAGGCAAACGAACAGGTGGGATACTTGATGTTAAGGGATCACCGCCGTCCATGGATACTAGCAACACCAGGGGAGTCGCCAGTGCGTTGCCAGCCTGTGTTTGGTAGGAGGGGGAGGGGGAGGGGAGGTGGGCTCACTGACCGAGGGAAACGCAACAATGCAAGCACTGTTACTTCACGTCGGTTTTCTGTGAGAGGGTGGTACTACCCAGGGCGAGCCGACCCATATGCTGAAACCAGTTATGGATTCATCGTGGCTCTACAACCTACCAAAAATGAAGCGATGATGGCTTAACTGATAACGTGTTCGGGAACAGCGTCAGTGGAGGTTGGTTTCAATTCTTACTAATTAGTCGGAGCTCCCAGTGCAGGAAAACATCGCGTTGAAGCTCATGTTCATGTGGCTAGCTACCATCCTCAAGTTGATCTTTCGCCAAGAACCTGTTGGTGTGTTCTGGCAGCTGCACTTGAGAGCCAGTCCCATTTAGGTTTAGCGTGATTACCATGCTTAACCACGTCGTCATTCAGACGAGATTGTAATCAAATGCTAAAAACTATAAAGTATTTTTTTTAATGTGTAAAATAATATTGTTAGTGTTTTTTGATCTTACTTCATTACATAGTATAAAACAAAGTCCCCTACCGCGTCTGTCTGTCTGTCTGTTCGCGATAAACTCAAAAACTACCAAACGGATTTTCATGCGGTTTTCACCGGTGGATAAAGTGATTGATGAGGAACATTTTAGTATATAATTTGTCAATGATTTTTTTATAATCAGGGCGTGACAACGTCTGCCGGGCCCGCTAGTGTTTATATATAAATAAATATATATATAAATATATGTATTTATATAAATATATAAATATATGGCAAAACAGTTTAGTACTTTCAATCGATCTTGTTTTTTTTGTTTAGTACGTACTGCCGAGATTTAATGTTATCTATAGAAACCAATTTGGAAACATTTTTCATTTCATTTCATTCATAACATTTTTCACAACATGTATTAAGCCTTTATTTACAAGTTTCTATTCCTCATACTTCATGCTTCGTACATATACAATATTGGTACAATACTCAATACAGTTTTTATCATGTAAAAAAAAATACAGATAGTAAAAGTGAAAGAAGAACTATATCATTTATTATGGTCCAATTTCGCTGTGATCGATGATCGAAAACGACCACTAGATATTATTTATTTATTGTAGCAAAGTTTATTTATATTGAGCTAACTGTTAAATATTTTTAATTTTGTAGTCGCTACTTTTTCGAACTAACCAGACGCCGTTGACCGAAAGAGTTTTTATAGCTTCACCAGGTTTGGTGGCGACTACGGAAAGCACTCAGACGAAATGGCAGCTAGCACCAGGACGCCAAAGTGGCCGAAGCTCGCGACTTGAGCTGTTGCATGCAATCTCGTAAATAAAATCTGACTCACTATTCAAGCGTGCTAACTATACACGTACACATCCATGTAACTTATTTATCTGTATACATACTTGTTGTATACAAGCGTACGTCATGTATTTAGTATCTGTCAATTTTGGTTAACCACTCTAGTTTTGAAAACCATAAGGGTTTAAGCTCCATACAAACGAAAGTAGACCTTATGTAGCACAGGTCAACAAACATTTTGGCAGCATAAGTTTAAAAAAAATACTGGATTTATTACAAAATTTGAATAATAACAAATTATGTAATGTAAAATTACAATTTTTATATAAAATGTATTACTAAATTATTTTTTCATTCCTAAGAACTTTTTTTTTACTTAACCATGAAGTTTACAATTTATTTATTGTATTTATACTTTTAGGTTAGAAAAAATATTATACATTAAATATTTAATTAAATAAATATTAAATTATTATTATATAAATATTTAAAATTAAATATTTAATCATTTAGACATATGAATAGGATAACTTTACTATTAGTATACTTTATTATTATAGTTAACTTTACTATTTTTCCTCCCTATTTATTTCATATAAAACTTATTGTAAGAAAATATACTAAGACCTAGCTAGCTAAAGAAAGAAAAACTTAAGATTAAAATAAAATCTATACCTATCAATTCAGTGGTCCTAATACCAAAACAAAAGCATTTGTTTTTCTAATATGCAAGGATAGCAGTTTTTTATGAAATACATAGCAACCTTCTTAGTCATGTTACATTGTAAAAATTAATTGATACTCATGTGAAAAATGCATAAATATCATGTGTTGAGAGTCTTTCTCCTATAGTGGCCCTTTGTATAGTAATCAGCCATACAATAAGATTGTTACAGTATATGCAGAAATCAATGAAATTCAAAAACTATCATTATACTTTTAAAATAAAGATAAATTTCAATAATTTATACTTATTACTTTATAAAATAATTTTCAAAACTGATTTAGAAATAAAACAATTACATACAATTATATTTTAATTTCAAGGTATCATAAAAGAATGAACACAAAATGAAGACTTATAATAATTAAAGATTATAATGATATTTGATGACCACTGCTCTGCATATACAGAGCACCTAAAACATTACAGAATTATGGGTTTGTTTTATAAAATAGAATATGAAAGTAGTAAATAAAATACACAAAACTATGTGTCGCAATACTCTGTACAACATATAAATAGAGACATCTTTCTAATTATCTACTGGAAACAGCGTTCGATTTTGTGAACATAGTGAACTGTATTAAACCTAGATAAAACCAATTTCAATTGTGATAGTGTTACAATTATTGATACAACTGAAAAATATTTTTTATAACATAAAGTATCTCAAAAATGCAGAACAATTACTCCCTAGCACGCATAAATAACTCAACATTCTCGCAGACTGTCAATGCGTCACGTGATGTTGCTACAAAGAATTATTAGCTATACAAAATTAGCTAATAGATCATAAGAAAAAACGAAATATATTTTAAATTAGCTATAATTATTTATGAAACAAGGTTAACAATTTCAAATATATGATAATATAAAAACTATATATAATTAAATATATTATTGTGAGAATAGATAATTATGTTCTATAAGACTCATAGGCATATATAGGGTACACATACTAAATGTCTTTGCCGATGGCGGGAAATTTAAATTTTTTTAAAAAAGCGCGCGCGGCCGATCTGCCGGTCCGAGAGCTAACGGATTAATACTAGTTCCAAACCTTCGTGTTTCGCCACAAAATGTTGTCTATGGTCACAATACATGCAAGTCTGGGGAGACGTTATCGTGTTGCGTTTACGTACATTAAAAGAGGTCAGCAGGCGCTAATATCAAGTTATTGGAATCGTTTAATCTCCCCTTTAATCGAAATAACTTTTGTCATTAACTTTACAATTAGTCGAAGCATCGTTCGGAAGTAACATACGATTAACTTTAGAAAAAAGGCCCCTATATACAGAACCAATATATTTAAAGTGTGCAGATGTGATATGCAGTGTCACGTGTCTTATTAGCTACTGAACGTGGTGTCATTGTATCGTGCAAGCAAAGTTTTTAATCCATAACGCAGACAACTCTACACTATCACTGCAATTAGAACACAGAGCTAATTACATTATTATGATACCCTGTTATCCCATCTCAATAGCAAATTAGTGTATCGTTTATCAAGCTTCCAAGGAAACAGAAGCGTCGACCGCTCACTCTGTCGGGAAAACACACCAAATTGCTTCCATTAGAACGCATTAGTGAAGCCAGCCGGGACGATGCAAACGCCTCGCTTCGAATAATTTTCGTGAGAGTTTAAAGTGTTTTCCTCCATTACTTCGTTTTATGAAAAATAAATATAAACATGATTCATGTGAAAAACATTTTAGGGTTTTCGAATAAGATTTCAAAGATTCAAGCTATCAATGTATGCACCTTAAGCCAACAAAAGACATGGTAATAGCTAGAACACAGGATGGCCGTGTCCGAATAATTATATTTTTTATACAATAGATTTCAAAATGTTCCATTTTCAGTCAATCACATGCTACCTAATTTACGTTTTATTTACATTGTTTTTAAGTATATGTCTGGTAACCTTTGTAGTCCTAACATCTTGAATTTAATATAAGAAGTGTTGATAGATCCGTCGTAATTATAAGAGTGAGATAGGATAGTGATAATATTTGAGTATAACAACGTTTGCGAATCCAAAAGCGAGATTTTGCAACCAACTATTTTATTTTCCTTTATTAATAGTTCGAATTGTATACCTACAATTAGGTGTGACGTTCACCTTATTTTATAATCTATTTAATTATTTTTAAAGTAACGTGTTTTATCTTTATTTTATTTTTGATAAATATTAAAAGGGTTTTTACGAAAAGATGTCTTTTTATATATAGATCCTCCTTTTTTAATATCGGAAATTTTATGTTTTTCGGAAACTGAGTGGCGACGTGCTAATGTTGTGTCTTGAACTAGGATTTAAGTATGCCGCGTCTATATTTAATCCCAGTTGTCACCATATCCGATGATATGTGTGTTAATTGCATTTTATTGATATTTCTTTTCTATTCCTCTTTTCCAGTAACTCACTCTTTTTTAATTATTTGTTCCATTGTAAGAGTTTTTGTATTGCAATTACTGTTATTTAATTGAGCTATAATCTTTCCATACTTATTATTGTATATATATTTATATATATTTATATTTATACAATATTAATATAATATTAAAAATATATAATATTAAAAATAATATATAATATTAAAAAAATATTATTAATCAATTATTTTCTGAGTTAAAATAAATAGTATAATAATCATTAATTCTTTGATTCTGTTTTGCTATTTATTTATTATCTCTAAAATTTAATAATTTTGCACTTTAAAATACAACCGAATTGAAGCCATCTTCCTTTTTAAAGTCGGTTAAAAACGCATTCTTTTGGAGGTGCTTTCGATTTAGCGTGCAATAGAAAATATTTGATACAAGTAAACTGTATTCGTGGATATATATGTATTGGTTTCATACGGTTATTGATAGCGCGCGACGTAACACAGGAAATTATCGTGCTAAGCCGAACTGACAGGTGATGTATATTGTATGGGGCATAACGCAGCCAATCAGTTTATCGACATCGGCTTATATGAAACCGGATGTCGGGTGTACGAATTTGATGCGCATATGTTAATATAAATATGTATATATTATACTGAAGGTATTCTTCGATATTTTTGTATCATAGTAGTTGATATGAGTTTTATATTCTTTATTTAATTTCTATTGCGATTTCTTTTATTAATTTAATTATTCAATAGCTTTTGCTTGCAGTTTAGTTTGCTTTAATTCAGATTTAATATATCCTTTAGGAACAATACTTTTTGAGTTAATTCTGGATGAGAAGTACCCTTTTATCCTTGTAAATGTGTATGAAAAATTTCATTGTAATCGGTTGAGCGATTAATAAGTGAAAGCGTAACAAATAAACAAACTCACATTCACATTACTTAAGATTTATAATTATGGAAAACACAACGGTTATATAAAGACTAAAAATAAGAATAAAGAAAAATATATGTTTACACATGGATATAAATATAATAGTATCTGGCTTTTGATTTAGCACGTCGTAGAGCAGGACGAGATAGTTGGCTAAGTTCGCTTTCGAATAGTGTTATCTTTGTCTATCGCAGTAATTGCGCTGTGCGATAGAGAGAACGCTTTACAAAGTCGAACCAAGCCGATCTTAACTGTACATCTCATACCTCTTTTCGACGTTCCAAATCAAAAGCTGGGTACCGGAAATGTAATAGATTTTCTTGTGACTTTTTAATTTTTAGTCCAATTCAAAAATTTCGTAAATATAAAAACATTGTGGCACGTCGTAGTGACGGCCGTGTGCCTAATAGTAAGCACTAAGCCTGCAGTGTCTTCGATGAAAAACGATGACCACAGACACTAAAGCTCTTCTTGTTTGATTTGAATTTGAACTTCGTTCTCAGTATATTAGAACTGGAAATAAAAAAAAAATAAACATGTTATATGAACGGTTAAAATTGGATTTAGCTCATTTTGAAATGTAACAACTCATATATACAGATAAAATACATAATCAGGCTTCCCAGCATCATGAAAAGTAGAACGGGGCCACGTATCATTAACTCTTCACTGTTATTTATGCCACATTGACCTTTTGTTTGGATAATTAAGCGATGAATTTAAAAATGCTTTAAAATGCTCAGGGTTATTCAATATATTATTATGGTTAATTTTGATATTTTATAAAAAAAAAATACAATTTGGATAAATTATACATTGGAGCCTGATATACAATTATAAAGGTTTAAGCTCCATACAAAAGCATGTAGACACCATGAGGCACAGGTCAACAAACTGTTAGCAGCATACGTTAGAAGAAAATACCTGATTTATTACAAAACTTTGAAAAATAACAAATTATGGTATTGTAAAATCATATTTTTGTGTAAAATGAATTTTAATAATATTTTTTCATTTGTACAAACTTTTTTTACCTAAACCGTGTAAATGGCAGTATAAATCGTCGTGAAATTAAAAAAAAAACATGATCCGCCATTTGAGATCTGGGTCTTAAAAATAAGGCGAGGGGTAACAATGTAATAATTAATTGAATTTGCATGAATTAATTAAGAGAATAATTGAAAGATAAGCAAACTGATATTGCAAATAATGTTTTGTGGAATATAGCGAAGTCATGATATCTAATTTCTAAATTAATTACTTTGAACTAAGAGTTTCGCAAACTCATTATTATTACTGATGTTACAGTATCTATCTATATAATTTATGGTGTAAAGGTGTACATGTGTTGAAATATTGATAATATTATGTAAAGAGAGGCTGTCTGTGCAGGAAATTACCGGGCTAAGTATAATTGACAGGTGAAGTGGGCGGATTCAGGAATATATTCTGGGGGATTAAAATACATTTTATGTTTTAAAGTAAGTGTTTGTAAGTAAGTGTTTGCACGCAGGTATGAAATTCATCTTTTAATTTCTAACTGCATTTTTCGAACTGGAACGTAGCAGTGTAATGCATACTTTGCGGCAGAAATAGGTGGGGCAACGGTCCTCCCGCTTTCGAACATTGCACAAGTTCTATCCTATTTTTTATTATGTACATCCGGTGCTATCTCTATCTTAATATAGTTCAACCATAAAAGTTTATTTCTTTAGATTATAATAGTAACTTTATTATAAATCTTGTATATAAATTAAAATCAATTACTGAATGTACGTAAGCGCAACACTTCAGATTGACTAATTATTTTTTGTTGTGTTTATAATTGCCATGACAAGGTTTGTATAGAAGAAAATGTTTGAATAATTGTATAGAAAGAAAACAATTTAGGTTAAAAGATATCTATATAAAAAAGTGAGACCGAGGGAAGGATCTTCAAAATTATTGATAAAATTGACAGATTGACGTTCAGTCATTCAGTTGCTATTTTATTTAATTATATTGTCTTGTACTGTATAGGGAAGAGATTTGGTCCCATTTTCTTTATCAGTACAAAGTACAAGACGGTGTGGGCAGTTAGTACTCAATAAAATTTTGTTTTGATTTCCATAGTTCTCTTTTGAGTTAAAGTTTTGTACAGCCGTTATAATTGCTGTATTTGTGTATTAGTAATATAGATGAGGTATCAATCAAATCAATGAAAACATAAAAAAATCAAATTACAAGAAATATAACCAAATTCTATTGTGAATAAAATGCGAATAAGATACGAAATCGTGAATAAATCAAGAGAGTAAAGGACGAAGATATGTCATACCAACACACCGTTTCCGCTTTCAATGATGCTGGTCGTCGTCGATAAGGTCGAAATACTTGTAAAATAATGAGTTGATGGCCTAGAAAACCTTAGGAGAATAGGCACTGTCTTCATAAAAAAGGTTTACAGTGCGACAATAATGATATTTCGAATCGCGTAGACATAACCGTTGTTTGTTGTCGTATAAAAGTCATAATTTATTTATTAACAATTTGAAATATTATAGATTGATACATTTGATAAACTGTTCTGAATTTTAGCATTAAATTAGTGTAATCATAAAATTGCTCGGATGTTGTAATATTTAAACGAAAAATCATGGACCCTGAATTATTTGGAATGCCACCCTGGAATCTGATCTACATATTGTATCACATACGGAATCAGATTAACAATATCGGCTTATATGGTTACTGTCGTCGGGAGTATGGATGTGGAAAGGGGGAGGGGGAGAGGAAGGGAGGGGGCAGAGAAGGGGGAGCGATGTGTTGATTTAAAACATACATTCTGGTACGTCGTACGTAATGTGATATACGTCTACTGTCATTGTTTCCAGTCCCTTTTGTTTATAGTGTCTTGTGTTAATGAGAATTTTAATGAGTCAGAGTAACACGAGAAAGATATAATTATGGGACTACTGTGTGATTTTGTATATGGAATGGTTAAATTGTCGACGGGAAAAATCTACGAACAACCTGTTGTAAATGAATAAATTCAAATATGTACGAGTAAATTATATGTTTTTTTTAATCGACTTTAAAAAAGCAGTTTTTGTATTCGACCCGTATGTGTTTGCGATTTTCTCAAAAACTACTGATCCGATTGCGATGGGGTTTTCGTTGTTGGATGTTTATTTTTTTCAGGGACTGTTTTTCCGTCGAATCCACATTATTCGTCAATTTTCGACTATAGTGCCTTTATACACAATAGTAGCGATACGCCTCGGCTTCCCATGACTGCTATGTACTAATGTTTGGTCTCATAAGGGTTTATACCATTTAGATCCCTCTTTTAGCACTTTGACGTTAACAACTCTTTAAAATAACATAAGTTGGATAAGGATTTTTACTATATTGGTCACAATAGCGTCGCATATATCCAATTAGTTTTAAATATTAAGTAAAAGATAAAATTAATTAGTGTGAGCCATTCTTTGGTTATATACAATATACATATTACATCGTGGAATTTTCTGTAGGCATCTTTTCAATTATACAGTTCTGTAGTATATTATTCTTATATATCTCATGAGATTTGGCTAGCGTTAACTATATTGATATAATGAAGGTGGTAGAGCCAGGCTGTAGCTATTACTAGCTTCAGCACGAATGGGTCGGCTCGCCCGGGGTAGTACCACCCTCTCACAGAACACCGACGTGAAGCAACAGTGCTTGCATTGTTGCGTTTCGTTTGGTCAGTGAGAGCGCCGGAGGCCCACGTCCTTTCCCCTTCCCCTTCCCCTTCCCCTTTCTCCTTTCCATACCCCTCCCCCATACACAGGCTGGCAACGCACTTGCGACTCCCTTGGTGTTGCTAGTGTCTATGGACGGTGGTGATGACTTAACATCAGGTGCCCACATGTTCCTTTGGCTCCTTTTGACATAAAAAAAAAATATTGATCAGCGTTATCAGCCGAAAACTTTTTACAATACTATTAGAATACATCGACATTTTCTACATTATCTTTATGTATAAATTTCTTCTGTACGTGTGTATGTCATTGAACTCCTAAACGGCTGGACCGATTTTGATGAAATTTTGTGAGCGTGTTCTAGTGGATTCGAGAATGGTTTAGAATTGGACCCAATAGGTGGCGCTGCGGTTGATTTCTAGATTATTTTTTTTATTATCACGGCAGGACAACGTCCGCCCGGCCCGCTAGTATAAATATAATTCACAGATACGAAATGCGACTTTTTTCGATTATAGATGATTGAAATACTAATAAGAGAAAGTTATAATCTTTAGTAATTCATTTTTAACATACTGTCATCGACGTAATTAGTAATTACATATAATGGCTACAGGCTTTAGTTGGTAATAGCTTTAGTTACGTAAATGAACTGTTTAAAATCCTTCGCTAGACAGTTTAAGTCTTCGCCGAACAGAACGCGTACTTAACGCGCGTTAAGGCATATCATAGTCGCGTTAGTACACCGCGTTGTGTTGTACTATTCAAGCTGAAACGTGTCAAGCAGAGAGCACGCACTAGAAGTACGCGACGCTGATGACGCGCGGGCTCTTTTTGGTGGATTTTAGTGCGAATAGTACAACACACCGCGGCGTACTAACGCAACGATAGCACGCCTTGACGGCGCTGAGAACGTGTTTGTTTGATGAAGCCCCATATATGTTCCGGCAGATGCACTTTAGTACCAACACCTTCAGGCTTAACGTGTTCCCCATTTAACTCACATCATCACTCACCATCAGATAAGATTGGAGCTGAATAAACAAAAACTGTAAAAAATTATACTATATTAACAGTTAATTGCTAATATCACGAGACTTTAGGACATCTAAATCCTGTTCTGTACACACTTTTTATCACGCTACTTCGAATATGACTGCATATTCTCGAAAAGATAAATAATGACATTACTAGCAAAACAAAATAAAACATCTGAAACATATTTTTAAAGTGACGTAGAGTGTCAGGCGTATGTTTCCTGTCGCGACCATAAATCGGAAACACAAGGAATCAAGATAAGCCAACCGCAGCGACGCCTGCCGCTTCCGTCGGAAATCAAATCCGTATGACACTGACAGTTGTACTGTTACAGGAAATCATAGTATACAGGCTGTGTACACACTGTTATAATCAAAATCAGTACAAATAATAATCGGTGAATAAATATTTTTTGTAGTGAAACATAGTGAAACTATCGAAGCGGAGTCAATTATATATTTATTCAACTACCACGAAGCAAAGTATTACTATTTTTAACCGACTGTCAAAAAGGAGGTAATTCTTATACCCGACTGTCGAAAAGTTGGGTAATATTTTTACATGACTGTCGACAAGGTGGATACTATTTTTACCTGACTGTCCAGAAGGAAAGTAACATTTTTATTCGACTATGAAGAAAGGTAATGTTTTTCGAGTGTACCAGTATTTTTTTTTATGTCATAGGTGGCAAACGGACAGGTGGGTCTCCTGATGTTAAGTGATCATCACCGTCCATAGACACTTGTAACACCAGGGGAGTCGCAAGTGCGTTGCCAGCCTGTGTTGGGGGAGGGAGGAAAGGAAGGGGAAAGTAGTCGGGCCTCCGGCGCTCCCACTGACCGAACGAAACGCAACAATGCAAGCAGTATTACTTCACGTCGGTTTACTGTGAGAGAGTGGTACTACCCTGGTCCAGCCGACCCATTCATGTTGAAACCAGTATTAGCTTCAGCGTGGCTCTACCACCTACAAATACGTATATATGTACAGTATGTACGTTGTTTTGTGTAGTCTAAACGCTTTGATGGATTTTAACATATAAGGTGTCATTCGATTCCTCTTAATTGTGGCAATGATATAGGAATATTTTAAGTGTCACGATTATAAATAAAAAATATGAGTGGACTTAAATATTTGTAACTAAGTAAAATGTGTCAGTACTTTTACTATAACGAAGACTGCCTCTAGCTACTAAGTAGACACTATAGTTCATATTACAACGTGACTATCGAAACAGATAATAGTGTCATATATTATATTCTGTCAAAGTCGCGCAATGCACAATTGACCCCCTTTCATTCCTGTAACAAGATTGATTCAAGATATTCCCATATGTCGTTCGACGTCCCTTGAATCAAACTGAATAACTAATGTTAAATGTTGAACTCAGATGCGAAATACGTGTATGTTGTATACGTTATGTGTGTGTTTGTTGAAAGTAAAAAAAAAGGTTTATTCTGCTAAAAATAAACCAGTTCCAGTGCTCTAACCATTCTCACAATCTATAAAAAAGAACTGCTTACACCATAAAACTTTCTTTACACGTTTTATGTTAATGAAATGTGTCACATAATTTGAATTTACGTGCGACTAAACATTAACCGAGAAACCTTTATATCCTACATAAATCCAAGACCGAGTAAGAATCACTAAGACAGATAAGATTATTATTATTTGGGTGAAACAGAAAAATTGACCTCTTTCCTGGAATAACGAACGTTTCCAAGTACGCAGCCATTATGTTTCGAAAGCAACATTTCGCTTGTATCTTCTGATAATATTGTTCCCGCGTGTATAAACGAACACGCAACGTCTGAGCGGCCAATTCCCAGCGTAATATTTCGAGTGGCTGGCTCGTTTCGAGTGCCCCTCGATGGGCTCAGAGCTTATCATGGGAACACACGCTCACTAAATTATTGTTATGAAATTGTAACGTATTGAAGTGTTTACGTTTGTGTGTGTGCGTGTGCGAAATGAGTTGTACATTGTATAAATACAGCTAAAATTCCTAGAATAACAAAGTATGAGCTGTCCTTAACATTTTCGCATTTAATTTATAGCGTCCTTACTAATAGAAAGGCGAATGTGAAATTGTTTGTTTACTATGCTTTCACACGTTAACTACTCAATCATGAAAATTTCCATATAAGTTCTATGGAGTACAGAAGAGGACATAGGGTACTTTTCATCCAGAAAAAAGTACTGCTTCCAACAGATAGAACGTATCTACATTAACAAGAGCAAAGCAGAGATCAAAAGCCAGTTTTGTGTAATTCTGTCAAAACAGTAAAGGAAACTTAAACATATTGCGTAAACCATTAGTTCCCAAAGTGGTCAAGGTGCACCTCCATGGGGCCCACGGGAGGCTCGACGGGGGTCTCCGTTGGCGTGACAAAAAAAATGGAGGTTCACATTTAAAGAAAATTTAGCTGCTTTCGATAGTGAAGATAATATTTTAAGAAGCTCAGCGAATGTTACTTGTAGAAACTTGCATACTCCATATTCAGTACAACGTGTCGAGACTTGCAAAGCGCCGCCACTGCCGCCGTCGCGACTTGGGTTATGTGTGCTTGCAATCTTGCATGAACTTGTTTGACATTTACTTATATGAACGCAAATTCCCATAGATATAATCTTCACATCTTTTGTCTACTTTTATAATATGGTAGAAATGTATCTCCAAGGGGTTCATCGGAAACAGCTACGTTTTGAAAGTGGTCTATGAGAAAAAAAATGAGTGCGTGTAACCGTCACACGCGATTGAAATAAAACTTCTTTGGCGTTATAAGAAATGGCGATTAAGTAAATTTTTTTTGCGTAGTTTTCTATATTTTATTTACTTTATAACAAAGAGTTGCTAATAATATATCCTATGTTATTTAAGTTCCGAATAAGCTGATAGATGGCACTACAGATAATGAAGCTTTGATTTAATTTGTTATTTACTTACATTGAAACCAGATGACAGCACGGTCGCGCGCCCATATATAAATAACTAATTCTATTGTATGATTTTTATTATTATTCATTTTTCTTCCAAAAATTGTGATTGATTTGTTTATAAACTATTTATTGACAAATTCAAAAATATTTAAAAACCGGATGGTACAGAAACGTGACGCCATATTGTCGTAACGGACTTGCATTGTCGTTCAGTTACCTCCTAGTGGCGACTAAAGAAGTTTTACTTCAAATAAAAAGTCTGGGAATCTCTGGCGTAAAACAATACTGTTCGCTACATATGCATTGACAGTTCTTTTTTTCGGTATGTTTTGTTCTCGTTTGGAAGACCAGAATCTCATCACCATGCTATGGTTTCATCACGAAATATCGTTTTCAGAAAACTGCGGCTTACTCGCAAGGATCCGAAGCTACGTCAACTGTGTAATAAACACGTGCGGATCTACGATCAAAGTTAGTTATTTAAATAAATATATAACACTTACATAGTGTCATTGCAAATATTTAGCAGCCAATATATAAGTCTTATAGTTCTCTTGTTCGTATATAATATTTAGAGACGTAAGTTTTCGGTCCTAAATAAACATTGACCTTTATAGAATACGATTACAAAGGGGAGAGGATTTTATTCGATGTATACGGAATTTTCTCGTTTAACAACATATTGGTGTCACGAAAAATTGGATGTCGTTTTGTAAACATCGATCTGTTATAGTACAGAGACCAATTTATTCAAGATTATGTAACCACAGATCACGCCGCCGTGGTCTGGGGGTCAATTTCGCTCTCGCACACCAGATTAGACCCCTTTCGGCAGCGGCTCAAGCCTAGGTCCGTTAAAGAGATAAATTTATAATTTCGCGTCATAACATGCTAATAAGAGTGACCGGCCGTATTATGCTTGCGCGGCTGGCGTCAGACTAGCGACGCGTATTATAGGGGCCTGTGTACATGTAATATTGATATTTTGCAGCACATCATACGTTTTATTGATTAATAGATTTTATAAAAATATAAATTTATTCTGTACGTGTGTATGTCACTGAACTCCTCCTAAACGGCTAGACCGGTTTTGATGAAATTTTGTGTGCGTGTTCCAGTGGATCCGAGAATGGTTTAGATTCACAATTGAACCTGGTAGGTGGCGCTGCGGTTGAATTTTAGGACTTTATTATCAAGGCAGGACAACGTCCGTCGGGCCTGTTAGTGTATATATAATTATTGCTGCGAGTGCCAATAGATGTGAAAACGACACTGATGTTAATAATTTCAATAAACATATTCTGAAATTTAAATATTGTTATTCACACTATAATTTAATTAAAAGTTTAAAAGAGAACCTGCCATTTATTTAACTGATTTGAGTTTTCACTTCTGTCGGCAGTCCTTATGACTGCCTCAACTTTTTTTTATATTAGATTTATTCTTCTATATTAAAAGAATAACACACAGATAGACACGAAGAACAACTTTCTTTTATAATACTGACATATATAGAATAGTAAAATGTAATACAAATTTACATTCACTTTACGCGATCGCTTCCCATAATAACAATGTATGAGAAAATGTAACATATCGAGGCCAAATGTGAGATGATATGATAGAATAACTCAAATATTTGTTGCTTAAATAGATAAAATTCAATAATAACAACGCATAAAACTGCTTCATTCGTATAAGAAGCGGGCAGATGGCAATATTGAATATCATATTTCCATGGTAATATGTCAGAGCTTTTACAACGTGTGATAAAAATATTTTAATAGTTTCAGGTCATCAAAAAACTCGCTACGCAGAGGTTGTAAACTCCACTATTATGCCGAAAGATTTTTAAACATGCTTGTATATAATCTGCTTAGTTATTAGTACAAGTGTACATAGTTTGGAATGAAATTACCGTATGTGAATTATATTCGGCTCCTTATCTTATTTTATTAGAGTAAAGAGACAGAAATGCATAAATAACTCTTTGTCTTTACGTGACGATTTCCACCAGTCGACTTCTACCGTCAGCCGTATTACAGGACTTCGTTCCCAAAAATGAGTGACACGATAATATTATTCATTTACCTTCAAACTCTTTTAAAATATTCTTTCAATATATAACTTAAAAAACGCGTTGAATCTCTTGAACAGGCAAGTTCATAAAAAATGACGTCATTCGATAAGTGCTTAAACAACTAAAACCAATGTTAAGCTATTTATCTCCACTTGCCACCCTCGTTGAAGCGCGCTACCTAAAAATGCCCATTTACACCCCGTATTTTTATGTAATTTATTGCAGGAGCCCCATTGTTAGGAACGTTGTCTGTTTCGAAACAACATAATAATAACGGGGGATAATGGCCTCGCACACGCAGAATTTACTACGGCGTAGCGTTCTTGTAGTGTTTAGCTACGATCGTAGCAGAGTACTACGAGATTACGAGTGTAATCAAACTTAATTATCTGGTAGAGTACATACGTATCTATTGTTGTTGTCGTGTGTTGTGTTGTGTTATACGTAAAGCTGATGTTGCTATATTTCGGGTCAGATTGAAGCTGTAATGGCTTAGTTTATAGTGTGTTCGGACAGCGCGTCGATGGACGTAGGTTCCAATTCTTGCACCCGAGTCGGAGGTTTCGGGGAAAGAAACCATCGTGATGAAGCCATAGTACGATGGTAGGGCTTTTTCTAAGTCCGTCTGGCTAGCTGCTAGCCTCAAGTGAGGGGAGGTAGGTCCCATCTCCCCTCCCCTCTCCTCTCCTCTCCCCCTCGCTCCCTTTCCCCCAAACACAGGCTGGCAACGCACTTTCGACTCCACTAGTGTTGGTAGTGTCTATGGACGGTGGTGATCACTTAACATCAGGTGACACATCTGTTCGTTTGCCTGCTATGACATAAAAAAGGTGGTCCTTCGGCACTCTCACTCGAATGAACGAAACTCAACGAAACAAGCACTGTTACTTCACGTCGATTTTCTGTGAGAGGGTAGTAGTACCCCGAGCGAGCCGACCCATTCATGCCGAAACCAGTAACAGCTTCAGCGTGGCTCTACCACCTACAAGAGTACTTTACTATTCATAAATAATGTTCGATTCGTCGTGAATCAGTGAGTGAAAATGTTTTTGTTGAAACTTTTGTACTATTTACCTTTTTAACATTACATAATACTCGACGTTACAGAGGCACGCTTTAAGGAAATTCAAAAGTCATGTAATAAATAGGCTACGAACAACGATTACGGAGTAAGTTATAACAGTCACGTTGGGAATAAAAAAGAAACAAGGTATTGCGTACAAAGGTTTTGGAAAGTTTTGAAAAATATATTATTTCTCGAGCGCACATAATCATAGTGTGATTGATATTACTAGAATTGTTATAAGGACGTGGACACGAGAACAAATAGGCAATATTATGGATAATTTTTTTAAGCAGTCATTTTTGTAATGCATCCTTAATTTTGTAGCCTTAATATTGATATACTCTAAGGTATCAACTTATTTGATACTGTTTTGATGACTTGAGCTGCGGCCGCGACTCCATCCGCGTAGAAACTATTGTAAAAAAAACAGTGACTAATAAAATCATCTGAATATATTAAGTTCATTTACTTATCTACTATTTTCTCGTATTTAATTCGCGTCATAATTAAAATTACAATTAACTTTTGATAGAGTAAACCGATTTTAATGAAATCAAGATTTAATGTTACTCGAGGGTATGCTTTATGATTTTCTTGTTGATGTTTTATCTTGAACGCAGTAGTTTAGCAGTGATGCGCATTCATACAAACAGACAGGCAGACAGACATTTGTAAAAATGATTGAAATGTATTTTATTACTTATTCCAAGACACCTGCAACATTTTTTTCACAGGAATCTAATAAATACAAACACGCTAGATTTACAATTCTTATTATATGTATAGAACATGTTCTATATATACATGCATTCTCTATAAATCTACATATTTTTAAATTGAAAATGTTGAATAAATTACAAGTTTCCATCATCTTACAGCTTCATCTTGATGTTATGTTTAACCAAAAGTTTATTATTTGTATAAATCAAATTTACCTTTCCAACGCAAAACTTTTAAGATTTAAAATGCCATTTATATTTGTACATTACGCGCACCACAAACTTTCATCTTGAATTTTTTAAACATTAAATACACAATCTTATAAAAGTAATCACGTACATACTTGATCTACTAAAAAAGTTTACTTAAATTAACTTAGGTTATTAAATAAATGCTTAAAATTGTTTTCATGTAGGGGTCGGCAGTATTTATTATCGCATTATTTGCTTTCCTTTATTATTTTCATGTAATAGTATGTAATAGGATTGTATTAATTATTCAAGGAGAAGCACTCAGCATGATATATTGAAAAAGACCATTATTTATACATCATTACATAGTATAAAACAAAGTCCCCTACCGCGTCTGTCTGTCTGTCTCTTCGCGATAAACTCAAAAACTACTGAACGGATTTGCAAGCGGTTTTCACCAGTAGATGAAGTGATTCATGAATTTGTCAAAGATTTGTTTATAATCAGGGCGGGACAACGTCTGCCGGGCCCGCTAGTTATATACTATTTTTAGAAATGGACTCGAGATGTTAACTAATTCGGCCGCTATTACGGTGATAATATAGGCTAGTGGGGTAGGCAGCAAACTCTCGGTGGCATCAAGGCTGACACAGTAATTACAGTAGGTTGTGTACAGTAGGGTGTCTGTTATTTACTAAGTTAGGTTTTTTGATCTGGGTGTCGTTCAAATTTTTGGTTTTTAGATTAAAACATTTATGAAAAAAAAAATCCGACGCCGTTTAATCGTGCCTAAATGACGATACTTTTCCCATACGTGTAACATGGGTGCTTTTCATTTTTTAGAAAAATAAATATGTTGCTTATTTTAATATTATTAATTTTCCATCTTATCAAAAAAAATCTTAAATGTTTTTAGGCTATAAACTAACGAATTGAACGACACCGAAGTTAAAAAAGACAATTTGGTAAATAACGGACTCTCTAATATACCGTTATGTATATATTAAAAGTTTACCCAAGAGGTTGTATGAAAGTAAAATCCTTCCCACGTAGTGACGAACGAACTCCTAAATTGTAATGTCGTAGTACCAACATAGTGCAAACGATAACTACAGCGCAAGGCGATTTGTTGAAGCACGATTTGTTATGTTGGCGGCAGCGCAACGCAAATAATTTACCCGCGCCGATATAATTACCAGAGCCAGCCAGAGCCCCCATACCCGCTATTGACGATCAAAGATCCCTTAGCGACTCGGCAGAAACAATATTATTTTACTATATAATAATCCTTATATATAAAATTCCGATGTGGGCATTCTAATCCTACTCTTTTCTAATCCTAATTCTTGACTGAATTTGATAATCGTTCTTTGTATCCACGAGGTCTTCTTTAAGTTTGGTTGTTATAGTTTAGTAGATGGCACTGATGTCGACATCTAATTTTTTTTTATATTTTCCAACCAAACATTTTACAATATTTTTTGGATTTTTTACATAAAAAAGCAAATAATCTCAAATTTGCAGCCTCAATATTTTTTAATCAATTTCTTAAATATTTCTGATTAATTAAGACCTGCGGCAGAACAACGTCCGGGTAGGCTAGGAGCATATAAATATTATGTTATGAAAGTTAACGTACCTGGTATCGTTTCCAGCAAACCTTCGGGATCGGTAAACTCATCAGCCCCAACACTGGTCAATGCTACCGTCACAATCAACCATAACAATGGCGCCATGTCTTCTGTGAACAATATTTTTTAAAATTATCATACTGTATTGGGAAAACTTTCGGTTTTATGGATGAAAATTTTTTGAAGTCAAAACTTCTATATGCGCGTTGAGCGGTATCTTTGGCTGGAGATAAATTTATTATTTCAGGTGATGACATGTTAGTAAGCGTGACCGGCCATATTGCGTTTGCGCGGCTTGTGTCATACTAGCGACGCGTAGTACAAGAGCCTGTGTACATGTAATACTGATATTTTGCGGCTTATCTTATGTTTAATTATTTAATAGACTTTAAAAAACCGATATGAAAACCACACTAATGTTAATAATTTCAATAAACAAATTCTAAAATTTAAATATTGTCATTCACACCATAAATAATTTAGAAATTCAAAATAAAACACAGTTATTTTATTGTTTTTAGTTTTCACTTCTGTCGGCAGTCCTTACGACTGCCTCGACTTTTTTTAAGTTTCATTTTATTTTTAAAAACAACAATTAATAACAATTAGTTTTCAATATAAATTGCTACGTATTTTTTTCATACTATTGTATTGTATATTCCCCAACAGTCTTGAATTTCAGACTGTAATATTTTATATAATTTTACTATGTATGTTACAATAGAAGTAGGTATACTTTACGTTACCAATAAATTTTAACGTGTATTCCCAGGACATGAAGGTGAGTAAATAATGGTGTGTGTGGGTAAACTTTTTAATCTTTTAAAGCATTTTCTATTACTACACATAAATTTAAAAAGGTTATAGATCCATTAGTTCTTCAGTATTATTTACAATACTATTCAAAGTTATAACATGCTTATTAACAATCAATCGTATTGTTAAGTCAAGTGTAGATTAAGTTATTTTCAAGTTATAAAAGATTATACTATTTTTTTCGACGATTGAATTCATCGTAATACTATCGTCGCTTTAAAATCTGTAAATGTATTAATATTGCTTTGTATAACTACTCAATCATTCATCATAAACTTCTAAGTACACGATGACACGGATACAGGAAAGGATATAGGGTACCTTTCATCAATAATAAAAGTGCGTTCCATAGTGATATCTCAAATCCACCTTAACGCGAGCGAAGCTGCGGGCAAAAGCTAGTTTCCTATAACTTAGCGGCATTTTATGCCACTATAATGAACCAAAGCGCCATTTGTAAACAAGAAGAGACTCTGAAAGTACTACTAATTGATTAAAGGACAATTGATACAAGGATCTTAAATTTTCATGGGTTATTTTTTTCAGGATATACAACATTTTTCTAGAAGAACCCAAAAAAAAAACAGTCAGTCAATACGAATCCCACTAATAATCCCAATCATTTTGAAGTAAAACTTCTTAGGGCACGGTAGGGAAAAATATGTTATGCGTTAAACGTGAGATAAGTATATATTTGTGTGTATGTGTAAGTATGTACATATAGGTGTCTGTATAGGTCTAGTAGTACTCCAAAATGAGTAAATGTATAGTTAAGTATTTATACTAAGGGATCACGTATAGTATACTTATAGTTTATGAGCGTACCCATATATATATATATTATTTAATACATATAAACCTAAGAAGTTTCACTTCCTTCGCGTGTACACACTAATACACGCACTGTTTTTCTAGTTTTATGTCGCATTTGGTTTTCATCGACTTTATCGTTTCATCGAAGTTCAAATCAGACGGGGCTAGTGTTTACATTTCAATAACGAATGAGCTCCGAGATACGTGCACAATCATTATACACCTAAATATATCTAAAAATTCAGTGTTATAATGTTTGTCCACGATGAACTCCGAAACTACTGAACCGATCTTTATGAAAGTTGGCGTTTATGTATAACTAGCGGGTCCGGCTGACGTTGTCCCGCCCTGATTACCCCCCCGCAACCCCCCTTGTGGGTGGAATTTCGTAAAATCCGTTCTTAGCTGACCTCTACTCGGCGAAAGGAATATTCCTACCATATTTCAAGTCGCTACGCCTTATGGTTCCAGAGATATCGTGATGAGTCAATATATAGATGGGAATCTCTTATATATATATAGATTAGGTCCAACTTGAGAGTTAGGATAATTTATATTTCGATTAATGGCTTCAATATTTTGTTACAAATTAAATGATTGACAATGTTGGTTATTATTATTAACTAGCTGTGTCCGCGACTTCATCTGCGTGGAAGCTTATGTAAAAAAATAGTGATAAATAAAGTCATCTGAATGTATTAAGTCCATTTACTTTTCTCTCGTATTTAGGCCGCGTCGACATTAAAACTGCAGTAAGTTTTGATAGAGTGGACCGATTTTAAAGAAACAAACACTAAGTTACTCCCGAGGATATGCTTTAAGATTTTCTTGCTGTGAGTATATTGTGAGCCCAGTACTTTAGCAGTGATGCGTGTTCATACAAACAGAGAGACAGACATACAGACATTTCTAAAAATGATTGAAATGTATTCTATTACTTATTCCTAGACACATGCAACAAATTTTTTCACGAAAATCGAAAAGGTACAGACACGTTAGATTTACATTCTTATTATATGTATAGATTGTAAGTTTCATCAGTCTCGAACAGATGGCGCTTTAAATTAGTTTGTTAACAGAAAAGTATAGGAGCAAATGCTATTGATATCTCATAGGTGACGCCACGTTTTAGTTTTTAATTTCTTTTTGAACCTCAGTTTATTTTATGGTACACATCTTTCATTTAATGCAACGTATAATAACTGAGCCACAGCAACGCGTGGCCTGGTTAGCTAGTAATTATATAGATCAGCAAGTTTACTGTTTTGAAGTTAACATATCTATCTACATGTATATTAATAAAATATGTCCTAGAAACGTGTAATGTCAGTGTGACAAAGTTAATTCACATGTCACCGGGCACGGTAACAATTCTAAGTCGTTACCGTTCCCACTGAATACGACTCTTTTAACGCTCGCCTAGTTTTCAACAATGTCGTCATCCAGGTATGTAATTAGAAAACTTAATGAGCATTGGCCCCCAATTAATTTATAGTGATATAAATAAAAGCTTAGAGTTGTTGTTGATAAAACTAAAACCATAAGATATTTTATGCAATATGTATTTCATAAATCATTATTCACTATTAAATAAAATCTATAATTTTTGTTCTATCTCTTTGTATTTAAGACCCAAAAAAAAATTAACCCTTAAATCTAATACAATTTTGTAGGTGGTAGAGCCATTCTGAAGCTATTACTGGTTTCAGCATGAATGGGTCAGCTCGCCCGGGGTAGTCCCAACCTCTCACAGAAACACCGAGGTGACACAACAGTGCTTGCATTTCGTTCGGCCAGTGAGAGCGCCGGAAGATCACCTCCCCTCCCTTCCCCCTTCAAACACAGGCTGGCAACGCACTTGCGACTCCCCTAGTATTGCAAGTGTCTATGGATGGTGGTGATCACTTAACATCAGGTGACCTACTTGTACGTTTGCCTCCTATGATATAAAAAAAAACAATTATCCACAGATATATAAACTAACAAAATGACAAACGGGGACGTAACGTTTTTTTCTTACATGACGATTTCCACCAGTTAACTCTCACCGCAATCAGCGTTGAGCAGATTCAAACCCTTCAAAACCTTGTACTGATTGCAACTACTTTCACAATTTATTTAATCTAACCCTATTTGAATTTGTTTTGGGGACTCGTTTCAATAAATGTTATAATGATATTTTAAAGTCACGCATTTTTGATGTATGACAGACAGAAAGGAGTTACAACTAATCGATCATAATAAAAACCACTAGAAAATATACCAATTACGTACCTGAGCACACTTCTATTGTGCTCTCTAAGAAAGGAGAATGGAGGGACCGAGGGCATGTAACATTTTCTACTCGCACTGTCAAAGGGAGGTCGCCTTTTATGTCGCAAGGACGGTGTTTTATCTTGTCCGAAAATTTTCGTACTTAACTATAGTACTTTATTTTATAGCTCAATTTATTTTATTACTGAGATATTTTGGTTTGTACTCAATTTTAATCTGAACTATAAGGTAATGAATATCATTCCATTTGTCGCTAGAAAAGAACTGTCGCGAAAGTTTGGCTGTGTTATAGTTGTCTGGCAACATATATTCGCTAAACGAGGTATTGGATAATCCTCTGTTCACAAAACCAGTCGACTTGACAGTTTCTTGAAAGGTTGCGCATATTTGGACTTTATAGTCCCAGAGTTAAGATTGCAAACGGTAAAAATGTGTATGCCTTGTCTAGCATAATTTCGCCGCTTGAAGTCCTACGTTGAGCTAGTACTAGGCCAGATCTCAATTAAGTAACTGGAAGTTGGGTCGATGCCAAAATGACGACGCACGTATACCAAGGACAGATCCTCCAAGGAGCAAAGGGTCATACCGTCGGTTTTCTTACCATCGCCACGTATCGAGCAAACAGTTTTTTATTTAAGCACATCAAGACGATGGCACTGTGTCTGACTAGTTTTTACTCGTAGCTACGCTCGCACTAAAGTAGATTTGATATATCTCTATACTAAACAGTCCACTTTTCCGGGATGATAGATACCCTATGTCCTTTTCGATACCCTTAACATGTATGGAAAATTTTGTGACGGTCGGTTAAGTTGTTAAGGTGTGACAGCGTAATAAACAAGCAAACAAACTCACTTTCACATAATATTAGTATGGAAGTATTAGTTTTACATTTTTGAAGTGAAAACTTTTTTAAGTGCATTGAGCGGTAATTTTGACAGGAGATGAATTTATAATTTCGCGTCATGATATGCTACGTAAGCATGACCGATCGTATTGCGCTCGCGCGGCTTGCGTCAGACTAACGACGCGTAGTAGCGGCCTGTGTACATAAAATGTTGATATTTTGCAGGTCATCATACGTTCGATTGATTAATAGACTTTATAAAAAATGTATATAATTACTAGCGGACCGGGCGGACGTTGTCCTGACTTGAAAACAAAAAAAATCCTAAAAGTCGATCGCAGCGTCACCTGCCGGGTCCAATTGTGAATCTAAACCATTCTCGAATCTCCACGAACACACACAAAAAATTTCATCAAAATCGGTCCAGTCGTTTAGGAGGAGTTCAGTCACATACACACGCACACAAGAAATATATATATTAAGATTAAAATATATATAAAAACCACACTAATGTTAAAAAAATTCGTGCGTATATCAGTGTACACACGTAAGAAGTGAAACTGCTTTATGACATCATTTTTCGAAAAATAATCTACTATATTTACAAATTTACAAAAAAAAAAAAAAACAAACAAAAAAAAAACGGAATATGATCATTGTGAGCGTACATTTAGAAAAAAAAACCGAATCTCATCATTGTGAGCGCACCTTTAGAAATAAACATGGCGCGTAACGGAAAAATGTACAGAAATTAAGATGGCGCGTAACCGAAAATCGTTACATACGTTTTTACATGCTCTAAAATTCCTTCCTACGTCGATAAAGAAGTTTCACTTCAATAATATCAATAAACAAATTCTGAAATTTAAACATTGTCATTCACACTATAATTAATAATAAAAAATTCAAAAGAGACCACATTAATTTCTTTGTTTTGATGTCACTTCTGTCGGGAGTCCTTATGACTGCCTCGATGTTTTTTGTCATTACAGATTGGGAAATTCAGCAAAATGTATGAAAATTTATAGACTTTTTAATATCTTACATATTACAAAACATTTAAAGAGATTAAATTAGTATCCTTTATGTTACAAAATATTAATATTATTAAATTCATATCAATAGAGAGAGGTGAGTTATCGTTAAACTTATCAAAGGTTAAAGGCATATAATCTAATGTTCATTCCATCACTAATATTAAATAAAATAGATTAGTAATAAATAGTAATGGCATATAACTCATGTAACCTTTCCACGCCTTTGTGAGTTTCCAATAACGTATCAATTCGTTGACCTTATGCGTTACTATTATTTGACTTTATCGGTATGTTACTTCTATTAGTTTTTCGAATTTCCAGTAATTTTGTATACGTTAAATGGATTGGAGACCGTTGGTTTTATATTCACATTTTTAAATAAAGCAGAATTTGACATATTCGTCTATATAAAATTATAGAGGTTTGCCGTTGTGTGCGCGTCACGCAAAAACCACTGAACACATTTCCATTAATTCTTGTAGTGCTTATGAAATCATAGTCTCTCAAAATGTAATAGCCCTATGTTTAGTAGAGACTAGCTGTGCCCGCGACTTCGTCCACGTGGAACCTGATGTACAAAACAGTGACTAATAAAATCATCTGAATGTATTTAGTCCATTTGCTTATCTATGTGTCTGCGTCGTCATTAAAATTACAATAACTTTTGATAGAGTGAACCGATTTTAATGAAACAAAGACTAAGCTATTCTCGAAGATATGCTTTATTGTGTACCCAGTACTTTAGCAGTGATGCGTATTCATACAAACAGACAGACAGATAGACATACATTTCTAAAAATGATTGAGATGTATTTTATTACTTACTAGCTGACCCGTGCAACTTCATCTGCACCAAATCGGTTATAACTGGTGTCAATTGTATTTTTAAACGCTAAAAATTTTAATATACCTAAAACCTTATTACAGCCACACCATCGATTTCCAATTGTGAATCCAAACTATCAAGGGACTCACTCAAACCCAGATAGTTTGTGAGAAATCTTTTAAAGTAAGGCAACAACCCGTTCGTAGCAACCTACATATATTGGCGGTAATGTGAAAAAAAGCTTTAGAGGTCTATGGACCCCCAGTTTCTAACGCAGTTCCTTTCCCTTTTTTGTAGACGTTTACTATACAGTGAGTATAGTTTACATTATAAAATATCAAGTTGATAGAGTTAAATTGTAAATTAAACGATGTAATATATTCATTAAATAAATAATGATAAATTAAACACTGAATGATATCGTAACTATTTTCAACTTGTATTAAAACTTTTTCACACTCCATTGTATTGAAGAAAAATATAAATATTAAAAAGATATGAACACGACGCGTGAAATGTCACTTACCTATAACTATTTGTCTAAGAGCTAGTAATGGTTTTGAAAAAGAATTTCAATAAGCCAGTTTTTATATATCTTTATGTTCTTCCGAACAGTGTGCGGGCTACCTGGCTGTAAATGTTGCGTTTATTAGTGCATATCGCACCTTTACAGGCAAATATACTGATTTTTATATAATTTTTTAATGTATTGTTTTTTACTAACTTTGAAACGCTACTAGCACATGAAATTATTATCGCCAGACATTTTTGTTATTAACAATAATGTGCCCGATGCTATTTTTTTGTAAATCAAATAAGTATGTTCAAACCATGTTAAGATAGCTATAATTTTAATATTATTATTATTTTTAATGAAGGCTTAGTCGCCTGCGCGACTATATCGCCTAAGTAACATACAACTATATAACAATAAGAATGACAATAAACTTAACAATAGCTTATATTAATTTTGTACAATTCTTTAGCATCTTTCGAAATGGGGTCAGACAATAACGAATTGTACAAACCAGTGTGGAACGAACCAGTAGCATTAAGCCGAAATCTAATATCTTCGCTTCGAACACATTCTGCCAGAATGTGGTGCACGTCATAGATGAGCTCACAACTCTGGCAGAGTGTTGATGGTACTTTACGCATCAGGTAGGCGAACTTTTTTAGTGTAATCTCATTCCTGTGATTGCTTCCCGACGGCAAATCGTACTGTCATCAATCCATGGTGACCTTTAGGGATGTGGCTGAATCGTTCTGTACCATATTCCTTTTGTTTTAGAACGCTCATCAAAGTATTCCTTCCAATGCGAGAAACAGCTATTTTTAAATACTGAGCATACATCCAAATAAGTTGGTAAAATATTAATAATAGCACCTTCGGAGGATCCTTCTCTAGCTAAAAGATCAGCTCTTTCATTCCCAGTTATACCTATATGAGAAGGGATCCATTATAAAACAATTACTTTGTTCTTTGCTTTGAAATCTAGTAATTGCTTCAAAATAGTGTAGGCTATCGGTATTCCTCGAAAAGTCAAGGTACATCGAGCTACGTGTTCAAGAGCAGTTTTTGAATCGGATAAAATAACAATCTTAATGGACTCAGTGGATTCTACAAATGATAAGGCCTCTGCAATCGCTATCAGTTCAGTGTGCATAATTGAAATATTTTCATCAATTTGAAATTTCATAAAAGTTTTGGAATTTGACTCAAAAAATGCGGCTCCTAAATAATGACCAGCTTTAGATCCGTCAGTGTATATTTTAAGAAAATTTGGTAATATTTATTTATATATTGAAGACAAATATCTTTTATTTTAAGAGTATCATATTGACTCTTTGGCTTCCAAATACCATCTACATTTATTTTAATAGATTTTGCCAGCTAAATATTGTCTCCTAAGATGTAACGGATATAAGCTCGATTCGCTTTCCATAACATGGATTGGAGTACTTTTAATGAAACCCCCGATAATTCTCATGGCCTCGTTTTGGACTTTTTCAAGTTTATAGAGGTTAATCTGAGCGCTATTATCATAAAGAAAGCTCGCATAGTCAATTCGACTGCGTATAATATTGAAGTATAAACGAACTCAATGTTATGGATGAACACCCCAGTTAGAACCGGCTAATGCTTTGAAAACGTTAAGAGACTTAGAGCTAGATTCTGCATCTGCATTAATATGTTTACCCCATTTTATGTATGATAAAGATAGTGATACTTGTGAAAGCGCCTGTTATAGACGCATGTAATCAAGATGGCGTCAGTCCCAAGTTATATGTCTACGTTTATCGTTGTTTTTCATTGTTTACGGTAAAATCTCAATATCATAATGGTTAATAAAATAAAGTATGTTCTTTGCAATGGAAAAAATAAAATGGTTTGAAATGAATTATTTTATTTATAAAGAATATCATCGGGCATATTAGTGTCAATAACAAAATTCCCTGACAGTGATAAATTCATGTTTTAATAGCGTTTAAAAGTTACTGAAAAAAAATGTTCCTTAAATTATTTATAACCCAAAATTTTGACCTGTAAAGGTGTGATGCGTATTAAAAACACAACGTTAACCGGCTACCACGTATCCTGAATCCTGTTTGGAAGGGCATAATATATCTTCATATTAAAGAACCAGCTTTTCTAAAATTCTCGTTCTTCCAACGTTGCCGGCTCTTGTACTAAGGTGTTGTAAAAAAGTCTTGTTACATTAACTAAATTTTTTTTTTCCTTTCGTTATCCTGGAGAACTCCTTGCGTTTTATGGGACAAAAAGTATCCTAAATGTAACCTTGGAATATTAGTTATTACTGTGTCAAGTTTCGTTAAAATCGGTTCAGTACTTTCAGCGTGATGCGTGTTCACAGGGACAGAAAGACAGACAGACAGACAGACAGACAGACAAAAATTGTAAAAAGATTATTTATGGCTTCTATATCGATAATAAAGTCTACTCCGATAAAAATTTTCAAAAAATATTTAATGTACAGATTTGACCTTGCTACAGTTCTATTATAGTATAGATTCCTAGACACCTGTAACAATTTTTTTCACGAAAATCGAAAAAGTGCAGACACGTTAGATTTATATTCTTATTATATGTATAGAAAATGAGAAATTTTCAGATAAGGGTCAAGTAGCCTAATTAAGAAATAAGACTAAAAAAATTGATCGACATTTATGTTGTAGTTTTTGCATGTATGCACAACGACAGACCTGTATCATTCTATTTATATACACTCCGTTGAATATTCAATAATTATTGGGTGGTCCTGTTTTTTATAATATGCTAACTATCAGCCACGGCTTCGAACTTACAGAGTAATACAAAGAAATTGAAGCCAAATCTTACCTTAAATTAAATTATAGGTATTGTTAAAAACCCATTTGAATTGTATTATCTAAATTTATATTTAAAAGGAAAAGAAATATTCTATGTCAGTTTTGTAAAAAAGAGAAAAAAAGTAAACGTTATTAATATTGCAAATCTATTATTTTAGTGACTGAAAATCGAACCTGGAACCTACAGATATGGCAACTGATCGTCAATCAGTCAATATTTTTGAAGGTTTTAGAATTAATAAATTATAGATATATAATATTTGCAGTTTCAAAAGATAATATTTCACATTAAACACGTAGCTTTTTGCTTGGAACAAGCTGAAACTGAAGCAGTCAAGTGAGCGAAAGCTTGAGCGATTTGTGTCGTGGCCCCTTTGATGTAGATCAGTGAATTTGTTAAGGTTTCGGGACCATAATTAAAATAAGGGTTTATAAGTCATTACTTAGAAAACCATTTTTGTTTAAATAAATAGTAACTTATTTATTTAGATATGTTATTAACGTATTTGTCTTCGAACGTTTTAAGACTAAACATGACGTAATAAATCATTAATAAAAGAGATTTATTTAATAGCTTTATTTATCAAAATAAAGACATAGTATGTGATTTTTCCTTTATAATAGATAAACTCAAAACATATTTAATCGATTATAAAAATTATTTCGTGTTATAACATTATATTATCAGTGAGTAACGTGGATTATATTTCAATTCTTATAACCTCGTAATTGATAATGAAACAAAGCAATATATATATAATGCTTTATTTATTAATAAATTACTGGTGATAGATGATTCCAACGTGCCTTCAAAAATGTCCATTTCTATGTGATTGAAACTATTTCTTGTAACAAGGCAAATTAATTGATAATATGCTCATATAAGATCAGGAAATAACAAAAAAAGAGATCGAGTGTCAGTTGACACGCGGTAGAAATTAAACTCGGTATGCTGATTAACTTTAGAAATGCGCAATAGTCACTACGGTCCAACAGAAAATAATGTGTTATAAATTTCGACGTTTCTCTGCCTCTCTCTTCCTTGTCGCATAAGAGGAGACGAAGGAAACGATATATGTAGTAACGCATTCTATCTCATCCTAAAACCTATATATACGTTTATAGCCATCTCTTTACTCTTACACATTTTGATTTCATAGAATTAAAAAAAATTGACTTAATAAAATAGGTCGTAAATAAATATATAACAAAATAAAAATAAATAATAAAGTAACATAACGCTGTTAAATACTAGTGTGCGATTTTAATAACTCATCTACAAAACCTTATATCTGTAATAATAACCTCAGCTTACAGCTAATGGGTATCCACAAAGTTTAATACGATTTTAGTAATCGATTTGGGATCAAACTCGATTATGCGAGTTATCGATATGCGAACAGTTTGCAAATTATACTCTGTAACGGTTGTTTGGACAGGGCGGTCTTATTAACTCTTTGACGAGGGTGCGTGTGGTAACTGCCAGATATAAGTTTATGGTAGTATGGGCAATCTATTTAACGGGTTATTTATAACTTGACGGCTGGTCCCGTTTCTATGTCGCATAATATTTGATTATACATTTTCGAAGATAAATCAGTTCAGTACCCTTTTCTCCTCTGTTTTTGAAGCGATTTTCTTTATTATTTTTTTGTTGAGTAGCTATCGATTATCTTTCGTGTTATCTATAAAAACATTGGAAATAGTTTGTTTTTCTTTTCATCAATGACTTGATGCTTTTATTTATGAGTTTCTATCCATCATACTTCACGCTCCTTACGTCTATAATCCTAATCCTATCTTCTTTATATATGCCTATAACTATTCTGTCCGTGTGTATGGGACTGAACTCCTTCTAAACAGCTGGACAGATTTTAATAACATTTTCTGTGTGTGTTCAGGTGGATTCAAGAATGGTTTATATTCCCAACTGGACCCGGTAGGTGGCGCTACAGCTGAATTTTAGAATTATTTTTAAAATCAAGACAGGACAACGTCCGCCGGGCCCGCTAGAATCCTTATTAAAATTATTAATGCGAACGTAAGTTTGTTTGTTACGCTGCCACGTCTTAACTACTCAACCGATCATGATGGAATTTTTTTTACACCTTTTCAGGGGTACAGAAAAGGGTATGGGGTAGCTTTCATCTACAAAACATATTATTTCTGAGGGATAACTCAAACCTAAATTAACAGGAGCGAAGTCGCGGGAAAAAGCCAGTCTACAATACATATTATAATACATATTTGTACAATACTCAATATGGATAATATATATATATATATATATATATATATATATATATATATTAATTCGTAGAGAAAAAAGATTGCACTATTAATTATGGTCAAAGTTCGACCATTAGATGACCACTAGTATAATATGAACAGTAAAACGAAGCAATATAGACGAAGTTGAATTTAAAAAAATATGATCTGCTATTCTTTATTTAAAGTATACCTTTATATAATACAATATTAACAAATTAAAATTCTATTGATGTCATAATATAGTACCAATAGAGAATAAGAAGGTAAGAAGCTTATGAATACTTCCTACTAATATTTCTGGTCAAAAGTATTTTTTTGTACTTCATTAACTCTATAATACCTTCCCGATAGCATTGTTTGAGATTACAAACGCTTCAAAACGATGATAAACATTAACATTTCAGCCCGTCATTGCGATATCTGCGAAACCAACCGACCCAGGCAGGCGATAGTCAATGCGACACAAAAAAAAAATCAAGTTTGTTTTGATTTTCAAAGTCAGTAAATTTTCTACATAAATCACTACGTTTAACATTTAATGTAAATGTGTTCAAATCGAAACATCCAAATTTCAATATGTCTATTTTTTAAAAGCGTTTAAATTGACAGATAAACATGGACAAAAAAAAAATGTGTGCTCAAGTGCAATTACGTTAAACATGAACTTTCAGAACCCCACTTTTTTTCGTTGAAATGTTCTACACGTCCGTGTTATTTACCCACTAAGTAGACAACCCTTAGAAGACCCTTTAACACCAATCTGTAAATACATAACAGTCTATTATTTAACGCGACTCGTTTTAATATATATGTAAATAATAATACGTACTCACATGATTCACATAATTCGAGGGACTACGTTATATATTATCGTGCATTCTCGAGGGTGTCGGGTTGAATCCCACCCATAATTTGGCACGATATCAAGGAATTCGTACGGCAACTCGCTGCGGGTACAACTTTAATTAAACTTACATTACGTAACAATAGACCGAGATTACGGACAACGTGCGCACGGGATTATTCGACCGAACTGATTCAGAATTTAATAACATGTTCGTTTACTTTATTTTCACGTTTATCTCTTGTACAAATCTTGTCCGTTAATCGTTTAACCGCTATATGAAGAAAGATGATATTACTTTTTAAAACATGTTGCCTTAATACTAACCGTGTTATTACAAAAATGTTAAATACGAATTGAATTCTTACTTAAAAAAAGTTTGATCACAAAAGAATATCTTACCCTTGTTTACAAATGGACATTATTAAAGTGAAACTTCTAATGCGACTTCCAGCAAGGTTGCGTTAAACGTTTAACGCTACCATGGAGGGGGTATGAAAGCACTGTTGCGTTAAAAGTTCAACGCTCCTGGGGAGGGGGAATAGAAAGAGACAGAGCAAGAAAAATAATCAAACATTTCGTATCTTACTTAAGTTATCATAATCCCATTGTAAATGTTATAGGTTTGGATATTTCTCCACTCGAAAAAGATAATTAAAAGCGATCAATTATGAATTGTAAGCGATATTAATAAAGTTTGTCTTAAAGAAACAATATGATTTCACTAAAATTCAATTTCTACCCCTTCCTATTTTCATTTCCACATTACGAAGTTTCATTTCTTCTGCACGGAGGGACTCCACGCACTATTTTTTTTAAATTTAATTAATCTCTAACACTTTTGTAAGTTGACAGTTCTTATACTGTTGTTATAATTAATTGTATCTCTATGTGCCGGCAAAAGAAGTTTCATAGTAAATTATCAATTTCTTGGGTATAACTAATTTGGAAGAAGTAAATAAAACAATTTTAGACATGCACAAGTAAATATATTTACTACTATTTGACACTATTGACACCTGACAGTGTATTTAATCTGTTGTTCCTTACCTTACGCACTTTGACGTAATATATAAATCTTATAGATTGCTTATTTTACCAATTACATCATTTTCTCATGACTAAAATGTCACAGTAATGATAACCAATTTAACTTATAATAAATACATTTTCTTAATGAAGATCTGAACAAAAATATTATTCACAAATTGAAGTTGTTTGCAAAATATCTGTATATAATGGAACGTTTTCAAATGATGGGATCGAATTGAACGAATGCTATTCAGAGTTACTTGCATAAAAAACTGAAATCAGATGTTTAGCTAAACAGTCTCTTGGACACGTTTTTGTAGTATAGTATTTTAAACATGACGTCGATTAGATTTTAAATTTTAGGCACTGCTTAGTAAAACTCGTTTTATACTCGTGTTCATTTTTGTTTCTGTAATTAGACCGTTTTTAGTTCTGTATTCTACTCAAGCATATGAATGTATTTATTAATATAATTTAGTAAACAGATTTAAGAATTAATTCCGTAATTTGATATGTCGTTATGATGGTTCCAACCATACTATTGACCCGGCGTCTACTATTGACTAGCTACTTAAAGAGGGCGACCGACAGTTGTACCAATATTTGCTATAATTAGATCACTACCACGACCGTTTCAAAACATAAAATATAATATATATATATATATATATATATATATATTGAGACTCCTTGATGCTTGATTGACTTCAAAAAGAATCTGAAGAATATTTTATAATTATAACTTATTACTCAACAGAATTTGCTAAAAATTCGACTGAGATGAGACCGTCGTTAAACCTTTTTCTGTCACCAGGTATAGGAGTACTTTCGTCGTCGTTCACTGCTTTTTTCAAGTTTGAAATTTGTGGTTAGTAACACGACTGCAATCTCTCACAATATGCTAACGCAAGAGAATTCCAGGACGTTTCAAATTTAGGTCTCAGGTTCAGGTTACTGTTTAATTTCATCTATACATGGTTATAGACTGCAGTGTCCACATTTCCGTATAAACAGTCTCTAGGAGTGATAGAACTAGCGTAGAGTTCGACTACGGAAGCATAAACGTTACAGTTATTTCTACTACAAAGCATCAGTATTCGCATTGCTGTGTTCTAATTCAAAAGATGTGACGGAAAAATGGTAAAGGCACACGAGACATTCCAATATAATAAAAAAATACAACATTATTTACATTATACAAATATATTTTGGGAGTTTTTGGCGGGATCTCGTCTGTCATGTAGTGACTTTTATATCTTATTCATAATCTTGTGTTTTTTGTCTCGATATTTTGTAACGTTAGTGGGATTTTACGTAATATACTTCGGTTATTGTGCGCAAGTGAAGTGGATGGGAAATAATATCACCGAGCATGTATTCTGAGATTCTACAAAAACTTCCTGGAAAGTTCTAACAAAACAAAGGGGTCACCATCTTGTTAGAACATGAAAATTATCACAATACACTTGTATTATTATTGGTTACTTGACAATGGCAGTAATAATGTAAGAGATTGATTACCAAAGAAAAGAAAGTATTTTGGTATAAAATAATAATCAAGTTAAAGGAAATTAATCCCTCGATTAAAATGAATAGATTATTGTACAAATAACTTTTATGACAAACGCCCACCATTGTCCAAGGGAATGTTTTCGTTTTAATTAAATTCTGTTGTTTTGCATCGAACGGGCCGGTGTAGGCCGAACTTAATTAAGAAACTTTGCATTGTATTAAATACTTATTCGGATAATAATCTTGTGCAGTAACGTTTATTTAAATTTGATATACTGTAATGTAAGTCACGTTTGTTTTCTCACATATTATAAATTACAACATATCTCTATCTGAATCTCTGTTAGTATACTTATAACTCGAAAATCACAGAACCGAAATTATATAAATCCTTTTTTTATGTCATAGGAGGCAAACGAACAGGTGGGTCACCTGATGTTACGTGATCACCACCGTCCACACTAACAACATCAGGGGAGTCGCAAGTGCGTTGTCAGCCTGCGTTTGGGGCAAAGGGGAGGGGGAGGAAGGGGATGGAGGTAGGCCTCCGGCGCTCTCACTGACCGAACGAAACGCTATGCAAGTAACAGTACTTCATGTCAGTTTTCTGTGAGAGGGTGGTACTACCGCGGGCGAGCCGACCATTTCATGTTGAAATCAGTAATAACCTCTGCATATTAGTAAGCCATAGATGTACCTATTCTTTAGTCAGGTTTTGTTATATTTTCTGTTACATATTTGTCTTGACGTCAATGTAGTATTCTTTTATTATTCTCACTGTTCATCTTTATCTGAATGTCGACTGTGTGTTTTTCATAATTACAAAAAACTATAATGTAGACAATTGTCTAGAATACAAAAAAGCGGCAGTACCATATAACTGTTCCATTTAAGCATTAATTACTGCTTTTACTCGATGATGTAAGATGAGAATATTAAGCACCACGGGCAAAACACTAAACTTAATTTAATTGAATAATTTCGGCATCATAATAAAATATATTAGTGCTTTACAGCATCCAATTCATTCCCATTATATAGGTAGTTATTTTACAAAATGATCTTACAATAATTATTTAGTTCAAATAAGCAATGTAATACTAAAAATACATAATTTATTTTCCAAAAAGTTTACATGATTACATAATT
Organism: Antheraea yamamai; assembly: GCA_036509395.1. Taxonomy (NCBI): domain Eukaryota; kingdom Metazoa; phylum Arthropoda; class Insecta; order Lepidoptera; family Saturniidae; genus Antheraea; species Antheraea yamamai. The sequence goes on from AP028440.1 coordinate 4,057,447, forward strand.
CAAGTATAGTTAGTTACACGAAGGAATCGCTTCTGTTTATCGGATTTATAACGGTACAACCTAAAGGCAAAATAGGTAATCGTTTGTTAGGTCATATCGGGGTGAGTTGAACGATACTGAAGGCTAAAAATAGGTCATTACCACGGGGCGCGGTCCACATTAGACGTGGTCAGGTTACCGTAAACGGACATTTGTCGTTTTTAATCATCGAAATATTTTAGGTTTTACAAGTTTTATGGTTTAATCTCAAATTTTTTTATATTAAATGATGATGTGCTCTAGGCTGGTAAACGCGTTAAATCTAGGGGGCCGGCTCGTGTTTGTTGACAGATTTTCAACCCGAGGGTGATAACTAGCCAGGCGGATGTAGAAAAAGCCATACCGCCATCATTAACATATAAAAACCCAAGACACACTGTCTCGAATAAAAGTAGCGCTCAAAACCGGCCGCAAACACTCCCCGATACACACGTAGTTATAGTTATGCGATAAACTTATGATTTTGCAAATTCAACCTTACCTGAACGATTTAATATTGTTTTTATAAGGACGTAAGCGACGCGAGACAATTGAAATGTGTGCATAATACAAAATGATGCACTCATTTCTGTGTGCCGGCTGTGAGACGTTGGGTTCTTTGGGTGCTTTGGGTTCTTTGGGTTCGTTGGGTTTTTTGGGTTCTTTGGGTTCGTTGGGATCTTGGGTTTTTGTATATCAATGACCACCATACTATGGTTTCATCACGATATTTTCCTTTCCGAACAATCCATCAACTAAGCCATCATCGCTTCTGAGAAGTATGATAACATCATAGCGTATTCCTTAAAATATAAACATGAAATTATTAAGAAAGTGCTTGAAAGTTCGAGCAAGTAACTCGTTTCGGTTAAAATGAAACGCGAATATCCACGGTAACCGAAACCCGACGTAAAGTTTATGTCAGACGAAAGTGAGAGTTAATTTTCACGAGCATGTCTCCGACGAGACGCTTTAACAAAATTAACTTTTAAACTTACTCCTTGAAAGGAAGCTCTTCGCATATAAATAAATATTAAAATTTCGTCAAGCTAGAAATTTCTTATTTTTCAGATATTTGTATTTTATTTTACTAAACACTTAGATATAATGTAACTAATATGTTGACATAGATTTACGACAGCTTCCATTTCAGTACGAATATAGAAATTCCGAAATTATTATTTTTTCTACATATATTAGAATATGAAATTGTCTCGTGGTGTACATATTAGAGCCCATTTACATAATTTAATTATTAAATAAATAAAATATAAGTAAGCCGTCAATATACACGATGCTCTGATTTTTTTCTAAGATTTAAATTTAGTCAAAACAAAAAATAAGAACAACAATCGCTTCCTAATCACGATCAATACATTTATAAGAGTTTCAGAACGCAAAAGTTTTCCGCCATCTTAAAAATCTGACACAAAAATATGCGCCATCTTGTATTCCCAACGACGCGACGTCAGACATCATAAATTCTTCATTGTTTTTTAACTTTCAGGGTTTAAATGTTATAAACGGTATCTATATCTAATTTTTCTTTATTTGTAATTGGAGATTTTCATAGTTCAGAGAACGTTACAATGGTTGTCTATACATATAATATGAATTTAAATATAAAGAGTCTGTACTTTTTAGATTTTTACAAAAAAATAATTTTGTAGGTGTCTTTAGGAACACCTAAGTAATAAAATATATTTCAATCAATTTTAGAAATGTCTGTCTGTCTGTTTGTTTGAATACGCATCACTGCAAATTACTGCGTTCATGATAAAACTATAAAGCATATCTTCGAGTAACATTTAGTCTTTGTTTCATTAAAATCGCTTAGGTTTGTCAAAAGTTATTGCAATTTTAATGACGACGCGACTTAAGTACGAGAGAAAAGTAGATGGTAATTAGACTTAATACATTTAGATGACTTTATTAGTCACTGTTTTGTACATTGTGCGGTGAAGCTGTTAAGAGTTCCACGTGGACGAAGTCGCGCGCACAGTTAGTTCGTGATAAAATTATACGTGTTGATAATCAATCTAAGTTTGTATGTATGTATGTTCAATGAATATCGACTTCTATTTTTATATAAGTTAGCGAAAGTATGGTTAGCGTGTAGTATCGTTCGATCGATAAGTTTTGCGAGGCCGGCACGTCACCAGTGAAGAGTTCTTGAATGAAGTCTACAGGAAGGCAAAATTCCGAGTAATGAACGGCGCGGTGGATGGTACTCGATTTCACCCCGGTGCGGTGTTGGCGAAACAATGAATTCGCTCCCGAGCCTTTGCCGGGAACTACACCGAACGAGGAAACTTGTTGACTACGTAAGTGCTTCGACTCATTTGGACGAATAATAAATAGATATTTTCTAAAGGACTACTAACCTATATATTATGAATGATCTAACATTTTAGTGCTTTTATCTGAATAAATTATTTATTTATAGAGCAATGTAACGATATACAGACTGGCATAGGTAAAGATGGAATAAAAAATAACTTTTATATAAGTAGGATGTATAACAGATATGCATATGTGATACCTTTGATTTTCCTTTAGTTGACGTTAGGCAGAACTCGTGGTCATTCATGGTTCATGCTTGGTTTAAAGCTTGGCAGAAGATTCGGATTAAGCTGTCATAGCAGATGGATGAGTATTTAATTGCCTATAATTTATTAAAAAGTTAGAAGTCGCTTCGCTTATTCATTATTTATAACTTTGACAGATATCTATTATATTTTATTTATGTTTTTCAAATACATATAGGACGTAAGCACAAAATATGGTATATACATTGCAGTGTTCATTTAAAATACACGGTAAATCTATGCCGATATAGAGATCAATATATGTATCACTCATATCCTTACTAATCTTATAAATGCGAATGTGAGTTTGTTTGCTTCTGAGCCTTTCACACCTTAACTACTCAACCGGTCATCATGAATTTGCATATATATTTCAACGGGTACAGAATAGGACCCAGAATACCTTTCATCAAGAAAAAAAGTGTGCGTGTACTTATGTACACGCGTTAGAAGTTATACTTCTTTGGCGTAACAAGATAAAAATCTTTTCAAAATTTTTATCTTTCGCCTTATTCTACCCTTGTAGAAAAAACGACACTAACAATATAAAAAAGATATTTAATACATTGAAAGTTTTAATACAAAGAAATACAAACAACAGATACAAAAAAACAAAATGTTGACTGTAGCTAACTTCAGGGTGTCGGATTTTCGCGACGGTGTGCGCGCGCATCGTAAAAATTTACTCTCATCATTATTCCCTAACACGCCCAAAGAAGTATAACTTCAAAAATATATTGTTCCCATAGGATAGGTCAATCCTACATTAACGCAAGGGAAGCCGTGAGCAAAGTCTAGTTAAATAATTTGGCAAACAAAATATTTTAAAGTCATATAGTCTCGGTGTAGGGATCTGAATTTATCATTTAAATTATGTAACCGTCTACGACCATAAATGTTGCCTCATCCTTGTGTGAGCGTATTTATTTAGTGCTCTGTGACGTATGGGTTTAATTCCCTGCTTTGTTTGAAGTAAATTACTTCAATAAAGCTCTTTGGCGTTTATTAGTTTATATAAGTTAAGACCTGAAAGTAAGCGTTAAGACTGTTTTCGTTTATTCCATATTGTCATTTGCAATGGTTTTTTTAAATATCATTACATAGTATAAAACAAAGTCCCCTACCGCGTCTGTCTGTCTGTCTGTTCGCGATAAGCTCAAAAACTATCGAACGGATTTTCATGCGGTTTATACCAGTAGATAAAGTGATTCATGAGGAAGATTTTGGTATATGATTTGTCAAGGTTTTTTTTATTATCAGGGTGGGACAGCGTCCGCCGGGACTGCTAGTTTATTGATATAAGGGATACATATTTGTTTCTACTAGATGTGCCACGGGTTTCATTCACGTTTAATTATTAAATTTTTAATATACTTTTAGTTAACCTGAAGTAGGTTCCGTATAAAGCATGAGTATTGCGTAGTTAGTCAATCATGCGTCTGAGCCACGTACGTTAGCATAGGCATTTACTGTTTCGCAATTCTAGGTAATATTTGAGTCTAGTTCGGTAGCCTACACGCGCTTTCTTCATATCACGTAGCGCACCATACGGCTGTCCGCACTATTTCTTTGTTCTTGGTTAGTGCGCTTTCGGAGACACACTCTATTAATTCCTAGTTAATTGCTAAAATAACGCTACAAGTTTCATAGTATGATGATAGAGAATCTATAGCCTTACTTAATAAATGTCCGTGACATCGCAGACAAACTGTAGGAAAGTTGTTTCCGCTTCTTTGGCCACATAAGTCGCAGGCAAGCCACATAAGATCCAAGGTTTCACATCGGGATCAAAAAACGCTGGCTGGACGAGGTGACGGTAGACATAAAGGACATAAAGCTTGTTCCTCACATAAAGGGATGCCAAAGTCCGAACGAAGTGGAGGAATCTAAGTAGGAAAAAAAGGACCCCGGCACAAAGCCGGAAAACGTTAGGAAGAAGAATTTTAGTATTCAAATATAAATTAAAAAGTTATATGTGAAACCTTGTATTTTTTGTATTGGATACATATTTTGTACATTTTTTTGATTTGAGTTTAGCGTATGACCGCAACTTCATCCGGTATTAAATGACAATGTAGTCTAAGATAATAAACACGCTAAGCCTAGATGCTCTCAAGTGCAGCTGCCGGAACTGTGCTGTAAGAATGATAAATAATGTAGGCCTATAGAGCTCAGAGAAAGCCCTACCACCATGCAATTGAGTTCTTAAACCATAAACCTGTTACCATAAACAGTAAGCACAAACATGTAGATATTCATGATATTATTTATGTAAATGACCTTGCAACTGTTCTTATAAACGTTTTGTAAGAATTCACTTGATATAATAAATATTTGCACTATAGTCGACGAAGGTACACCTTGAAATTATACAGGCAGACAGACAGATACATAAATTATATCCTATTTTGTAAGGCCTTGTATTCGAGCTTTAGTATTTATACAGCATACATTTTCTTGTTCAATTTATCATTACATAGTATAAAACAAAGTCCCCTACCGCGTCTGTCTGTCTGTCTGTTCGTGATTAACTCAAAAAGTACTGAACGGATTTTCAAGCGGTTTTCACTAATGAATAAAGTGATTCGTGGGGAACGTTTTGGTATATAATTTGTCAAGGTTTTTTTTATAATCAGGGCGGGACAACGTCTGCCGGGCCCGCTGGTATATTAATATACGATAGTAATTTCAGTACTTTTAAACGAATGTTCACTGTCAAACGAATTTCTTTTTTTTTAACTATAGTTTTAGATATAGTTACATTTTTTCCATGCCATCGACGACTAAAAGCCTTTATTTTTATATCAGAACTTCATTACATATAAAACAAAGTCCTCTGCCACGTCTGTCTATATGTCTGTTCGCGTTAAACTCAAAAACTACTGAACGGGTTTTCATGCGGTTATTGCCAGTATATAAAGTAATTCATGAGAAAGGTTTAGGTATATAATACGTCAAGAATTTTGTTTTTATGAGGACGGGACAACGTCCGCCGGGCCCCCTAGTTTAGAAAAAAAAAGAAATACAGACAATAATATCTTTATATTGTGAACGTGAAACAAAGGTGACGTACTTCGTATGGTTGAAATTCGACAACTGAATGACCACTAGCGTTAATAAAAATAAATGAAGTTTAACTAATTCACAATAAAATTCAGTATATATACTCAAATCTCGAGCAATATAAATGTTTTATGTAGTTGAATTTCACTTTGAACCTGAAGTTACATTTTACTTTGTTATTCTCATAAGCGAGTGTATGTAAGTGTAGATGAAGTATATTTCTTAGTGTATAAAATACCAACATCTACACATAAACCCTGTATTGGTGAAAAATATTAATATACCTAAAAAATTTCATAAGCAGTAGTTGCTTTCATGATGTCGTGCTAAGATACCTCGTAATACTTATAACTTTTTTTTTCGAACTGACTACGCCTATGTCCTAGCAAGGTCTTAACAGCTTCACTGGACTACTAAGGCGAGCGCTTAAGGCACTCAGCAGATTTTATTTGACAACTAGCTCAAAGGTGCACGGCACACCTCGGCTTGGGCTGTTGCCTGGTACATGCAATTCGCGACCTATCTGAGCTTTTTTTTTTTTTTTTTTTTTTTTACGTGGGGAAATCCCTTATGGATACGCCACCCTCTCGGGGGAGAGGGTGGGTTATGTCCGACTCGCACGGACTAAAACCCCACGGTGTACGTCTGCCGCTATGGTTGGGGCGGCACGAGATCTCTATAGACTTCATCGTGCCGCCCCAGCGGTTGGCCCAGCAGCGAAAGCGCCGCCGCCAGGCCCCGTCCTGTTAGGAGACAGCCGGGTACACACCGGCCGTCTCCTCCGTCTGCCAGACCTGTGCAATGGGAAGATGGGTCCCCCGACCCACCTTCCCTAGGTCCGACTACGGTGGGAGGAGGCGGTCGAACTGCCGCCTCCTCCTGCCTGTCCTCCGTTGGCAGAGACGGCCACTTAGAGGATCGTCCTCGCGGGCCCTCTCCGCCGCCTCCTTCTGCGAGACGACTTCCTCGCAGAAGGAGGCCATTGCTTTCCACGCATCCTCGCTGCCGAGCATACTTGAGATGACGCTCGGCAGCGAGAGATCTCCTCCTACCGCCGCAGCCAGAGCGCGGCGCTGATCGTCCCACGCAGCACATTCAGATAGGGTGTGCTGCGCGGTGTCCACCGCAGCGCCGCACTCGTGGCATGCGGCGGTGGGCTCCCTGCGCGCTATCCGGTGCAGGTACCAACCGAAGCACCCGTGCCCGGTCAGCACCTGCACCAGACGGAACGTCAGGGAGCCCCATCGTCGGTTGCACCAATCCGGCAGGACCGGGCGGACGGCGTCGATACTATATCTACCGAACTCCGCGTCCGCCAGGTCCTGCCTCCACCTCTCCATCTTTCTCCCCCTCTCTTCTCTTCTTTTAACCTCTATTTCCCTGGGAGCCAGAGGCTCCCCCATCCGCTTTTTAGCCGCCGTATACTCGTATACGGCGGCCAACACCTCCGCCTCTAACTCCCAGGGAAGGGAGCCAGCCAGTACCATGGCCGCCCCCGAGGACACCGTACGGTATCCTCGAATCACCCTCAGCGCCACAGTACGCTGCGCGGCTCGCAGCGCACGGATATTTGTGGCGCTGAGGGCGTCGACCCACAACGGTGCCCCGTAGGCGGCCATGGACTGTATGACCCCCATATAGAGGCGGCGGCAGGTGGCGCCCGGCCCCCCCGTGTTGGGGAGGAGTCGTCCGAGCGCCGCTGCCGCCTTGACTATGCGCGGTCCGAGCCCCTTAAAATGGGGCTCGAACCGCCAGCGTCCGTCCAGGGTGAGGCCCAGATACTTCATGTTGGTCCCCACCCTGACCCGGACGCCCTCCACACAAATGTGGGCCCCCGGAGGTGGCCCCCGCCGAGGCCCGTGAAACAATAAGGCCTCGGTCTTGTTGAGGGCCACCTCGAGGCCCAGCCTTCTTATGCGCCCGACCACGAGAGTCACGGCCTCCGTGGTCAGGCGTACCAATTCGTTGAATTCCCCCCCCTGGACTACGACTAGGGTGTCGTCCGCGTAGCAGATGAGGCGCGCTCCGGAAGGGAGCGCGCCGCGGAGCACCCAGTCGTAGCCCATGTTCCACAGGAGCGGGCCCAAGGCCGACCCCTGTGGAACCCCCCGCGCCGTATAGCGTTGGACCATCCGTCCTCTAGCGTCCACGAAGGCGACCTCTCTCCCATCGAGGTACGCCTCCAACAGCCGCCGCAGATACGGGGGCACTCCGAAAAAGCGGAGCGCCTCCCGTATGACAGCATGCGGCAGGCTGTTGAAGGCGTTGGCGATGTCTAAGGACACCGCCAATACCCTATCTCCCTGAGAGGTCGCCTCCGTGGAGACCTGTTTTAGGAGGGCCAGGGCGTCCAGCGTGGAACGCCCCGACCGGAAGCCGAACTGCGCGTCCGACAGGTTCGGCCCCACTTCCTCGAGATGCCGGACGACCCGGGAGGCAACGATCCTCTCGAGCGCCTTCCCGGTGTCGTCCAGCAGCACCAGGGGCCGGTACCCCGACGCGCAGTCCGGGGGGCGACCTGGCTTCCCTATTAGGCAAAGCCGCCCCGTCTTCCAGGGCTTCGGGAACTGTCCGACCGCAAGACAGCGGTCAAACAGCTCCCGAAGCCACCCCCCAAGATGGTCCAATGCAATGGCCAGCACCCGGCCCGGGACCCCGTCAGGGCCGGGTGCCTTACGTCCGGCAGTGCGGAGGCGCTCGATCGCCCTCCCCATCTCCGCCTCCGTAACTGGGGGAGGGTCGATCGGCGTCTCCTCTGCCACCTGAGGAGGAGGCATGGGAGGAGGGAGGAGCTCCGGAGGGTCGGGGAACAACGCTCCCACGACCCTCTCAACCACCTCCGGCTGGAGAGTCTCCGTTGCCGGGGGCGCCTGGCCGTGGAATTTCTTCCGGGCCACCTTGTACGGGCGCCCCCACGGATCCCTCTCCAGCTCCTGACCTATCTGAGCTAACCTAAGATAAACTAACTATTCATACATATATGAGTTGTTGAAACATATATGTACCAAGCATACATACCTCTACAACTCTTATATATATTTTGTATCGGATAATTTTCTAAAGTATTTCAGTTTGATAAGCGAAAACAAATAAAACTCTTCCACCTGCATGTGTAAGCGTGTATGCGTGCACGTGTGTGGAGGTGACACGTGTCATGTTGTCGCAGTGATGTAAGATTTTGTGTCACTGTATTGCGAGAGCAGCGCACTCAAGGGCTCCATGACGAGGGAACGGACCTTGGGTTGAGCCGCTGCCGAGGGGGGCCTAATCTGGTCCGTAATATAACATTCAATGACCCCAATATCAGAGCGATGAAAGATGTCGCCCGTAAGACTATTCTACATTATCGCACGTCAAATACATAGAATTGTCAGCTTCATTATACAAGTCAAAATGATAAACGATCTATTTGTATGTCTCACATAGTGGTGGGATCAACCTACCTTACTTTTCTTCTCCACTTCGCTCTGTCCTTTACGTCACATTCGAAAACTTTGCACTCCATAATAGTGCAATATGAGCACTACACCCTTCCAATTTGCAAAATTACTATAATATACTAATTATGTTGTGTAAATGAGAGATAAATTTATTACACCCGTAGTTCGAAAGAAATTTATTTATGCTAGCAAAAACAGAAATGAAACAAACTCATTATCACACTATGATCGTAGTTATAACTTATAACGCTTTGTGGTTATGACTCTCTTATAGATTTTTTTCTTTTGTTTTTCTCCCATTCCCTTCGATCCCTAGAACAGAACTATCTTTAGACACGCTATAACGTTTTTATATACCTCAATAGCGGGCCCGGCGGACGTTGTCCCGCCCTGATAACAATAAAAATCTTGACAAATTATATACCTAAACCTTCCTCAAAAATTATCTTATTTACTGGTGTAAAACGCATTACAATCCGTTCAGTAGTTTTTTAATTTATCGCGAACAGACATACAGACGTGGCAGAGGACTTTATTTTATAATATTTAGTGATAAAACGGAAAGTGGAAATCTCTGGAAAGTTGTCACAATTTTTCACAATGTACAATGTTCTCAAGTATTGCTATTTTTAGAACACAATTGATGCTTACAATAATTGGAACGATAAGTGCGTTTTTCTTTCTTACGCTCCGTCAATATCGATTGTAATTCTACTACTAAGTTTATCAGGGTATTTGGAGAGGATTTTAGAATGATTCAGATGTTTCTTCAGAGTTAGAAATGCCTATAGTTTTCATGTTACAATATATTATTTTCAATACAACAATATAACTGACTTCATTCATGATTGTAGTCGGTTTTAATATATATTCTAACAATAGGTCTTCACATACAAGTTAAGTCATAAAATATGGCGTCTTTTTACGTTCAAGTTCGAGCACTAATGTCTGTTGGAAATGTACGAAATAAATCTATCTTATATATATATAAGAGATTCCCACCTATATATTGACTCATCACGATATCTCTGGAACCATAAGGCGTAGCGACTTGAAATATGGTAGGAATATTCCTTTCGCCGAGTAGAGGTCAGCTAAGAACGGATTTTACGAAATTCCACCCACAAGGGGGGTTGCGGGGGGGTAATCAGGGCGGGACAACGTCAGCCGGGTCCGCTAGTAATTAAATATAAGCATAAACTATTTTAGGCTACACCGTCGTTTCATATGAGACGTTGTGGTCAAACTATAAATTCTATATAAGATATTTAAAAAAGATTGCGAAGTTACATTGCGTTGAAGTTTGTGAATAAAAGCAATATATTGTTGTGCCATGCCAATTCCAACTGTGGCATGCGAATGAGTTGAATGAAGAGTGTTCGTAGTTGTATGGAGAGCACTCGCCTTTGTTCTGCCCTTACCAGCCAACTCTATCGATTATTCACTCGGCTGAGCACGGGCGATGTGCGGTGGAAAAACAAATGAACGTCTGCCTTTTAATGTACACTTTACAATAGACAGGAGTAAATGATATGCGTACATGAACATGACATTTTTGAAGTGAAACTTCTTTATCGACGTAGGGAGGAATTTTAGAGCATGTAAAAACGTATGTAACGTTTTTCGGTTACCCGCCATCTTAATTTCTGTACATTTTTCCGTTACGCGCCATGTTTATTTCTAAAGGTGCGCTCACAATGATCAGATTCCGTTTTTTTTTTGTAAAGTTGTAAATATAGTAGTTCATTTTTCGAAAAATGATGTCATAAAGAAGTTTCACTTCTTACGTGTGTACACTGATACACGCACGTATTTTTTAAATTGTATTTACATATGTAGTCATACAAGCTTGTCTATGAACTACCGAATGTATTTACAGTGAGCAAAAAAACTTTTTATAGTAAGCTATTGAAGAAGGTTATTAAGGCTTATTTAACATTAAGCTATGACGCATGGTAATGTAGTAAGTACCATACAAATTGTAGGTCTGGAGATATGGTAAGAGAGAACGAAGTGAAGTGCGAGCGGTATTTGTGACGGAGCACGGTGTATTTGAGTTCGACTTCGGAAAAAATAAAACCAGAGTCAAACCGTATGACATAGCTAGTACACGACTAAATTACAGATATTAAAGTTTTCACTCTACTAAATTTAGCATAGTTTGAGATCGAATGACACAAAAGGTCTAACACAAACTGTTTTCATCAACAAACTGTCTTTTTATAATTCTATACTAAGTAAATCCTGATATTATTGTGGAGTTCATATTTTTAAGAACTGTCTTAAGAAGTACCTTATCTTGATAACATACATTTTGTATTACGTTTAGTGCTTTTGTTGTAATTGCATGAATGGAATCATAATAATAAGTTTGAATAAATTTTTAATAACAAACATAATATACAACAATACGTAGGTGGGATTTTTTGTAGTTTTGTATGTGGTAGAGCCACGCTGAAGCTATTACTGGTTTCAGCATGAATGGGGCATTGTTGCGTTTCGTTTGGTCAGTTAGAGCGCCGGAGACTCACCTCCCCTCCTCTTCCACTTTCCCCTTCCCTTCCTAACCCCCCCCCCCAAATCCGCTGGCAACGCACTTGCGACTACCCTGGTGTTGCAAGTGTCTATGGATGGTGGTGATAACTTAACATCAGGTGACACACCTGTTCGATTGCCTCCTATGATATAAAAAAAACACAACTCAGTCGAAACTCACCATTTTGACATGCTAAAATTATCAGATACAATGGAGAGCTCCTATAAAACTAACTTTAAAGATTCATCCATGAACAGTCATGTTCACACACAACTCAGCGATGTTCAAGTCACACACGAACGTCGAATCAGTTTTTATTGCTTACAAGCATTGTTAAGGTATTTAATATAATTCTACTTCACGTATTTTCTATACGTAATAGATCTTCACGTAATAGATATATCTATTCTAAGATATATCACAAAAATGTAATATCTGTCCTTAAAGTTTAGATGTGACAATCTGAACGAAGATTGTAACATGCTAAATCTGAAAATGAGATCGCAATTCGAAACCTCTGTCCAAATAAAATTGTAAGTATTCGGATTAAGATTGTTTGCGTGCCAGGGCATGCACTAGCAATACTCCATTGCCATACAATGGTTGAATCGCAATGTGCCTCTCTATACTGAGCTGCTTTTTACTTACATTGTACTACAAGATGTTTGACATACTTGCCATCGTAAAATACAACCGTTACTACCTGTACAAGAATATACTATTGTTGAACTGCGAAGAACTATCCGGAACAGTCTAAAATTCGATACGAATTACGAAAATAAACTCGTAAAAAATAAGGCAGTGTAAGTTACTACTCATCGGTGCACGGGAATATATACACTTTGATATCTTATCGCTCTTAGCGTTGTAAAGAAACGAGTTCTATACATAGCATGTTTCAAAACTTCGCTCTTCGTTGAAACGTTATCGATGACATAAATCTAATTTTAATTACTTTCCAGAAATTTCCACTCTTGGTATTATTATATACTAGCGAGCCCGGCGGATGTTGTCCCGCTCTGATAATAGAAAACCGTTCAGTAGTTTTTTAGTTTATCGCGAACAGACAGATTGATAGTCGTGGCAGATGACTTTGTTTTATACTATACTAGCGGGCCCAACAGACGTTGTCCCGCTCTGATTATATAAAAAAATCCTTGACAAATTATATAACAAAACGTTTCTCATGAATCATTGTACCTACTGGTGAAAACCGCATGAAAATCCGTTCAGTAGTTTTTGAGTTTACCGCGAACAGATAGACAGCCAGACGCGGTAGGGGACTTTGTTTTATACTATGTAATGATATTTTCTTTTATAGTCTTCGAACCGAATATATCGATCCTAAACAGGAATGACTCTATAAAGGGACTACAACCACAGTGTAGTTACAGATGTAAATAGTACCTATATAGATTATTTTCTTTTAATAGTGAGTTTAATCAATTTTTTTTACTAAAAACATCATTTGATTACTCCCGAGTATAACGGTACGTTGTTTGATAGACAATGTTAATTATAAGAATGAAAACTGTCGTGTATTAATGTAATGTATCATGAAATAAATGTGCGACTAAAATAAATCTACTAAATGTATGTACCCACGAACTAGGTTATGTGAAAAAAACAATAGCATATTATTCGTAACTTCGCCGACGGTGGAAAAAACAATATCATTTGTTGGCGAAGACTGAAATAAAACGATGAAAACAAGCGATTTCATTTAAAACACAGGTTTTTAATAAACCCTGACGATTTCCAAGCGAGAGTGGTAAACAGAACGGCGCACGGAGCGCTCGGCTCGCTCATAACTTAATTATTCCAGGGACCGATGTAACGAATTTAACTATGGTGTCGTTTTGTGTGAAATTTCCGAATCGAATAGAATTTTAATTCCTTGGATACGAAGAGTAAACACGGTCACGATTAGTAGTCTTCCTGGCTCTTTCATTTAATTGTGCATATTGTTACCATTTAGCTTGTAAATGTGACTTAACTTTTATTCTGTTATGGTATTTTTTTAACATATATATGCACAAGTTTATGCGTAAAAATGGTTACCAACGGCTTTTCTCACACAATTTCCTATATCAAAGACGTAATTCAAACTAATAAATAGATTTCCACTACCACTAATACTTCAATTACCACGACCAATAATTATGTCTAATTTTCATGTTAATGAAGTTTCTATGCGTTTAGAAACATCGAAACAAAAATTGTGTGGTTTTATGAAACCACGATGCGAGTGAAACTTTTTCTGGATCGTAGGCGTTTAGCCGAAAATTTGCGGAAAATTATTCGATTTAGTGTATTAAAATCGTGTTTTTAATCTTAACTTAATAAATAATTGGGAAATGGAAATGATAATAGGAAATCAGTAGTAGACAACATATCCAACTATAAATTTCAATTTCAATCTGCGTATTAGAGTTCGGAATACATAATAAATACAATTATTCAGATGAGACGTATTCTGAAAACTGAACAGAATATTTATTTAAATCATTGAATCATTAAATTGCATCAATAAACTGAGCTATGGCCGCCATATTGGCCTTGGCTGCTCTGCCGAGCGCATTTTACTACTACTCCGCGTCCAGCTGTAATGCGACATGCGATAGAAGGACGAAAAAATTTAAGGCGATGGAAAAAAGTTTCAGTTTAATATCTGTTCAACCTTCAGAAAATATACTCTTCTTTTATATTTAAAAGAAAAATGTATTATATACAGAGTTTTAATAAAACTACAAAAGAAAAACAACACAACATCAGAGAACAATCACAAAAACAAAACTCATAGACGGAGATGTACATTTTTTATTGAAATAAGTGAGGTTAAGTGTTAGAACAATGGATGAAAAACTTTTAGTTGGAAATAAGCGGTCTGAAAATACATGGCGGGCCGACAGGACGCGGCTCGGCTGTGGCAGCTCTCGGGCTACGCTCCGACGCGACGTCATCTTCAATGGTACTCTGCGGGAATCATGCGCTTGTTCACTTCGACATGCTCGCTTCATTTAACACGTTGCTCATATTAAACTCAATTGTTTTAATTATACCGCTGATTTAAAACACGATTAATGCGAATAGAATTCAAACTCTTTAATATTTTCCCATAATTGACAGTCTAAAGTGTTTTGAAGTGAAAACTTCTTTAGGCCCGTTGACCAAATTTTGGCAAGAGAATTTTTTTTAGTTTCCCGTCAGCGACATCCTAATAAAGCGTGACCGACGTGCTGTAACGTATTGCGCTTGCGTCAAACTAGCAACGCGTAGTATAACGACCGGTGTATAATGTATATGTAATATTGATATACAGACTTAATAACTTCAATATACAAATTATTAAATTTATGTAATTTATAATTTAACTAGCGGGCCCGGCTGACGTTGTCCCACCCTAATAAGAAAAACCTTGACAAATTATATATCTAAACCTTCCTCATGAATCACTGTATCTACTGGTGAAAACCGCTAGAAAATCCGTCCAGTAGTTTTTGAGTTTATCGCGGACAGACAGACAGACGTGGCAAAGAGGACTTTGTTTTATACTATGTAATGATTTAAACATTCTAAAAAAGCACAGTTATTCCATTGCTTTGAGTTTTCAGCTCTGCCGGCAGTCCTTATGATCGCCTCGCCTTTTTTAAAAGAAAAACAGATAAAACATAAGACTCTAGAATAAATAGAATGTAGTGTTGAAAATGTTATTTTGCACAAGCCATGTGGAATGGCGGAAGTAGGGCACACGAGAAACTCTGTTTTCGAAATGAAAGGGCAACAGCTCTTTATGGTGCGAACGACACGAGCACTCGTGTAATTGGTAGCACATTTGGCGAATATTGTTCAAAGGATTTGTATTCAAAAGCATATGACTAGAAAACAAAAAGGAACATTTTATCTTACGTTTTGTGTATAATAAAATCTTCTATTAATTCTATATTTAATCAAATTAGAATGTAATATATATAAATTGATAGTAAACATAGTGTTGAAAGAATATAAGAAGCTACATTTCATAATGAAGCCAAAAAATACTAAAAATCTTATGAACGGCTAATATTGGACTTGCTTCATTACGAAGCGAAGTGCCTCAACTATGTTCTTTTAAAATAATTGGTAATTAATCATTTTAGAAATTAAATTAGTATTTAAAATACACAAAATATTAAAGCAATGATATACTAAAACCATTTTCCAGCAACTACTCGCTGTCTAATTAGGCCGTTACGATAAATTCAGTTGCAGGCTAATAGCGACTCGGTGTACCAATAATAATTCGATATTTCGGTTCATATTACATTAATATATCTCTAAGAAGGTTCTTCGAAGCCCGAATTGAAGCACAAGCATAGTACATAGTAATTAATGTAATAATAGTAGCTAATGTGAAATTTTAAATATTCAAAATTACAATTTATATGTGGTACTCGGTAGCTCATATGATCAAAAGTGGTGACGACAAAGAAAAGAGGCTCCTGATCAACTGGTGGTCGAGTGAAGGCAGGTGAAGTGTTGAAATGAGTCGGATGACATAAATATTGTCGAGAGAACCTGGACACGGGAGTAAGCATGACTTAATGGCGTAAAAGAGGAATAGAATTTATTGTGACTTAAAAAATGCTGCTCATAATTATGATGTTTAGTTACATCTACGTACGCAGACTGACAAAAAATGAAAAATCTTTCGTATTCAGTCTGTGTTTCCACAATTCGTACGGCATTTTAAGTGTTATGAAATATAAATAAATAATTATGAAAGCATTATTTTATATAAGTAAACATGTTAAACTATACATTATATTTATAAAATTGTAGATATGTTCATACAATAAGAAGGTTTAAGTACCTAATTCAAATATTCTGCGAACTACCCGTAAGCAGATTATATGAAATATGAAAAGAAAATATAGTAAAGGAATTCTTCTGAAAATGAGTTCAACAAAATGATCAAATATGTAGATTGTATATGCTTTTCTTTGATCCTTTGTGTTTGTTATTTTAATGGCATATTTTATATTAATATGAGAGTTGGAGAATCCATTGTATCGTTACCGTGCCTTGAAAGTGGCATTTTTATTGTAAAATCGTTGTAAGCCTTGTCATTTTATATTGGTAGGAGATATCTCTTTCTGGATCATTAATTGATTAGTGAAATATTAATTTGACGTATGCAATGAAATTATAACTATATAGTTACGTCATAAGCGCTTCGGTAGCGCTTTGTTAAAACTTGGCTAGTTAGCTTATTTTTGACGACTGCCTCGTCAATCCGCCCGCATCTAAGCAACATCCTATGTATGCGTTATCGTGACATATGTTTTGTCAAAATATAGGTAACATATCTTTAGTTATATCATTGGGCGTATGACATCTTTTAAATTAAATTCGATTCTATTTGTTGTGTATTGAATTAATGTGTAATGTGTATATTCACATTATGGACAAATAACATGAGGCTAGAAGAACAGCTAAGTTGTAAGAAAATATAGTATATGCATAAATTAGTAGGTGCTTGAATTAGTAAATTCGTTTTACGTACGTACGTAAATTGATATTATAAATAAGTAAATACGTAATATAAGATAAATACGTAAATTGGCGTGGTGATCAAGAGTCTTCTTTCGGGGAGAAGTTTTTGTCAATAATTACAGCCTGATCGGGGTTATACTAATCTGTTAGATACATAATGACACATTAATCCGCTTAACGAGTTTCATACTGATCTCTTCACATAAATTAAATGAAAGGTGTATCCTTATCTGCGAAGGTGACAGCAAGTGATACCCGGGTATTTAGTTTTGGGTTAGTGAATACGGGTGTCATATAGCCCTCCTTTGAGCTGTCCCATTCCGGTGTGTACTCATAATGAATTTTCCTAAATAAAAAATATGACGCCGGGTATCTCGAGGGTTCTATGTGTGATATATTCTACCAAACGATAAGTGAAGATAGGCAAGAGTGAAATTGTTATCAAAGTCCCACTTTTTTATGGAGCACGAAGTAACAACATTTGCAGTCCATCTGGTGTTTAATGGTATCTATAGCCTACGGCTTCCAAAACCAACTTTAACAAGACTTTTGTCCTGAGACCAGGCAGAACAATTTACTATTTTCAAGAACTAGGTTGAAATACCTTTTGTAGTAATGGGTGTTCTTCTTCTATTTTATTTTTGGCAACCAGTCTTCTTAGACTATTACTGTCATTGTCGAGTGAGTAACGATATTACAAGTTTCTTGGTATAATTTCAACGAACTAACAAGATGGTGGCCACCTCGTTAGAACTTTCCTAGGAGTTCTTGTGGCAAGTAAGAATTCATCCTCCGTGGCATTATTTCCGATCCACTTCACTCGTGCACAATATCCAAACTATATTACGTAAAGCACCACCAACATTACACAATATAGAGCCGAATAACACAAGATTATGGATAAAATATAAAGACCACTACATGGCATTCCAAGATCCCGCCAAAAATTCAATGGGTGTTGTTAACTATAACTTTTGGTCCATAAGGCAGTAGCGTGAAAAATGCTGCTTATGTGAGAAATACGTATGGCAGTGGTGTTTTCACAAATTTTTTTTTATATTATAGGAGGCAAACGAACAGACGGGTCACCCGATGGTAAGTGATCACCGCCGTCCATAGACACTAGCAACACCATGGGAGTCACAAGTGCGTTGCCGGCCTTTTATAGAAGTATACGCCCGTGTCTTGAGGGTTTGCATTTCATAATTGTTTGAAATTAAGCCTTGCACGGATATTCAAAATTATATGTTGATAACCTTTGCTGTTTCAGACGTACATACTTACATTGAAAGAAGTACAATTCCCAGAATAAAAAAAAATCTTGGGACCTACAAACATAAGACTCGATAAAGGGTAAAGCTATTATCAACATAACAGTAATCATTATCTTGAAAAGGATCTATTCGCTGATCGTTGGACTTCAATGTGTTTCCCTTTAAAGTTACTTATATCTATTTGGTGCCAATTTTGTCAAGGTCTTTCCAACAAGAGTAATCCTATCAGCGACCTTCTAATGGTTGGTTCTCCAAAGTCCAACGCTCGGTTTACTCTCTGACGGCTATCATTTTTCGAAGATCGAGTGTACATTGCAAGGTTCCTAATGAGGTAATCTTAAATCAGTTAGATGTAGTCGTACCTTGCCGTAACTTAAAGCTGTAGAACAACCTCCCGGGTAGTGTATTTCCTCCTTCTTATGATATAAGGTTTCAAGAGAATTGTAAAGAACTATTTATGTTGGTTGGCATGTTAGTAGTGACTTGTGGTGATTTTTTTTTAAATATTATACGAGGCAAACGTACTGGTGGGGATATTAAGTGATCACCACCGTCTATAGACACTAGCAACACCAGAAGAGTCGCAAGTGCATTGCCATTTTCTATTTGGGGGGGGGGGAGGGGGAGGGAGAGGAGGGGAGGGGGAGGGAGAGGAGGGGAGGGAAGGGGAAGTGGGTCTCCGGCGCTCTCACTGAGCGAACGAAACGCAACAATGCAAGCAATGTTACTTCACGTCGGTGTTTCTGTGGGACGGGTGGTAGTACCCAGGGCAAGCCGACCCAATCATGCTGAAACCAGTATAGCTGCAGCGTGGCTCTACCACCTTATATGAATTCTTAGATCTTTCGTCGATTGTAGTCGCTTTATTATTCTACTATAAAAATATGGTTACCGATATCCTTCATTCACTTAATTCAAGTGTAATTACACCTCGCTTGACTTTATATATAATTCAGGACGTAAAATAATTAAAGATAGGGTGAATATGTTCACAATTATCGTATGATCGTTTCGTCGACTACTAATAACAGTTTTGTGATTGAGTCGTTAGGAAATAATCATTGAATTTATAATGGAATGTTTGATCACTTTGATCCATAATTTACAAGTGACGGCCAATTTCATAGTTATTATTTATAATGTTTTTATTTATGTCAAGTAAAAAGATGAGGCCCGCAAATTTCGAAGCACTTCACGAAACTTAAATACTTAAATGAAGTGGGCCAGGACATGTTGCGAGGCAGAATGATGGGAGGTGGATTAAAACGTCGACGAATTGATGACCAATTGTAGTTAAACGAAGCGATTAATGGCCACCAGCTTATTGGTTTGACGATATTGTAAAAATCACGAGAAAGATTTGGAAAATATTATGTCAGTACGGGCAAAGAGGCTTATACTCAGTAGTGGATAATTTGCTATTGTGCATTGTCGGGACAGGGTAATTGTATCTTGCCGGCTGTGATCAACTCCACGTTCGGTGGAGAGAGGGCATAGAACGCGGTTATCACCTTTTGTGAAACCGTCCTCTTACAGAAGGAGGACGCGGAAAGAGAGCATGAGAGGGCTGCCAATGCTCCGGCTGTCCGCCGAAGGAGATTTGGCCACAGAAGCTGTAGAGGTGGAGGCATCTACCACCAGAAGCCTCCCTAGGTAATCTCCAGGCGATAAATGCGGGGGCGTCTATTGCCACAAAGGAATACCCGTGTATGAGAAGCACGGCTTGCCGCAGCTTCGGCATATGGCAGGAGAGAGAAGAATGGCCTCACTCTTGAGACAAGGGTCCCCGTCCCGTCCATCTACGGAGGACCCAAGTCGTTGGCCAGGGGGTGGAGCATGCTAAACGTGAGACCATACCCTGATCCACAATCGCGCAACGATGCAGAATAGTTTTTAGCCGGTAGGAGTCCGGCATAACCCTCGCGCTGTCCCCCGGCAGCACGAGGGTATCCAATGTAGGATTTTCCACTCTTCAATAAAAAAGGTGTATTTGTATCTTACATAAGGGGTTCAGGGCACTGATATACATATAAAAACCCAAGATGTACATACAACCTTGAATAAAAGTATCGTTCGAAACCGGTATATCAATGGACCAAGGTAATAAATGGATCGGTTAGTAACAAAGTAATATTTTTGGTTTAAGTGAATCAGATTAGCTCCCAAAGTTGAATACAATGTATATATCTGAAACATTCTAAATTAATGATGGACAATATGTATTGAAACTCTCTTATCGTAGTGCGTTTTTGGAATGGTTTACTACTTACATTTGGGTTTAGAAAGCTAATACTCTTCAGGACACAATCATTATACATGTTTTACTAAGATAATTGTATTTGATGATTTATTTTAAGATCTGATTAATTAAGTTATGGCGCACTGAGTCCCTGTGTATCCAAGAAACAGAATTATCCAGATAAAAGTATAAAAATATTTATTTTACTTTATTTTATCAATTTCTAGGACAGAACTAGAATTGGATTGGACTAGGCTAACATAAAACCTATGCAAAAATTTGATATCGTTCTTTCGCTTCCTTTCTTGTAAGTTCTACAGCAAATGATCATAAATTATCAAATATCTATATAACTAGATGATAAAAAGTATATTCACACCAGCACGAACATTAAATTGACATGCACCGCGTGAAATGTAAAAATCCCCTTTAGCAAGAAAAAATATGGCTGCCAGCAAAATTGCACCAGTCGCTCGAATTCAACGAATATTCAACGCAAAATTTTTTACACATACATGGATAAAAGCTTCGAAGTATGCAATATCGTAAAAGCTATGTTCACTGTATACTACAAAATTTTAATGTGTATATTCTAGATAAAGATTTTTTTATGTCATCGGAGGTAAACGAACAGGTGTGTCACCTGACGTTAAGTGATCACCACCACCCATTGACACTAACAATACCAGAGGAGTCGCAAGTGCACTGTGTTTAGGGGGAAGGGGAGGTGGGCTTCCGGTGCTCTCACTACCGAAAGAAACGAAACAGTGCAAGTACTGTTTAAGTAGTTTAAGTAAGTTTTAAGTTTAGTAAAGTTTAAGTCGGTTTTCTATGAGAGAGTGGTAGTACCCCGGGCGAGCCGACCCATTCATGCTGAAACCAATGATAGTTTCATCTATAATATATAAGAATAGACATTTTGTATATATTTAGGTTTATCTTTTGGTCTAAATTTTGTGTGATGTTAAACGCTGAACTAAGTTAGTAAAACGCTAAGCCCAGAGGGAAATTGTCTTTCAAGTGCAGCCTACCGAAACACACCTATAGATGCTTATATAAAAGCCTTGTATAAGCATATGTTTCAATTTTAAAAGTCAAGAAAAAAGTTAATATAACTCCTGGTTGCAGAACTCTTAACTAAAGCGACATGTTCTCTTTGATTTATAAGTGTTAATAGCAATTTAAGATTTAAGTCATCATCATCCACCTGTAAGAGACCCACTGCAGGACCATAGGCCGTTTCCCGAAGGACGGTATGGGCATAATCACCTCGCCAGCCTACGACGTATTAGCTATTCAAACTCTGAGAAATCAACAGTTCTATATTTTCCCACATACAGTAGTATTACAAGAACATTTCTCAGGTTCAGGTTTCCTCACGATGTTTTCCTTCACCGTCAGCCGATAGTGTTACTAATTTGAATTGGTAAATGTACGCGAATTCCGAAAAAATAGGTACATGCAGGGGTTCGCACCTGTGGACATCAAAATAATATTCCACCGGTCAAACCACTAGACCGACACGACTTAAGCTTTAAGTGAGGGAAAACATCTGTAAGGCTTCTAAGTCCGTCTGACTAGTTACGATTCTTAAGTTGAAAATGTGACGCCAATCACCTATGAGTGTGTTCCAGTGGTATCACTCGAAAGCCAATCCCTATAAGTTTAGTGTCTTGGACCACATCGTTATCTAACATGAAGTGAGATTATGTCCAAACGATAAAAACTATATTGTATAAAAAAATGAACATCTAATAATTGAATTATCCTATGAGGTTTGTATAGTTATCAGGGATATAATGAAGCTTCGTTAAAATAATGAAAGGAGTATACAAGACTATTATTATAAAACTTGTCGTGATGTATGTAATATAGTGCTTGGCAAGGAAGGGCACGGATTAAAGAAGATTGCATGTTATATAAAAAACAAAGGGTAAGTTGGATGTGTTGTGTACCTAAAACGGATAAGAACGGATCAATATTAGAGAAAATATGAGAGTAGCGTCAGAGACAGAGAAATTGTAAGAGTAATGGGTTAGTTTGCTACGAAGATGTTATAAGGAGCAATGTAAAACATGTAACTATACAAGTGTTACATGAAAATGGATGAATATAAGTGTAGATATAAACCGAAGAAGATAAGGGTAGATAATATGAGAAATTCAACTCAATTTCAATTCATTAAGTACTCACATCTTTTATACACGTTTATATAAAAGATGTATCTATTGAAATGAAATTGAGTTCAATTGACAGAGGAGAGTGGAAGGGGAAGAGGAAAGGGAATAAATGGGATTGGGAATGCCCTTCACACTCTATTTAGCTGGGATAAGGCCAAAAGGAGATGATAAACACTCAAATGCAATTAACAATTATATTCGTACCTCTTCAAACCAAATGTTACCATAATTATAATATGTCCCTATTAGCAATGTCCATTTAACATATTTTCTTTGAGACTCATAAACAGTTTTTATTTTAATTCCATTCGAACAAGATGTTTTCAGTACGACAAAGAAAACATTTATTTAATTAATTGCTTCGTATTTAATACATATTGAAAGTATTTCCAACTTTAGTGGTCATAAGGGAGTTTCAAGCTTATTTTTGGATAGGTAGGTAATAAGTAGTGAACTTACTTTTAATTAGTTGTATCAAATATTTATTAAATAGATTATTATAATATTAAAAGTGTGTATAAAATATTAATTATGGGTTGAATATACTCTGTATAGGTGGAAATAACATTTTTTATCAATACAGAATAATGTTTGAAGCGATAATATCCTGACTCACCAAATAATAAACCCAACGGTAGTTGACCTCAGGGTCACACACATTATACAACAAATATAAATAAAAGGTAAGCTATAAAAATTAACTTAATGCGACTAAAGCAAACAAAAGTAGTAATTAATATATCGTATTAAAATAAATCCTTATTAATTACTAGTGATAATTTTAATATTAAATACTTAGTAATAATTATTGATTGATACATATACTATGTTTGAACAGAAAAACTGTTTCACAATTTAATGTAGAGCCTATTATTGTGTTAAAGAAACATATTTTTGTAAATTACAAGAGTTGTACGTGTTTTTTTTTATTTTATACTGATAAATAAAAAGCAGTACATGTGTAAAACCTGAAAAGAAATTGATTATTTTATTTTGTGTAAATTTTGTTACATTGGCCAAAAAATAATTATGTACATAACGTTGCATTGTTCCTTAGTTGTATTGTATGACATAGTTTGTAATAATTATGCTGAAACTAAACCATTATTAATTATATACTTAGGAATAAAAATATAATTAATATCATAGTTTATATGAAATACATTACCTTTGGTGCTTTACTTGCGGTCTAGCCGAAACTCTTCCTCATATCTAACGGATACAAAATTATATATACTTTTACATAGACTGTATATGTAATAAGTATTTTAATTAGAATTGCATCTCATCTAACAAAGGTGGAAATATTCAGATATGGATATGTACTGCCGGTGGAGAATTCGACTCGAGGTAGACACAAACAGTCTAACACGCGACCCGCGGAGTACTGACCAAAGCTTGCCTGCGCCGCGCCGCCCTTTTGCGAAGAACACGCGAAATCGACAAGGAGTAAAGTTTTGCAGACATGCCACTCGATTAAAATGATATTGACAAATGATAAGATGACAAATTATATATTTCATAGTTGATTGGTTTTATATTAGAAGTATGTTCATATGTATTCGACGTAGGCATATAACATGAAACTATTTACCATATAATAGTTGTTCACTATTTATAACGAGTAATTATAATAAGTATAATTGTATAGGGTCCACGTAACCACAATTATCTGCGGAAGGTGCGAGAGGCCGACACGAATAACTCGTAGACGTTGCACGGCTAACTGAGGAACTTCGGCGCATCGGTCATAAACGCGGCGATGCTCGAGTACATAGTATAAAAGTCCCCTACCGCGTTTGTCTGTCTCTCTGTTCGCGATAAACTCAAAAACTACTAAACGGATTTTCATGCTGTTTTCACCAGTGGATAAAGTGTTTAAATTTTTAAATGAGGAAGGTTTTGGTGTATAATTTGTCAAGGATTTTTTTTTATAATCAGGGCGCAACAACGTCTGCCGAGCCAGCTAGTTATTTATAAACTAAATTTAATAATAAAAAAGTTAATGTATAAACCTCCCACATACAAACTAACTAAAACGTATATCTAACAGTTGTCGAAAACTTAAATGGTAATATTTTCAGAATATCGTTTGTTAAATACTAACAAAATAAATAAACGGTGACAAAATAGTAAAACTTTTTAAGACAGAGACTTGTCAGCATACTTTTTTTTCCTTCTCCTAATTTGGAAACCAATCCTCTTCATTCGAGATTATTACTGTCATTATAAAATGGATTAATAATTCGTACATTCCAGTGATCGACTTCGAGTATTTTCAATGTTCTAACAAAGTAGTAGCGCCCTTTTAAGAGCATTGGCATATTGTATATTGTAATTCACTTTACTCGTGCATAAACATCATACAATACGCGAAATGCCACTAATATTACAAATAATCATAGTTTGTGAATTGTAATAAAAATTACTATGCACATGACATACTAAGATCCCATTAGAAACATGTTTTTTTTTTGTAAAATTGTATTATCATAAAATGAAACTAGAATCTTCAATTTCAAGAAAGTTTCAATCTCATTAAAACTATAACGTTTTTTATATATTCTCTGTTATCACCATCACTTGATGAATATATCAGGGTTAAGGGAAAAACAATATATATATAAATAAGGAAAGTACAATTTTTTCCAGGTTCGATTACGTCGAAAGTACATAACTTATCAGTATTAGACTATTCATCTGATGTTGAACTTTTTCGTAGATCCATCTACTTTATTTTTAGGCGACTTTTTTATTGGATTCATTTGACACATTGGCATCTTTTTCATATCCAAGGAAGCGGGCGGGAATTTGCTAGTGTATTTAAATACACTAGATTTTGTTCGCGGCTTCGCTTGCGTTAATATAGAGTTGGACATAACAGCTTTTCACTGAAAGAAAGTTACTCTATATCCTTTTCCATATCCCTGTATGTAAAATTACAAAAAATAGATTTCGCATTTCTAATGCTAGTTAGGATTATTTATTTATTTGTTTTAAGACAGCTAGCGACCAATATACTAAACATGAATCAACACTATATATGAACAATCTATAGGCACATTTACATTTAAAAGATGCCACAGCGTGCATGATATGGTAGACAATTTGAATCAGACTATTACAAAGATAAATAGATATAAGTTAACAATATCATAAAAATCACAAAAGAAATGTCACAAAATGAAAAGACAGTATAGAGACTCAGAAATACAATATCAATGAAAAAATATTATACAGTTATAATTTACAAATGAGCTAAAACTTATGTCCCATAGCAACAATATTGCCCTTTCATTGAAGATGCAGAACGAGTCACTAAAGATATCCATGATATTTTATTGAAGTTATACTTCTTTTAACGCGTTAGGGAAATTTGATAAGTAAATTTTTACGAAGAGCGCACACCGTCTCCAAAAACCGTACACCCTGAAATTAGCTATAGCCAACATTTTGTTTCTTTGTATTAAAACTTTCAATGTATTAAATACATTTTTTCTATTGTTAGTATCGTTTTTTCTACAAACGTAGAATAAGCCGAAAGATAAATTTTTTGAAAAGATCTTTATCTTATTACGTCAAAGAAGTATAACTTTTAACACGTATACATAAGTACACACACATTTTTTTAATGCTTGTAAACTACTTCTTTTTCATATAAATGTTATTTCTATATACTTTTACTATTAATACACTGATAATAAATAATAATAATAATAATAATAATAATAATAATAATACAGTCTGTATATTTATGTAGTCTTTGCTTACTGTATCTGTTAGGGTGGGTGTACTCGATCCGTTGTGAGCCCGGAAGCGTCCGCTGGCCCTTTACAAACCTTTGTTTCACCTGAAAGCCGCCTATTAACATATTTCATTATTGAGCCCTTTACCGCGTTGATTTTTTTATTTAGATTCAATCTGGAATGTTTATTGTTATGATTCGGGTGTTTTAGTTTATCAAGTTAAAATGCGTAGTTTATAATCTAGAATATAAACAGAAAAGTTTTATTACATCTAGATTAAACTGAATTTCTAGCTCAAGCTATAAGGACTTAGTAATAGAGTTCTCGGCCTTTAATAACCTAAATTCGAATTCACCTTTTCAGTGCTGGTTCGATTCAGTTCCGTCTTCTAAATGGCAATCTCTGCTCACGACCGTATTGGTAAATTCCGGTAAGTACACCAGCTCTCAAATACAGACACAGATATGTAGATGCTTAGAGAGAAATTTGTAACTAAAGGAAATATATTAATTACTATGTGATAAATAATATCATTATTCCATTATATTGTTATTTTATTTGTTTATATTTTACAAAACTAAACAATTTGTATATAACCAGTGTCATCTACATATCTATATATGAATAGGCAGAGGGGAAACGGTTTAAAACATCTCTATCCTCTTATTTCTCAGCCTATTTCTTAATTTCTTTTAGCTACTGACGAGTTTTACTATTATCAATATAAAATTGGAAAAGTTTTCTATTTCATTGCGGTCGAAGCTCAACCACTAGACGAGCACTCGTATAAATAAAATGTTAGAAGTCTATCGTTGTGCTCTCATCACTCAAAAACTACTGCATAGCTTTATATATATACATTATTTTACTTCTTAGATACTTGATACTAATCTTAAAAGAATAACACGACAGCTTAGTATATATAAATCAAGAACTGATAAAAATAAAAATCGATTGCGCAATGTATGTACGCGCATCAATTAAGAATAGCAGCACTGATTTGGCTAATTCTGTTCTTATTGTGCTTGTAATTGTCAGAACAAGGTTTGTATGAGAGAGAGAAAGAGTGAGAAAATGTTTGAAAAATCACACGGCAAGTGAACAAATTCAGTTAAAAAATCTTCATATAAAGAGTGAGTCAATGAGTGATACAGAAAACAATAGTATCTTAGTAAACCTTCAAAAGTATTAACAAATTCACTTTTGGTTATTTGGTTGCCATTTTATTTAATTACATAGAAAGTAAAGCATACATGTAAAGGGTAGTTTCGTGTCATTTTCTTCTACATTCATACGAAGCCGAGTCGGGCAACTAGTCATAAATAAAAGCCACTTAATACATGACTGAAATCCCGTCAAGAACTGTATCGTTAAATGTCGTTTCTTTGCAATCGGGTATTAGTGTGCAGTCCGGTGAAGCTGTTAAGACCTTGCTAGGTCAATAGCGTAGTCAGTTCGAGAAAAAAAAGGGTATTATTGTTTTTATTATTAACTTTATTTATTTTAGAATTATTCAATACACCTACACTTATTAAATCCATTTTCAGGGTCGTGGATTCGAGACTTACTTTTAACGTTTAAACGATAATTTATAGAATCATTAGACGTCAGATACTTATATTTAAATTGAATAATTTTCGTTCTTTTAGATAATACTAGCGGACCCGGCGGACGTTATCCCAACGTGATAATAAAAAAAACCTTGACAAATTATATATCTAAATCCTCCTCATGAATCACTTTATCTACTGGTGAAAATCGCATGGAAATCCGTTCAGTACTTTTTGAACTTATAGCGAACAGACAGACAAACAGGCAGACATGGCAGAGGACTTTGTTTTATAACATGTAGTGATTAAAACAGTAAACAAAGTTTATTTCTAAAAATCTCTCCATATTTTCTTAAAATAACTTCAAAGTGTGTTGTTTGTTATATGTGCGTATAAATTCTTCCAGACATCACCAAATAAATCTCGCAAAAGGCAAAGGTTATATGCAGTCCATTTTCTGTCCCGTAAAAGATATTTATGAAGTCCATTTAAAAAATCGTTATATTAAATCAACTGAACTCACCATAGTTTCCACCTTGTTACTCCATTGAAAAATATTTATTTCTATATATCTATCTCAGTTTTACTTGCAAGTGTGAGCGAGATCGTAGATAACGATTGCCTCGCAAAATGGCTTTTCATAGCGTGGACAATCAAAGGTACACCCGGTCGACGAAAGTTAGACTATACTGCCGAACTATAATATCAGAGAGCTGCTCTATTGGAGACGAAGTTGCGAGTGATTCTACATACAATTAGTTATAGATTGTTTGAGTTGTTTAGAGAAATATGTTTTGTGACCTAAGATTTAATTTATGAGTAATATTGGACTGTATAATTATTACAAAAACATAGAAAACCCAAAGATAAAACAAGATAGAAGAAGAGAAGAATTTCTTACTGGTTTTTCTTGATGACTTGGTTGTTTTCAGCGCTTTCTCAGGACCTAAACTGAAGTATTTGTGATTTAATTTGATTTTTATTTGATGGTGTGGGTCAGTGTTTTTTAACCATTTTCATGACACGGCCTTCCTGTTTCTAGCTTGTTTTTTATATTAGAAATATCAAATCTTTTACAATTTTTTTATCTACTTTCATTATTAATTATCGATTAAATAGATAATTAAATCAGTGAAACATGAATGTGAGTCATAAGTATCTTATTTATTTTTGTTAATTTGCATTGAATTATTTTCAATTATATTTCCTTAATAAAAATATTTTTTTTATTTTTTTCTTTTTTACTAAGGCTTCGATTATTGATTGAGAAGATCCTATAGTATTTCCGAAGTAGAAACGACGAAGCCATAATAACTTCATGGTAATTCCCAGCTCAGTTTGAACAGAACGTTCTATGTTGGACCGTCTCTCGGTCGGTGTGTTCTCTTCCCAAAATACAAGTCATTTAAATATATTATGAAGAGATTTTTGAGCTGCCATAACGGTCTGTTATGCCACAGCGATCTGTTATGGATCTCTCGATGGTCGCAGTTGTTGTTATTTGACGGTGAAGATCAGATACTGTACCGTAAATTTTTCGACTTACAATAGAACGAAGACCGTTTCTGAATAACTAAGTGTAGGAGACTGAATGTTGCAATATTTTAACAACTCATAAAATAATATTAATTTTAAATTGGAATGCAAATATTGTACAACGAACATAATAAATTGGCATCACTTTTGCTCTTTAGTGTATCGTCGGCACTTCAAATAATTACATCCCTTTCCTGAATCTATGGCATCGTTTTAAAGTAGACTTCACTAGCAATAGTCCGAAATTTCGTTCATATGCGTTAAAATACGAAAATAAATAAGAATTAAATATAGCCTATTTAGATCGAGGATAATGTACCTTCCTAATAGTCTGAGAATTAATAAAAGCAAATTTGTAATCTCGGATATTACCTACAAATGTTGAAACTTTATCGCATACTACTACTACTATAACTGTAAAGTTATAGTATAGATAAATGAAGGTACTCGTGACTTCCTATAAGTTAATAGCTTAATAAATCAATAGAACTCAGACTAAAAAGATTTCTCTTCATGCATGTAAATAGTTTATGTGTATTTCTTTTCGATGTTATTTCTGAATAGTAAAATTGTATTGATTATTAGAGAAGTATGATGAATAGAGACTTCTTAAAAAATACCACGATAAAACTAAAAGTCGACAATAACTATTAAACAAAAATATAAAGAAAATTAGTTAACGAACAGAGAAGAAATAGGTACTAAACTTATTTATATTCGACTACTTATTGATAAGTTTTATAAATAGGAATCACATGATGGTTCATTTGTTTCATTATTCCAATTTCAGTCCTCGTTTTACTCCATTTTTCTCCACAAAAATAATCACAAATTCGTATCGTTTAAAATGTTCGTACCCTCGACGTAAAAGTTCACGAGTTTTCGAATCATTAAAAAGAGTTATGTGAGAGCGAAGTGCTGTCCATTTTACAGGCAGCGAACGTGACGTCCCCGCCATCACACGTGGAGATATACACAAAGCTATATTATATATGTATATATGTTATGGACCAAGTGCTTAATGAGGGCATTATTTATATTGCTCGAGCAAAATAATTGTCATTTCAATTGGGCTATATAATTAATTCGTATAGTTGAGACCAAAGCGCATCACAAAACTATTCCTCCCTTATTTGTTCCCGACACATTCCGTTAATGCGTTATTTTTTCATTCATTCTAAATTTGAACACCAATTTCGAGAATCGATTTTCTAAACCATTTATCCTTAAAACTTACAAGAATAATACTTTTTACTACAACCCAAATGGAAGTATGAAATCAAAATCAAAATATTCTTTATTCAATTTAGGCCCTGAGAAGGCGCTTATGAACGTCAAAGCTACCACCGTTTTATATAATGAGCTCGCATCCAAGCACATCTCATTAGACATAAATGGCCATAGAGCTTTTAAATTCAAAAGGACATTTAAACACATTTTATATCAATGACTATTTAACCAACATTTAGTAAATCATATTTCAATATTCTTGATGATATTTTCCGTACTATACTTTTCTCTCGTACTAAAGACGTGTCATCATTAAAATTACAATAGCTTTTGAAAGACCGAACCGATTTTAATGAAACAAAGACTAAACGTTACACGATATGCTTTACGATTATAAAATATTTTATCATGAATGCAGTACTTTAGCCGTGATGAGAGTTCAAACAAACAGACAGACAGACATTTCTAAAAATGTTTGAAATGTACTTTATTACTTAGTCCTAGACACCTGCAACATTTTTTTTATAAAAATATAAAAAGTATAGACACGTGAGATTTACATTCTAGTTATATGTATATCTATAGATGAAGTCTTTTTATTTTATCATTTATTCTTATTCTATTTTTTTTATTTATCAAGTATTTCTCAATATTTTACTGTTATATAATTTTAATTTCTCATTATTATTAATAGTGTTAAAGTTGTATGGATGTGATAAAGCGTAGTAGGTTTTCAGTCTAGTTTACTCCTTTTTATTATTGTTAATATAATATTATTCATCGGATTGTTGACTGTTACATTGTCCGCATTTGTAAGTAAATAAATAAATACGTAATATAGTTAGTATACGTATATTTTGAATATAGGCATATATTGAACTTTATCCAATGTGTTACAATTCTGCCCAATACGTTTTTTTTTTCATTATATCGGAAAACTTATTGAGCTGTCACCACTAAATTAAAGGTCTAAAAAAGGCGATACTTCTTGAAAACCATTTAAAATAGTCTGCTTCCAATTGCTTTATACTTCCGCGTTTAATATAATTTCAAAAAACAGGAAAAATTCAAGGCAAGAGTAGAAGAGTAACATCAAACAAAAATGACCGAACTATCTCTGTTTTATTGTTATACCCATAAAACGTATCGTCTCTTTGTTAGTTTATCCGTCTAAATTCTATTATAATTCATAATTATATCCTTTGGCCAATCCAAAAATATGAGCTGTGTTTACATTCATTTAAAGATATAAAATCTTTATTCTTTTAGTTTTATTAATTTGTATAGCGATATCCTCTATAAATATGCAACAATTACGTACAGTGAATAACCGTGGGCACAGATAATAAAGCACACTGAAACTCATAATTTGGTTCAGTCCACAGAGTACAATTAATACATACATAGAAGAAATCCGCGCACTCAAATTTATCGTTTATGTAGGCGGTATTTTCTTTATTTAGACACCATGTTGTTAAGTCTGGCAACGTCGCAATTTGATCAGTGCATGAGACAATTTGTCAATTACAATGCACGTAGGATAAACGTATTCACGCGCGACGTTGCCAAATCACAATATAACTGTATGATTTGTAAACACAAGGGTGTGGTACAGTTCAATACAACATGCAATAAAGCATAGAATTAATGCTGCAATTGTGTAGTGAAAGAAAGAGCGCTGAACCGTTGTTGAAGTACTCAGTTTTACTGCAGCACGTAGCTGAATGCGGGTGTTGTTGTTGGACATTTCTAATCAGCTATGTGTATGTTTTCTTTATTCGTATTGTGGAAGTGATGTCTTTCTCCAATAAAAACTTTTTATTTCTCTCTTTCTTCTTCTTACTTACAAATTATTTAGGTATAGACGCAGTTCAACCTTTTTCTTCGCGTCATTAGTATACACAACCTCACGCCGCATCACACGGCTCACTCACACTATAGTTGTCATGGTTTAGCGTACTTGCTACCATAATACGTAGTCAACAAAATGGAAAAGATTTTTTCAGACCTAATTCAATATTTCTAAAGGTTAACGTTCAAAAAACTAAAATTAATTGGGCTATATAATATGTAACAGAAAGTAAGATAAATAACAAGAACATATTATGATACGAAATAGACAATAGCCCTATTTGTTTGTTTAGAGGCAACGGGGCGAAGATCATAAACGTACACCTATATTGACCTCGACCGGACATTCTAACAAAAATTATAAATGAGAAAGAGTTTGTTTGTTCCGATTTCACGCCCTAACTACTCAACCGATCATCATTTCATCTAGTAAAAAATATACTGTTCCCGACGGATAGGTCAAGTCTACATTAACACGAGTGAAGTCACGGGGAAAAGCTAGTCAAAGATAAAACTCTACGAAATCTAGAAGGTTACCAGTAACTATGGCAATGATCCTCATCCAGGATACAACAGAACGGATACATTTCATTAAAATATATATATATTTTTATATTTACATTGTTTGCTGTTTACAAATACTCCGATAGTGGTGTACTGAGATAGTTACATGAATGGATATACCTCTATATTATTGTATACTCACCCACAGGAACGTCGTCACGTTGCATTGGAGAGGTCACAAAATATATAGCACAGATTATTCATTTCGTGATATATTCACCTCTTCTACAGTTTTCATAGAGGTCGTATGTCACGTCTACATACACTTTACCAATGAAAACACGACGTGGGTCTGGCATTTAGGACAGAATAAAAAACGTGTGTGGTCAACTGAACCCCTTGTCAGAAATGAAATACATTAACGTAAAGTAAGGAATAAAATAAAAGATCTCATTTAATATTTTAGAAAAAATAAATTATAGCAAAACATGCTAAATAAAAATAAATTTTAATGAAATTTCCCACGCGTTCAGCATTGTGGTTATACAACTGACAGCATACGTTGCTCGTCTACTTCAATTTCGATAATTACACGCACACACTACATACAATAGAAAGGGATAAAGAAAGAGAAAGTCGCATGGAGGAAGCATAACGCTATTTCCTTACGTGACGATTTCTATCAGTTAACTCATACCGCAAACTGCTTTGAAAAACTTCGTTTAAATAAAAATATATCTTGCTTACCTGAACACCAACACAAATCAAACACTAAAATATATATTGTAATATATTTCTTTTTATTTTTGTAATATATTCCTATAGACGATAGGTATTAGGTACATATTTTAGAATTAGTCTTTTTTTATATTTAGTTACATATTTATTATAATTGATTATATTTATGTATATGAGTGCTCGTCCAGTGGTTGAACTTCGACCATTAAGAAGAACTTTTTCTAATATTTTTATTGACAATACTAAAACTCGTCAATAGCTCTTAAAAAAAAGAATGAAGAAAATCGAATGAGAAACTGACGAGAGTGATGTTCTTAACTGCTTCCAGACTGCCGATTTATAAGTAGATTTAGATTGGCTCCAGTAATATCTTTTTTTACACAATACCGCTTCACGTACGTCATTTTATGAGTATTAAAAGTATTAATGTAAAGATACAAACTTTATCTTTCTATCATGATAATGTAAATTCGTAATACAAAAATAGATAGACATTACATTGCAAATTTTTATATTATTGGCCAATAAAGTTGATTCTAATTTATGTAAAAATAAAACATATTGTGAGTGAGCGATCTAGTAGACCTTTAGACTAGCTGTGTGTAGTGGAATCAAATATATTGGAAGCATACTGCTAGCTTCTATTCCATATCCATTCGTCCACAGTCAGTCGTTGAAATTGGATGCACGTACGCTGATGCATGTTTCCGATTACTACGGAAACTCATTCGTTCGTCACATGTGTTTAAACTCTTATTTATAAAAATACAAATAGATAAAATTGAATTGTCTGTAAGGTCAAAATAACAGCTTTGTACTAAAAGTGGATTAAATTGTTATACACTACTAGCGAGCCCGGCAATCGTTAGCCCGCCCTGATTTAAAAAAAAATCTTTACAAATTACCAAATAATACACCAAAACTTCCTCAAGAATCAATTTATCTACTGGTGAAAACCGCATGAAAATCCGTTCAGTAGTTTTTGAGTTTATCGCGAACAGACAGACAGACGTGGTAGGGATTTTGTTTTATACTATGTAAATGATAATGGTACTTATAATAATTGTTAAAATTTTTGTCTGTCTGTTTACTCCAGCTAATCCCAGAAACGAATCCGAAACCAATGTTGATGCGACTTTCATTGGTATTTACTTATGTTGTGAGTAAAAAACCCAGGCTAATTTTATTTTAGAAAAAAGCATCCGTGTAAATATAATAAACTAAAAAAATAATGATCAGTAACAGGTAAGTCACATGCGTACTTTTTTTACACTGAACAAAACTATTTTGCTAAATTCCACGCGGACGAAGTTGTACCTAACAGCTAGTTGTAATAATTAAAAGCTAGCACACACACGTACATATATTTAATCTTAAATTCGATTCTATAAGTTAATCTTTATAATTATCCCAACATATGAAAACATGCGAGTTACAAACGTGTACCTTGCTAGGTCGAAGCGAGGTGAGTTCGAAAAAAAAAAATCAGACGTGTACCTGTAGTAATACGAAAAGCTCGCAATTGCCTTTAAAATAAATATTACGAGAAAAATCTCACTTGACGTAGCGCTAAAATGGATTGTAATTGCAAATACCATTTGTAACAGACATTTACAAGACACTTTTGTTAACTTAGATATATTGCTTGTCCCGGTACAGAGCTGGTATGTTCAGAAATGTAAGAACTAAGGTAAACGTAATTTGTACCACAAAAAAAGATGCAAAAACTATGTATATATATTTTTGCTAGTTCATTTTTATTTCAGACTAAAGGAACAGAGGATTTTATTCTAAACTTTATTATTGGCACGTTATTTTACATATTTACATGGCAATAAAAACGCGGTCTCTTCGTTTGCGAGGCGAACGTCTTGATACTCTAATTATACTATTTCTTTCATGATATAAAAATAAATACTTACTTATTAAGTCGGAAACCACTAAATGGAATGAATAGTAACTCTTTTAAATCATACATTTATTTTTGATTAGTGTTATCACCATGTTTTGTTGCATTCATTGGAACATGTTACTAGTTTTGATATATAATACTAGCCTCTGCCCACGACTTCGTTCGCGTGAAATAGTTACTTTGAGCTAACGCTAACGCGCAGCGGAAACATTAAAGAGGTAAAAATCCCAAATTTTGAAATATTCTTCATTGGTGCTCCGCTCCTATTGGTCTTAGCGTGATGATATATAGCCTATAACCTACCTCGATAAATGAGCTATATAGCACTGAAAGAATTTTTCAAATCGGACCAGTAGTTCACGAGATTACCCCTACAACGTCACAACGTCACAAACTTTACCTCTTTATAATATTAGTATATATAAACATGTTACAAAATTATTTCCAATACATTTTGTTGCTATATTTCACGTAAATGATTAAATTATACTAACCAATGTACATAACACGCATCGATATAATTTCCGCTGAAAGCCAATTGTTGTATTTTTTTCCACAGCGACGTCGTAGCTCCAAGAAGCCATTCGATTGTATGGCGATATTAAAAACGCTTCTCGCGTTGGCAGGAAGCTAGCAAACGAGGATTGATTAGCTGTCACAGCGCGTCGCGGTTTGCAATGGAGCCGTGACAAAGGCATTATGAAAACCCAATAATAACATCCACAGACGAAGAATAGAAGGAAAATATTCCTATTGACATGTAGAAATGTATTCTTCACGTTCATCCGAAATTAAATAATGATATTGAAAATACTTGAAATGGGATATAAACTTTACTATACTAAAACGAAAGAATACAAAGAATTATTTAGTACGAGATTTTATACTACTACGCCCTATTTGAAAAGAATAAGTAAGCGAGTATAATCGCATATTAAAGTCGTTTGATAATTAAGTACGTGTTTCGTTTTTAGTATTTTTTTATCTAAACGTACTATTACTATTGTACTATAGTAATATTTATAACATATCATTTTTTAAATGGCACATCGTTCTCCAGGACAAAATATCATTAAATTTAGCTGCGATTAATTTTGTATTTATTTTGTGTTCCTATTCAAAAAGTTTATTCTACGTTAGTTTTGTTTCCAATTTTTTATTTGTAATCTATTACGTATTATAAAAATGAAGTGTGAGTATGTAACATTAAAATAACAACTTTTGTGATGAATGAATATGACTACAAATGACCAAAAAAATTTTTATTGTATTTCGTCTTTATTTTTGTGTTATTATATTTTGTCTTTTCGTTTGTTTGTTCCGAGTAATCTCCAAAATGGCTGGACCTATTTTAACGGGAATTTTACTGGCAGATAACCGAAATTATAGCGGTTGACACATTCTATTTTATTTGTCCGCGGCTTTTTCTGCATTGCTATTTCCAAAAAGGTTGAACCGCTTTTTTGGGATGTTCACTGGTAGATAGCAGACCTCATAAAAAATAACATTACATATCCGAATACCAAGAAAAAGTACTTTCATTTTTCTGGTTAACATATAGCCCATGGCACTCACAAAGAACGTGGATTTTCTATTGATAAATGAAATTTTCAAAATCAGTTTAGTAGTTCCTGAGCTTACCCCCTAGAACGTCACAAACTCACGAACTTTACACCTCTTTATAATATTACTATCAAGTAATTAAGTGTAGATAAATACTGCTACGATAAAACGGAGTGCTACACCGTAGCAAATGGCTACGCTACTCCGTTACGTTTACTAACTTCATTTTGTCCTTTTTTAAGTAGTCCGGTGAAGCTGTTCAGACCTTGCTAGGTCAACAGCGTAGTCAGTTCGAGAAAAAAAGTATTTTTTATGTACTTGAAAATTGTAAATACTATATATTTTGCATATATATTTTTTTTATATATAGGAGGCAAACGTACAAGTGGGTCACCTGATGTTAAGTTATCACCACCGTCCATAGACACTTGCATCACCAGGGAAGTCGCAAGTGCGTTGCCAGCCTGTATTTAAGGGAAGAGGGATGGGGAAGGGAGGTGGGTCTCCGGCGCTCTCACTGACCGAACGAAACGCAACAATGTAAGGCACTGTTACTTCACGTCGGTTTTCTGTGAGAGGGTGGTACTACCCCCCGGGCGAGCCGACCAATTCATGCTGAAACCAATATAGCTTCAGCGTGGCTCTACCACCACTAGTTTGTTATCAACTTCACTCTGTAATGGATGTTGTCTATTGCTTATGTATATTATTCGTTTCTTTTCTTTCTTTGTTTCCGTTATATCATGTATGTTTCCGTGCGAGTATCGAAATTCGAACAGATAAAGTTCGTGTGCTACCACCTCACTATTGAACTCGCGGAAATTCCAATGAAAACTAATTTCAATTTATATATTGGTATAATTTACAATTCTCTACTTCCTAAAATAGTAAATGAGACTCCTTGCGTCCATTACTTACTTTAAGTAAATTCGTTCCTGATTAAAGGTTCTCTGACAACATATATTTTTTATTGTTTACTATTTTTAATTCTATTTTAGGAAAACATTAATTATTAACATATTCACTAAATATATTCAGAACAACAGATTTCTGCTCATGACATTGCAAAATCAAACCTATTCTTTTTTACGTTGTTTTTAAACTTTTCGTAACGTGTCGTGAGTGTGGCATTAAAAAGGTTAATAACTATTATTAAAAGAGAATAAAATTTCTATCATAGATGGCTAAGACCTACGTTCTGTATTCATTGATTTCGTGTTTGGTGCCATGGCATACGACTTCTATGTACATTTTGGTAGAGATGAATATACCAATAGATTAATAAACTGTGCTATGTACATTATACGTTCACTTACGCGGCAACGTTCTTATAGGTAAAGATAGAAAAATATGCGAGCATTACAATTCATGTAACTATCTCAGTACCCCACTAAGGCAACGTTTATAAATACCAAGTAAAGTGGCTATAAAAAGCAAATTATTTTTTAAATAAGGCATATCCATTCTTTAAAACGCTTTTATAAGATAATTGAAGAAATGAGATAATTCATTCAAATAATTCACGTGGTTCTAATTGATTATTAAGAACATTTTTATTAGAACAAAGTAGTAAGCATCATCAAGTTAAAGAAAATGTGTGTAGTTCACACACGCTAGAGGTGACACTTTAAAAAACTGTTCTCCAATACCCGAAAGTAAGAGAGGCACTGCTCTCACTCTACGCGACACAGTGTTTACCCCAACCACTGCATCGTCACACAAAAAGGTTGCGGATCAGAATTTGAAAACCTCACCATAAGAAGTGTCAATTCAAACATAACATAAATGAAATATAAAATTGATTCATATGATATGAAATTAAATACATGCCCCAACTTACGCAACACTTGTCAGTGGGGCAACTTCTGGCATACGGCGACAGAGGGGTACCAGGAATCAGAACCCGGGGGGTGGCCCTCTTCATGGACAACAACTACGAAACCCTCGGCATAAGCTTCTGCATAGTAAGCTCCCGAAATCGTATTGCGGTCTCGCCCGGTCTTGCCAAGCTGATAAACGGGAGCACATCCAGAATAGCAATGAAGCGAAAAACCTTTGACGCTTTGCCAGTGACCATGGTTGCGGGTCTCACATGCAGGCTAGTGCGAATCAAAAACAAGATTATAGCACTGCTTGCATGGGCGAACAAAACGCCATTCTCACAGGCATGTATATTGCTATCCCGAATCGGTGACGTGGGATCAAGCGAACATATAACATCTCGCAGGATTAGTGTCGACGCTATGGCAGTCACATACGAGAAGGGCGAGGTAGCCGATTTACTGGGCTGCATAAACGCATCGAAGTACCATGAAATAGTTGCCTACGAGGACAGAGGCGCTTGTCTGGACTTCTTACTGCACAAAAAGACTCCCGGGAAAAACCCTACTTACAACACAGATAAACCTATTTTCGACCTCGGGAACCCTGAGCAAAGCGGAGCCGAACGCTTACAAGCAAAAATAACAGCCGAACGAGCAGAGGCCGCAAATACATCCGCAGAAGGAAAACCCGACAGAGGTTCATCCTCAGCAATAACACAAATAATGATGTCCCAAACCCATAGACATACCAGAAATACACAACAGGAAGCGATAAACCGTCTTCGGAGGAGAGTCCCAAAGGCAAAATTTAAACCGCAGTCACAGAAAACCAGAGCGGACATGGGGCAAGTCATCCCACCCGTCCAAATTCCTGTCACGGGACCACTGGATCATATGGAAAATGCTATACTCGAGTTCAAAGCCATACTCGAAGCCACGATTAAAGTCAACACACTGACGTGTACACAAATCCTAGAGGCCCACCATCTGGGAATCGTGGACTTGAGAGATGCTAGACTAGAGGAAGCGGAAGCGGCCATCTATAACAACGACACTGCCCAAGTCATAGCAGGAGTAATGACGGGCAGCTACATGACCGCTTACAATTCCACCAGCGGTTTCGTACTAGGGAAAGAAAATGAGACACGAGAAACAACTCAACCTCAGAAGTTCGAAGCGCCCCCGGAGGATCCAATCGTAGTAGTCGCTCGGTGCACAAGAATCATGCTTGAAGAAAAGATTCTCGAGAGGGTAAAAACCACCTCGAGGGTTCTAAATCTAGCAGTGGCGGAAAGCACTAAGTCGACACCCGAGATCAAATGGACGAACGGGGTCCCAGGCTGTGGAAAGACTACGTGGTTAATTAAAAACTTCGATGTGGAGAGGGACGCTGTGGCGACCACCACAACCGAGGCGGCAAAAGACTTACAGGAGAAACTGGTGCAGGCACACGGCAAAAAAGCCGAAAAGCGGGTGCGCACCATGGCGTCCATATTAGTAAATGGTTTCAGAGAGCACGATAAGCGTCCAAGGTTAATCGTGGATGAAGCTCTCATGAACCATTTCGGGTCCATCCTGACTGCCGGCCGGCTGGCGGAAGCAAGCGAAATTCTCCTCATCGGAGATTTCAACCAACTACCCTACATTGATCGAGAAAACTTATTTCGGATGGTTTACAGCAGACCAACGGCCGTAGCTGGTATTGACCAACAGCTCACTTGCACATACAGGAACCCGATGGATGTAGCCTATGCGCTGAGTCAAGTATACGACGGTATATACTCACCGAAACCGATAGTGAGATCTCTGAGCATCAGGGGCTATCAGGGCGAACAAATATCCTCCCATACCCCCGACACTCTCTTCCTGGTACACACACAAGAAGAGAAAAAAGCCCTGATAAACAAGGGCTACGGGGTAGGGGAAGGATCGCGCGTTCTGACAGTCCACGAATCCCAGGGATTGACCTTCAAATCGGTGGTGATCCTGCAAACAAAGAGCAGAAGGATGCAAATCCACGATAGTGTTTCACATGCTATAGTGGCAGTATCCAGACACACCCACACCTGTGTCTACTATACCGACGTGACTGATGACGCGGTTAGTAGGTTTATCCGTCGGGCCATGGACGCTCCGGCGCGGCATATTGTGGAATATAATTTAAAGATGGCGATAGAGGACCGGAATGAAACTGCCATAAAGGCAATAACGTCTTTATATAAATAAATAAAAAAAAAAAAAAACCAATAACAATAAAAATAAATATATAAAAAAACACCCAATAGATGCTCACAGATACGATTTTTAACTTAACTTACACTTAAAAAACTATAGCAAAAAAATGGTGCGGACCGAGAGTCTGCAGAAAAAAAAAAAAAAAAAAAAAAAAAAAAAAATTAAATACATTTCAAAAACACCGAAAACGCTACTGGCATACTATCACGGGTTGAGTCATTATGTAATAGCATTATTTCCCGGAAGGGGTGGCCCGCGACCTGGCAGCGACCCTGAAACACTACCTTTTGTTTTCACATGATTCATTCTGATTCAGCGTATTTCTTGAACATTACGTGTATTCTCAATAATCTATCATACAGGTATGTATTCAAACTAAATTTCAAGACTCATTATAATGTACACAAACCAAAATCTTATTGGAAATAATTCTGCTTAATATCTAACTACCTAAAAGCATGGATTTATGGAAAGGATAAGCTTAAAACGTTCTTTTCTTTGGCAATAAATCTTCTAGTAGATTACACTGTCATTGTCAAGTAGGTAATAATATTACAAGTTCCTTGTGATCATTTCAATGAACTAACAAAATGGTGACCGTCTTGTTAGAACTTTCCAGGGAGTTTTTGTGGCAAGTCAGAATCCGTGCACAATAACCAAACTATATTACGTAAAACACCACCAATATTACATAATATAAAGCCAAATAAAACAAGATTATGAATAAAATATAAAATCCACTACATGACATTCTACGATACCGCACAAAAACCTCAGTTTTGACAAAAACGTTTTTTAGGTATATTAAAAATTCCATAATCCACTATTCCACAATAGGAGCGTTCGTTGGATGAAGCCCCTCTGGAACTGGATCGTCCATGACTATTAATGAATTGATAATATTTTTCATGAAAAAATTTACTATAGACTTATCAAGTAACTCTGTTTATATTATGATAATTAACATGTTTTATACCTATTAATTATGATGAAAAAGATGAAATCAAATCTAAAACTCTTTATTCAGTTTAGGCCCTAATAAGGCGCTTATGAACGTCAAAACTAACACCGGTTTGGAAAACAACCCAGTCATCGAGAAGAACCGGCAAAAAACTCGACCCGACATCTTTTAACATATAAACTTCTAATACATTATACGTTACAATCGTTTTTAGTGGATACACAGAGGAGTCAATTCCAGACATCACCATCGTTCACATATTGATCCACTCTATAACAGCCTTTTGACACCAAACCCGCTATGTTAAACTATAATACTGTTATAAATTTCATATGTAGAGTTGAGTAACTTTTTCTAATCAAAACATTAAGAAGTGAGGTCACTTAGTATCTAGAAGGTAGCATGAAACATTTGTTATTTAATAATAATAAATTTGTTGTAAGTTTATAAACAACAAACCATCTGCAACTCCTTAGAAGCCAATTGATTTACAAAATTATTTACATGTCTATTTACATAATTTCTAATAGACAATATTGAAAATTCTGCATCTGGGGCAAAGCGAGAGTAAATATTATTTAATTCCCATCGTAATTAATTCCATTAAAATGATTACCA
This sequence comes from Antheraea yamamai, assembly GCA_036509395.1. Taxonomy (NCBI): domain Eukaryota; kingdom Metazoa; phylum Arthropoda; class Insecta; order Lepidoptera; family Saturniidae; genus Antheraea; species Antheraea yamamai. The sequence continues at coordinate 4,100,587 of AP028440.1, forward strand.
ACATTTCCGACGTTTTCTAAATTAAATTAAATAATATTTATGGGGGTTTGGAGTATTAGTGTAGTGTGTACTCAACACCTTTTTTGTTAAATACATTATTTTTTAATATTTGTACTCATAAATACATAGGCAGCCATACACACAGACTTTTACGAGTTTATTTTTATTTGTTTTTAGTGTGATATGTATCACACTATGTCTTTGAAAGAAATGAATAATATTTAACCCCTAAACATTATACTGAATACAGCACAGGTGACCGTCAATGACAAAGAAAGCTTTTAGTCGGAACCCAGGATGAATAATAAATTGCTATGGTATACGATCGCAACTGTTACTGACAAAATATGAACTCAATATCGATAATAAGAAATGTTTATCATACATGCTTTATAATTTCCTTGCGTTAATGGATTTCGACAATGTCAATTCAAGTGTTTCACAGTAATCGCCATGACTCAGTATTCATACTACCTGATACCCGTAACTTTGCGTGGATTATTATCAGCTTTCTGGCTGACTTGACTGGCTTGGTGGTGCAACTTTTTCTAAGTCCGTCCCCTAGAATCTTCGAGTTGAAAATCTGTCGCCAAGGACCTAAAAGTATGTTCTGGCAGCTCCACTTGACTCTCAGTGCCCCCTCTATGTTTAGTTAGTATGTTCACCATCTTCAACTACCTTTTCATTTTACATCAGGTGAGATCGTGATCAAACGCTATAATTTTTAAAATATAATAATGTCCTCGGTGGCTACTACAGCTAGCAGCTCGACCTCCAGTTAATTTGTATGGCTGATTCTCCACCTCGAGCCCTGTTGAGCTCACTGTTCGAGTCATCGACCGACCGACGAGCAGTTAACGACTTACCGACCTATAATAACCTTTTGTTGTCTTTTATATTTACTTTCTTTTCTTTTAAGAGTATATTTATTTATTTATTTATTTTATATAATATATTAACAATAATACCTAGATTTTCCCACATCTGACAATTTTTTTTCAATTACCTACTTAACCGGGTGAGACGAGTTCACATTGTTTGTTTTTTTTACGTCATAATTAATTGGATCTTTGTTGTTATTTATTAAATATGTTACCCTGCTACTGAGTTGTATTTTTTACACCCTAAGGGTTTGCAGGGTCACAGTTTCAAAATAAAGAAATGACATTAAACGTGATAGAATCTTTGTAAGATGAAGACATCGTGACAGCAATTTTGCGACAAGACAAGAGCGCTTGTACAGTGTTCTGGTGAAAAACATATGGAAGACATCACCCACTGGTATACGAGGTACGTATGGTATACTCAAACGAGTTCCTGTAATATTCTACCAACCCTAGAAAAAGGAACACGTATAATTAAAACACAAATCATAGATAAGTAAAAAAGTTTGTAGCGTGCCTTTAGCGAGGTACTTCTCACTTGTTTTTTCTTAAGGGTGATTTGTGAACAGAAGCTCATAGATGAACAAGAACACTATTTGACGCTCCTTTTTCTTCTGATTCCAAATATATATGAAACTCGGTATTATAAAAACCACAGATGCGCCCCTTTTTCTTTGTACCGCAGAATTGTACTAGCTTGTAGGTAAATGGCCTTGTTTGTTACTGCATTCGTTTTTATAGATGGTTCATAACATAAAAGGAAATACGTAGATTGAAAAAGTTATACCTTTAGAATTCTCTTTATAATAATTATACTTCTCTTAATGACTTATCTGAAAACACAGGTCGGCGGTTCTTTTCATCGAAACAAACGAAGCAAAAAGCACGTGGCATTTAAAATAGCCTTCCTCTCCTTTTTCTTTTTAACACGTGAGGCATTTCACGTGATGCGGTCAACGAAAACAAAGTGCGGTTTTGAAATTCGTCCACATTCAGTCTAATAGCACTTTTATTTGTTATGAATGTAAACATACTATTTTGTTTTCTAAAGAATAAACATTTAAAAATTGGATTTCAGTTTTTAGCGGGATTTTGGTCTGTCATGTAGTGAATTTTATATTTTATTCATAATCTTGTGTTACTTGACTCTATATTGTGTAAAATTGGTGTTTTATATAATATAGTTTGTTTATTGTGCATAAGTGAAGTGAATGGAAAATAATACCACGGACCAAGAACTCTGAGATGCCACAAAAACTCCACGGAAAGTTCTACCAAGATGGCCCTGCCATCTTGTTAGTTCATTGAAATTAAATCAACAAACTTGTAATATCGATACTTACATGACAATGGCAGTCTACTAGAAGACTGGTTGTCAAAAATGGAATGGAAGAAGAACTTGTAATACTATTAACTACTCGACAATGACAGTAATGGTCTAAAAGATTGGTTGCTAAAAATGAAGTAAAAAAAAATTAGATTTTTCGGAAGTAGTTTTTTAAATTGAACAAATTTATAATATAACGTTAAACGTAGTCATCATGTATACAGGAAATTTATTACTCTTTTGAAAAATAAATTCAAATTTGACAAAATTTTTTAAAGTAAAAACTTCTTTAGGCGCATTGAGCGGTATTTTCGTCAGGAGATAAATTTATAATTTTGGCGTCATGACATGCTACATAAGTATGACCGGCCGTATTGCGTGTGCGTCAGACTAGCGACGCGTAGTATAGAGACTTACATGTAATATTGATATTTTGCAGTATATGTTTGATTGATTAATAGATTTTATTAAAAATGTATATAATTATTGCTCCGAGTGCCAATAGATCTGAAAGCCACACTAACGCTAATAATTTCAATAAACAAATTCTAAAATTTAAATATGGCCACTAACACTATAATTAATATAAAAATTCAAAAGTGAGCATATGTATTTAATTGTGTTGAGTTTTTTCTTCTTTCGTCATTTCTTATGACTATTATGACTTTTTGTAACAAAATTCGATGTCCAAGCGATTACGTGTACTGCTTAGTCATGACCACAATTCGAAAACGAAATTTTGTATGAGAAGTTCTAGTGAGATCAGCTGAATTCTACAATACAAATAATGTAGGCTCTTGAAAAGATATAGTATAACAAAGAATGTTTTAAAAAGATAGCATCACAATCAAATCTACTAGTATTTTCTTCAAAACGTAAAACATTCTAACCTCGTTCCCCTCGTATCAATGCAAACTTACGCAGCGTCGAATACAAATAATAAGAAATGCAAGTTATATAAAAAATGTATTGGCACGTTCCTTTAATATACTTCTCAGTACGGTCGGAACAAAGTACTTGTACTCCTGGCGGGTTGCCAGTACATTCTTTTGAAACAAATTATTTCTTCTACTCCCACAAACATTGAGAAGGATGTATTAAGCAATGATGTGTCAGTTGATACCTTATTTGGACACAGCGTCGATTCGAATCCTTGCGGCTGAATTGGAACATGTCGATGAAATCATAACATGCTGGTAAGGCTTTTCTTAAATCCGCCTGGGTATCTACCACCCTAAAATAAAATTAAAGTACTTATTGGTGTATTCCGGCAGCTGCATTTGAGAGAAACTCTCCCTCCAAATTTAGTGTTTTACAATCTTAGACCACAATCTCACTGAACATGAAATGAAATTGTGACCAAACACTAAAACCAATAAAGTATTTAAAAAATACATATATAACACACGTACACGCAATATTTATTACTATGTAACACCGTCCTTATGTATATCGAATGCGACACACGGACCGCCAACAATGTAAGGTGCTGACTCAAGAAAATCGATTTTGTCACCACCGTGAAAACCGATTCTAATTCTAAAAACTTCGCACTCGCTTTGAATTTCAAGTAACACTATGCCATCACACTTTGATCAGTGTTCAGGAATCTTAGATTAAGTCTTAGGGTTGAAATCTATAGATAAATCATTCAGACTTATCTCAGCCTCGAGTCCAGAATTTAGAAATTTATAGTTGCAAGCTTAGCATTCACTTAGCTTGTGCTGTGTGAGCTAAGTTCAAGTCATCAAATTCAACGACTTACGAAAAACTTGGATATTACTCATGCGAATAAATAAAAGTATACAAAATAAATTCGAAACCTAAGATGGCGTTGAGTAACTACTTAGCGGAGTTTAAGCTGAGCTACGGATAAGATAAGACTGAGTACGCTTTATAGATTTCACTATCAGATTTTTTAGGTTAAGTTATCATTATAAATATTGCAAGCCGCGTATCACGAATGGATCAAGGGTCGCGCAAATAAGGATCATAATACCAGTTTTCTCAAATCAGCCTATAACTCCGCCACCAAAGCCTGTAAGAGGGCATACACTAGAGCGGATGCCCAGCGTGTTGCACTCTTAGGTCTAGAACTCGTAGGTCATCCGACTAATAGTCGAGTCTACTGGAGTCTGGCCAAAGCTGTGCAAGGCAATTTTTGTCATCCAACGATGCCACTGTTGAAGTACTCTGATGGGGCACTGGCCTACGAACCGGAGGAGAAAGCTACATTATTAGCTAATCTCTTTGCGGCTAATTCTCGACTCGACGTTCGAAACGCGCAACCGCTCACTATTCCTTGCTGCGGTGTCACTATGTCTGAATTAAAGTTCAGGCAGCGTGACATTCTTAAACAACTGCGAACGCTCGATGTCTGGAAGGCTAGTGGATGGTATCCCAGTGGTTGTAATAAAAAAATGTGCAGCCGATTTGGCTCCAGTACTTACGCGCCTATACCGCCTGTCTTATCTTTCTGGTGTCGTGCCTTGGGCTTGGAGGAAGGCCAATGTGCAACCGATTCCCAAGAAGGGGGATCGGTCTGATCCCAATAACTATCGCTTAATTGCCGTAACCTCAGTGCTGTGCAAGATAATGGAGCGGATCATCAATACCTAGCTTACCCGCTATCTCGAGGATCACTCGTTGATTAATGATCGGCAATATGGCTTTCGCAAAAACCGATCAACGGGTGATCTTCTGGCCTACGCACTACACCGCTGGGGAGAGGCGATTGACAAACACGGCGAGGCCTTAGCAATCAGTTTCGACGTTGCCATAGCCTTCGATAGGGTCTGGCACCGTAGTCTTCTGTCCAAGCTTCCGGCATACGGTCTCCCCGAAAATTTATGGAAATGGATCTCTGGCTTTCTACATGAGCACAGAATTCGTGTCCTTGTCGATAGATGTGATTCCCAACTCATGTCAGTAAATGCTGGAGTTCCTCAAGGCTCTGTACTTTCGCCTACTGCATTTCTTCTGCATATCAATGATATGTTGCCTTTAGGTCATATTCATTGCTATGCAGACGATAGCACCATCCATGGGTGCTATTACAGCAAGCCTTTTTGCAGTCAGGGAGAAAGAGAAAAGAGACGGCAGGAATTTGTGATTGAACTCGACCGGTCCTTGCATCTCATATCAACATGTGCGCATTTACCTGCAAAACGTCTCCTCTTCCTGCTCTCCAGAACGTCTCGCTCGCAATGCGAGACAGGCTCAATATCTTAGGTATAGATATTCGCAGCGACCTCAATCTTAGAGATTATATCGTGAGCGTCATCTTCACTGCATCTCGGAGACTCGGAATCCTGAACAGGGTGCAACGGTTTTTCACGCCTGATCATCTATACCTCCTTTATAAGGTACAAGTTCGGCCTTGTGTGGAATATTTTACGCACCTCTGGCACGGTTCCGCCAAATATTTACTAGATGCCCTGGACAGGTTTCAGAGACGGGCTGTCCGCATTGTTAATGATTCAGACATTACACAAATTATAGAGCCGCTTCAGTTGCGCAGAGATTTGCCTCACTGAGCGTGTTCTACCGTCTGTATCATGGCGAGTGTTCTTAAGAGCTATTCAATTTAATCCCTTCCTCTCCTTTTCATACTCGAACCACGCGCGCTGGGCTTCGGAGCCATAGTTTTACGGTAAATCCTATCTGGGCACGAACTAAAAAGTTCGCAATTTCTTAGCTCTGCCGTACCGTGAAGCTGTGGAACAATCTCCCGGCCAGTGTGTTCCTCCTTCCTATAATATGGGGTCCTTCAAGCGTAACGTAAACAGACATTTATGCAGGCCGGCATGACAGCGGCGACCGGTGAGGGATAGCGTGTCTCTCGGTAGTCGCCATTGTTTTTGGATTATACTGTGCTCACCATCAGGCACAGTACAAATACTTTGCTGTGCTACGATAAAAAAAAAGATAAATAAAATATATATATATATATATATATAAGTAATTGTTCACGACTCGTTTATTAGCCACAACTTTTATATCAAACTATTAATTGAACAATTCAGAATATTTTAAATAATCAGAACTAAACATAACCTATATTTGTTTTATAGATATTTTCACGACAGACAACGATTTCTGCGGTGTAATAGAAGAAATTGTATATAAGATGGCCCTTATTAATTCAAGAAAACTATGGACATGGAAAAAAATTCAGACATGGTTTGGACCTTTCAAATTACCTAATACACATTATGAAATGACGTCCGACTTGGCTGAATGCTCTAAATAACTAAGTTTTACATACAAAGTGTTCAGAGTAAAAAACACACTAATCTATGGAAAATACTCCTCTATTATAAAAAAAAAAGTATAATTCGCGAGTATACTTCTCTGAAATTCTGATTTTGAAAAGATTAATGAATAGAGAGCTACATTATGCCTGAGTGATATAGGCATATTGTTTTATTACGTTTTGTTAATACATACCAACTCGCAGATAATACAAGGTACCAATTGCAGACTAATGATTAATATATAAATGGGATTGTAGGTATGTAGATAGGGCTACTCATAGGATTTCCAATTAAGAACTTCTACTCTGTCGAAGCGTAATGAAGAAAGCCGAAATATAATTCTTAATCAAAATCCACAGTTAACTTTCCGAAACCTTTAAATGTCGGTCCAAAATTTGTTAAACGAAATTTCAAAACGTTCGTTCCATAATTATTTAAGCCCGCCCGAATAAGAACTGTGATGGGGGAATTATTCAAAACATCTCCAAGATCATAAGCCAACGAAATTAAATTCCGACCAGGCGGTCCTTTATGCGAGAGGCCTTACAAAAATACCGTCGTAAAAGAAACCAAGGAAATTCAATCAAATCTTAGCGTCTCTTTAATAAACTCTTTTGATTGGGTTTATCTTATCAATCTGTGAAATATTTTTTTTCTTAAATCGAAATATAATATTAAATATACTCAGACGATGCCAACATAAGTAAATATGATTCATTAGGCAAGTTGTTAAATTGATAGATAAGTATCATTACATAGTATAAAACAAAGTCCTTTACCGCGTCTGTCTGTCTGTCTGTTCGCGATAAACTCAAAAACTACAGAACTGATCGTCATGCGGTTTTCACCAGTGAATAAAGTGATTCATAAGGAACGTTTTGGTATATAATTTGTCAAGATTTTTTTTATAATCAGGGCGGGACAACGTCTGCCGGACCCGCTAGTATAAAATAAAACGTAAAAGATAAAGCATAATAATAGTTCTTTATATACCTACATTATTTGTTATAGACAATAATATAATGTTACTGTTATAATTTGAAATAACGAAAGGTAAACATTTTATTGACGATTTCGTACAATTTCCGTAGTAGACAAAGAGCTAAACACAAGCGGTTATTAGCTCTGTGTCGTGCACGATGCAAGATGCGCCCGGCGACGTCAATCGATATGGGTTGCCATGGCAACGCGCAACAGTCCGTGGCCAGACGATACCGCTTTTACATTATTCGATGGCTTCACAGAAGACCAATAGGCTTCACGATATTCTGACGCTTTTTAAACCTTACGTGTATAGGAGTAAGCTTTATTTTAATCTGTAGAATGTGTAAGTATAAGAAAATAAAAGAGTGGGTTTTTCTAAAGCAAGACGCTTCTACCACAGTTTGCGGAGGTAGTAAAAATCTGTTTTGTTTTTATTATTGTATATAATTATGAGTTTAAATCGATTGCTTTTAATTAACTGAATAATTAATTGATTATAAGCGTATCTCAATTTTTCATTATGTACTAAAGTAAATAAAAACCTTCAGCTTTTAACAAACATTAAAAATCGTTTTGTTAGCTTTAAATATGTAGATATTATTAGTATTCTGTTATGTTTAGAATTGGTTGAAAATCAAACTAGCTCTATACATATTAACAGAATTCCTATGCCTACGACGAATCTGTTAGTATAGTCTTCACATAGCCCTTATATTTTAGTCAACAACGTCAACCTTATACTATGTACTTCTTTAGTAATAAAGTTTTGTATGGCAATTATTATTTATACAATTTTATTAGCTAGTGCTAGTCTTATGATTTAAAATCAAATTAATTTACTCACTATAATATTATTAACAGCTATGATACAGCATAGTTAAAAATGCTTTCTATAAATTGAAAATATTATACGGTATACGAAATTATTTGAAATTAAATGCAAGAAGTCTTTTTTGTGATCTAATTGTGTTATCCCCTTTCAACTATTGTGATTTTTTTTATATATCATTGGAGGCAAAAGAACAGTTGGATCACCTGATGTTAAGTGATCGCCACCGTCCATAGACACTTGCAACACCAAGGGAGTCGCAAATGCGTTACCAGCCTGCTTGGGGGAGGGGAAGTGGAGTAGGGGAGGGACAGTGGGTTAGGGGGAGGGGATGGAGAGAGGAGGGGAGGGGGTAGGGTAGGTGGGTGACCGGCGTTCTTACTGACCGAACGAAACGCAACAATACAAACACTGTTACTTCACGTCCGTTTTCTGTGATGTGGTGTATGGGCCCAGATGAATGGAGAAAACCCCAAAAGCAATTCAACGTGTTCAAAACGCATGTATTAGATTCTATTATGACGTACCTAAATGGTCACATGTATCTCCGATCATTAATAGCAAAAATATTTTAAACACATGTTCAAAGAGATACTTACATTTAGCTTGTTTACGCACACTATTATTAGGAGTAAAACCAAAGTTCCCTACCGCGTCTGTCTGTCTGTCTGTTCGCGATAGACTAAAAAACTACTGACCGGATCTTCATGCGGTTTTCACCAGTAGATAAAATGATTCACGAGGAAGGTTTTGGTATATAATTTGTCAAGAGTTTCTTTATAATCAGGGCGGGACCACGTCTGCCGTGCCCGCTAGTATATACTAAGTTTGACTGGTATAGAAACATTCATAATATAAACACAATATCTAAAGTAAGAAACACTGTATCCCTTCCTGAACACAAATCAGTAGGCTATGAAGGAAGTTTCAAATATGCGGCGTCAAAAATTTGGAATAATATACCTCCTCCATTACAGACAAAAAACAAATATATATTTAAGAAATTAGAAATTAATGAAATAACAAATTCTTGAGGAACAACCATTAGGCCGTTTATAATTATATTTTTATCAATAAATTTGACGCATTCACATTATCACAACTTTATATTGCAACGTTTTCTCTTATTGCTTTACTTTAGTTTTGGTTGATTAGTTGTACACATAACAATATATATATATATATATATATATATATATATATATATATATTTTAAGTTTATGTCCACAACTTGGGTGCAAAAACTATATAATGCTTGTTTGTATTTTAGCCGGAGATTTGAGGCCTGGCTGAGAATCAGCGCCGTTTTCGAAGACGTCAATATGCTGACGCCAGGCCTCATTGTCATAATTTTACTTTTTTATCTTTAAAGGTATTTTGTATACACGTATTTATCTATGACAATAAATATCTTTCTTTCTTTCTTTCTAAATTAAACCAAACACTAATAAATACCGAGACTTCCATTTATATGTCATGGTATTACCAATTGGTACCTCTAACTTAATTCTTGTGAACATAATGTTATTTCGTGGGAACTATGTGTTATATTGTCGCTTCCTTTTTTTTCTTAATCAGGTTTTGCTCGCGACTTCGCTCGCATTAATGTACTTTTGACCAAACAATTCGGTACAGTACTTTTTTATACATAAATTAAATAGCAATATTATATATAAATCTTATTTAGTAAAAAATCTTATATTGGAACTACGGAAAATATGGAAAATAAAGTGCCCAAAAATGTATATTAAGAATTTATTCGCTGATTTAATCGTATGGTATAAAAAGCTTGTGGAGTACCGCTAAATTGGCAAACTCTAGACTTACGCAAATGGTCGGTTATGTTGTGCACTTACGTTCGTTTGATAACTTCAGTTAGTGTCCTCAGTAAAATGAAAACTGTAACGTGTTTTACTAAACGATCTCTGATGGGCAGAAATACGTGACCAATAAACAGTTATTTACTGCATAAACATTTTTAATGTTTAATTAGCATCTATTATTTATCTTGTTTTCTTACTTTGCCCACTAATTATCATTATTGAGTATGACTGTTATTATTTTGACTTACAAAATATCTCCTGACGTCGTTAGTGGTCTATCAAAATGGTGGCTCCCTTGTTGGAAATTTCTGGAGAGTTTTTGTGATATCTAAGAGTTCGTTTACAATGCCATTGCTTTCAACTTACTTATGCATAGTAACCAAGATATATTACGTAAGATGCCATCAATATTACAAACAATAGGTTTAAAAAGTAAAAAGTGTTGTAAAAAAAACACTATTTTATTATACCGTATGACTAAATAGTGTATATTACATCTATTATTATCGTCGCTTGATTGATTGCTCTATTTGTCGCTGCGAGGTTCAATTTATATGGAACAGTATAGCGGTCGACGATTTGTTATTCTATAGTACAACACGAGGAGTACGTGCAGGGGAAAGAGAGGTAGACTTACTGCGGACGCATGTAAAGTCACCGATCCACCCTTCCTCTCTCTCTCCAAATACCACTCCATACATACATTATAAACTAATATCTCGCTAAAAACCGGCATGAAAGCGTGGACCGCCGAAGGATGACGTGTCTCTCAGTGGTCGCCGTAGTTTTTGGACTGTACTGTGCTTACTATCAAGCACAGTGCAGTCACTTTGCCGCGCTACGATAAAAAAACATCTTCTAATCCCTTTCATCGCATTGGTCATTAAGATTGACTTTTCACACGATTTCTTATTTAATTTGGTCCAGGGAGTGAATCGAATTAAGAGACTTGCAGTTCACAAGGAAGACAAAGACTTTTAGTATTTAAAACTGACAATCGCAATTGTTTTTGGACTGTCCCGTATTTCCCAAAACACTAAAAAAAATATTTTAATTGATGTGTAGACGCATATACCTAATTAATCTCATTTCAATTCATTTATTTATTACCCATATAATTTGTATAACTCTTGAAGATTTTAACATAAAATAAAAAACGTCTATCGTCCACCGATTTGCTCAAATTACTGTTATACGATTATATTGATTTTAAATTATAGAGTTAAGGTTTTTAATAGTAGTAGAAAGTACTCTATGTGATTGGATAAGCACAAATAAATGAACAATGGATTTCAGACAAAATTTTAAGAGAAACCAGCATCCAAAAGAAAACTAATTTAACGAACAATAGTTCACTATTGAATAAGGAAACGTTGGAGGCTGCATTTTGCGAATAACGTCACACCTGAGGGCGTGACTGTTGGGGATCGACTAAACAATTTACATATTTTACCTCCCAAAATGGAACTCGACCGGCGAAAACTTCTAACATCTGACGTCGTTATTCTGATCTAGTTTAATTTGACTAAATACTAGGAAACTGTTCGAGCAATTCGTTTAGAAATAATTATTGTTATCTGAATACGTGAACGATTTGAATTGAAGTCTTTGATTTCATAAACAAATAATTAATATTTTTATATTTTATTACACACTAATTACTAGCTAATCAAAAACAAAGAAAAAAGAATAATAGGTTCGTCGATATCGTTAACCAGCTGTGCCCGCGACTCTGTCTGAGAGGAACCTAATGTAAAAAAACAGTGACTAATAAAATCATCTGAATATATTAAGTCCATTTACTTATCTAATTTTCTCTCGTACTTAAGTCGCGTCGTCATTAAAATTACAATAACTTTTGACAGAGTGAACCGATTTCAATGAAACCAAGACTAAATATTACTCGAAGATATGCTTTATGATTTCTTTTTTATAAGATTTTATCGTGAGCGCACTACTTTAGCAGTGATGCGTGTTCAAACAAACAGACAGATATTTCTAAAAATGATTGAAACATAGCTTATTACTTATTCCAAGATACCGGCAACGATTTTTTTTACAAAAACTTAAAAGAACAGACACGTTACATTTATATTCTTATTATGTGTATAGAAAATAAGTATAGTTTAAACTTTTAATTATGCTACTTGCTGTCACAACATGCGATGAGTAGTATAATTAATAGGGTGGAGTGAAAAAAACAATTTTTTTTTTCTTAGCCTGGGGGTCAAATTTGTAGCTTATAAAAAACAAAAATTTTTTAAAAAAAAAAAAAAAAAATTTTACTCAACATCTTGAGCCAGCCCACTCATTTTTAAAACTAATTACGAGTAAAAATATTTGGTTGCAAAAAAAAATTTTTGAAGGCGTTCTAGAAACTTCAGAGTATCCTCTTTTATGCCAATTAAAAATCACAAGTTAAAAAAAAATTTTTGTGACTATTGTTTTAATTTAAAAAAAAAATCCCAAAAAGTACCATTCCTCTTTAGGGCACTAGAATAAAATTTAAGTTGGAAATGATCATAATTGCCAGTTCTTAGATGTTTTAAGAGATTCAAAGACAAAAAAAAATTTTTTTTTTGCAACCAAATATTTTTACTCGTAATTAATTTTAAAAATGAGTGGGCTGGCTCAAGATGTTGAGTAAATTTTTTTTTTTTTTCAAAAATTTTTGTTTTTTATAAGCTATAAATTTGATCCCCAGGCTAAGAAAAAAAAAATTGTTTTTTTCACTCCACCCTAATAATTAAGATTGTACTTTTATCTATACTAATAGGTATTATAAAGAGATGAAATTTGTGAGTTTGTGAGTTTATGACGTTGTAGGGGGTAATTCTTATAAAAATCTAATAAAAATTATTTCAGTGTTATACAACTCATTTATCGAGAAAGGTTATAGGCTATATATCACCTCGCTAAGACCAATAGGAGTGGAGTACCAATGAAGAATGTTTCAAAATCGGGGTATTATTCTTTTTGAGAGCTTCCGCTGAGTGTTAGCGTTAGCCCAAAGTAACTATTCCACTCGAACGAAGTCGCGGGCAGAGGCTAGCCAGTCAGTAAAGCCATTCTCTCCACATATATATTTATTGAACTTTTCTAGAGTGAATGTAGATGACTATATGAATAAGTTAATATGAAAACAAATAAATATATAACTCAGTTGTATTGACATACATATAAAATAATATTGATAGCTCAGATTTTTACATTAGTAGCTTTTTTCTTTTTTTAATGCCCTACGTGTCCAATCCAACGAGACCTATGTTAAAGTATTATTATCACAACTACTGTAAGGCTCCCACTACTGATCTAAATGTCTCTTCCCGAGTGAAGGCTTGACTTTAATCATCATGTTAACCCACGTCGTATTGGCGATTGGAAGCTTCGAGAAATACAGAGTTATTAATTTTCACACATATAATAGTATTTTCATTATAAGAACATTTCTTAAGTTTAATGTTACAAATTTTAATTAATAAGTGTATGCGAGTACCGAAAAACTCATTCGTACACGTTGGTATTCCAACCTGCGCGGGAATACCTCGAATTGTAATTCTACCTACTCTTGTATTCTACAACTCAAATGTAATCATATTTTCTGAATGATTTCAAAAACAGATCATTTGATAATGGGTTACATATTAATTTGAATTAATATCATTATTATTTTATTATTATTACATAGTATAAAATAAAGTCCCCTACCGCGTCTGTCTGTTCCCGATAAACCCAAAAACTACTGAACGGATCTTTATGCGGTTTTCACCAGTGGATAAAGTAATTCGCGAGGAACGTTTTGGTATCTTAATATATATATTTCTTGTGTGCGTGTGTATGTGACTGAACTCCTCCTAAACGACTGGACCGATTTTGATGAAATTTTTTGTGCGTGTTCGAGTGGATCCGAGAATGGTTTAGATTCACAATTGGAACCGGTAGGTGGCGCTGCGATCAACTTTTAGGATTTTTTTTGTTTTCAAGGCAGGACAACGTCCGCCCGGTCCGCTAGTATCTTAATATATATATTTCTTGTGTGCGTGTGTATGTGACTGAACTCCTCCTAAACGACTGGACCGATTTTGATGAAATTTTTTGTGCGTGTTCGAGTGGATCCGAGAATGGTTTAGATTCACAATTGGACCCGGTAGGTGGCGCTGCGGTTGACTTTTGGGATTTATATTTTTTATTATCAAGGCAGGACAACGTCCGCCAGGTCCGCTAGTAATTTGTAAAATAAATAAACCATGTAACTAGAAAAGTTTTGAATATGATGGTGGACGGATATAAGAGTAGAGGAAGACCGAAAAAGGTATGAATGGATTGTGTGAAAAATGATATGTGTACTGAGATGACATATGACAGGGGTGAGTGGAAAAGAGAAACATGTTGTGTCAACCCTACGTAACTGGAATAAGGGTAAGAAGATGATGAAGATATTATAACGTTAATATAAGTAAGTAATATAGATTTAGTAATTTGTAGGTGGTAGAGCCACACTGAAGCTATTACTGGTTTGACCATGAATGGGTCGGCTCGCTCGGGGTAGTACCACCCGACCCACAGAAACACCAACGTGAAGTAGCAGTGCTTGCATTGTTGCGTTTCGTTTAGTCAGTGAGAGCGCCGGAGGCCCACCTTCCCTCCCCCTCCCTGTCTTTCCCCTCTCCTACTCTCGCTCTTCCCCCAAACACAGGCTGGCAACGCACTTGCAACTCCCCTGGTGTTGCTAGTGTCTATCAACGGCGGTGTTCACTCAACATCAGGTGACCCACCAGTTCGTTTGCTTCCTATGATATAAAAATAAAGTAATGTGCATAAAAGTATAGAAAACTCTAGAACAATCATGAAGTACTGAGGAGGAATATCTAAATATCGGTCTGCAAACTACTACAGCTTTATATTTTCTAACGTCTTCCGCGAAATAAACGATAGTGCATTAGCATCATTAGAAAAAAATAATTTTTTTCGTAAACCCGTTTCACAGAATAATATTCTATAAACCCTTTATTCCGGGGTAGGGATTATCGTCCTTCGTAAATTATGAATAACGATCTAAAAACAAAGTCCCATGCTGAAATGGGGAATTTTCACTTATAACTTTATTGTTTAGCGAACAATTGTGATCACCGCTATATCATAAACTTGTATACATGTTTAAACTATTTCAAAATCCGTAGTAGAATTTGAGATATAGACGCATTCAGTTTTGTGTTGTGTAATTCATTATTTTCTAAATACGCCTGGCTAGCTACTACCCTTACGTTGTAAATCGGTCGTCAAGCGCCTCTGGTGTGTTCCGGGAACTATCAGGGACTCTCCTTTTGAAAATGTTTCTTTTTAAATGGATTCTTTAAAAAAACCTGTGTTATATTAATCACGTATACAGTCGATGCGGTTAGGGATGCCAATAAACACTTCGTAGGTACTGTCACTATTTATTTGGGCAGAACTTCGCCTTACAATACTTTGTACATAAAAATGCATAGATATATTTTTTTCTCGAACTGACTACGCTATTGAGCTAGCACAAGGTCTTAACAGCTTCACCGGAATACCGCATAGATATCACCGACGTATTGCTTTTTAAAGGCCGATCTATGTAAGTCCAAAACAATTACTATTTACACTTAATTCCGCAAAATAATTTAAGTAACACCAAAATAATAAGTAATTATCAAATGAATGTTATTTAAGCTATACAACAATTTTATATAATTATTCTTATTTATGTATCTCTAATGTGTTTACTAATGTGTTTCGACATGTAGATCAGCGACACCTTGCCTTTTATAGGCCGAACTATGGAAGTCAACGCAATTACTATTTATTCATAATTCTGCAAAATAATTTAAGTGACACAAAAATAATGATAACCAACAAACTAATGTTATGCAAGTAATAAATCAATTCTATATAATAATATCAATTCTTATTTATGTCTTATTGAAATCTATATAATTATAATAATTCTTATTTATGTATCTTTAATATGGTGGCACTAGTGTCAATGTGTCTCTCTAATATGGTGGCGCTAATATGAATGTGTACCTCTAATAGTGGCGCTAGTGTCAATGTTCCGGTCGTGTTGTAGTCTCGCTTCTTGAATGTGACGTAGCTGCACCGGGGGTAGGTGATAATTTCATATATATAAAGTACTCTGTGGTGATAACACCTGTTTTAATTGTTATTATTAGATTTTTACATAATATCTAAATTCGGTCCACAAAAATATAATACGATCACTACTCATACTAATTTGCACCTCAATTTTGACCATATAAATGCACAATAACTATAAATTATTAGAAGACTAGCTGTTACCAATGACTTCATCTTAATGTATTTTATGTATAAAGGAAAATACATAAAAAAGTTAAAAGCCAGAATATACCTAATTTGTTTACAAAATTTCTTTAGCCTTTTGTAGGGCTTATAACCAGCATAATTTCTCAAAACGTTAATAACTTTATATTAAATAAAGATATATTGATAATCTACATTTAGTTAAGTACCGAGCTTATATGAAGTAAAACAAAAACCGATCGAAATGTATTTAATAGTTTTTACATGACGCGCACAACAACATACCTTTTTATTTGTGTAGGTCGAATTATTCAAGTTATTACACATAGATTGTGTGTATTGTGTTGTATTCGCAATAATGTTTCAGCTTCAGTATTAACGTGAAATTATAATTTCGCGTTCAATTAGTCGTATCTACCCACGGGAGTAATTATTTGACCTATTTTTATGATTTCTCAAGCTATTTATTATTTAGGTTATCAGCTTTCGGATGAAATATACTCCCATTACATAAATTTCATAAAAATCGATCCTGAATATGTAGATGTTTTGTATGATTTCTGAAAGCTTTATTAATCATTTTTATAGCCTATCAATTATGAAGAAGATAATGTAATAGAAATCGGGTATAGCGTTTAAACTATACCTATCATAGAAATTACAAAAAACTCTAGTAGACACAACAACAGATTTTTTTTTGGGCAACCAATCTTCTAGTACATTATTACTGCCATTGTCAAGTAGATAATGATATTACAAGTTGCTTGTGATCATTTCAATGAATTAACAATATTGTGGCCGTCTTGTTAGAACTTTCCAGGGAGTTTTTGTGGCAAGTCAGAATCCAGGCTCCGTAGTATTATTTCCGATCCCCTTCACTTTTGCACAATATAACCAAACTATACTACGTAAAACACCACCAATATTACATAATATAAAGTCAAATAACACAAGATTATGAATAAAATATAAAGTCCGGACATGACATTCCAAGACCTCGACAAAAACTCAACTACAGTTTTATTAATATATTATTCGTTTCAAGAGGAAAAAAAAAACGATTTTAAAATATTCTTCATTAGTGCTCCGCTCCTATTGGTTTTAGCGTGATGCTATAGCCTATAACCTTCCTCGATAAATAAGCTATATCACTGAAAGAATTTTTCAAATCGGACCAGTAGTTCCTGAGATTACCCCCTACAACGTCACAAACTCACAAACTTTACCTCTTTATAATATTAGTGTAGATTAAATCTATTCTTGTACTAATTTTCTGTTACATAAAACTAATGTGACACATTAAAATTATTAAATATTCGAACATCGCTAAAATACGTCGATACATTTTATTTAGACAAATAAGGAAAAACAAACATCATGTTTTATTTCAAAACTCCATTAAACTTTTTGAGCACTCTGAAACGAATTCGTACATAAGAAATCCAATACGGCTTCTTTCATTTAATATAAGGTCGAGGAAGAAGCCAACATAAATGAAATTGTAAACCGCAATGAGAGAATACGATAAAAAATAATGGGTATACTAGGTACATACACAAAGGTAAGTTACTACTGGTACAGGTCCTGACTTAGAACTTACCTAACGATTGAAATAAAAAAGTACTTATTTTTTTGAGAATAATTTGATAACAATTTTGTTATTCCCATTGTCGAGTAGGTATCGATATTACAAGTTTACTTGCGTTTACCGCAATGAACTTACAAGATGGTGGTCGTCTTGTGAGAATTTTCCAGAGAGATTATGCGGTAAGTCAGTATCTATGTTCCGTGGTGTTATTTCCCATCCACTTCACTTGTGCACAATAAATAATTTTGCTAAGCGCAACATATTAAATATGTATTATATGATCATATAATGGATTATAACTGATATTAAAGTATAAAAATTATTCATAGAGCGAATCCTTCATTTCTTCTATTTTATTTTTGGCGACCAGTCTGCTAGTAGACTATTACTGCCATTGTTAAGTGAGTAACAATATTACAAGTTTCTTGATATAATTTCAATGAACTAAAAAGATGGTGGCCATCCTGTCAGAACTTTCCTGGGAGTTTTTGTGGCAATTCAGAGTCCATGCTCCGCGGTATTATTTCCGATCCAATTCACTTGTGCACAATAACCAAACTATATTACGTAAAGCACCACCAACATTACACAATATAGAGCCAAATAACACAAGGTTATGGATAAGATCTAAAGACCACTACATGGTAGTCCAAGATCCCGCCAAAAACTCGAGTCGTGCACGTATATTGAAACCGTCATTTAGACTACCCGCCAAAAAATATGGTGCTGCCAACATAATTTATTAATGCTCATAGTTCATAATCTTCTCATCTTCAATCACTTATAGTTGTCGAAATACCTATTTATATGTACAAGTTAATTAAACAATAAATAAATATATTTCTTTTAATGTATTTTTATGTTTCAGACAAATATGCAAAACAAATTGTCTATACGGATTTTAGTGTTGTCATTTTAAAATCAAGTGAAGTTTATGTAGTTTTTAAATACTTTTTATACATTCATATTAACGCATAAAATTTACAATATTAGTAAGTTTCAATCAAATTATATCTTACCAAAAAAGTTTACCATTATTAATTTAATTGTGAAAATGTAAAAATAAACTGAGGTTAGACAAATAAGATAGATAATAATATATTGGTTCAGATAAACACTCTTTCTAAAAAAATGTATTTAATAAATATTAATGTTTGATCGAAGAAGGCGTTACTTTGCGGAAATCCATTATTAAATATTATCGTGGACGCTACTTGGCGCTTCGGCTTGGAATTTATTGAACACTACTACGTCTAACTGCAACAAAAAGCAAATCAATTGATCAATATATATGTGTATATTAATTATACAATATATTCGCATAAATCGTCGCGTTCACTCGCCCGCTCGCATCGGAAGAGTCAACATCGTTTTGAAGGTGCTCCGTGATGGAGCATAACACGTGTAATCGATTGTCCTGATTACACGTCATTCTGCAACATATTTTTAATTAATTTATTCATAATTATTATATTTATAATAATTTTATATTGTATAATTAGTGATATATTGAATAATTAATAATATATTGTATAATTAATATACACATATATATTGATCAATTGATTTGCTTTTTGTTGCTGTTAGACGTAGTAGTGTTTAATCAATTCCAAGGGGAAGTGCAAAGTAGCGTTCACTATAATATTTAATATTAATATATAATGGTATGTCATTTTTATGTTTTAGTCATATATTTGTTCTTCTGAGATAACTGACAATTATGAAAGGAGAAAAATGTAAAAAATACAAATGGTTAAATAATAATGAACGAAGATGGTATAATATTGTAATGTAATAAAATAAGTATGTAATAGCTAAACACCTAATTCATGGCAACACCGTTAACCAGTCACGTCACATTCCGTCGTCAGTGTGGGTGTGTTTCGTGTGCGTGTATCCATGGATTTGTGAGTGCTGTTTCATGTTTGTGTGTATTTCTGACGCCGTTTTTGAGTTGTCTGTCATCCCTCTAATTTTGGATTTCATCAATAAAAGTACACAAACTGTCGTGTTTAGGTACGTAATCTTGCATTCTAACACTATATACGTGTGTATAAAATGATGAAATCCATTATCACACAATAGTTCAAATTTTCCAAGGCGTTGTCTCGAGATAAAGGTATGGCTATTGTAAACTTTATTCGCGTTTAATTTCATGTTTTTTGGGTTCGCCGGCTATCGATTATGTTATCTGCCGGTTATCTAGCGATTCGAAGTGTCTCGTGTTATTATTATCTGGGTGCGGGGGCTAAGTGGTATTATCGGTGAGTTGCTTTCCATTCTTTTTAAGTTAGTCGGCTTTCCGATGCCGGTTGGTTTGGCAGTGTCGTGCGGAGTATGATATCATGGTAGTATTATTGTCTTGTCTATTCATTTTTGTGGTGTTAGGTGAAGTGGCTAAGTGATTGTTATGTTGCAGGCCGGCAGAATGCTAAAATTCATACGCGGCAAGGGGCAGCAGCCCTCTGCTGAGAGGCAGAAGCTCCAAAACGAGCTGTTCGCGTTCCGTAAGGTATGTACTTAGTCAACTATTTTATTTATGTGTGTTTTAAAAGTTTTCATTGAAAAGTTTGTTGAACTTTGTGATACTTAGTCATTAGGAACTATTACTCCAAAAATAAGGTGTAATTAAAAATAAATTATGTATGTAGTATTAACAAGGTAATTAAACGAAAGATTTAGTGTTCATACATTTATATCTACATGCACTACTCGTGTACCTATTTAAGATAGTAAATTACAATAAATTAAAGTACCTGAAGGACTCAAGGAATATGAAGTATTCAAAAAAAGTTAATGAAGATAAATAGAAATAGGTATCTATGTCTTCTAGCTACTTTGATATGGATATGTATGAAATTAATTACATAAAATAGTTTATTACTTGAAAAAGTAGACAAATTTTTACAATCAACATAGAATTTCAGTTAGCATCTTGCTTTTCCCTTTATATTTATTGTCACTGTTATTTTTATTCTGTCTACTTAAGGACATATCATAAAACACAATTTTCATTTAGCTTTAATAAGTTATTGCAGTTTTGAGTCAAGTATAGTAGTATATTATTAAAACTATAGCTCTAGGATTTACTATGAAAACATGCTAAATAACATTTTGTTAACAAAATTGTTAAGCATGTGGACGCACTCTTAAGACCTCTGTATACTGTAAACTGACTAATATCCATGTTAAACAGTGCCGAAGATATTTCAACAGATAAATAAACTAATGTCTTCAAGAATCATACTTTCTAAACTCAGTATCTTAGAATTGTCTTCCCTGCATTTATCAGATAGGTAGTAAACTATCGAACTGTCAATGTTTTGTGTACTAGCGCTACTTAACTTGAATATAAAATAATAAACTTCATTATAATAACTGCTAAAAAGCAACTCCTTGGTCCAGTGTCCTTAAATTTGGATTTGTTCATTCCAGGGAATATTAATAAGAAAATTCTGGTACACATTTTTGTGGTTTTCTCATGATGTACATTAATAATAATATGTTATTGAGTCATTGATTATAAATATTTAAAAAATATAGGTATAGAAACTGTTCATTGGATACTACAAAATGTTTGTTTTCCACAATCTTATCTCAAAGCACTGTGTTATTTATATACTGATTAGATGTGTCAGTTAATTTTTATAGCTCTTGCAGTTTCAGCATGGAATTTGAATTAGGCCATGGACACCTTAGGCATTGTTACAAAATAATATAATGATTTATTTGAAACTGTTCTTGTCCATTCAAAAGTAAAAAGTAAATGCGTTTATGGTAGGAATTTAGAATATTAATAAAAAACACAATTGGAAGGAGTGTTTGGTGGGATCTTGGAATGTCATGTAGTGGTTTTTATATTTTATTCAAAATATTGTGTTATTTTACACCATATTTTGTAATGTTGGTGGTGTCTTACCAAATACACAGTTGAAATCTGTTACAACGACATCGAAAGGACTATACATATTCAGTTGTAAAAATCGATAGTCGTATCAACTGGTGATGTTTTCGCGATAAGCCATTCAGCCGGGACCTTTCTTGTGGGTCAATATAACGGGTATGTTGTTTGAAATGCTGTCACCATAAACGGTTTTGACTATACTTTGGTTATTGTGCATAAGTGAATTGGATGGAAAATAATACTACAAAACATGAATTCTGAGATGTCATAAAAACTCCCTGGAAAGTTCTAACAAGGGAGTCACCATCTTGCTTGAGCATTACAATTATCACAAGACACTTGTAATAAACCTACTCAATAATGGCAGTAATAATGTAGAAGTTCGGTTACCAAAATAAAAAAAAATAAAAACACATGTGGAATTCAGTCATGAAAACACAGTTACAGATTTATTAAAAGAGATTCTTATATTTTGTCTTGGTTTTATTTCCTTGCTCGTTCGAACACTGATGTACCGTTTAAAATGTATTAAAATAACACGGCAAATAAACATAAACTCTGTCAATATTTTTTGAGATCACCCTATTGTCTTATTCACTTTTTATATACAGATTTTTAATGCAAATTTTCCACTTTTATGCACAATTTTTCAAACATTTTCATACAAGATTTTTCCTGACAGTTATATACACAACAAAAAAGAATTAGCCAAACACATGCAACCATTCTCAAGTGATGCATTTATATATATATATATATTTGGCAATTGATTTTTATTCATATAAATTATAATAGGAATTATATGATTTTAATTGTAATTAAAATGTCCTTAGTTCATTCCACAATGTTCTTAATTGGTAGAAATAAAGATAAGAAGTAATATTCTGTTATTAATCAAGTATTCAATGAAAATATATAACAAAATATCTTTCAATATTCAGAAAACTTTGCCATAACCATATATTGTAACTTTGATTCTACTGAAATGATATTTGATTTATATAAATTCATAGTTATATGCTATAATTCCTAAATAACAAGTCTATTACAGAGGATAATAATAGTAAAGAATTCCATGATGATTCTATCACATAGCACAAATTGATATCAAGGTCAGTTATTGTTTCAATATAAACATGGCTGTCAATTACACTCATTGGTTATAACTTGTGAAAATATTCCAAAACAATTTTCAGTTGTGAAACATATAGATAATTATTTTAACACGTTGTTATTGACATTTCAAGCCCTGTTTTATATTTAGTTTCGTCAGTTGTAATCATACTCTAGCTCTTACTTACGACATCGCGCGCGTTCAAATCGGACCAGTGGTTCCTCAGATTAGCGCGTTCAACCTAACGTTCAGAGGAGTTGTTTGGACTGATACCCGCCGCTGCATACCACTATCGTACAATCCGCCAAAACCCCAAATTTCATCCACACCACCTCGATGTGTGGATGTCTTCTACGGTGATGTTCCCAAGGTCATTTCTGTTTCGTACTTCGACTTTGAAGTGACCGGCCTGTTTGTTTGCCCCCTATAATATATTTAAAAAAAATCTCTTGAGCTTTATAATATTAGCATAGATTTGCGGATTTTATAAGAACATGCCAGTAATTCAGCGGGCCTCATTTATTTCACTTTAGTTTTTTGTATATAACATATACGGATTGACATTTATGTATCCGTTCGACGATAGGACATCCACTGTTGTACAAAGGTCTGCTCTAAATATCGTTACAACTACCGGTTTTGCGCTGTTTGCACCCAGCGGGTGCTCGCAACCTTCACCAGGTCTATATATGAAATCTAATTCACTAGTGTAATAATGTAGTCGGACATCTATGTGTATACATGGTGTAGACTATGTTGCAAAGAGAAATTACGTTGAAATGATTAAATAGTAGCTTCTGCACGCGGCTTCGCTCCCTTTATTTTAGATTAATCCTAACACTTGGAAACACTTTTTTTATAATAGATAGCCATTTCCTATGACCTTTTCTGTATAATATGTATGTAAATGTTATGATGATTGGTTGAGCAGTTACGGTATGAAAGCGTAACAAACGAACATATTCACATTTATAATATTCATTATTGAAGTGAAAACTTCTTAAGGCGCGTTGAGTACTTTTTGGGTAAACAAAAATCATGGAACTCGCGTCATCGTCACCGAACGTTTTCCATGAGCTATATGCATACCGTTTTATTATCAGGGCGGGACAACGTCCGCCGGGCCCACTAGATTTAAATAATTCCTGCTATAATTAATTACAAAATTCAAAAGAGAACACAGTTATTCCATTGTTTTTTAAATATACGGAAATACCTTAAAAACCATTGGTGCATCATAGTCCTCGAATATAGGAACATTGAATCGATATACTAAAAGTATTACCAAAAGCTAATGACCATTTGACAAGTCTATGCTTTCTATTGTGCAGACCGGGTACAGACCAAAATACCCATTACGTAGTCTAAACTCGGTCAGAGTCATCGTGGCCTGTATGATTTTTGTATTTGACAATACCTGTACCTTGAATGGCGGTTGTTGATATTAGCAGGTACGTTTTATGCCCACTTTCGACTACCACGTCTTCTCGCTTTACTGGATATAGATATTTCAAATAACAAAGTTGTTTATGAAACATATTGAAATCGTCAGAAAAGTGTACTCCGACGGTTATGGGTGTCGGTTATCGTCCTTTATCAGATAAAACGAAGATAACGTTAGTATTGTATCGATAGCTTTGTTACCATAGCTGTGCACGATATTGCGTACTCATTTGTTGCTACATTCTTATATATATTTTTTTTCTATTTTGTTGGTTTCGCACAGACATAATTTGGAATTGGCAATATAAAGGACGAGAGGGGCGATCGCAATTTGATACGATTCACTACTCACTCCCTTGACGTGTTGTATCAGCATAACATAAAAGTCACCAAGATTTGTCAGTCGTGATTCTTATAGTAATTTTAAAATTTAGTCAACATATACGTCATACGTACATGAGAAATAAGTCCCTTAACTAATTTATGTGGAATGATTGATGGTGTGTATCTCACTTGCTGATAAAATTTTTAAGCTGCAAAAATGTAGGTGTTTGTTACATCATTTTGGTAGTAATTCGTTCGAATGATGTCAAGATGTTCTATGGCTTGTAGTGGCACTTCATCATAAAGGGCTGCTGATATATTGCTAGAAAAAATATAGAACTATGGATTTCTCGGATTGTGAAGTCGCTAATACGTTGTGGGCTGGCGTGGTGATCACACCAATACCTTCCTTCGGGAAAAGGCCGATGAACCTATAGTGGGTCCCTTACAAGCTGATGATGATTGTGCTTTCAGTACTTCCTGTACTAGTGTTACAAGAAAGTATAGTTTATGAATTTGTATACTTTATTTAGGTTATACTTTATTATTATTAAGTCTCGTGGGAAATCGGGGGCAATTATTATTTTAAATTAGGATTTAAAACCTCTATTAAAATTAATTATGTCTATGGAATTATTCAAGACATAGCTGTGGCCTTTTAAATTGACCACAAGTTATGAAATGACGTCTGCACTGGCTGCATCGTCGAGATAGACCTTTGCCTTTTCCTTAGTAAGATAAAATAAAGAAAAAAGAATGGTCGTGGAATTATATAGCAGCCAAAGTAATTTAACGATCGACGTAAAGAACTTCGCGGAACCCTCAACAGCTACTAAGCCCATAAGAGTATTGTCACAGTATATACGTCTACTCGCATTTAATTTTTTCCATCCGTAATCTCACCTCTTCACCGTGCCAGGCGGTTTTCGTACAACTATACATCATTCTTAGTCTGAGAATTGAGTCCTTTAAGAATTACATTCTGTATAGTAGTTTATCCACTGTTAAGTGTTTTATAATAGATCTGCCCGCGACTTCGTTCGCGTGGAATAGTTACTTTGGGTTAACGGTAACACGCAGCGGAAGCTCTCGAGAGGAAAAAACCCCGATTTTGAAACATTTTTCATTGGTGCTCCACTCCTATTGGTCTTAGCGTGATGATATATAGCCTATAATCTTCCTCGATAAATGAGCTATATAACACTGAAAGAATTTTTCAATTCGGACCAGTAGTTCCTGAGATTACCCCTACAACATCACAAACTCACAAACTTTACCTCTTTATAATATTATTATAGATTACTTATAATATCGCTCAATAAATAAACGATACAATGGACAAAAGTGTTTTTCAAATGTTATTGATAATTTCCGAGATTAGCGCGTACAAACAAACGGAATAAACAATCTATAGAGCTTTGTAATATGAGTATAGATTAAATGTAATCCTTATTACTGGTAATTGTGTCATTGAATCTTCATTTTACGATAATTACTCGTTATGTTCTTGACAATTCAAACAATAACACACTGTACTGAGTAATAAACCGCCACGCCCCGGCCTCGCCCGTGCTGTTAATATTTTTATCATTACGTCTGATATTATTCTAAGTATACAGACAGATAAGCCATCACCTTGGATATTGGTTTCTAATGTTACTGTAGGAATTTAACCAGTTTATTTCTAAGACCGTTGTTATTTTCAATCTATTTTCTATACATATGATAACAATGTAAATCAAACGTGTTTGTACATTTTAGATTTTTGTGAAAAAAAATTTGCAGATGTCTTGGAATAAGTAATAAAATACAATTAAATCGTTTTCAGAAATGTGTGTATGTTTGTATGAACACGCATCCCTGCTAGAGTACTGCGTTCACGATAAAACCTCACCAAGAAAATCGTAAATATGCTTTACCTCGAGTAACATTTAGTCTTGGTTTCATTAAAATCGGTTCACTCTATCAAAAGTGATTGTAATTTTAATGACGACGCGACTTAAGTACGAGAGATAAATAGATAAGTAAATGGTCTTAATACATTTAGATGGTTTTATTAGTCACTGTTTTTTTTACATTGAGTTCCACGCGAAAGGAGTCGCGGGCCCTGCTAGCTTAATATAGAGAGAAACATGGAAAACCACAGCCGTGGCAAATTAATGCCAATATCAATAGTAACAACCAGTAATGTGTCGTATGTAAACACTGAAATTGAACACATACCATAGTATAGAAATGCAAGAACCCATGAAGTTGTATGTTGAGAGAACTAAGTTCTAGTAATAGGATTATTTAGACGTGAAAAAATGGTTCTTCATCTGCACTTCTATAAATTGCGGTGTAATATCGTGCAACAGCTGCGCATACAGCAGGTCTTGGCGGAAAATCAGTACTGTAACGCTAGCATTTGCAAGCCTTCAGCCTTATTCTGAGACAAAGACCTTTTTGATCCCATGCAACACCTAGTTATTACACTTCTTTTGAGTTATTTTTTATATATATTTGAAATAAATTATTCTTTTTTTTTAAATTTAATTATATGATTTTCTCTTTTTAATGAGTAAACTCCAAAAACTCAACTTTTAGTACTAAAACAAATTTAAGTATTTCGTTTTCTAAATCTACATAAACGTGAGCGAAGCCGCGATCTAAGTCTAGTATGTTATATATTTATTTGAACGTAGACAAATCCACATTACAGTATTATAAATACGAAATTAATTCTGCATATTTATTACCTTTTTATAACTAAACTTCGCACGATGTTATTCAGTATAGTATAGAGATAGCCTCCGATCTGGAAAGGTTTTATCCTAAACTTAGCGAATAACGCACGGGAAAAGACAAACATAAATAGACTTGTAATGCGTACCATGAGATGAGAAAAACCGGGTTTACCTGACAAAATTTGATAAAAAAGCAATCTCTTGCAATATTTAATATCAAATGTAATTTTCTGGCAACAAAACGGTGCACGTTGGGAATTCCTAACGCTTGATGTCGGTTATTTATCTATTCTCGCTTTAGCAATTTAAGTTCAGTAGGGGTCTGTTTCAGAACATACCTATAGTCGTTAAGCTTGTTAGAAATATTTGCTGATAACGTAGTTTCACTTTAGAATACCAGTGAAGTTCTGTGAAACTTTCAATCAAAGTAGCGTCCGTGTTTTTGTGTATTGTTTCATATTTTAATGACTATGAATGTACGAAATTTTTAATTTAAGTAATTTGGCAGCGGTGCATTTAATACGAAAGTGCCCAAACTTTTTTAAAGCAAGTATTCAATACGTATTTAACGTTTTTGTAATAACACGGTGAGTGTCTAAGAAGTAAAGTTGAAAAAAAAAACATACAAATCTATCCGATAGTTTTTACATGATGCGTACAGAACGGCAAAGATCCTATCATTTTATTTATATCAATTATATACTTTAACCCTAAATGCTATAAAGGCCTGTTTTAAAATGTCTGTTGTGATTAACTCGAACGAAGTGGCGGGCGTTTGTTTGTAATACATATCAAGGATCGCGGACTGTTTTTTTTTTTTTTTTTTCAGCTGCAATTGGGATTCATGTTACATTTTTTCCCATAGATCAAAACAGTTAGCCATACATTAGTATCAGACACTCGGGTCTATTCACATGATTAATTTGACATAGACTATATTTACGACTTGCACAGGTCGTTACAATGATAGTTTTTTATTTAGTCTATGTTGAATATAAAATGTGTAGATTTATAGGAGAGTAACCTTGGCTCGGGCTGACTAGATTAAAACTTGTTGCGCCCGAAGGCATTCGCTGGAGGCTTTAGTTTCTCGGAGCATAAAAAGTATTATGTAATAAATATGATGGACAGGTTTTCGCTTGCATGCAGGAGAGATCTTGAGAGGCTAAGTGCATGTTTGATTTATTTTTATCTGTTGAAAGTTCGTCGACATTCGATGCGGGTTATTAGCGCTTACTACGGAAATAAAAAAAAAGATTTTTAATCGGAATAATATTCAGAATCTTGGAAATATTTTCTGTTTTAAATACAAATTGTATGACTTGTCATCACTATTACTACACATAAAATAAAGTCGTCTGTCGGTCTGTTCGCGATAAACTCAGAAACTACTGAACTGATTTTCATGCGGTTTTCACCACTAGATAAAGTGATTCACGAGGAAGGTTTAGGTATATAATTTGTCAAGGTTTTTTTTATTATCAGGGCGGGACAAAGTACACCGGGCCCGCTAGTAGTAGTATAAAATCAAATGTATTTCGTTAACTTACTCCTATGGATTTTAGTCCGCTTAAAATATAAAACATAATAGAATATGTGTGTAACATTTCAAAATAAGCTAAATCCAGTTTTAGCCGTTACGTTTTTACGTTATTTTTCAAGATCGTTTTTTTATACCATTGGTGGCAAACGAACATGCGGGTCACCTGAAGTGCTCACCGTCGCCCATGAACACACACCTGCGATATGAGGTGAATCACAGCTGCATTTTTTCTACAAGTAAAATATGAAGATCATAAAAAACCTTTATGAACGGCAAAATTTGAACTTCGTTCTCGGTGTATAAAAACTGGAACTCTTGAAAAAAATTAACATTTTATGTAATATATAATATAACAACGATTAAAATTGCATTTAGCTGATTATGAAATGTAAGGACTCATATATAGCCTTGTATCAAGTTATGGTAAAATGGATAGCATAAAACCTCCTTAGAAAAATACTTAGCTGTATTGCTGTTCATTCAAACAGTGTTAGAAGTTTATCAATTTATCTTTTATACCTATGTATATGGATATAAAATCTTACTCGCATTAGCACGTCCCCCGCGAAAGATGCGTGACATAAGTCGATATTTATCGCTGTAGGAAAAGAACGGCTAATATTTTATATTATAACCGCAAAAGAGATAAATATATTTCTGCTTCTGGGTGAAATAGCAAAAATTATAATAAGCGCTGAGTGAGTTTTTGAGCATTTAATTATCTTTTTCAAACGTATGGATAAGATATTATATAAATCATTTTTGAAACGATTGATGGAGTTAACTCATAGTAGATATATGTAAATAAGTTTCCTTGTAACGTATTATGCAGGAGTAAGTGATAGCGGTGGATAAATATCAAGCTTACAAATGGTAAATTCCGATTTTATAGCAGCAACCATAAAGTAAACTAAAATGTGCACAGTTGTCAATGATAGGTCGGTTACCTAAAGCTGTTATGTTCATAGTACTCTCAAATCACTTATCTATGTTCGTATTTGCTCTGTTCTTGCGCGGTCTCCGGTATGTACTCTCAGACTTATGGTGGCTACTGCGCAGCCGAGATAATGAGGGGCTTTTTCAACATGCACATTTGTAACTTTTTTGAATGTTTATATTATTATTATTTATATATGAGTTCTGTAATATTTTTGTCAAGACACTGACTACGTGTACATTACTTTAGCCCCCCACTGAAAATCAGTGCTGCAGTACAACCCAGATGTATTGCAGCACGTAAGTGAATGGAGGTGTCATTGTTGGATAAACTATTTATATATTTCCTTTATTTGTCTTGTTTACATTGTTTATTATACATTTCGGGATACAGCATGTTGCAAAGTTGGTTTAAACAAAGACAAAAGATACGCTGTAGTTTTAGGTTTTAGTAAACACAAAACAATTCCGGTGTTATTACAAAAAAGTTAAATACTTGGTTTAAAAAGATTTCGAATTAAATGCACCGCGCTCGCCCGAGGCAAGTTCGCGTTACCCTTTTTCGCAAGTCTAACCTAACGTAACCAAAGCGAGACAAAAGAGCAAGATGGCGAACATTCAGCGACCGAGGTGCATTTAATTCCAAATCTTTTTAAAGCAAGTATTCAATACGTATTTAACTTTTTTGTAATAACACCGTTCAAGTCTTTGTCACGCTCGTAAGCTTGGTCGTGTGCGAAAAAGACCGAGAGATTTTTTATGTTTCGTGTGCAGTGCGACTTCATTTCGTGCATTCATTCATAGACCGTACATAAGCGTAATTTGTGTTTTATTTGCCAGCTTTAATTAATCAACCTGTGAACAGTAAACCAACAAATAAAACATTTTATTACTGTTACAACTATCCGTAACAAAGCAAATTTAATTAACAACAATCGAGCTACAAAGTTATATTCATACAAATAAGTGATTTAAAAAATATAAGCTAAAATTCTACAAATGTTTGTTTCTCTCGTAATTCTGTGAAAGATATGATTTGAGTCGAAGGGCGATGTACTCTGTTCCAAGAACTGTATTTGTATGGGCAGGTAATAAATATAGAACAGATTTTTTCTCATGAAACCTGAGGTCGTTATATGGAATTAACAAGATACCTCTGTCTTGGGAACACACCGACACAAGGAATGGAATAAAGTTATTATGTAAATATCCGTAATTCTGCAACCGGTTTTGATTACTATGTAAAATATAAAAACGTAAAACAAAACGAGCTTCAATTGTAGACATTTAACTGGTAAAAGATTATATACGCTTATTATATCGACATCTTATGACATGAGATATGTGATAATATTAGTATAACAGTATTTATTAATGAAATATGACATAACGGTAGTTTGGTGCGGGACCTGGAGAAGGACATAGCAGACTTTTTATTTCAATGCTCTAATTTAACTTTTTTCTAATAAACACAGGTTTGTAGGAGATATTATCAATCATTAATCAATATTAGTATTGAAGTCTTCGATAATGCTTACTTCTAATAAGATTCGATTATTTGCATCAAATTTCATTAATTTATGCTCTATTTTTTAGTTATTATATGCTTATATTTACAATTCATCTTTTTCTGTTACTTTTCTATTCTAATAATGAATTTAGAATGTGTCCACGATCCAATTTGATGTTAAGTGAAAATGTACCTTAAAGTAGTATACGATATAATTGTTTATTACGCATATAATATATAGAAATTAAACGTTCATAATATTAAAGCTTATAACCGAATTATCATGTGCCCTCATTACGATGGTTTTACCGACTAAAGATTTATACTAAACAATACAGCACACATTTTGCGTAGACTTCCCCTACACTTTTAGTAAACGATTAATCATCTGTTTGTTCTGTACTTTTTCCTAAGCGTTCATGTCTATATAAGCATTAACTTTTACGCTTTATTTGGCCTGTAAATTATATTTATCTTATATTATAAATGCGAATGCGAGTTTGGCTATTTGTTAGTTACGTTTTCACGCCGTAACAACTCATCGTGAAATTTTAAATACACATAGGGTATCTTAGGGTTATAGGTTTGTTCTTTTAATTTTGTAACATTAATATGACCAACTGAACGTGGTATCATATGGGCTCCCATCGAAAATCAGCGCTGTAGTACTGCTGTACTGCACATATTCGCTGAATGGGTTTACCGATTGTTGGACTTTTAAAAAAATATTATAGTGGATGTTACTTTGCACTTCCGCTTGGAATTGATTGACCACTACTACGTGTTATACAGTGGTCAATCAGTTCTAGGCGGAAGTGCACAGTAACAGCCATTATAATATTTAATAATGGATTTCCGCTAAGTAACGTCTTCTTCAATCAAAAATGATTTTTTTTTCTTTATTCACATGTATTTAATTTTTTTCGTCTAATTTGTTTGTTTCATTTAATTGTATGGTTGTTTCAACAATAAACTATTTCTTTCTTTCTAATCCTGAAAAAAAGTACTGTACCCCATAGAGCCAAGCCGCGAGCAGAAGCTAGTAAATATATACATATTTATATTATGAAATAATATCTTGAGAAGCTACTTCGATTTTAGTGATATAAATTATAATAAAACTGAAAAGTTTTTCTTATGCCCGGTTTCTGAGTCACATTTATCTGTTCAATAGCGTTATCGGTTCGATAACTTGTCAAATTGGGTTTCTGATCACACAATCATACGATAAACCTCCGTTAAACTTAACTGGCCAATCTGGGCGTTTATCTATTCGATAAATTTTATGACATTTTAAATAGTTTTTAATATCTTGACAATGACATGTCATTGACGAACAACTAACGAATTGAAAAGTTTTGTATCTAAAATAATTAAATTTATAACTAAATAATACAATTAAACTATCTACTAATCTCCAAAGTATTTTTTAATCATAATATTACAACTATAAGTTAAGAATTAAAATAATAAAACCAATTTTTAACACTCTTTCCTACGAAGAGCCATCTAGTGAACATCAAAGAAGTAGTTTTGGGTTTCATAGTTATTTAATAACTCGTTGTGTACTCAGAAACGCACTGACAGTTTATCTTATGGGTAAATTTATTGAGTCAATAACTAATGATAGCATAAGTAATTTGCTATAATATGTCTCAGATGTCAGAAACGTAATTAAAAGCCAGATTAGGGTATTACAAGATTTATCACAGTTGAACGGTAATAAACTAAATTATAATATAAGTCCATAACGTAAGTACATGTGATAAATACGATTTCAGATAATGATCGTATCTCGAAAATCACTCTGCAATAAAACAATAATAAATAATACCACGAAGCTACATAACGCCCTCTCGACGTAACTGGCAGTCTAAAAGTAAAATCGACCTATTCTAATAGCCAGAATCAATTACCTCTTTTGAATCGAGGAGACCGCATTCCGCTTGCCGACATAGTTGTGGACCGACCGAGTTCTCCGCTTCTTTTTGTATCGCCTTTTGTGTTAACAAAATAGTTAGTTATAGTGTCTGTTGCGGACCGATACCCTGTTAACATTCGGACGTGTTAAATCAAATTAATTTATTGTAGTGGCTATATAGTATTTTTTGTATAAACTGCTATAGCAAAATTACTAGTACCTCTAATCGTAGAAGAGAGAAATATTTTTTAAACTCTATATCGAGGTAACAGATCTCTGTCAGTAAAATATCGATTTGTTTAGGTGACGTGAATTCAATAACTGATGCTGAAATCTTCTGATTCTGGTGCGATGATAGTTTAGTTGATAGCGTGTTCGGACACTGCCGATCGACGTAGGTTGAATCCTTGCAACTGAATTAGAGATTTCGGTTTTTTTTTAATGTCATAGAAGGCAAACGAACATGTGGGTCACTTGATGTTAAGTGATCACCACCGTCCATAGACACTAACAATACCAGGGGAGTCGAAAGTGCGTTGCCAGCCTGTGTTTGGGGGAAAGGGAGGGAGGGGGAGAGGAGAACGGAGGCGGGCCTTCGGCGCTCTCACTGACCGAACGAAACGCAACAATGCAAGCACTGTTACTTCACGCCGGTTTTCTGTGAGAGGGTGGTACTACCCCGGCCGAGCCGACCCATTTATGCTGAAACCAGTAATATCTTCAGCGTGGCTCTACTACCTACCTAAAGGTAACGGTCGGTAAAGGAAAACATCGCCATGAAAACCAAAGTCTCGTGATAGAGCTATTTTTAAGTCCGCCTGACCGAGCCCCCGTTGGTGTGTTCCCGCAGCTGCATTTGAAAGTCAATCCCCTCTAGGTTTAGCGTGTCTACAGTCTTAAACCATGTCATCATTTAAAATCATATGGGATTGTGGTCAAATGCTAAAACTTGTAAAGTATTATAAAAACAGGGTGTGTCGTAAAGACGCACGATAGGAGTGAAACTTTTATATTACAAGAAACATTTTAATTTAAAAAAAAAACAACAAAAATCCAATGTCACGCGGTGTTCTAAGTACTGATCGCGTCCGGCATTACTTAACTTTCGGATCGGATGAGAAGCGGTATTTTCAACACTGTACCCGACACAGTGTTTACCCCACCATTTTTCGTCACACAAAAAGGTTGTTGATGAAAATATAAATGTGCTCCCATAAGAAGTTTCATATCAAAAACCTTGAATATCTACAGCTACCTATTAATAAATAAATACTTAATAATAAAAAATAATGCTATGGAATGCTGTTGTATATTGTGGTTTTATTTCATAGCTTATACTACTACACTTTTTGATACTATCCAGATACCGTTGAAACACGTTTGTTTAGAAAAATCGGTGATCCAATTTGATATTCTATAATAACCAATACACGGTTACGTAACTTTTAGGTGTGAGCATTTGCTTTAACTTTGGAATATTGAGATTCCATTATGGTTAACCTTTTTTTATGTTTTTCCTTGCACGTTCTGTTTTATATAATCACAAGTAATTTCGAAAACTTTATTGAAATAATCCAAGGAGTTTTAAAATCGATAACACACATTAATCATATTACATTCGTGGTATAGGAAAAATATGGCGTTTAATTAATTTATTTCATTAAGAATTAAATTGAATCTCTTTTGTATAATATTATTATACTAGCTATTGTCTGCGGCTTCGTTCGCTATAATGTAGATTATTTTTTTCTAGACGATAGGAAACTGTTCTTTGTCTGTGCAGTTGGAAACGTAACAAAATTTCAAGATGTTCGGTTCCGATGTGAAAGTGTAACAAACAGACTGACATTCGCATTTATAATATTAGTGGTGATGTAATATAATATCACATTGAATTATTGCCAAGGTAATATCAATCATATTCGTCCATTCATATTTACACCCGCATCGGTCAGTCGTTCAATTTTTATTGACAAATTATTTTGTTTATAAGTTTCATCACAACTTGGTAATAAATCTCCGCACGATATACCACAAATATTTCATCCAATTTGTGTAGTAGATTTGCGTCAAACGAGGCGCGAGCTTCATTCCACGGGGCACACATCTTAACCTCTATTAAGCCCGCGTCATTGGCGCAACGGCCGCCTCCCACGGTTTCCTACTTGCTCAGACCATCACCAATTCAGGCTAACTATAATATCTCGTACATTTCGTCCAATTCCCTAGGGTGGTGCATCCTATTTCTGTCTCTCATCCTGTCGGTAATTGGCTTACTACTTGTGTATAACCACATTGTATTTCATTGTCTTCGTTTATTTTCTTGGTATCGGATTTGTTTCGTACTGTTTTATGTTATTTGCTTTATGTTAAAAATATTGAGACGATTTAATAAAATATGTATTAAGACTAATAGTAGAATATTCTAGATTGGTTTTTACGATAATAAATAGAATTATAATCGATTTTAAGATACCCATATCGATTAGTGCAAAGGTAACCAAACTTTTTAATCTCATGGACAACTTGCTATGTTTTTCGGTTGTATATATACTTCTTGCTTACCTGATGGTGATTTATTTACAAATTCCTCTATTATAAATATGTTTTGAGAGGTAGTTTTATTGTATATGTAGAGATAGATGTGTCTTCATATCTAAATTAGCATTGTTAAAGTTGATAGTATGTATGTGTATATTTATTACTTCATACATATAGAGCAAAAATTAAACCACCGATTTGCTTAAATGTGAGCATTATTGTTGACCTTTATTAGCGTCTCATGTACCTCTAATTATTTTTTCACTGTCGTCGACACCTTTGCTAGTCGTCATAGACCTCTGTAAGTCAATATAGACCACTTGAGAAAAACCAAAATTAGTGTTTCCGGCATTGAAAGTACGGTTATTGCCAATATCAGCTCGATCTAAATGTCATATTCCTGTACACATATATTAGCAATTTTAAAAGTTTCTTCCGTAAAAAGCGAAGTTGTTAGACGATAAGCATTTGATTCACGTTCATTCACACCTTCAACAGTTCGTGCGTTCGTTAATATTATCATCGATATTATATATTCATCATGACTTCTTATCATATTCATACGTTACCCAATATTTGTCTGCTCTCCACAATTTAGCAAAGTTAGAATCGCTTAAAATCCTCCTATTTGGAACTATAAAGAAGATGTGAAACAAGAAAGACCATGTTTAAAATAAATTTAGATAGGCAACTGATTACGATCTTGATGTTTTGACTAAACTATACTTTAGTCACGTACGATGACAAGTGATAGTATGTGTGGTGTGTCAATCGTCAGTAAAGTGCTTGTTTAAATGTATGTCTTAATTGTTATTAATAAACTAGTTTCAAAAATTAATATGTCGGATAGTAGCTGTAGCAGTGCTTTTATAAATAGATGAACTTAATTTGGTAGCAAATTATTAATTTCAGTTATATCATTTCTACTTTATGTATCTATGTTTGTATACAAATGAACAGTCATCCTTGTAATAACAGAGATTAATGCATAAACACGGAGTCAGTAGTTGTTATTAGTACGAGCGAATGGATTCAGTCTGAGGGGCAAATGGATAGTGAACATTGTTAATCTCCTTTTGGTGTTATTTCACACGAATCCATTTATGTCTCGTCATGACTATTGATACTGAATCGTTTACATTAATTCTTTTTTTTTATTATGTTCTACCAATTATATTGAATAGCTTTATTTATACATTTGTTTTGTGTAGTGGTTGTCCGATGGAATTTCCAGTTGGCAAGTTTTTATGATTCATTATATTTTTACCCTCTTTGTGGATGAAGTAAAAAACCCCTTTGCTATTACTTGTCTACATTAGATAAGGGTCTTCTGTGAAGAATTTCGTTTGTAGAGTTATCAGTTAGAACTGTGCGTTGTCTCTCAGTAGTAAGTCTTCAAGAATGAAGTAAATTAAACTTTTTCAACGAAGTTTGTAATAACAAAAAATACTGTAATGGTTTTTCACGGCTCTTTTTACGATATATAATAGATTGAAATACACTAGACATATAAATTCATAGAATTGCCGTCCTTTGTAGTCGGTCGCTCAACTCTCTATGAAGGTCAGTCCTTTATCGTGCCTTCGAATTTATCCGTAACTCCTTGAGGTGTTTTAGGTATTATGATCATATTAATTTATTTACAAATGTAAGTGCTCCTTTGTAATTATCGTTTGTTATTACTTATTATATTACAAATTTTGAATTTTGCAAACTTTTTACTTTGCGAACAATCTTCGGTAGTATATTAGAAAAATATAGGAAATGTTATATGTAACTGTCTGATGTCGAAGCCATATCGAGTCGCGGAATACCAGAAATCGCCTGACCGAAGTCAGGGCCTTAGAAGCCTTATGATTCAGGTTCATTGTACTTATTATCGATTTGCTGTATCATCGTTAAACAATGCTAACGAAATGATTAATTGCCTGATTTCTCTTTGACCATATCAAATTTGGCAATTTTTTAAACAGCTGTTGTTTGTATTGTTGTTTAGTCTGATATTGCATTTAATAAAATGTTAACCTTTAGACTCGTGTATGTCATTCTGAAATGCAATTTGTAATAATTTGCTTCATCAGCGATGTATTTGTTTATTGAAAATCAAACTATAATTAGCTAAATATTTAGTAAAGTTAGTTTTTTTTTTTACTTTATTTTTGGCAACCAATCTTTTAGATTATTACTGCCATTGTCGAGTAGTTAATAGTATTACAAGTTCTTCTTCCATTCCATTTTCGGCAACCAGTCTTCTAGTAGACCATTACCGCCA
This sequence comes from Antheraea yamamai, assembly GCA_036509395.1. Classification (NCBI taxonomy): domain Eukaryota; kingdom Metazoa; phylum Arthropoda; class Insecta; order Lepidoptera; family Saturniidae; genus Antheraea; species Antheraea yamamai. Next base: position 4,138,818 of record AP028440.1, read on the forward strand.
TTGTCAAGTGAGTATCGATATTACAAGTTTCTTGATATAATTTCAATGAATGCCATTGTCGAGTAGTTAATAGTATTTCAAGTTCTTCTTCCGTTCCATTTTGGCAACCAATCTTCTAGTAGACCATAACTGCCATTGTCAAGTGAGTATCGATATTACAAGTTTCTTGATATAATTTCAATGAACTAACAAGATGGTGGCCTTCTTCTTAGAACTTTCCATGGAATTTTTGTGGCATCTCAGAATTCATGGTCCGTGGTATTATTTTCCATTCACTTCACTATGCACAATAAACAAACTATATTACATAAAACACCACCAATTTTACACAATATAGAGTCAAGTAACACAAGATTATGAATAAAAAATAAAATCCACTACATGACAGACCAAGATCCCGCCAAAAACTCCTTTAGTAAAGTTAGTTACTCTCTTTAATTTTGGAAATAATATTGGTAACTTAGAGTATGAAGTGTAAATCTTTTTGCCAATAAAAAAAAATAAAAGGTCATAAAACTTTATAGGATGTAAAAATAATCTCAATATTCTTCAAATAGGTTGAAGAAGTGAAAGTAAATATGCACTTTTATATTATGCAATTGCAAGTTCTGACTTTCGTCCGTATCGTGAATTTTAGTGGTATGGTACAGAAATAATTTTAAGACTAGAGTTTGGAAATTCTCATATGTTATTTTTAGTAGATCAGAATTGAATGGACGGTGAAACTATAAACAACTGCGTTGAGTATTACAATTTATGATGTTGTTAATTTGTAAACTGGTTCGCTTTATTACATCCGCAATAATACAATAGTTTGTATCAAAATAATTAAAACTATCAGTATTAAGGTTAAAATTTAAAAAGAAAGCGTTAGCCATATATAGCTGACATTACAATATCTTTTAATTCTAACGTTGTAATATACAAAGGTTTGAAACATTATTGCTTAGTTATAGATAATAACATTTCTTCACTTACGTGCGTCTGTTATTATTTTATAAATTTATGCGTTTATTTACGTGCGATTTTAATTATATCCGTTGTCGAATATAAGCGAATCGATTTCGTTGCATTCTTTCTTTAGGCGTTTAAAGCCAATTCAGCATTTTTATAGCCCATTGAAGTATCAGTTGCAACAAAAGCCAGACGATCACTCCCGTTGCATTATGTCTAATTTCATCGTTTCACGATTGTTTTACGATTCCCACGGTATTAGCTAATACTACAGCGTTCACTATCTTATGTGTAAGTCGTTACGGATTTATAGCTGACGTAATCTCGCTGGTAATGAGCGGACCTGTCTATTTTTGTTTGCAGTTTTATTGCGGCGTGTTTATTATTTATTTTGGTTGTGAGATGTTTGTTCTATCAATTGAACTCTATCTTCTGGGAGCGCGTTCTTGGCGCCAGCGTGATGTCCCTCGTTGGTTGTTTTTTTTTTTTTTTTCATAATACTGGTCACGCAGGCCTTTAAGACTCGCTGTCTGATTCAGTCACCTTAATGGATTTTTTTTTGTGATTGAACACTGGATAGATTTCGATTATTCTTTTAGTTTAATTTCTTTAGTTTTTTGAGCTACATTTAATACGAAGATATCAAAGTTATAATAAACGACCATTTTTATTAACTGAGTGTTTTCTTGCTATGGAGAAGTGAGACAAACAGTGTAGGTTGCTATTGTTTTCTCCTCTGTACAAAAATGTATTGTTAAGATCACAAATAACGTAGATGAAGCCGCGAGTACCATCTAGTTCTAAATTATGCATTATCTAACACTATTATTATTCTGTTTCCTACTAATATCACTGTCCGTTAACTATTCTTCGAATACTCTTGTCGTAAAATTGTTTGATTTCGCCCTGAATCATAACTTTACAAGTTACTCGATAAAATATGAGTGTATTTCTAAAAATATTGATTATGCGTGTATCTTTGCGATAAAGTTTTATCGTGGCTTCGATTATCAACCGGTACGTGTGTGCCCTTTTCAAGTGTTCTTTGTACAAAGAGATTATTGCATTTACTGTTATAAAATCTATAGTATATAGTTATTAGCCAGTGCCCGCCCGCTTCGCTGTGCATTGAATAAACTTTTATTTTTAAAATAATGAAAAAAAAATAGTCTAGCACTAACTGTCTACGAAAAATTCTGTATCGAATGGTCTTATAGAAATATGGTCCGTAGTTTTGACGTGATTCGGTCTTGAAGAATTATATTTTCATTATATAGATGACTAGCGGGCCCGGCAAACGCTGTCCCTCCCTGACTATAAAAAAAACCTTGACAAATTATGCACTAAAACCTTCCCCATGAATCATTGTATCCACTGGTGAAAACCGCATGAAAATCCGTTCAGTAGTTTTTGAGTTAATCGCGAACAGACAGACGCGGCGGGAGACTTTGTTTTATACTATGTAATGATAATGATAAAGCAATGATTGAGGTATTCTAGACAAAGCAGGTGGAACCACTTTCATCAATCATAACATCTCCGCTAGAAGATTACTTTTACCATAAGAGTTCATTCTCTGTACAAACGATTGTATAACCTTATGATCCACTGGCCAACAGACTGTTGGCCGTATAAAATTTAAAAAATAACGTAATTATTACGAATTGTGGAAAACTTGAACAGTAACAAATTACGTAATGTAAAAATTATAATTAAAAAAAAAAGAAATATTTAACAAAAATGATCGTTATTTTTGAGATCTGGGTCTTTAAACATCAGCCGAGGGGTTAACTGTTATTTATTCTAAAATTGTACAGAGTAGATAAATCTGTCGTTTACAATGTGATATTGATTTTAGACGTCCACGACTTCTTTTCCATTTGCATCTCTCTAAATGAAGACGTCATACAGTACTGCAACGTATTGCTGAATAGGGTTGCCAGTTGTTGCACATTTTCTATTCATCTGTACATCCATAATTTTATTGTTTTGCTCTGGTTCCAACAGTAAAATTTTTTCTTCCTTCCTTTTTGCTCTGTATAGTTTACGCAGCGCACTCCGACATTGCTCTCAGCTGGCAGGATTTTTCCCAATTTACTTCACAATTATAGTTATATATTTATTACTTTTAACATTATGTCATGTGTTATCCTGATGTATAAGCTATGTTATTGTAGAGTTTCATCAAAATCGGTTGAGTAGTTTTTGCGTAAAAGAATAACAAACATCGAAACAACAAACTTTCTTCTTTATAATATTGACGGGAATTTTAAATACTTTTTTACACAGTATCATTATTGTGTTATGGTTATGATATTTGTGTATCATTACATAGTATAAAACAAAGTCCCCTACCGCGTCTGTCTGTCTGTCTGTTCGCGATAAACGCGAAAACTACCGAACGGATTTTCATGCGGTTTTCACCGGTGGATAGAGTGATTGATGAGGAACGTTTTAGTATATAATTTGTCAAGGATTTTTTCATAATCAAGGCGGGACGACGTCTGCCGGGCCCGCTAGTTATATATATATAGCAAATATAATATTAGTCAAATTCTACAATAATGTATGTTTTCGTTATATGAAATTAAAATGTTATCCGTTAGTATCTGCAAATATTAAAGAGCAAATATTATATTTCCAAACAAGAGTCGAAACTTCTTAAACATCGTACATGTGTGATGCAAACAAATTGATTCAAACGATTGACCCTTGGGGTCCTCACTTTGTAGACGTACATTTATTAAACAAAACATGCGGCGTCTCATGAGGTATTTATAGCATGACTAGCTAGTGGCCGTGACTTCGTTCGTGTGTTAATGCTTTTTTTTGTTTCACTAGGACTAAGTGTTTCATCTGGATTCGTTATATTTTATTATTTGTGGTTTTATCGTCACTATTTAAGAACTTAAATCTTCTTACCGATTTTAATCCACAATTATTAAATTTTATCATTATTGCTTAGCCCCTATGGGAAGCGTAATGATAGATAGCGTAGATACACTAATACTGTTCTATTTACTAGTAAAAGTTTTATAAAAGTCGGTTCTGCTTTTTTTAGAGATCATTCCTGACATAAAACAGTACATTTTATTTATATACTTTGTCGAGTTTTTTTTTAATGTCATATAGCAGGCAAACGAACAGGTGGGTCACCTGATGTTAAGTGATCACCACCGTCCATAGACACTAACAACACCAGGGGAGTCGAAAGTGCGTTGCCAGCCTCTGTTTGGGGGAAGGTAGGGAGGGGGGAGAGGAGAGGGGAGAGGACTGTCCTAACGAAACGCAACAATGTAAGCACTATTACTTCACGTCAGTTTTCTATGAGAGGGTGGTACTACCCCGGGCGAGCCGACACATTCGTGCTGAAACATATAATAGCTTCAGCGTGGCTCTACCACCTACTTACGTACGTCACATAAGGAATTAAATTTTAGAATTTGTAAGCCATGTAGATATCTTGATAGATGTTCGGTTAAGGTAAAATAAGGTAAAAAAAATATATATATGCATTCTATATTTACACTTATATCTTCTAAACGTAAACGTATCGTGTAGATAGCTAATTTTTTTAGTGAGGAACAATTTATTATTTCACCCAATATTTTGTTTATTGACGATATGTTTAAATTCATTTTCTAGAGTAAATATACAAGCGTATGGAAATAAACTCGCGAGTAAGAAAGCACGCGAACCAGTGCTGGTAACCGTTCGATAGTTATTATTCATATTTACAGAACAGCGACGCGACGTAACTTGGAATCTTTGTGGATGCGCCGGAGCTTTCGGTAATGAAGCAGGGCATTTCTAATAAGAACCTGGTTTTACCTAACACTATCAATTTAAAAGTCTGTCGCCAAGCACATGTAGGTTCTCTCTAGGTCTAATGGATGACCATCTTAGATCATATCGTCATCAGATAAGATTGCGGTCAAACTTTTTACTATCAAAGACTATATAAAAATTTAACTTTATTAATAGTTGTTTGAAGTGAAACCTTCTTGAGACGCGTTGAGAGGTATTTTTTTAGCAGGAGATAAAATTATAATTTCCCGTCATGACATGTTAGGAAGCGTGACCGACCGCATTTCGCTTGCGTCAGATTAGCGACACGTAGTATAGCGGCCTGCGTACATTTAATATTGATATTTTATATTTCGATTGTGCAGCTCATCATATGTTTGATGAGTTAATAAACTGTATAGAAAAGTATACAATTATTATTCCTAGTACCAATAGATGTGAAAGGGGGATACTTATGATAATAATTTGAATCTACAAATTATGAAATTTAAATAATTCGCACTATAATTAATTCCAAAAGAGTACACAGTTTAAATTCCATAGTCCATATGACTGCCTCGACTTTTTAATTTATTTTACTGAAAAGTATAAACTTAGCCCCGCAATCAATTTAAGAGCCTATTGTGTTTGAAGTTGCCAAAATTTATATAAAGACAGACATAGCCTTTGGTAAAATATACCAATTGATTAAACAAGTAAGTTTCTTTGTTCTTCAGTGTCTTTGTTAAAGCTTAGGCAAATACTTTTTTACTATTGTAATTTTAAAAGTAAATCTTTTGGCACTAAATACCTTGGATACAATATCAAACAATAAAAGCCTCTTTACCCCTTATAATAATTATAAAACTTTATTGGCATTGTTAAAATTCATTTCAAAATTATTTATTCTTTAGATTATTAATCAATCAGACCTTTAGAGAGTTCAGAACTTATTCGCTCGAAGGTCATGACGAACGCTCAGGTATATTTTTGAATCAGTATAATAAACCGTCTTCTAATTGAGGTATTCCGCAAAAACAAAGCGAACAAAGCGCGAATGGTTAAATAACGGTTTCAGAAACGCGTATGCAGATTATACACCTTTTTCTTTTTTTTTTTTTCGAAATGTCTATCCGCTTTTGTTTTGGGCTTTTTGGGGGAGCGCTTCAAGCACTGAACCCAATGACAATTAACGCAAAAGTGCCAACCGTTATGCATCTTCTATAACGTTACATAAAATGTACGTGGTAGAGCCACGCTGAAGCTACTACTGGTTTCAGCATGAATGGATCGGCTCGCCCACTATAGTACAACCCTCTCACAGAAAACCGACGTGAAGTAACAGTACTTGCATTGTTGCGTTTCGTTCGGTCAGTGAGAGCGCCGGATACCCAACTCCCCTCCCCCTCCCCACTTCCCCACTCCTCCTTCTCCCAAACACAGGCTGGCAACGCTCTTGCGACTCTTCTGGTGTTGCAAGTGTCTTTGGACGGTGGTGATCACTTAACATCAGGTGACCCACCTGTTCGTTTGCCACCTATGATATTAAAAAAAACGCTTTTGAAGTATAAAAGTGGCGTTGGGCAATTTTTAGTATGGGAAAACATATAGGTTCGCGTCACCCGTATTGCTAAGATAATAAACGGCGCAGGTATCAAGTTAGTGTAGAAGTAAAGCAGAAAAAATACAGTCCATGTTGAGGACATTATTATTATCGCAGTGTTTAATATTTTCTAGGAAGGTATAGATGATGTTTCACATTCATGTGTAACATTTTACAGGGTTGATCTTATTGTTACGACCAAATATATTGTGAACACAGATCTTATAAATAACTTTATAACTTTATTTGTAAATAGAATTTAGAATGCGTGTTAATAAAAACTATTTCAAGCACAGAGATAATTAGAAGAACAAATATTTACAGTAATTACCAGACGACAATGACTAAGACACGGTATACGGCAATATTAATTGATTAATTATGAATCATTTTTGATGCGTGCGTCTTGTTGAAAAGAAGTGAGAGTGATTACGGATTACAAGATTCAAGGGTAATAATCGCCGCTACATTATATTATTTAAAACTATATCTGATATTCCAGAGGCGTAGCTACCGCAGTATCAGCCGTATCAATGATACGTTTTTCTTTTTCTAAATGACTAACTCTGTTGACCTAACAAACACTTATGCCCTTAATAAACTAAATAAAACTAAAAACACCGAAAAAATACGCAGTCAGAGTCGTGGGAGAAATTGAGCCGTGTGTTATTTAAGAGGCATAGAAAAGGCAGTGCATTATAACGACAGCAATTCTGAAAACAGCTACCGCTGAAACCTTATCCGGGAACTCGGCGTCTTTGGCGAATAGTAATTGTTAATATACCTACAAGGTTACGGGAATAATGTAGTATATATGCTTCAGAGTGGTTACGTTGTATAATTGGATATAAAATTTGTATCAGTTTGTTGTCTCATCTATCTCATATATAGGTTGGATAGCATTTTTACGAAATCAAATGTAAAGTAAGCTTTGCGAGAAATAAAACTTCGCCTTTAGCGTTCTACGAAACGTGATTTTTGATTTTCATAATTAAATTTAGTTCTGTACAAGCGGGCCCGGCAGACGCTGTCCCGCACTGACTATAAAAAAACCCTGACAAATTATATACTAAAACCTTCCTCATGAATCACTATATCCACTGGTGAAAACCGCAAAAAGATCCAGTCAGTAGATTTTGAGTTTATCCCGAACAGACAGACAGACAGACGCGGTAGGGGACTTTGTTTTATGCTATGTAATGATAATGTTATAGGACTAGTGGTATAAAATGAGTTCGTTTATTTAGTAGTTTAACTAATAACAATATGTTATATTTTTGGATTCAACTAATCTAATTAAATTCTTCTGGTAATTACTTACAGATCGATTTTATTGAAATACTCTGAATGACAACCACACCTATCGTTCCGCTCGATGGTAAAGAGATCGTGTTGTTTGCTCCATTTCCTATCCGTTGCATAATACAATCGTGTTGCATACGAGATCCGATATACACTTTCGCGTGCGTTCGATTCCGTTGAAGAAAACGTGTCGAGGCCGTGTCATCAATATAATCGATAAAGTTACTTACTATACGATGAAATATACATTAGTTAACTTCAAATTTACTATGTGTAACGAAATGTGTATGTTCGTATTGACATGCTTCATACTAAGGATTGTAAAAAAAGACCGTGGTCAAAGCTAAGTCGGACATAGTGTCCACATTGATTCGAATACCTAGATTTATGCTATTCTTGTCTACCTTCCTGAAAATATTGCCTATATGAACGATTGTAATGTTGATACTAGTAGTAACGTTTATAGGAAGTTATATCTAAAACTGCTAATTTGATTCTAAAAATCTTCTACTAATTAAAAATTACATTACAATGGAGCCCTGTAAACTGTTTTTCTATATAAGTATCGTATTGTTATTAGTACGAGTTAACTTGTGAACAGTCGCTCGTTATTTTCTCCTGATCTCTTACATTTGTCAACTCCTTAAATTAATTTGGCAAATGAAATTATTACAATATCACTTTAACAAATATTGTTTTAGAATAGTAGAATCATTTGGATAATGGTTTTTACTTTTATTATAAATTATACTTCCTTTCATTTATTACACACAACAAAGAAGACTTAATGGTCATCCAATTGTCAAAACTCGACCATAAGTCATTATTTTTTAGGTTCTAATATTATTTAGGGCCTCTTTGACAAAAAGTGTACAAATATTAACGTATTCATTATGGAGGATAACGAATAGAGACTTATAAAAGCTAGGACTCATCAATGGTATTAGAAAAAAAGAATCGTATCCAGTGGCGGATTTGCCTTAAGGCCCAGGAGGCACAGGCCTAGGGCGGCCAGATATTAGGGGCCACCAATCATGACAAAAAATTCACTCATGATAACAAGAAATAACTCAAAGTACGTAAATATTCTAAAGGCTCGCGCTCATTATGATGGGCCGCTCTGCACCGCATCGTATAACAATAATCTTCCTAAATTACTTTTGTACTTTTTATAAATAAAATATAGATAATGTAATGTGAAGTAATTACTTCGTTCATATAAAATGTACGTATAAGTTATTTCGTACATATAAGTGATTTAGGAAGAATAAATAAAAAACTAGCACACTAGCAGATATTATAGTTAACTAAATTTCTGAATCGATTTCGATAAAAGTTGGCAAAAAAAGTAAATTCATTATGTACTCAACATGATGGATGCTGACAAAGGGGTGGCTGGTACTTACTACATGGCCTGGGGCCTAGGACGGCCAAGACTGCAAATTCGCCACTGACCGTATCGAAAAACATTGGTAACACTGAAGCTCGTCAATAACTACTAAAAAAAATACAGAAAATCAACTGACAAACACAGGATGAAAAGCTACTGAACCGTTTTGTATTGGCTTGTGTATTGTATAAAGTTGAATGTTCCAAAATTTTGTTAACTGGCAGTTTAGACGGTAATTCCAGCATTCTGTGTATAATATGTCTATGAGCTTATTAAAGTATCAAGTTTGTGGGACAGAATAATATATAAGTACATTTGTTTCTCGAAATCTCGATAACAATAATATTATAACTGCATTATAAAGTTAACGATTCACGAAACACGATTGGCAATCGAGTGTGGGTTCAAATGTCAGAATGAACGGTACAACCGCCTTCTTACAGTGTGGTTACACCGAGTTTCACTTTGTGTTACATTAATTGTATTCTGGCTGTATATGGTCGGTGTCGCCATACGCGGGTGCTCTCCGGGTGTCCGTACTAAGCATACGGTATTATATTTAGAATTCGTCATCACCTTCCTCCCTAATTTCTGAACCCCTTTGGGTAACCAGGCTTTGGCTACAGGAATTAGCTGTATGTCAGTACGTCAAGTGATTTTGCCTTTTCACTTGTGTCTTTGATTAAAATGAAGTCAATTGCTTTCTATTTTATGTACTGGATTGGTGAAATGATTGCGCTTTCCTAATCGTTAAAGTCGTTAAAGGTCCAGGACCTGTCGAGACATGACCTTAATTCCTGGGTATAAATCCGATATAGAGCTTAATAGTTGATGCTGATGACAATAAAGACTATATATTAATAAGACATTAATATATAGTTGTGTTATATTATTATGAACTGTTGTTGCTTACTGTGCTGTTGCATAATTTGCTGTTTTATCGTATTACAAATCGTAACAATAACACGTTATTTATTTGAATATTTGTTGTTTATGTCATGATCAGGCGGTAGGGCCACGCTGAAACTATTATTGGATTCAGCATAAATGGGTCGGCTCGCCAGAGGTAGTACCATCCTCTCACAGAAACATCCACGTGCAGTAACAGTGCTTGCATTGTTGCATTTCGTTCGGTCAGTGAGAGCGGAGAAGGCAAACTTCCCCCTCCCCCTTCTTCTTTAAAAGACCGACAACGCACTTGCGACTCCTCTGCTATTGTTAATGTTTATGAACGGCGGTGATCCACCTGTTCGTTTGCCTCCTACGATATAAAAGAAAAGATAATAAGTTCAGGAAACGTGATTTTACATTTTCACCTATTAATTGCTGTATAATAGTTCACACATTGTTACGACACCGGCTGATCTCTGCCAATAATAATAATAACAAATAACAGTTAATCGACAGCATAATAATGATGCCTCCAATAATGTGTTATCCGTTCTGTAGGATTGATGCATTACATTATTCGTTCTTGTAATTACGAACACTTTTTTAAAGCGATAATGGATCAGTGTTTGCTTTTTCGGACGCCACGTCGATCGATGCGTAGGTTCGAATCCTTTCGGTGAAAGAAAACATGATAAGACCATAGCATGATGATAGGGCTTTTTTTAAGCACCAAGTACATAAAGAAGAGTATTGTTTGGAAAATTATGAATGAATATAATGAAAGGAAACGTATGTTCTTTTATCGTTAATACTATTTTTATATATGTATAAAAAAGTTATGACCTGATAGTAGGTGAGGAACACGATCTAGGAGGAAGCGTAATTTAGATTTTATTGCAATGAACTGTAATGACGTAATCCGAACCACGGTAACGAGACGATCAAGTCAACATACGTTACACATAACAACTTGTTTATACGCCCACTTCATTCAATTATTTAGCAAAATATGAAGCCATTTATTTACATACAATTGTCTCGAATTTACAGGAAATGTTGGTTAATAATATAACAGAAACTAAAAATTAGAATAATTTTCGCTAAGTTGAATTAGAGAAGATATATGCTGAATTTTTAAAGTCCTTCTTTTGTGTTTTTTTTTAATTATTATTTCTTGGTTGTTCATAGATTTTAAAGTGTAACAATTATTTTCATCTGCTGTAGGTTAGGGTGTGACCAAAGACGTGTTAAGTAAGTCTTGAATGTGGTGAGCTTTCAAGGACAGCAGACGAAATATACTCAAGTGTGGCAGCTAGTTAAGCAGGTTTAAAGAATACTCATGCCGTCATGTTATGGTTAAATTGCGATGTTTTCCTTCACCAAGAAAACATAGGTTATATGAACCTACCTCCTTTGATGCAGTATCCAAAAAAGTAAGAAATATTATTTACGAAATAAAACCATTAAATCTCCATTACCTACAGATTTCGACGATATGAGAAAATGAGGTAGAATAGGCGCTTTAATTATTTCCGACTATAAATGTATCATAATTACATAGTATAAAACAAAGTCGTCTACAGCGTCTGTCTCTTCGCGATAAACTCGAAAACTACTGCACGAATTTTCATGCAGTTTTCGACAGTGGATAAAGTGATTCATGAGGAAGGTTTTAGTATATAATTTGTCAAGGATCTTTTTTGTAATCAGGGCGGGACGACATCTGCCGGGCTCACCAGTAAATAAATATAATTGAAGAGTAAGGTCATAATGTTAAAATATCAGCTCTTTACTAAATGGATATGAAATTATATAGAGTACTTACAACGGCATTAAGCTCGCCAGTGTACAAATCAAAAGTGCAATAAAGAATTCATTCATTCATTTAAAATATTTTTTAAATTTTTGGTGTTTGTTTGGTCCGGCTCGTATCCAAAATAGACCGACTTTGACGGGATTTTCACTGGTAAATAGCTGATGTTATGGAAATTAAATTAGGTTACTTTTATTTTCGAAAAAAAAATAGGGTTCCGAACAAATATAATCTTTACTGTAGATACAAACACGGATAAAATCATAAATATTATACGAATGTGCTTGCTACAATAGCTTTCTGTACAAACATAAGTATATGTTCACTCCATAAGAAATATTATTACTTCAACTTCATTAGCCCGTTGGTGTTTTGGGCATTAAGCTATACTCTTAGAGCAAGACACCAACAATTATGACTTTCTTCTTCTGCTATTCAATTTTTTTTCCAAACTTGTTTGTTTCGCACAGAGATCATTTGGGATTGGCAATATAAAGGGAGAGAGGGGTGATCGCACTTAATTGTATGCGAATGTAAAAAAAATATAGGGTAAATATACAAAGTTCTCTATAAATTGTATGGCGTTTTACAGTTAGATATTTATCAAACATGACAAGTAGAGACGTTAATACATTAGTTGGATACACTTATTTTGAACAAAAAATGCGCTACATCTTTTTAATTCAAAGCGAAAAGTAGCTCAAGCAATCACATCGCTACGTTCTGTGTTGTTGTTTTTGCTTACGCAGATTGAATTTAGCGGTGTGAAAGCTCGTTTAGTTTTGTTATATGTTATAAATAACTTCAGAACTCTTGAATGAGACGATCTAAATTATATTTGACTACATCTAAGAGTGGGACAGCCTGTTCAAGATTCGATCCGAGAGCATCTATTGTTTATTCCTGCCTCAACACAAACGCGCGCAGTCGCGCGTTTCTTCTGGAAGAGTTTAACTACCAATATAAAGTGGCACACGAAGCATTTCCATCTCAGTTCTCATGAGTAACAAACCTATATAACTGGCCTCAGAACTGCGGCTCTATTGACGTTGGTCATACATAGGCTACAACTTTATTCAATTGCGAATATTTTATTTTTTTTATTTGACAACGTAACAAGTGAAGCGAATGTCACAGGCCGCTCGTGCGCTGTGTTCGTCAAAAATACATTTTCAGAATGTCAATGATTCGTCGGTACGAGTGACTCAGCTGCATGCCTTCGCAATCACCTGCCGACTTACTGTTTGCGGTCTCCATAATCACCTACGTCTTCGCGTTGAACAGTTTACATTGAACGCTGTAAACAAACACTAATGTGCATAGCTCTCAACAAGCTGAACGTGGAAAACTAAGTTAATTGAATGCACTAACGTTGTTTATCTAAACATGTGAATCATACTGTTTTGTCATACTTGATAACGCGTGTTGTTGCACAGGTTATCTTAACCGGAATCTGTGAATCAGGTTTTTCCGGTTTTATCCGTGTTTGTATCATACAATATTTCTGGAAATAAATTGAGATAAATATTAAAAAAAAAAACATATATAAAAACATTGGGTTAAAGAAAAATAATTGATTTTGATTGAACTTCTAAATTAATTTAAAATAGTCCATTTGTATTTCTATATTAATTTACCAATTTAATTTTACTTACGCCTAACGGCTTATTTAAATTCTTGTAATTAAACAATACTATTTTACTCTATAAAGGTATTTTATTTGAAGTAAGTAAAAGATTGTACTTGAAAGTGTATTATTATGTTTTAACAAGGAAAAGCTTAATGATATTGTTCCATTTCTTTTGAACCTCTTAACATTTCAGGCTTGGACCATTGCAATATAGTTTTGAATGAGGTACATTATTTTTATTTTATATACAAAATATATAATGTAGAAATAACTGCAACTACTGAGAGACCAGGTAATTCATTGCTAGTCGTCGCTATCATGCCGGCGTGCCTAAATGTCTTGTTACGATTGAAGGGCTCGGTATTATAATATCGAAATAACACACTGCATACCTACAACATAGATAAATCGTTGCGATGCTTTTAATACATGCTGAAACCGAGGTTACTGTAAACCTGGCATAGAATCCCAGCGCATGTGACTCGTTACAGAAAGAAGAAAAAAATGATACGACCATAAAATTAATATATACAATCTTATGCAAAGTTCCTGCGTTTTTATTGAATAGCATAATTCTGAAATAGGTATCACTTCACAACATACTTCTTACTTTAACCCGAATATCTTGCGAAACACCCTGAACAAGACTCAAACGACGATGTAATGAAAAACATTTAACTTACTAAATGCGAGACTGGCTTATTTGTCATTAGAGGAAAATTTAAACTACGCGTAGGAACATTCTTATTTGATGAATGGCAAGCGCCGGCGCAGTCAATTGAATGGAGCGTGCGCACGAGTTGTACCGATATCGCGAACGGAAATCGTGAATATTAATCCTTTATAAGGCTCAATTACTTGCGACCGTTTAGGTATGTCTTTACGATTGTTATATCTCGAGATTTAGATATATCTTTAATAAATAAATTGGTTTAATTTTTTTTTTCGATGTATGTATTATTGATGTGACATATTCACAATTTGACAATAGACCTGTTCTGTAACCAGAATTCTAAAACTATACACTTAATTTTTTTATTTTTATGCGAAAGTACTCAAACTTTTTTAAAGCAAGTATGCAATACGTATTTAACTTTTTTGTAATAACTTGGTTGATGTTTAAATTTAATATTTTTTATTTATTTTAAGGTTTTTGTGTATGTCAACCTTATATAATATTTATTTTAGATATAAATAAGCAAAACATATATAAAATCGCAACTAAAATGAGTATAGAAAATTACAGCAATAACAGAAGGATAGGGCAATAATCGGCCAACTCAATGGGATACCGAACAATATCAACAATAAGTCTTCTACCTAAAGACTTTAAAAGTTTGTTTTAATGTTAGGTGACAACTGTGTAAGTCCATGGAATAACGCAGACTCGATTGTGTTTTATGCTGTCTAGTTAAACTGTTTATTGCTTCAACCACAGAAGAAGCTTTTTTTATTTCTATATTCTTCTTATTTAAATATATGGATATTCTGTGTATTTCGATACTGTTTCCATATAACTCGCAGTGTCATATTTGAAATAATATAAAAGCAAAACATTACTTATTCATAAACGGTAGTCGTTAGTAAAACATTAACGTAGTGTAGTTAAAATGGCGCTTGGTGGACGTCGGTTCTCGCATTGTACCTCCGGAAGTTGTACAGGAAACCGCTGGTCTGTGACACTCGAGTAAAGTTTTATAACCTGCCAACTACATTACACGTATGTGCAATAACCTTTATCTACTATAGTGTTGCTACAGTACCATAATGCGCCCTTATCGTTGAGTTTCCCCGAAATTCCTACGATAAAGCTCATCGATGACGCAAGTTCAACACCGGCTATTAAATGTTGATACATAATACACAAAAGTAGTAAACACATTCGAGTTTTTTTACAAAGATAGTAATTTATTCGCTATAAGTCCTAAGGAGGTCTTTATGTTAAGGTGATAATACCACTTCGGGAAACATCCCACCGAGAAGAACTGGCCAGATACTAAATTGTGTTATATATATATATATATATATATATATATATATATATCTTTTTAAATGAAAACAATACAATTACATACTATTCACAGTTATTTATTTTTAGCGGAGGTGTAGGACGATCATTTCCGGGCATCAATATCACTTACATTATAATCCACCTTTAGACAGCAAAACCTACTTAATTTAATACCCGTACTTATTGTTTAAAAAAATATTGGAAAACACATACCTGAAAACTCTTGTTAGCCGTACTGTGTTTAAAACATGAATGGCTAAATTGTGTTTATTTCTGGTATTAAAATCAGGCCGATCGCTTATACTAGATTCAACCACATATCATATTTTATGTACCCTGCGTGAGGTCCAATAACGTGGATACTTTTTTATTTAAATATAAATTTAGGATTATTGTACTAATGATTTTATTTAATAATTGTTATCTCAAACCTTTTACTGCATTGCATTGTTTAATATTTAATCGTTTAGAACAAGATTTATTAACAGAATGTACTGGTAGTCATTTAGTATCGACTATATGAACTTTTAACCACATAACTTGCTACATATATTACCGAACTAGCATTTGCATGCGGCTTCGCGCTCGCGGTTATATATATTTGATCTATCCCTCAGGATCAGTACATTTTTTTGCTAAATGAAAGGTACCCTATGTCCTTCTCTGTACTCCTGGCAATATGTATACCAAATATAACTATAATTGGTTGAGTAATTAAGACCAGAAAGCGTAATAAACATATTTTTGCATTTATAATATTAATTAGTTTGGATGTAAAAAACATAATACTAAAACTAGAGAAATACATCGATTTTAAAAATAGTCATGCAAATATAATCAGTAGTTTTGTATTATCATTTATAATATTCGTGGGTAATATCAGCTTCTAAACTTTCTCCATTAACTCGGTACGTTATTGCAAAACCGCTGGTAACTTTCATCCACCCACGGGGAATAGGTACGCCAGATGTATGCATGGCCGCCGAACCCAGATTAACTTTACTTCAAGTGCTTTTGAGTAGACGCGTCGTGTTTTACCATTTGGATATTTCATCAATCTTTCTATTCTTTAATACATAGTATTACATGAAATCTCATGAAAATATACAGTACTAAGTATATAACGTAACATAATACATAGTTTAGTTTTCATCTATTGCAATCTATACATATAATAAAAGGCTAACGGGACGAAATCTGTACATTAAATATTTTAAAGAAAAAATACTCTGGGAGGGCTTACAATCAATGACAGAACACAATGCTATAGTTTTTAAAATTTTTGTCTGTCTGTCTGTCGTTTGTACAGGATTCACGCAAAAACTACTCGACGGATTTTGACGAAATTTGGTATGGTGGTAGCTTATACACCGGTATAACATTTAGGCTATGTTTTACATATATATCACATTTGTATGTCTGTTTATTTTACATTTAAGAAAACATAAAAGAGAAGAAATTTACACAAAAACTACTAGACAGATTTTCACGAAATTTTGTAAGGTAGTAGTTTATACATCGATATAACATACTAGCTTCTGCCTTCGACTTCGTCCGCGTGTAATAGTTACTTTTGGCCCCCGAACCCGAGAAAAACCTCTGTTTTGGAACATTCTTCATTGATGCTCCACCCACATTGGTCTTAGCTTGATGCTATATAGTATATAGCCTACCTCGATAAATGAGCTATCTAACACTCTTCAAATCGGAGCAGTAATTCCTGAGATAAGAGCATTCAAGAAAACAAACTTTGCAGCTTACTGTAAGAAGACCAAATCTGTACATTAAATATTTTTTGAAAATTATAGTCGGGGTAGACTTTGTTATCGATATAGAAGCCAAAGATTATCCTTTTACAATTTTTGTCTGTCTGTCGGTCTGTCCTTGTGAGCACGCATCACTCTGAAAGTACTGGACCAATTTGGACAAAACTTGACACATGGTTTAACTAACATTACAAGTTTACATTTAGGATACTTTTTGTCCCATAAAACGCAAGGGGTTCTCCAGGATAACGAAAGACAAAAAAATGTAGTTAATGTAACTAGGTTTTTTGCGACACCTTAGTACAAGAGCCAGCAACGTTGGAAGAACGAGAATTTTAGAAAAGCTGGTTCTTTAATATGTAGATATATTATGTCCTTCCAAGCAGGATTCAGGATACCTGGTAGCCGGTTAACGGTGTGTTTTTTAATGCGCATCACACCTTTACAGGTCAAAATTTTTATTTATAAATAATATTAGGAAAAAAATGTTTGGTTACTTTTTAACCCTATTAAAACATGAGTCTATCACTGCCAGACAATTTTGTTATTGACAATAATGTGCCCGATGATATTCTTTATAAATAAAATAATTCATTTCAAACCATTTTATTTTTTCCGTTGCAAATAACATATTTCATTTTTTATACCATTACGATATTGAGATTTCACCGTCACCACTGAAAAACAACGATAAACGTAGACATATAACTTGGGACTGAAGACATCTTGAATACATACATCTATAACAGGCGTTTCCACAATTATCGCTATCTTTATCATACATAAAATGATAGTTTATGGTCTGGCTACTAACTAAAGCAATATTCTATTTAAATTTAAGTCATTAGAAAAAAACGAACGAACTAATGTATTAGAAGAACTGTCCATCTCTTTCCAATCACTCTATTGGCGTAACAGAAAAAAACCATTATTAATTTCTATTTTTTCTCAATATAAAAATACTCCAATTCAAACAAGTGGGTCGATAACATTGATTTGCACAATATAATTAAAATAAATGTAGATGGTATTTGGAAGCCAAAGCGTCAATATGATATTCCTTAAACAAAAGATATTTGTCTTCAATATATAAACAAATATTGTCAATTTTTTAACCGACTTCAAAAAAAAAAAAGGAGGAGGTTATCAATTCGACTGTATTTTTTTTTTTATGTTTGTTACCTCATAACTTTGGACTGGGTGAACCGATTTTAATTATTCTTTTTTTATTTGAAAGCTGGTACTTCCCGTGTGGTCCCATTTTAATTTGGTCCAGTTCCGACAACGGCATCCAGTGCAAAACCGTATAAGTTTTAAATTTGCATTAAGTATGTACACGACAAATAGACGAATAACTCAATATCACGCTAACCGATTTCGATGATTCATTTTTTATTCGAAAGGAATAACATGAATAAAAAAGGAAACTTCAAGGGTAGTTTGATGAGAGTTTGGTTAGGTTCTGATTATGGGATCCGTGACAAAGTAAGAAAACTTTCAAGAAACGAGCCTACTCCTTTGTTAAGGGCCGGCAACGCATCTGTGTTTCCTTTCGTGTCGTAGGTGTCCATGGGCGGCCATGATCACTTACCATCAGGTGACCCGTATGTTCGTTTGCCATCAATATTATAAAAAAAACTCTTCAATTCTTAGGAGTCTATTGTGCTTATGTTCGTTGCTGTGTTGCAACATGACGCAAGCATTGTAATTACATTACTTAAGGGTAATTATGTGTGAAGCGATGGTAGCCGAGTTGGTGGTAGAAAAAACTATCGCGGATTATTGATAAGGTTGCGTTCGTACCAAACGTTACTTATTGTACAACCAATTGAAATCATATCGCATACCATACCGATAGATACCATACCGCAAAAATGCGCATATTTTAATATACTTAAGGCGGAACGGAGTTCGCGGGCACTGCTAATAAAATATATTTATGAACACAAAAAATGGAAAAATAAAGTAAATTTTCAAAAAAAAGTATTAACCGACTTCAATATCAATCAAAAACCCATAAGGCACTAAAAAGCGGAAAATAAATAGTTTATCAAATTAACCAAATTAAATAAAACATATGAATATGTGTGCTACCTAGAGATATATTAGAAGTCGGTGCCAACTGAAAATCGTATCATCTACATAGGTAAAAAAAGTTTAAGTTCACTCTCGCGTCTCTGTAATACTTTTCTACCTGGAACAAATTTGAAATTTCGGTTGGCACCGATTTCCAATACATCTCTAGGTAGCACACATATTCATATGTTTTATTTAATTTGGTTAATTTGATAAACTATTTATTTTCCGCTTTTTAGTGCCTTATGGGTTTTTGATTGATATTGAAGTAGGTTAATACTTTTTTTTGAAAATTTACTTTATTTTTTAAAATATACACTGACGGATCTAAAGCTGGTAATTATTTAGGAGCCGCATTTTTTTAGTCAAATTCCAAAACTTTTATGAAATTTCAAATTGATGAAACTATTTCAATTATGCAGACTGAATTGATAGCAATTGCAAAGGCTTTATCATTTGCACAATCAACTGAGTCCATTAAGATTGTTATTTTATCCGATTCAAAAAGTGTTCTTCAACACGTAGCTCAATATACCTCGACTTTTCGAGGAATACTGATAGCCTACACTATTTCGAAGCAATTACTAGATTTGAAAGCAAAGAACAAAGTAATTGTTTTACAATGGATCCCTTCTCATATAGGTATAACTGGGAATGAAAGCGCTGATCTTTTAGACAGAGAAGGATCCTCCGAAAGTGCTTCTATTAATATTTTACCAACTTACTTGGATGTATGCTCAGTATTTAAAAATAGCTGTTACTCGCATTGGAAGGAATACTTTGATAAACGTTCTAAAACAAAACGAATATGGTACAGAACGATTCAGCCACGCCCCTTAAGGTCACCATGGATTGATGACAGTACGATTTGCCGTCGGGAAGCAATCACAGGAATAAGATTACGCTCAGAACACATCCCGTGTAAACAGTTCGCCTACCTGATGCGTAAAGTACGATCACCCTTCTGCCAGAGTTGTGAGTTCATTGATGATGTGCACCACATCCTGGCAGATTGTGTTCGAAACGAAGATATTAGATCTCGGCTTAATGCCTCTGGTTCGGTCTACGCTGGTTTGTACAATTCGTTATTGTCTGACCTCACTTCGAAAGATGCTAAGGAATTGTACAAAATTAATGTAAGCTATTGTTAAGTTTATTGTCATTCTTATTGTTATATAGTTGTATGTCACTTAGGCGATATAGTTGCGCAAGCGACTAAGCCTTCATTAAAAAAATATAATAATAATAATATTAAAATTGCAGCTTTCTTAACATGGTTTGAACATACTTTATTTTATTTACCAAAAAATAGCATCGGGCACATTATTGTTGATAACAAAAATGTCTGGCAATAATAATTTCATGTTTTAGTGGCGTTTTAAAGTTAGTAGAAAACAAAAAATTCAAAAATTACATAAAAATCAATATTTTTGCATGTAAAGGTGCGACATGCACTAATAAACGCAACGTTTACCGGCAGCCAGATAGCCCGCACACTGTTCGGAAGAACATAATGATATATAAATAACTGGCTTATTGAAATTCTTTGTCAAAACCGTTCCTAGCTCTTAGACAAATAGTTACAGGCAAGTGACATTTGACGCGTCGTGCTCATATCTTTTTAATATTTATTTTTTTCTTCAATACAATGGAGTGTGAAAAAGTTTTAATACAAGTTGAAAATAGTTATGATATCATTTATGATTCATTTATCATTATTTATTTTATGAATATATTTTATCGTTTAATTTACAATTTAACTCTATCAACTTGATATTTTATAATGTAAACTGTACTGACTGCATAGTAAACGTCTACAAAAAAGGGAAAGGAACTTCGTTGGGACCTGGGGGTCCATAGACCTCTAAAGCTTTTTTTCACATTACCGCCAATATATGTAGGTTAGTTTTTATTTTAATGGAACCCGGTAGATGATGCTACGAACGGGTTGTAGGCTTATTTTAAAACCATACCACATACCATCTGGGTATATGTTTGAGTAAGTCCCTTGATAGTTTGGATTCACAATTGGAAACCGTAGGTGTGGCTGCAATAAGTTTTTAGATTTATTAAAATTTTTCGCGTTTAAAAATACAATTGACACCAGTGATAACCGATTTGGTGCAGACGAAGTTGCACGGGTCAGCTAGTATACTATATTATTCTGTTCAAAATTTCTCTTCTCTCTCTCTTTCTTTCTCTTTCAAAATCTCTTTCCTTCATCTCACTCAAATTGAGTCGGCACATGTTTTCCTCTTCTACTCTCCACTATTAGTTGTCATCTCAGCATTTCATCGCTCGTCCACGTTTTACTAACCTATTACCCTTTGAACTTCTAAAGAATTGATGTATTGTACCACCTTAAGGGAAATTGTTAGCGTTGGTCTATATTAATAATATAAAGCTAAAAAGTGTCTGCTTAAACGCGCTAATCTCAGGAACTACTTGGTCCGATTTGAAAAATTCTTTCAGAGTTAGATATCATCAAACTAAGACCAACAGGAGCCGAGCACCAATGAAAAATGTTTCAAAATCGGCTTTTTTTCCTTTTGAGAGCTTCCGCTGAGTATTAGCGTTGGCCCACAGCCCAAAGACGAAGTCGCGGGCAAAAGCAAGTTCTAATATAAAACTGAAGAAAATGCATATAGAATTGAGATATAATACAGTTTCTTATCAGTGAAAGAGTTTTTACAGTCGAAACAGTGTTTCTGGAGAAAAATAAATGAACAAACTTTACTTTTATTTTAGAGAGACCTAACACCTCGGCGTTAAATTGATTTTGAACCCACGCTTTAGTCGCCTTCAATTGTTATTCGTAGGCGGTAGAGCCTATTTCGGTAACTTTAAAAACTATTTTTTTAAATAACAAAACAGTTAATTCTATAGATTTAATAACTTTTCAAACAATATTTAACACACTCTTCCGCATTCATATTGTAAATGTAAGAATAGCTGTTTATCTTTTACGTCTAAACTTCTGAACCAATCATACAGTTAGTCTAGGACTTGGGAGCTTCTTGCTATCCGGATTATTTATGAAATTATTATATTCTTAAACACTAATTAGCAAATTAATATGAAATTATTACATGTCCTATTTAGGATAATTATAAGAAGTCACATGTAAAAAGTAGACGGCTATGTATATATTTACAAATGTATAATTTTATTACGTGTTTTTTAAAAGCTATAAAATATTAACGTAATAAATGTAAATAAAGATATTAAATTTAAAAAAAAACCGAGTGTGTCGTGAATACACACGATAGAAGTGAAACTTTTGTATTATAGTAAAAAATTACAACAAAAAGATAACGTCACGCGGTGTTCTCAGGTTGCGTAGCTTCGTGGATCGGACGAGACTCGGTGTTTTCAACACTCTACCCGACACAGTGTTTACCCCCACCACTTTTCGTCTTACAAAAATTGTTGCCTACCAGAAATTCATAAGAGGTTTCACTTTAAAAAAAATGTTCTTATTGGCAATTTTATAGCTAAAGAACGCCCACTCAATTAAACCATAAACTCATGTATATTACAGATTCTGTGGTCTTCCATGTAACAGCTATACTCAACCTGTGGCCCGCCCGGTCTTTGTAGTTGGCCCACCTGATTATACTTTATTTTAAATTTCGAGCTCATCTGAAAAACTATGAGCAGGCTGAGTTTAGTAGATCCCAACTAACCCGGCCGTAATGCGTTCCTTATGATATAACAGTTATACCAAGTTTGTTTTATTGGACAACCATTTTTCACTACATTAATACGTTGTTAATTTTATTTAATACCTAAATATTTGTAGTTTGCGGCCCGCGACATCACGAGCGAAACGTGTTTGTGGCCCGTTTAAAAAAAAGGTTGAGTACCACTGCTTTAGATGAACCTCGGATATTCAAATAAAACTATTAAATGGGAATATTATAACGCTAATAAGCGACATACTACGGAAATCGACAAACACTAACGATTACCTCAATGTGGTAACAACCCGAAAATAAAAAGCATTCCACTGCCGTGACATACAGTACAATAACGGAGATAAGTTGATGGAATTGTTAATGAGATAAATTATCCAATATTAGTTCACGGCTGATAAGCACCATCTGCCTAATAGTGTTTAATAGTTTTACTATTTCAAACATATGTATAGTAAAATTGTAGCTTGTACTGAAAAGTATAAGATAATCAATGCATAATCCATTGCGTTAACTTAGATAACCATTGGGAAATGAATAATATTGGTTTTGTCTATGGTGTTCTGTCACTCTTGTAATTAACATGACTTCAAATAATGTTTATTGTTAGGATCTTCTCATATTTTTCTTTTTTTATAGCATAGGAGGCGAGGACGGGTGGGTCACCGGATGTTAAGTGATCACCGCCGTCCATAGACACTAGCAACACCAGGGTAATCGCAAGTGCCTTGCCAGCCTTTTACTCTGTTGTCTCTCTTACTCTTTATAATCTATAATAATTCCACATATTTCTTACCAAACTATACATTAGTTGGTTTTCGGCGAAACCGTTCTTTCTTTCGGCATTCCTTCGGGTTCCTAATAGTTGTTGTTTTCCTCTTCATCAATGTAATTGTCCCATAGCTATTAAAATATAATTGAAACCCGTTTATGTTTTTTTATTAGTTGTGTATTAAAAGTGATATGATGAAAAAATATTTTATGGCTTGATAATGAAGTAATACAAAACGTATACAAATGAGTTTTATGGAACTGCCATAGAGTACTATGAAATTGGTTATAATTCATTTATATCACACTAGCCTCTGCCCGCGACTTCGTTCGCGTAGAATAGTTACTTTGGGGTAACGCTAACACGCAGCGGAAGCTTTCAAGAGAAAAAATATACCCCGATTTTGAAACATTCTTCAATGGTGCTCCGCTCGTATGGGTCTTAGCGTGATGAAATATAGTCTATAACGTTCCTCGATAAACGAGCTATATAACAATGTAAGAATTTATCAAATCGGACCAGTAGGTCCTGAGCTTACCCCCTACAACGTTACAGACTCACAAATTTTACCTCTTTATAATATTATTAGGTTTTAACCTATGAAATTGCCGTTTTGTATAAAAAAATTTAAACGAATTTTTTTCATGTATTTTTTATTTGTATCAATCGAAGTAATCACCCATGCGATTAATGCATCTTTGCCAACGCAGTGGCAGTTTATTGATGCCCTTCTTAAAGAAATCAGCTGGACGGGAGGCAACAAATTCTTCAAAGGCATTTTGTACTGCCTCTCGGGTATTGAATTTTTTTCCCGCCAAGGAGTTATCCAAATTCTGGAAAAAGTAGTAGTCTGTAGGCGCAAGGTCTGGTGAATAGGCCGGATGACGGAGAACTTCCAACCCCAGTTCTTGCATCTTGGAGACCGTCTGCTGTGCAGTATGAGGTCGCGCGTTGTCGTGCAGGAGCACCGGAGACGAGCGATTGACCAATGCTGGTTGGAGATGTGCCAGCTTCTCCATCATTGTGTTCAGTTCTTCACAGTACACATCTGCAGTAATGCTCACCCCGTTTGGTAAGAAGGTGTGATGAATCACACCGGCGCTAGACCACCAAACAGTGACCATCACTTTTCTAGGGGTAAGTTTTCGTTTAGGGCATTGTTTAGGTGGTGAACCAGGATCCAACCAACTTGCTGAGCGCTTGCGGTTATCAAACAGAATCCATTTTTCATCGCAGGTAAGAATGCGGTTCAAAATTCCTTCATTTGTGTGTCTGTTGAGCAGTGCAAGGCACGTCTCGACGCGTACTTCGCGCTGGCGATCATTGAGTTCATGGGGCACCCATTTGTCAAGCTTTTTTACCTTGCCAATTTGACGCAAATGGACCAATATTGTTTTGACGCTAACGTCGAAAGCTGCTGCTAATTCAGCCGTAGATTGTGTATCATCAGCTTCCTCAATCGCCTTTAATTCGTCATTGTCGACCAAAGTCTTCGGACGACCGCGAGGTTCATTTTTCAGGTCGAAATTCCCAGAACGGAAGCGAGCAAACCAATAACAGGTGGTGCGTTGGTTTGTAGTGTTAGCTCCGTAAACGTTGTTGATGTTGCGTGCGCTTGTGCCGCGTTGCTGCCACGACGGTACTCATATTTCATAATTACTCGAATTTTTAACGTATCCATGATGACAAAAAAGATTGAAATGTGATGAAAATGTAACTCTAATCAATAAACAAATGACTACTTTTGGAAAAAGAATTCCATGTTTTTAAAATAAAATTAATTTGAAATTAGAATTCTTAGCCAAACAAAAATTATTTTGATTTGAAATGGCCAGTACTGTAGAACGGCAATTTCATAGGTAAAGCTTTACCTATTATTAAAGTATAGATAACACCCTACAATTATATCTACGGAACGAAAAAAAAAACTAGCCAGTCAGGGACGTGGAAATTTCTCAAGTGTGGATATGAATTATAAACCTTGAATGAACATGAAAATGAGTAAGCTATTTTTTTTAAACGATGATGCCATATTTGATAGATTGTTCGGACACCGCGGCGATAGACGGAGTATTAAGACCTTGCGACTTAATCAGAGCTTCGGTGAAAGAAAACATCGTGACGAAAACAAAGCATGGTTGTAGTTTTTTCTAAGTCCGTAGCTATCACCATCAAATTGAAAAACTAAATTAAATGAGATCAGGCCAGATATATAATCGTGAAAAGTAACTAACTTACAGAGTTACCTTCCTAACAAGATATAGTGGTAAATAGTTTAAAAATACGAAACGTGACTAAGATATAACTCGTTTACTATCAGCATACGGTCGGACCCTGACATTGAAACTGGTGAGGTAAACTTGACATTTACGTATAAGGTGGCCCGGGGTTCAAGTTTTTATTCGTGTGTATTCTCCACTCTCATATTTAGCGTGTCGCCTTGCCCGCAATTCTGCCCAATTAGTACCAACGGATTCGGTCGGTTGTGGTCTTGCTAGTCGGCTCTATTTGAGAAGTCTGGTTACCTAATTCGTTTTTACCATAGTATATACGTAAAAGACTTACGTTCAGGTTTTTTTTAATGATATTTAAATACCTATTACATAGCGGCGATTAAAATAAATATTAATTCTAGTACTGAGATTTCTTATATTACCAAGATACATACTAAATTCTTCATAGACGTGTAAGTTTTATATGAATAACATATATAACTGGTTATTCTGCATGCGTTGATTACGTATTACGTCATATATTGTTACTAGCGGACCCGGCAGACGTTGTCCCGCCCTGATTATTAAAAAAACCTTTGACAAATTATATACAAAAACGTTCCGCACGAATCACTCTACCCACTGGTGAAAACCGTATGAAAATCCGTTCAGTAGTTTTTGAGTTTATCGCGAACAGACAGACAGACAGACGCGGTAGGGGACTTTGTTTTATACTATGCAATGATTTGAAAAATGATCTATATAAACAAAATGATAGAGGTCCTGTGGTAATGCGCCTATCACTCAAAAACTACTAGATATCGATTAGTTTTTCAATTCCTATAATATACGTTTGGTCCTTATTTAAAAAAAAAACAGTTTTCACGATAGTTTAATTTAATAACAGGATATTAAAGTTTAAAGAGACTACGGTTTTTATAAGCATTCAACGATGTTTTTTTTGTCGTGGAGAAATGGGGCAAGCGGTGTGTCGCTTATATTTTTTGTCCACTGTACACAAGATATATTGTTAATATAATAGACGCCGCAGGCGTATTCGCGGGAATCAGCTAATTATATATACGTTTTAGGATGGTGTATAATCCTTTTGTATATTATTTGTTTCTATTTATATATTTTTTACAGTTTCTAAAGGTGTTGTTGATAATTCTTATAGTTTATAAAGTATTATAAAATCAGTCAAACTGTTTGCGTATTAAATACTACGTATATACAAAAATTTGAAATAAAAAAAATTGAACAAATTACAGCTACACACATAACTATAGGTTTACTAAATACAGAACATATATAGTGTTGGAGTAATATACATTATGTCTGACATAGATTTACTACTATCTATATTGGGTTTCGTAAGTAAAAAAATATATACGCATTTAGTCGTATCATTAAACATATTTACTTACAAAAATAAAGGTAATACGTTTCCTGATTCCTTAAATATCTTCTTTACTTTTAAAAAGAATCACAACTTGTTAAAGTTTTTGTATTACTATAAAAGATGAAATGTATTTTTAAATTATTGTTATCCTTGATAGCATTCCGCACTCTGTTGCATTAATAATAAGCATCATTTTGGATTTTATTAGAATAATATAGAACAATCCCAGCAAACATAATTTAGATTAGCCACGGCATATCATACAATTCGTTCGTAGACTGCATGGACTGACGTAATCTGGCAACGAAAGCTAGGTTCATTTGTTATTTGGTCGGCTATGACATCATTTTTATATAATACGTAGGCGAATATCATTGCAGTTTTAATGGTAATTTCAATGATACTTTCGAAGATATGCCAATAGATCACTTTCCCTCTGTTCTAGTGGTTCTGTGTCTGAGTAAAATAAATAGACAAAAAAAACAGGGTGTGAATATACTGCCGTAGCACTATATGTATCGTTATATTTCAAAATAAACTAAGCTTTTGGCCGTTTCTAATATTTTCCGTTATTTTTCTAATTTTGTACTTGTAAAATAAGATCATAAAAAAAAACTAAAAATCTTATGAACTCCAAAATTTGAAGTTCGTTCTCGGTGTATTAAAATCTTAATAAAATTAAACATGTTATATGAACGATTAAAATTGGATTTAGCTCATTTTGGAATGTAACAAGTTTGTATTAATTTGTATTTAACAAACAACGCATTTCAAATTGAAAGGAGGAAAAGTTACGGATATATTTTAAATTTGTATTCATAAAACAAAAGAAAAACGTCGCTACAATTTACAAGTACTTTTATAGGCTCGATACCATGTTATTTTAATTGTATCTTGAATTCTTGTTTTTATACTTAGTCTGGCCATAAATACTGTTACAATTAAAAATAAATAAAATATTACATTTGAATTTGGAATCTGTCATTTTTATATGATTATTCATTGAGTTTTCTCATTTTGGCGCCAATACATTGTACAATATGTTGCGATATTAAAATGGAGTGGGGTGATAAAGAGAACCGAATCGCTGTGATTCCATCACACAAAGTAGGTATGGAGCCAAATGCAATATTTAAAACTCTCCATACGCTTGGTATTAGTAATATGTTTGTGTATCCCGGGTATTAATAGATATAATGAGACCTCCTCTCTTTGTGACAGAAAAAGATCTGGCCGTCCACGTAATTTTCGTACGAAAAAGGTGGTCAAAGCAGTAGGGGAAAGAATTCGAAGAAATCCTGTCCGAAAGCAAAAGGTTTTACCTCGGGATATGAAGATAAAACCTAGAAACATGTCGCGTATTTTAAAAGATGACTCAAGACTTGCAGCCTATAAGAAACGTACTGGTCATTTCTTAACTGATAATTTAAAAAAGATTAGGGTGGTAAAATCGAAACAACTACTGAAGCGGTAGGCAAAAGGAGGTCACAGAAAAATCTTGTTTAGGGATAAGAATTTTTTTACAATAGAGCTACATTTTAACAAACAAAATTACTGTATTTATGCTCAAAGCTCTAAGGAAGCTTCCCAATTAGTCAACTGAGTGCAACGTGGGCACTATCCGACTTCGGTGATGGTTTGATGGGGTATTATCTATGAAGAAGTGACTGAGTCATACTTTTGTGAGGAAGGTATCAAAACATCGGCACAAGTGTATCAAGATACCATTCTTGAGAAGGTAGTTAAGCCCCTTAACAACACCATGTTCCAACCAAGTTAACCAAGAATGGTCCTTCCAGCAAGACTCGGGCGCCGGGTCATAAAGCTCGGTCTACGCAGTCTTGGTTAGAAACGAACGTTTCGGACTTCATCAGAGCTTAAGACTGGCCGTCGTCTAGTCCCGATCTTAATCCACTGGATTATGATTTATGGTCAGTTTTAGAGAGTACGGCTTGCTCTAAACGCCATGATAATTTGGAATCCCTAAAACAATCCGTACGATTGACAGTGAAGAATTTTCCCATGGGAAGAGTGGTTGCTTCTATTGATAACTGACCTCAACGTTTAAAGGACTGTATTGCAGCCAGTGGAGACCACTTCGAATAAGCTTTTTATATTTTAAATTGTTTTATATTTATGTATTAAACTAACACACTGTGAAAGTAATAAATGTTATTTGCAATAGAAAAAAAAAAAAATTTCAGTATTTATGCCAAGACTAGGTATACTCCGATTGAATTCATTACAAAAGTGAGATGAATTAAAATTATTGATTCGGGATTTTATCGTCTCTTGGTTTATTGCTTTAATAAGTGCAAAATCAGTATATTGATTTTAATGAGAAGTGGTTGTGATGATGATTTTTTTAAATGAATGATGTTTACATTATTCAGCCTAGACTAATTCTCATATTTATTAAAATGTTCAACAGAACTTACAAAATCGGTGCTCTGATGTAGATACGATATGAATAACACCATAAACGCACGGAGTGCGCCGGTCTAATTGTCACTAATTATCTCGCATTGATTGAATTCCGCTGCGGTGTCATGAATTTAAATGAACCCGGTTTATTGCATTTGATATAATTAACATAATTTGTTGGCGTGATGTAGTTTCACTGATGTATATACTAGTGTACAGTCTAACAGAGTGTTAACGATTTACGTGATTGCTATTGACGTCAATATTATATCTATTGAGAGGTAAGCAAAGATATGTTACCATACAATGCCTCTGATATTGGCACCTTTCTCTGTCTATGTGAGTAGTATTAGAAAATGCAACAATTTCTGAGTATTTTAAATAAAACTACATACTCTGGTTTCGAACCGAAATAAATGACATCGCCCAAATTATAATTAACAAGCTTCTGCCCGCGACTTCGTCCGCGTGGAATAGTTACTAACTTGGACTAACGTTAACACGCAGCGGAAGCTCACAAAAGGAAAAATAAACGATTCTGAAACATTATTGGTTCTCCGCTCCTATTGGTCATAATATAAATATATATATATTCCTCGGTAAATGAGCTATCTAAGTCTGAAAGAATTTTTTTAATCGGACCTGTAATCCCTGAGAATAGCGCGCTTAAGCAAACAAACTCTTCAGCTTTATAATATTAAAGTATAGATATAATCTGGTTAGGGCCTTAATTTATTTATTTAATCGTATGACTATATAAAGTATGTATATTATTATCGTCGATTGATTGATTACTCTATTTGTCGCTGGGCCTTAATAAGTAAGAGTTTTATATATTTATTATTAAGAGAAGAGTAATAATAAGATACATAAGACATATAAAGACCATTTGTTGAATTATGGCGCCAGGCAAAGTAGAAAAATACAACCATTAGCAAGGGCATTGCACTGTAGCAAAAGTTAAAAGTTGTTAATAAGCCATTTTCATAACGCGGGTGCAAGTGTCGAAATGTCGACCTTATTTGGTCGTTATAACGCTACAATGAGAGAATCTAACATCCTGCAGTGTTAGCGTACACGAGACAGGCTCTCCTCGGTAACGGTGCCGCGGAACCGGTATATCGCGGCACCGCTCACGATGGTAACAGACAGGGATAAACTATCGACATTGAACAAGTATCGACAGGTATATACCAGAAATAACTTATCACTTCGCGCTAGTTTAAGAAAAATATATAATCTACTTCTTTTAGTGTTTTGAATTTGGAACAAGGTATTACTCAATCATCGAAACTATAATAAAGTATCTATAATAAACAATAAACAATGGATATTAAACTGCTATTAAATATAAAGCGCATCCCTAATGTAGTGGCAACGTGCTCGGTCCAAGTACACGTGCACTCGATGCCATGTCTCTGTACAGATAATACTTGCACAATTTCGTGTTGCTCAAACAAGGTTTTATGTTACAGTTACTGTTCTGTTTATTTATATCTTCTATACATATAATAAAAATGTAAATCTAATATGTCTGTACTTTTAGATTATTGTGAAAAAAATTGTTGCAAGTGTCTTAGAATAAGCCGTAATAAAATACATTTCAATCATTGTTAGAAATGTCAGTATGTTTCAACACGCATCACTGCTAAAGTACTGAGTTCACGATAAGACCTCACAGATTCACTCTATCAAAAGTTATTGTAATTGTAATAAAGACGCGACTTAACTACGAGAGAAAAGTAGATAGGTAAGTAAGTAGACTTAATGCATTCAGATGATTTTATTAGTCTCTTTTTTTACATTAGGTTCACATTAGGTTATATAAGACTAGCTTCTGCCCGTGACTCGTCCTTGTCCGCGTGGAATACTTTGGGGTAACGCTAACACGCAGCTGTACCTCTCAATGGGAAAAAACCTGATTTTGAAACATTTTTCATTGGTGTTCCGCTTCTATTGGTCTTAGCATGATGATATATAGCCTATAGCCTTCCACGATAAATGAACTATCTAACACTGAAAAAAAATTCAAATCGGATCATTCGTTCCAGATATTCCCCCCTACAACCTCGCAAACTTTACCTGTTTATAATATTATTATAGTATAGAATCTGAAACATTTTCTCCTACTTTTAAAATGACTTTAGCAAAATTAAATACATGATTAACTTTAGAGCAACAACCACGGCTGATCGTTCAATTCAGCCTGCCAACTATCAGTGTCATATTTGCGGGCACGTTTGCGGCATCGGTCACGCGACATTGCATGACAACTTTCGTGGACACGACCAGTGCCCGTCCCGTAAAGAATGTGGTACTAAACAGAAATTTTTGACATGTTAAGTGATTACACACATAGGACATGCCCTGCATGATATCACATTCTGAAGTTTGTACTATGTTTAGATATTATAACGATAGTCGGTCACTGGTAATGTTTTCTAGGTGTGGCCCAGTAATTCCTAATCTGATTATACTTTCTTTTCCACTTACCCTTTTTTTACTGGGGAGATCCCTAACGGATATCCATCTCGTCAGGTACCTAAGGATGGGCTATGTCGATTCGCACGGGTTAAAACCCCATGGTACTGATGGTAACTTTTTACACCTTTTGGCCGGGAGAGCAAAGATTGCCTAATCGGCACTAAGTCTGCTCCCCAGATAGGTGTTGGCCCCTCCTAAGGACTCCCGACTGCGGTCTGAGGTGTCAAGGTGGTAGACCCTTCAAAGGGGAGTGGGTGTTAAACCCTTTCCATTTACCC
Organism: Antheraea yamamai; assembly: GCA_036509395.1. Taxonomy (NCBI): domain Eukaryota; kingdom Metazoa; phylum Arthropoda; class Insecta; order Lepidoptera; family Saturniidae; genus Antheraea; species Antheraea yamamai. Next base: position 4,171,308 of record AP028440.1, read on the forward strand.
CTCACTTTTTATCTCGGTATACACATATAACAATGCCCGCATAATCTATCAAAACGTTCTTTGCTCTCTATTCCCTATATTCGTCCTCCTACATGTTTAATATTTTTGTTTATAGTATCATTCTAACCTTTGCTTTGAATTACTATCGAAGCAAAAAAAAAACTAAAGAGTCTTAAAAGCTGTGTCGGTTTTGATTGCAGATGTACCACCGCCATATGTATTTTTGCTGTAGACTAGAATGTTCGCGCTTCTGTCACGAGTCAAACGTTGTGATTGGCGATACTCATTGATAAACGAGATATTCCAACTCAACTGAATGATTAGCAACCTATTCATTTATTTACCTTCAAGATTGCGATTCTTCTGCGGTTTGAACATAGGTTGCATTAAAGTCTCAATTTAAGGTGTATACTTTTTTGTCGCCGTATGCCGTATGAGTGTCCGCGATACGGTAAATATTTCTGTATTTGTTTCTACACATATGAATGGTCTTCTAGTAATCGAAATTGGACTATACTAAGAGATATAAATTTGTTTCTACTTATATACATTTTATTATTTGTACTGATTATGACTTCGACCGTTAATGAAGTGAGAAAAATCCAAACTTTTTTTATTAATAACATTCAAGCTCCGTTAATAGCATCTAAACAAAAAAAAGCAAAATCGATAGAAACATTTTCTTTCTAGAAAAATTTTAATTTTTTACATCACTCTGCTTTTGTGGTATTCTTGTTTCGTTTGTATCTCACCTATACTGCTTTGTTGTGTATTTAATTTAATGTCATTATTATTTAGTGTTAATATATCTGTAGTATTTTTGTTTTTGTTAGGCCACCGACTACACGTCCGTACATTGCTATGCCCCCCCATTGAAAATCGGCGCTTTAGTACCACTCAGTTGTACTGCAAAACATAGATGGTGGGGTGTTATCGTTTGACATTTCTAATTAACCATATGTATGTTTTTTCTTATTTTGTGGTCGTGATGTTTTCCAACAATAAAAACTTTTTCTTTCTTTCTTCTAGAAACAGGGGACGAAAAGGCATTGAACTGTTTCATTTTTATCTATTTATGTATAAAAAATAACTAATCTAATAAATTCAATATATTTTTTTTATTGATTTCCATGTACACATTTAAATGTAAATTTGTCTAATTTAGTTCTGTTCGTGGAATGAATTGCTCAATGTAGATTCATTATTCGTAGAATTGTGGCTTAATATTAGTAAATTAATCACGTAATTAAATGACATTAACTAAAACGCAAGGTCGGCTTGAGGTTCGTGTGTGAACATTTCTCACGTTTATTATTTCTTGTACCTACGGGCAATTTTATCTGTGCATTTGTTTAAAATTGAAAATTATACGATTGTTTGTTAATTTACATTTGATTTAATGTCGTAGTAGTTTAGTGATAGTATGCCAGCGTTCAATGCATACATTAGGTTCGATTCACTTCCATGTTATGCATCTAAGTTTTTATATTCAAGTTCGTATGCTATTGTATGTATTTAGCTGTTAAATTTGAAAGGGCTAGTGATGGCAACGATGAAAATCGTTTTTAATACCGTATACTGTCGAATCGTTCTGAAAGTAATGTCGGAAATCGATTTTCAGAATATGGGTTCGAAACTTTCTGAAAGTAACGTGAAGTCGTATACAATACTATATGAAGAGATATGGCATTCCTACCGAGTTGAGAACGGCAAGTGAAAAAACTGAAATAAAAAAAAATTAAGACAGGCTACGGCGAATACAAATGAAGTCGCGGGCAGCATTTGCCTTTGTAGAATAAATACTGACTATGTATATTCGCTAAAGTAACTACAGACTAAATATTTACATACACGTATTTCTTTATTGTAAACTTTGTTCATATTTCAAAATAATTATAATATTAGAAATAGCATTGCTATATATAGAGAGCTTTTAAATGATACTTTTAACATATTTAGGGTTCCTTATTTAGAAAAGCGGAATATGGGAACGATAGGAATTATGTCATTTTATGTTTTTCCCCAGAAAGCTGAAGTACTCGAGTACATATTTACATTTTTCATTTCCCACCACAATAAAGCAGACTATTCAAGGGCAGTGGTTAAAAGTACGAACGAGGAAAGTAGGTACATATGCGGCTATAATTATTGTCATAAGTCATTGTTGTTACATCGTTTTATTGAATGAGTCAGAGCCACGTTGGTAATGGGGGACGGACAGTCTATTGCGTGACTAGAACACGTAATACTGCGAAGAGTCGAGGTGTGAGATTTGCAAAGAAATTTATATGAATAAATTGATCGATCGGAACAATCACTAACCTATTGAATGGTTTCAAGAACCACACCTTACGCAACTCGAAAGAAATTGTAGATAATTAGCTTTAAATAGCAGGTTTGCTCGCGCTAATGTAGGTTTTAACAATTAAAGATATTATACATATTACTCGCCGATAATACAGTTTACTAAAGGTGAAAGATTTTATTAAATTAGTATTTTCTAGTTTATCCATTACAAACAAAAACAACAATTTTTCCTCTTTATAATCTATATAAATAAAAATCTATTGCCCTACTTTAGAACGACTGCACATATTTTGCTAATTATTTTAATGTTCCGTTTGTAATTGTCAGGACAAGGTTTGTATAAATGATAAAGTTTGAAACATTTCAGGGAAAAATGAAATTTTCGTTTAAAAATATTTATGTAAATACGTGGGTGAGTGAGTGAGATAGAAGATGCTAAGGATATCTTCAAAAATATTGTAAGAATTGACAGATTAACGTTCAGTTGTTCAGTTGCTATTTTATTTAATTGCATGATCGTACTCTAATGAGACGATTTGTTCCTATTTTTATCACGCTTTTATTAGCTTCACCTGTATGTTTGTATGTATGCTTGTTTGTAACCGACCCCTTTGAGCTCGATTTTGTCCTACTTTGAACGATCAGATTTAATTCAAACTTTGCACACCTGTCAAAGGTTGATGACAATGCAATAATCCGAAAAAAAAGTAAAAAATTTTTTTTTACCTAAAAATTCATAATAGTTTATTTATTAATAGTAACAAAAAAATGATAAAAATACTGATATCTGGAGGTGCTGATATTAACATGCGATTTTATAATTTTTTGTCACTTTTTACAAAAATATACATTTATTTCTAATTTACACTATTCTTAATCCAAATTTATTAAATTTTATTTTCTGTTTTTTAGTTGGATTTTATATGAAAGCGTGTTTTTTTAGTTTTTTTAAACTATTATTTATTTTCGATACTACACCCGTGCGAAGCCGAACCGGGCGGCTAGTAGTAGTAGTAAATTACTTCAAGGAAATGAACATTCAATGACAATATATTATAAATATGAATATTTAATATTTTCCACGCTTACTCATATATTGTGAACAAAATTAAAGACAACTGTCTCGTGGTCAAAATAAATATGTTAAGTAGAAACAGTATGGACTCTTCGACGTCACGTACGATTTATTATGTGTTATATCAGTACATACGTATAATAGCGGTACACTATGATGGCTGTTTAGACACATCACAAATTACATAATTTCGAATTTTGAAAAATATTAATGTCGAGTTGTCTTGTTAATATGTACACTAATAATTACAATCCATTAAGGATTCTGTGAAACGGCGCTGTTTTTATGATAATGAAAACTTGAAAAAATTTGTTTCCCGGAACTAATTATAGTTATAGTTAGATATGGTGCTACTATATACATACGTATATATTATATTTTAGACAAATATATGGTGTATAGTTATTCATATATAATTTAAAAAACATTATTGTATTAAATACATTATTTTGTACTAACTGCACGTCACTATTGACAATAAAGAACAGAAATTACTTTCTTCAAACGTAATTATTAACTTATACGAAACTTTATGAGTGGACAAACGTCAAAACGGCCACCATAGCGTGCTTCTACTATAAAGTTATTGCGATATTTTTGACATAAGATTTATTTTATTCTTTATCAAACTTAGTTAACGTTCCCAGAATAACTTGTATTACATAATTATTAAATTAGTATTGTAGTATATATACTATATATATATACGCTTAGAATTCTGCGAAGACAATGATATTTGAATATATATCGCATATTATTCTTGTGTTTCACATACACACGACTTAACAAACAAGTCGTGACCAATTACTAGTCCACTGTATTTATATAGATTTCACTTTGTCAACAGACGGTACAACACGGATTCCCACACAGAGCGTCGGCCCTCGCTTGGGATCCATTGCTAAGGTTAGCGGCACTCGGCACCGCTACCGGCGCCCTCAAAGTCTACGGACGACCGGGAGTCGAACTTTACGGACAGCACACCAATGCCGATGTAATAGTCACACAAATACATTTTATACCAGGTGAGTGTAAATCTATCTTTCAATAAAATTGTGGTAAGTTATATTAGTAGATAAATAGTGTTGCCACTTCTTTTTTAATCAAATAAAGTATAGAATAGGTTCTTAAAGTTCAAAACAATCAAAATTAATTATGTCGTTAGATATAAGAAGAAATAGAGTATATGGATCGTGTCTTAAGCTTCAAACGTTTTTAATAACTTATGAGATTAGTTCTAGATAAATCAAACCATGTGGTATAACATATTTTCAGGTACTTATGTAAATTATAAAGTATAGTTGTCTGAAAAACTTTATCGTAAAGTACGCAACGCAAACATGTTGGTGAAATTATAAATGCGAATGTGACGTTGTTGAACCTATCTTTTAATGTAATGTTAGAGCAATTTCAGCCAAATTAGAATTCTCTACATCCACATAACAATTGTCTTTAACAAGGTCGATCTCTGTACTATGGCCATTTCGTCTTGAAAGATAGTCAAGAAATTGAAATGAAATATAAGATATACATGTATTTCTGGTATTAAAAAAAGCACTGCGTTTGATCAGATGATTCTAACTAATGTTATAAATGCGAAAATGAGTTTGTTCCGTTTTAAATGCACAACCGATCATAGCGAATATTTGCATCCAGGTTGTCAGTGATACAGAAAAGTACTTAGGGTAACATTCTTTATGAAAAATGTCCTGTTCCCAAAAGATAGGTCAAATCCCCATTAACGCCAACGAAGCCGCCGACAAAAGCTAGTTTACAAATATATAAGTTACCACGTGTCCCAAAAATAATTATTTCATTAAAAAATATTATTCAACCTAACTCGTCACTAGATGCGGCAACAAATTAAATTTTATATCGTTCAACCGATCCCTATTGGAATACAGAATATATTTTACAGCACATGCAACTTTTTTATTATTAATCAACTATTTATTACAACAAATGCATCAGGAGCCACAGATATAGCAAAAGTAATAAAAATGTTACTTTAATACATTAGTGTATTGTGGATAGAATCTCTAGAGATTGTAAGAAACTCGTACCAAATGTTAAACAAATGTAATTCTTGATTCCAGGCACAGGCAGACTAATATCGTTATGCGACGACAACACACTCCACCTATGGGAGATTAATGAGAAATCTCTCGTCGAACTGAAGAATCATACTCCAGAGGGCAAGAATAAGAAAATCTCCGCGTTATGTGTGAAGTCATCGGGCAAAGACCTCCTGTTGGGCACGGAGGGTGGAAACGTGTATACGTTGGATTTGAACACATTCACCATTTCGGAAGATGTCATATACCAAGATGTCGTTATGCAGAAGTGAGTTATTGTTTTATATACTAACAAGGTAAAATATCTGCATACTTCGGTTTCCTAATACGCCAATCCTCAAATTTTGAAATAAATTATGTGTAAATGGAAAGACATTAATGTTTAAAATTTATGCAAATTGAGAATAGTTAGTTAATAGAAAATTAGGTAAGTGAATTTTAAACTAATAAATAGCAATGAAAATTTAATGATTGAAAGTATATTGTACGAAGCACATGAGGTAGATTGATAAAACATAAGGTTAACGCGCGAATTTTAAAGGGTTTTGGTAACGTTTTCATTATCAAAACATTTTACAAATCCCAGGATGTTACTTAAACCTTTACGAGACAACCTAAAGAGAATGAAAGTCCTGGGAAAATAGAATGGGTTGGCTACCCCAGTATTATTAAAGCAGAAAACAAAGAATAAGTTGCTATCAAAACAGTAAGTAACTATATGTATAAACTATACAAGACATATCATTTTTTTTTTAATTGTCAATTAATTAGGTATGTCATTTTTCATTTCAGTTGCCCCGAAGACTTCAAAGTGAACCCCGGTGCCGTGGAGTCTATATGCGAACACCCAAAGATCCCGACTCGCATTCTCATTGGATACAACAGAGGACTGGTCGTTCTGTGGGACCGTATCTCATCTGCCCCCACACACACATTCGTTTCCAATCAGCAGCTCGAGAGCCTTTGCTGGAATGATGATGGTATTGTATATATTTTAAAAACCGTATAATACAGAATTAATAAACATTTCAGTAAATTGCAATAGAAAGTAATAAAATATTTACAAATGTAACTGTGTTCAAATCAATATTAATTCTTTTAATATGTAAATAACAGAGAGTCATTAAACTATGTTTCTCGTTTCAATATAATTATGCAACACTAATGAATTTTTTACTATCTTTGTTTAGGGATTTTTTGATTATATTCACATCTGGTCCCTTGTAACCTATACTTGAATAATACTTGTATACTTAATACTTGAATGAAAATTATAATCTATATAATATCATCATTACATAGTATAAAACAAAGTCACCTACCGCGTCTGTCTGTCTGTCTGTTCGCGATAAACTCAAAAAGTACTTACCGGGCTTTTCATGTGGTTTTCACCAGTAGATAAGGTGATTCATGAGGAAGGTTTTGGTATATAATTTGTGAAGGTTTTTTTTTATTGTCAGGGCGGGACAACGTCCAACGGACCCGCTAGTTAATATATAAAAGTGTATAATATGTATCATCACGCTAAGACTATTATCACGCGGAGCACCAATGAAGAATGTTTCGAAATCGTTTTTTTTTGTGTGAGACCTGCCGCTACGTGTTACCGTTAGCCCAAACTAACTATACTACTCGGACAAAGTCGCGAGCGAAAGCTAGTTTTTCATAATAACTGAGCCACAGCATCACGTGGCCGGGTCAGCTGGTCTAAATATAAATAAAATATATTAAATACAGGTGAACATTTCACATCGTCGCACAACGATGGGTCGTACGTTACGTGGGAGGTGGCAGGAGCAGCGAGTGATCGTCCCTTGAAGGAACCTGTCACACCGTATGGACCGTACCCGTGTAAAGCTATCTCTAAGATTCTGAACCGAACAAGCTTAGACGGAGACGAGATCATTATTTATTCGGGTATGTCTATTTAATTATTCTTATTACTATTCTTTGTATATTATTCTTAATACGCTTGACTTGGGGAGTAAGCTGGCGAATGCGTCACGAGAGCGTTACGAAAACGTGTGATCGGGCGAGGCGAATGGAAGTTGAGAGGGAGATATAAGTTAGTGAAGATAGATAGAGAGAGAGGTTACGTTTCGTATTATCAATGAAAACCCATAATAAATTTAAATATATGTAGAAAATTGATATATGTATATATTATACATACGTACATATAGATGGAGCTGAAGAAGTTTTACAGTCTTGTGGTCTAAAGCACACTTTTTTTAATCTATTTTCAAACATTGCATTTTTTCTTATTAGCCATATACTTGATGGGATTTCCCATTAACAATAATTCTGATAACGACCCATTTTAACCCTCTCTTTTATAATATATCTTACTTAATTTTATCTATATTTAATTGTGTTCTTATTAAAAAAAGCTTATGTTTGTATATACATGGATATAACTAATCTAAATTATACTTATATAATAAAGCATACATTATTTTGAATGTTTGTATGTAAGTTGTTTTGTTGTAGGTGGCATGCCGCGTGCTTCTTACGCAGACAAATACACGGTCACGGTACAGCAAGGAGAGAAACACGTCGCGTTTGACTTCACAAGCCGCGTAAGTATTTATATATAGTATGTTATCTTAAATTGTGGAATATATCTAAATAAATTAATTGATAGAGGTCTTCAGTGAGCCATGTTATTAAAAAAATTGTAAATATGAAGGTGGACAGGAGTAGATGAAGACCGTTAAAGTACGGATGAATTGTGTCAAAAGTGATGTGTATCAAAGGTACGCAGATATCGTTTTTTATCTAAGAAGGAATTATTGAAGAGATTAAAGTAAAAAAAATTAAATCTATCGAGTAGTTTTTACGTAATGCGCGCACATCGACAGACCTCTATCATTTGTTATGGGGATAATAATATTAATAGAAGTGCCAATTCTTTTTTATTTGTAGTCCAGTGAAGCTGTGTAGGTCTTGCCAGGCCAATCGCATAGTGAGATTGAAAAAAAAAACTTTTTGTTTCTAGGTTATCGACTTCTTCACAACGACACCAGTTCCACCAGACGGTGTGCCGCTCCAGGAAGAACGTCCAGACACTCCGGCACTCATCGAACTGCAAACAGTGAACCAAGTTGCTGCTGCCTTGGTATGCTATTTTATTATTCACTAACCGCGTGCCCTGGCTTTACACGGGTGTGAGAAAATGAGACCAAATGTGTCATTACATTTCATCATGATCTCAATCCAATTTTAACCGCTTATATAAAAAAAGTTTTTTTTTTGTATTTCTAATTTTTTATTTTTTACATGTACAAAATTTGAAGATCTTGAAAAATAATGTGAAAAGGAACAGCTAAAATTGGATTTAGGTCATTTTCAAATATAACTACTTAATTTCTTTTTCTCTTTTCACTAACCAGACTTGAACTGACATTAAAAGAACAGAGGAAAGAAAGGAAAAAAAATATGAGGAGAAAAATATATATTGCTTACAAAATTTCTTTGTAAAGAATGGTATCCGTTTACATCTCTCCTGCGCATGCTCACCTCACTTTACTGAACGCGTATTGCTCATCAATATTGTAGTCTCTTAAAACTTTAATAACTTTATATTAAATGAAAATTTAGTAGTATTTTTATTTTATTTTATTTTTTTACTCTCTTTTTTATGGAGGGTTTGTTCAAAGGGAACATGCCACCCTCGTCCATACTACATGCAATAAACCTACAAAATAACTTATAAATATAATAATATCTTACAAAATACTATCATAAATCTAAATTGAAAAACAGAATATTACAATCACTTTCTTGCCCTAATACCGACGTCACCATATTCTAGATTAATTTGGCTTCTTGCGATGCTGGGCGTAACAATATTTGATTACAAACGCCTATATTATAAATATGCTTAAATATTTGTCGTCTTTGAAAATCGTTACGGATACATTCCATTAGAATGTGATACACATCTTCTTCTTGATGACAAACTTCGCAGTTACTGTTTTCGGTTCTTTTCATTAAATAATTAAATTTATTCAATAGAATATGCCCAGAACGAATTCTCAAAGCCAAGACGATCATGTTTCTTCTCATCTTGGAGTCTTGGAACCATGGGACCGATCCCAGAGATGGTTGGATCGTCTTATACCAAATACCTTTCGTATTTTTATTTTATTTTAGACAAACAGGATGTGTGTTAAACGTAACATTTTTAGAAAATTTATCCAGTAGTTTTTGCGTGACACGCGCACATCGGAACACCAGTATTATCGTTACATAGTATAAAACAGAGTCTTCTGCCACGTTTGTCCGTCTGTCTGTTCGCGATAAACTCATAAACTACTGAACGGATTTTCATGCGATTTTCACCAGTACATAAAGTGACTCAAGAGGAAGGTTTTGGTACACAATTTGTCAAAGTTTTCTTTATTATCAGGGCGGGTCATCGTCCGCCGTGCTTGCTAGTTTTATTTATATAGAAGATTGTACCCAATTGAGTAACGGGACCGATGAAGGAGACTTTTAATGATATTAAATGCTTTCTCAGGGCCTTAGTTACTTACATATAGTATTTTAAATTTTGAGAAATTATATTTACCAGTGCTCGTCCAGTGGTCGAACTTCTGCCATAACAAAAAACTTTTTACAATTGTTTTATTGACAACACTAAAGCTCGTCAGTAGGTAGTAAAGAAAAAAAGAATTAAGAAAATCGGATGAGAAACAGAGAAGGAAAATGTTCTTAAGCCTTCTCCCATTGCCGAATTATAGTATATAGATCGAGTCCTGATTTGTATAAGCGTAATGGAAGCTGCATTCATCGTGTTACAGTCACAATCCTAATTAATATACTACGTTACATAGCTTACTTAGAACTCGGACTATATGAATACAGTATATTTTGTAGACTAAATATTAAATTTAATATGAAACAGGTGGTTCTTGCTGAAGAAGAGTTGGTGGTAATTGATCTGTGCGATCCGAAATGGCGACCGTTGCGGTTGCCCTACCTCGTGTCCATACACGCGTCCGCCGTCACCACCGCACAGCTCGTCGATAACGTCTCTGCCAGCGTCTATGATAATATTGTGGCTGCGGGTGAGTTAAAAAAATAACATACCAAATTGGTTAACAGATTCAGCTTACTTATTATCCTTTTCTTTAAAAAATTTTATTTTTTTATTTTTGATATTTCAAAGTACATAGACATAAAAATAATGCAAATCCAGTGTCTTAGTGATCGATCAAAAGGAATAAAAAAAAGTATCTTTACTTATAAATATAGTATACTAGCGGACCGGCCGGACGTTGTCCTGCCTTGAAAACAAAAAAAAATCCTAAAAGTTGATCGCAGCGCCACCTGCCGGGTCCAATTGTGAATCTAAACCATTCTCGAATCTCCACGAACACTCACAAAAAATTTCATCAAAATCGGTCCAGTCGTTTAGGAGGAGTTCAGTCACATACACACGCACACAAGAAATATATATATTAAGATTAGTCGAGTTTAGTAGTTATTTTATCCATTTCTTATAGATATAGAATTATGAGGGAATACGGAAAACATTGTTAGTATACTTCTAGATTTAAGATAAATTGTTAATAGTTATTTTTGCTTTGTAAAATTCAGTCATTTAAATTACATTCTCCATTCACTTGTCCGTATACGCCAAGAAGTGCAGAACCACTGAAATATTATCTTCACTTTGCGGGTTTTTATTTTATTTATTATTTTGGCAACTTCAAGGGAATTAATGAAATAAGTTAATACTATTTTTAAAATATTTTATAATGTTGTGTATGAAATGTATTATGTAGATTCTTATATAAGGTAGATATTACATTTAGATATTGAGTTTTTTTATCAATTTTCGTATATAAATATTCTGCTAGTGACAAGTAAGTCATAGAAGAGTCAATTTATAGGCAGTATTAAATTTTAATTATATAATTTAGTTTCTCTGCCATTGAAATACAGAAAGACAAACACTAAGTTACAAAAATTGTTCTGATATTAGGTTTGCAACAGACTGAGAATGTGTACTCGGACAGCCCGTGGCCGATATCCGGTGGCTGTGTTGAGAGTCCCGAAGAGACAGAGAGACAGGTACTGCTAACGGGACACGAAGATGGCTCTGTTCGCTTCTGGGACGTCACCGGAGTTGCCATGACCCCACTATACAAGTACACCACCGCTCAACTTTTCAGGTTAACACACTATAAATATATATTTTCTATTGTAGCAAGATAGTTAAGACCAGTAATAGTTTTCTATTTATAGTCTGACTGCAACCGCTGTACACCGCCTTAGGTATGCGCGGGGAGGTGAGGAGTGGGAAAGTAAGAGCATGAGCCCACGTGAGATCCGAAGCGTCAGACGGATCTTACGACAACAAAGCACAATTTTTTGTATCCTTATATTTACTAGAATAATTATAATATCCAATCCTTGGTTTTGTCCGATATGCTTTTTAGATAAGTACACATAAAGAACCAATATAGATGAATTTTTAATCGTTGGAAATATAGAATCTTAACGTATAACGCACGACTTATCTTTAGATATTTTATCTCATGTATGTCTGACACAAACAGTCCGTTCACCTCCCGTCTCTCGTACTCATGGCGCGGTGCAGCGGTTGCTGTCAGACTATATCAATGAAAGGATATTCCCAACCGGATCAGTTATATTCCAAAATACCCGCTGTAGGAGACTAGTACCTATAAACAATTGTGTCGTTACACTTTAAAATGAGCTAGATCCTATTTTAATAGTTTATATAACACTAGCGGGCCCGGCAGACGTTGTCCCGCCCTGATTATGAAAAAATCCTTGACAAATTATATACTAAAACGTTCCTCATCAATCACTCTATCCACTGGTGGAAACCGCATGAAAATCCGTTCGGTAGTTTTTGAGTTTATCGCGAACAGACAGACAGACAGACGCGGTAGAGGACTTCGTTTTATACTATGTAATGATGTTTAACTTTTTTAAGATTTCCAGTTTTTATCAATTTTGCCGTCTATATGGTTTTTAGTTTTTTTCTTTATCATCTTCATATGTCGCATGTACAAAATTTGAAGATCTTGAAAAATAACGTAAAATATTAGGAACGGCTAGAATTGGATTTAGCTCATTTTGAAATGTAACACAATTATTAGCTATTTATAGTAATAAAATAGACGAAACTCGATGTTTTTTATAACTAACGATATTATATTATTGTGGCGTAAGCTTAAAGCAATTATTTTAAAGCTTACGAAAGAAATCAAGCTTTCCTCTAATGAATTTGTCTTTTGCTTATCGCTTACTTGTTGTGAAGTGGACTGAAAAGGTCCACCACGAGGTAAACGGTCATTGTTTTAATATAAGCATGTTATAGGCAAATTGCATACTTTATTATTATTTTAATGTCAGTTTCTTTGTTTTGCTTATAGTTTTTTTTTCCTTAATATATCATAAACCAAATATAGAATGTCATACATTATTAGCAAGCTTTCTGTTCACCGTTTCATATCAATGTAGTTCAAAAATCTAAAGTATTGTAAATTAGTCCCTGCCCGCGACTTCGTCCGCGTAGTAATAGTTACTACTCTGGGCTAACGTTGACACGCAGCAGAAACTCTCCAAAAGAAAAAAACATCTCGATTTTGAAACATTTTTCATCCGTGCTCCGCTCCTATTAGCCTTAGCGTGATGATATATAGCCTATAACTATTCTCGATGAATGAGCTATATAACACTGAAAGAATTATTCAAATCGGACCAGTAGTTCCTGAGATTACCCCCTACAACGCCACAACGTCACAAACTCACAAACTTTACCTCTTTATAATATTAGTATAGATAATATAGTTTCTATATCATTAGACTTTTTCTATTATATTATTTTCTTGGCGACAATTTGGCTTAGTCGCATTGCGTTATAATCTATTATGGTGTCAATTATTGACACTAAAGTACTTTAATTTGCATATCCTCTTTTGATTAAACTTATTAAGTATATTTATTTTTAATAGTTTGCTTATGTAACAAATAAACTCCAAATTATTGTTCTTTAAAAAATGACTTTATTAAATTTATTGAACAGTGACCCCGTTAGTTTATTATCTGAGCGTTACATGTCTGTCAAAAAGTCAGTATTAGAAGTAGAAAATATAATATTAAATATATATATATATATATATATATATATATATATATATATATATATATATGTAACTAAATGTTTCAGAGCAATGCGAGCTACAGAGTATAATATTCCATTTCTATTCTTGCACATCACTATCTAGTCACATCCAATAGTATTTAGAATTTTGCAATACATTTATTGTAGTATTTGTATTATGGATGAAATTCCATTTTATATTAATGTACAGGCGTTACATAATAATTTATCAATTCATTATGGTTCATACATTAATACGAATAACATTATTTCTGACATAATCTTGGAATATCAAGACAGGGAATGCAAATAAACTCTATTCTTCTCACGGCGCGACGCAGTTCTCAAATTCCGTTCGACGATAAATAATTGTTAAAATTAGTAGTCAGTTGAGAAATCATAAGTGGGTTTATATTTCTGTGATTTGTCATCGTTAATTAATATGCAACATTATACAGATTATATGGTACATAACGTTGACTTTAATTCCTGATTACAGCGGCGAAGAAATAGGCGAGAATAACGACAGCCAGAATGACGAAGAAGAATGGCCACCGTTCAGAAGAGTCGGTTCCTTTGACCCATACAGTGATGACCCTCGACTCGCTGTTAAACGTGTAAGTGTATTTTTTCTCGATTTCATAATATCTTCACCAGCAATGTTTATTGGAGCCCATACCATTTAAAAAATAGCGACTTCAATAAATACATCATAATGTCCATAACAATAGTTAGGTATTTACCTAATGTAGGATTGTCATAAACATATCTATATACCAATCACTATACATTTCCTAATTCATTTTGAGGAGTTCCCTGGTGTATCTTTATAATCTAAGGTCCAATGCTATTGAAATTAAAATGAAATCTTGAATATATACTCTTTACATTAAAGACATAATATTCCAAATCGGTTCTAAATGACGAAATTCTCAAATAACAAAAAAAAATACAACCTAATCGAGAATTTCCTCCTTTTTGAAGTTGGTTAAAAAGGATTACTTTGAGGCATTTATTTTTTATTTAAGTTATTCAAACTTGAGTTTCAAACTTAAAAATATTAGTGTAGAATTTTTTTTTATGCCACTTTTTTTAGCTCACCTGGTGGCGAATCGCGTCGCATATGGATAAGTGCACTAGGGTCACTGTTGTGTTACCGAAGTTAAATATTATTGTTTCAGTCCCTTTTAAGAAATACTGTACTGGATAATCTGTTCCACAACGCATAGTCAACAAATTAATAAATAGATGAACTTAAAATGCATGAATCCAAAGATTATCCGAACAAAGATAATCCAATCATATTAGAATTTAAGTTATATCTGCTGTATTAATTATATTGCAGGTAATACTTTGTCCTTTGTCTGGAATGTTAACAATCGGCGGCGCCGCGGGCCATATAGTAATCGCTACGTTGAAAACCACACCAAACACTTCTGAAGTGAAGGTATATTATTTATTACTTTATTAATCAATTTATTTTAACGTAGAAAAATATTTAAAAAAACATGAACTGCTACAATTCTATACAAACCAGAGTAGAAAATTGAAAAAGAGAGACCAATTTCAATATAATTGCATTTTGTTTTAATTTTTTTTTGTTAATGCCATTATAATTAATAATATGTTTTTGTGACGATTATAATCATTTCTGTTTCAGTCAGTATCAGTAAATATAGTATCGGATCGTGATGGCTTCGTATGGAAGGGTCACGATAAGCTAAACCTCAGATCCGGTTCACATACATTCCCACAAGGTTATCAGGTAAATGATTATACATTTATAATACTAAGAATTTATATTTCATGTTACCACATTTAGATTATCTAATTAATTGACTATTAATTGTGTCTTGTCTTTTATTTTTTTATTGTAATTTTGTCTTTAAAAAGTAACCTGTACAACCTTTGTACAAGTTTTAATTGCCTGTGTTAAATAATATTACGAAATATATATATTTAATAATAATGATATAATTAAATACTTACTACAAGTCCTATGTCTAACAGTAAATGTGTTGTTAGTTTAATTTTTGTTTAAACTTTTCAGAGATTAGCTCCATACGAACATCCGAACATTGAAATGTTGTAGTGGGCATTACTTTGCACTTTCGACTGGAATTGAATTGATAAATGAGCTACCTGAAACTGAAAGAATTTTTCAAATCGGACCAGCAGTTCTTGAGATTAGCATGTTCAACCAAAAAAACAGAGTTTATAGCTTTGTATATTAGTATAGATAGATTAAAATTGGATTTAGCTCATCTTAAAATGTAACGATACATGTGTAGATTAGTGGTGTTGTGTCTAAATGAATCTGTGTTGTGTGTGTGTGCAGGCGACGTCGGTGGTGCAGGTGTCGCCCCCGGCGGCGGTGACGTCACTGGCGGCGCACTGGGAGTGGGGCGTCGTGTGCGCCGGCACCGCGCACGGGCTCGCGCTACTCGACGCACTGCACCCCGCCCCCCTACTGCACAAGTGCACGCTCAACCCACACGGTACTAACATAACCCCCCATTACATACAGACCAACATCATTACATATTATAAAAAAAAAAACATTACAAAAAAAAATTAAACCGACTTCCATATGAAAAAATAAGGTACTAAAAAGCGAACAATAACTAAATTATTAAATTAACCAAATTAAATAAAACATATTGATATTTGCGCTACCTAATAATATATTTAAAGTACGTAGACGAAAATCGTAGAGACAAAGTGGGTGAAAATAAAATATACGATATTTCATCCCCTTAGGGATTGAATATTTTCTTTATATGTATATGGGACCACCTTTGAGTATAACCAATTCAAATAAAAAAAGAATCATTAATATCGATTTACAACTGATGGAAAATATCGATTAACATACATTAAAAAAAATACATACAACCGAACATAGTAACCTCCTCCTTTTTCGAAGTCGCTTAATAAAGTCCTCTGCCACGTCTGTCTGTTCGCAATAAATTCAAAAACTACTCAACGGATTTTCACGCGATTAGATTAACAAGAGATAAAGTGATTTATGAGAGAAGGTTTAGGTATACATATAATATGTCAAGGTTTTCTTTTATTACTAGGGAGGAACAACGTCCGCCAGGCCCGATAGTATTACATAAATCTTAAAATCCACAAGTTCCATAAACTTTAACCCTTATGGTTTTAAACAGTCCACAGATTAATAATAGACGAGGAAAGAGTAAATAACAGTGAAATCAGTTGTACCTGTGGGGGCATTCTTGCCGCAACCGTTAGATTTGTTTTAACGCCATCTATCACTCAATCTGCGTACTGTTATGTTAAATGTTTGATATTCTTTATGGTAGCTTTTTTAACAAACTCAAATGAGTTTACTTTTCATACATTGTCGCGCTTGTATGCAATCTCATCTGATGTTAAGTGGTGACATGGTGTAATATGTAACACGTTAAATTTAACTGCTCAGAACCCATACACATGTTTGGTGTTAAATTTTTCTAGTAATTAAAGCAGTGAATATTACGATATGCCCTACCGTCATAATATGGTGTCATTATAGTGTTATCCTCTAACAAAATGTGTAAAGCATTGTACATCTTGAATGTATGTAGTTGGACATGATGTTCGGACACTACCTGTTAGGTCGCTTATGCACCAATAGATGGCATTGTGCCATATCTTGGTACAGTTGTATCGCGATATGAAAAGGAACGCCATATTAATGACACATTGTGTACACATTCGGATTTATATATCCCTGTGGCTAGAAGTTTTCTGTACTCAGTTGATAAGAGTCATAAAAATCGAGTCCAAAAAATATCGAAATATAATCAAAATTCTATCGACAATTCTGTAACCCCTTTTAATATCCTTTTATAACACTATCAATGGCCTATTTTAACGCACTCTTTTCAAATATATTTCAGCGTCAATATGTTTCTAGGCGTATTGTAAGATTTCTACTCCATATCTCTATAAATAAGTCTCTAAAAATAAAATAAAATTATCAATATTCAATAGACCACTCTGGAGCCGGCGATACACCAATTTCAAGGAGAAAATCGTTCAAGAAATCCCTCAGAGAATCATTCAGACGACTCCGGAAGGGTAGATCACAACGAAGACAGACAACATCGAATCCGACTTCGCCCACACAAGTAAGTACATTGGCAGTACTTTTATACAAACTGGTGTATTCTAATGAAATATACGTTTCATACGAAATAATTTTTAAACTTAGGTTATATCAAGGATTCTGTAGAAGTAGTGGTCCAGTCGGAAATAGATGTGGGCCTTCTGTAATCTGTAGAATAAAATGACACGATTCTGCCCTTGTGCACGCATCACTCCTACTAAATGGATTTCGAACAATTTTTTCTATAGTTTTACTTCAACGCCACTTAGTTATTACTAAATAAGAAAAAACATGAAAGAAATTACAACTTTTATTAATACTACGCACCCAGTGATGTGTGTTTGCTGTGGAGAAGTGGGGCAAACGGTGTGTTGCGCATGAGCACGAAAGGGAAACTAAAGAGATAACAAAATCATTACATACAATATACATTTATTATACACATAAACTTTCCGGAATTTTTTTTTAAAATGATGTGAAAACCGTATCAAAATCCATTCAGTACTTTAATAATACTAAAGAACACGCCCACATATACGAAAAGCTACTTGATTTTATAGTCAATAAACGTAAAAGTTGGTATATAATTTCTGTGTACAGTTATACATCTTGTCATCTGTATGTAAATGAACTAATATTCTTACATCAAAGCTAGTTGTTTCAAAACAAATCTATTTATAATATATTAGTAAAAATAATAATAATTTAGTTTATAACAAAATTTAATTTGGTTATAGCCGATGCCCAAGAAACCTATAGACAAGGCTGCATCAGACACCGATGCAGAGATAAAGCCCATAGAACGAGCGGTAGAGGCGAGGTCGACTGACGACGCTTTCGGCTCTATGGTACGCTGTCTCTACTTCGCCAGGACCTTCCTAATCAACAGTATGTACTATTGTATTTTCTGTTACAGTTAAATAAATTTAAACCTGAAATCTATATTAATAAAATGATAGAGGTCTACCGTTGTGCGCACATAACTCAAAACCGACTTGATAGATTTCGATAAATTTTGTTTAGTTTTACTACTAAGGCGCTTGGTTCTTATGTAAAAAAAGCACGACGATATCTTCTCGCGCTGTTTTGTCTGTCGTGAAAGTACTGTGGATAAGTGGAGCAGGCGGTATGATGCGCACGTACAGGTGAGGAGAAATAAACGGAGAGCATTATCTACAAAGACATTTTGTAAGAAAATTGTATTTTTGCTTTTAATTTTTGTTGTCTTTTCCTCTATACATTAAATATATTGTTAAGATAAAGCATACGAAGTCGCGGGTATAAGCTAATTAACAATAAAAGACTGGTGCTTCCGAATTTTGAGACCATTTAAAACGTTTCATCCTTGCTGTAGTTTCTGTAAAATCTTGTAACAATAAAGATTTACCAATAGCACTCAGTGATACTATCGCTTTGTATTATAAATCTAAATCTGATCAGTATTTCTTCAGATTACCTTCTGCGTATCAAACTAGAGAACATTACTCTTACGACAAGTAGATTTATTGTATTTAAAGTTTTCACCCTAATAATCTGTAATCGCTGAGTTCCCTTTTGATATCCAATGAAATCTATAGGCTAGTTTAATGTGTGATAAACATCAAAACATAGGGACAGCTTGATCTTTAAAAATTTTTTTCACTAATCTTGTGATATCTAACGTGACTTGACGTGACGTGTCTTGCGACTGTAACTTGTGTTAATGGTGTTTGGTTATTATGTACAAGTGGATAGGAAAGCATGAATTCTGATATGCCGCAAAAACTCCATCGAAAGTTCTGACAAGGGAGCCGCCATCTTGTTAGAATATTGAAATGATCACAAGAAACTCGTAATGTTATTACCTATTCGACAATGACAGTAATAATCTAGAAGATTGGTTGTCAAAATGTAACAAAAATTTCTATATTTCAGCACAAAGTTCAACACCGACTCTATGGGCGGGCACAAACAACGGCACCGTGTACGCGTTCACGATACACGTACCCAACTCGAACAAACGGAAAGAGGAACCAGTGAGTATATTAGCCAATTCATCTAAATGTCAATATGTGATACTAGCTTTTGCAAGTGACATCGCTTGTTGTAATGTAGATTTAGAAAATACAATCCATGTTACTTGCTGTAATCTAGCTTTCTATAGGTAAGATAATTTTAAAAATCGGTTTTGCAGCTGCACTTGAGTTCCAGTCCCCTCTATGTTTAATGCATTTAGCCTCTTAGATCGCATTCTCATTTAACCGTCAACCTATGTTATGTTCCAATGTGAAAACATATAAAATCCTTCAATAAAATGGTATATTTGACATTTCTTTATAGTATTACTATAGAATACTTAACAGAATATCATATAACATATATTATAAATGCGAAAGTGAGTTTGTTTGTTACACTTTAATGAGAGCGAAGCTGCGAGCAAATGCTGGTATTGAATATTTCTCAACATCCGTATGAAATTTATGATATAATATTACATCTACTATATGCATTGTTTTATGTGTATGTGTATGTGCATATATTGAAATATTTTTATTTTTACAGGTAACCTGCCAGCTCGCGAAAGAGATTCAATTAAAACACAGAGCTCCCGTCATAGGCATTACAGTTTTAGACGGAGCGTCCGTCCCACTGCCCGACCCGTTAGAAGTAAGATATATTTTATAACTCTATAATAAATCATATGAAATATATATGAGTCGTTATATTTCCAAAATGTACAAACACAATTTTAGCTGTTCATTAGATTTTTAGCTTTTTTTTTAGATCTTACATGAAAATTTACAGGTACATGTATAAAATTGAATATTTTTGTCTTATAATTGATCGTGAACAACTACAGTGAAAACCGTTTATGGCGACATCGTTTAGAACAACGTACGGGTTGTATTGACCCAGAACAAAGGTCCCGACTGAATGCCGTATCTCGAAAACATCACCGGTTATTACGACTAAATATAAGTAGTCGTTACAACGGATTTTGACTGTATATGTGGATTTGGTTATTGTTTATAAAAATTAAAAAGAAAAATAAAGGAAAAATTTGTACACTCTTAAAATTGGACTTGGTTCGCTTTGTAATGTAACAACTCTTATATATATCGTTTTGTAAAGTTCAGATGTATAGAGTTTTTGTAGAATGTGTTATGTATGCAACTTAAATGTTAAAATTCGTTCACGCCATAAGTTAAACCAACTTCAGCATTTATGATAAAATTTCATAAACCTGATTACATGTAAACAAATTATGTAATATACAATTTTAATTATTATGGGGAATGTATTATCAAAGTTACTTTTTATTTTTAAGATTATGTTCTCCAAACTATGGGATTTACGATTTATATATTGAAATAGGTACATAAGGATCAATGCGGTAAATTAAAAAATATATATTACGGGGTATGACTGGTTGAAGGATATGATACTTCATGGTCACATTTAACATATGAAATAGTAATATCAATACAAATACTAATAAGCAACAAAGAGTACCTTAGTTAAAGTTTGTTTTTTTTTCGAACTGACTATGCTATTGGTCTTGTAAGGCCTTTACAGCTTCACCGGACTACAATAAAGTTTGTTCTGAGACTCCACTAGCGAAATGTCCAGGAGCGAGATCCGGTGTTAATAACCTTAGATAGGGATCCGTGTTCGTCCGTATGTAAACAAAGGCGCGGGGGTTGAATATGAGTTTTGTATTTTTCTAGATAAGTAGGTGAAACATTAAGCACCTATTTTAATTGATTTAGAACGGGAATAGAGTACTGGTTACCCTCTATCAATATTGCAAGTGTTCAACCAGTCACCCGTATAGACAATTTTTTGACCTTCTCGTTATATTTACATAGTAGTCTTAATTTTTAAAAACTTTGGATGTTTGTCTATTGGTTCTTGTCTATAAAACGCATAACAAAGTCCCCTGTAATTATTTATGTTGCAGGTAGAACGAGGAGTAGCGCCACTGCCTGAACCGGGAACGCATCGAGTCGTTATCACGTCGGAGGAACAGTTCAAAATATTCACACTGCCGTCTCTCAAGCCACACAATAAGTACAAATTGACCGCACACGAAGGTGCCAGGGTGAGTGTACAAGTTTTTTTTTACGATTATTGGTCATCTAATAAACTCAAATACATACTACTTATTTTACGTTTAACGCGTAACGAAAATATTTTCCTATCGTGCCATAAGAAAGTCTTTAAAACGCCATTTAAAAAAAAATTGTACGTAACACAATCATAACGTATACAAAAGACAATCATTATATGTTAAGCGAGATTGCTGTTAAAGACTGAAATATACTGCATTTGTTTCAAATGCAAAATGGACGTATATGAACGTAAACACCTCTTTGGCACGAAACTTTATATGGGAGTTATTGGCGGGATCTTAGAATGTCATAAAGTGGACTTTATATTTCATTCATTGTGATATTTGGCACTATATTATGTAATATTGGTGATTTTTTACGTAATATAGTTTGGTTATTGTGCACAAGTGAAGTGGATGGGAAATACTACCATGGAGTATGGATTCCGATTTGCCACAAAAACTCCCTGAAAAGGTCTAACAAGAGAGCCACCATCTAATTAATTCATTGAAATGATCGCAAGAAACTTGTAATATCATTACCTACTAGACAATTGCATTAATAATCTACTGAAAGATTGGTTGCCAATAAAATCCTTATATGTTTGCTATGATGTAACCCATTCTGTATATGACACATCATTACCTACTCGACAAAGGCAGTAATAATCTAGTAGAGGATTGGTTGCCAAAAGAAATCCTTATATATTTACCGTGATAAACCCATTCTGTATATGACATGCGATGTATTATTACAGGTGCGCCGTACTGCATTCTCGTGGTTCGAATGCGGTGCGGGCGGAGCCGCGGTCCATCGTGAGTGGTGTTTGTTGTGCCTCACGAACCTCGGCGACTGCCTCGTACTGAGTCCGGAATTACGTCGCCAACTTAACGCGGCCGCAGTTCGCAAGGAGGATATCAAGTACGTACACTTGTCTATACATCTATATCTATACCAGGTGAATGTTTAGACAGTAGTAATATTTATGAAGGACACTCTTCACTCGATTCTCGTCCTAAATCAATTAAAAAAATAGGTGCTTAATATTTGACCTAATCGTTTAGAAAAATACAAAAATTATACACAATCCTCTACGCGTCTATGTTAAAGCACAGTGTCAATGACCGTCGGGTGATTTCACTTTCACTTGGAAGTGAACTTGGGAACGTCATGAACAAAACAAAAATGCTTATCGTCCATTTTATTATCGACAGCTATTAACTCCGTGTCCCCATTGTAGTTTTCGGTACCGACCATTGCATCTAGTTTTATTACTTTTGTAACTGTACTTCTGAAAGTCTTAAAACAAACTTTAACTTAACCTATGTTTGTAACCTAAGTCTTTGTTGTTTATTAATATTTGTTTTGATATTATTATGTTATATGTGACCATCCAGTGTCATATCTGGGAACACTGCGAGTGTTTAACCTTTCACCTGGTGTATACATATATATATAATATCAATAGCTGTACATGAGAACAAGTCCTCCTATAGGTTTTGCTTATTGGTATGAAAAAAAAACAATACATTTACTTTAGAGTCGTAATAAAGAAAGATTATACAATGCAATATTATTTATTTTATTACAGTGGTATTTCAAGTCTGTGCTTCTCTAAGCGAGGTGAAGCTCTCTATTTGCATTCATCTTCCGAGCTCCAACGGATCACACTTTCAGCTACTAAGGTGAATTATTAATTTGTAGATTGTTTATTACATTGAACAATAGTCACATTTTAACTGGTAATATTTTAGTAACTTCTGTAATATATACTACGCTATTAATTCATGTCTAATATACAAGGGTTTGTAGAAAATGGTTAATGGTATTGGTTAAATTATCTTTTACATAAATATACACATATTTAGTTACATACACATTAAGGTGTGCCAAAAAAGTCGAATTTTTTTTTCTTGTTCTCACCCTAAAATATCATAGGATATATCCAAGCAAAAATTATTCCCAAAGGACAGCTCTTAATTTCAATTTTAGGAGGTCCTCCAACGAACTTAAAATTTTCCCATATAAATAATATAGGGAAAAAAATTCTGAACATTTTTGTCACTTGCAAACTGTGAAGAAAATTTATTATGTAAAAATGAATGAACAGGTCTCATTAAGCGATAAATTATCAACAAAAAATTCATTGAGCCAATTGATCCTTCAAAATTCGAATTTTTAATCATTTTGCGGTTTTTTTTTTATCTTTTGCGGCTAATATACATACTTGATTTTGTATGTAGACACATACAGGTTTCACTTGTTAGACTTGTACTAGTCCATACATACACAGACACGCACGCCAGTATACGATAGCAACTACTTAGTAACCATGATATTATTTAGACATTGTATACATAACATTTGTCATGTGTAAGTCATGTTTATGCTATAACTGTGATCCGTAGTAAGATGTCAAGATTAAGTGATGTGCTTACTAGGTTAATGTGTGTTGAATTTTGGTATGTCCAGGTGACGATAGCTCATTGCCATATAATCCTGTCCCCGTGGGCGGTAGCCTTAAAAGGTTCAACTGAGGAAGCGCCTCTCACTAACGGTGAACATAAGGTAATAATTTATTTTTCATCCATTTTTGTGTACTGCTTTTCGAATTTATATATAAACTAGCGGGCCCGGCAGACGTTGTCCCGCCCTGATTATGCAAGAATCCTTGACAAATTATATACTAAAACGTTCTTCGTGAATCACCCTATCCACTGGTGAAAACTGCATGAAAATCCGTTCGGTAGTTTTTGAGTTTATCGCGAACAGACAGACAGACAGACGCGGTAGGGGACTTTGTTTTATATTATGTAATGATAGCGGGAACCCGGCGGACGTTGTCCCAACCTAATAATAAAAAAAATCCACCTACCAGGACCAATTGTGAATCTAAACCATTCTCGAATCCATTGGAATACACACACAAAAATTTCATCAAACTCGGTCCAACCGTTTATGAGGAGTTCAGTCACATACACACGGATCGAAGAATTTTATATCATCATAAGGTCTACATTAGTTTGTATGAATCTTAAATTCTTATGTTTTTGAACTGTCTAGGGGTCACGTGACAATGTGCCTTAAATTGATTATTATATAGATATAGATTAATATGCTAAACTTAAATTGGCAAATTGGGATATACCTATAGATGCTTGGTCTTCGATTTCAAAATTGTAGAGGAAATCCCTACACCACTACGCTATATCGATATAGTTCGATATAAGATTCAATCGATAAGTTTTCCGGATGTGTGTTACAACTGTGTCATGATCGCTTGCCATCTCGCAGGAGGAGATCCCGGAATCGGTCCACGACGTGACCGCAGCATCCGGGGACATCACAGTGGACTCGGTGCGGGACCACACGAACGCGACGCCCGAACACCAGCCGGAGCTCAACATCAACTTGCAGGTACGACGACCCTATTTATCACTAGCTTCTACTCGCGACTTCGTCCGCTTTATAATAGTTACTTTGAGGTAACGCTAACGCGCAGCTTTTAAAAGGAAGAAAAACGATTTAGAAACATTTTTCATTGGTGATCCGCTCCTATTGATCTTAGCGTGATGATATATATTCTATAGCTTACCTTCATAAATGAGCTATCTAACACTGAAATAATTTTTTAAATCGGACCAGTACTTCCTGAGATTAGCGCGTTCAACCAAACAAACAAACAACCCCTCGAGCTTTATAATATCAGTATAGATTCCAATCTTAAATTAATATTAGCTGCCTCTATACGACATGTTCTTTCTGAGGGTAGAATAATTTCTACAGAGACATTAACTCCGGGTGAAGCTAAGATGCTGTATGACCTGGTTATGATAACTCATCAGCGACTCTCATGATAGAGCTAGAAAGATTGGGGAACAATGGGGCTGATATGTTCGGTGTAATAAAAGCCCCTATAAACAATGTAAAAAAAAAAAAAAACATCACTTTATACCAACGTTTAGAGATAGTTTTCGATTCAACACTTGTAAGTGCTGGAATAGAGAAGTAAACGGGCCTTACAGTAGTCGCATATGATGTGTAACATATGTCATATTATCCTACTATGAAATATATTTGAAGTCAATTTATTTGTCATGTTATTGGTCGAATATATTCTAAACATGAAAATATATGTCATTCTATTGTTGGAAATAAATGAAATGTCGGGTAGTTGTACTGCGATGGCCTATATAAGGAGCGACGCTCGCCGTGTTCACTCACTTTGAGCTAGTTGTCAATATAAAATCGGGTGAGTGCTCTAAGCGCTCGCCTTAGTAGTCCGGTGAAGCTGTTAAGGCCTCGCTAGGCCAATAGCGTTGCCAGTTCGAGAAAAAAAAAACGTGTTCACATACTCTTTCGGCGGCCGTCGTAGGGTGCAGAAGCTCTGTCCGAACTCGTGTCGGTTATTTAAAAAGTGATGAATTGTTAGAGTTAATTCTTAACAATTTATGTCTAAATTGGCCAGTTCTCTTTTTTAATAATCAATAATTGTTACTATTTTTGACATTATATTAAGTTTTCTATATTTATCTTTTCGTAGTAAATACGCAACGGTAACTTAAATCCTGAAAAAAAATGAATCGGGTCTCTCTCTACTCCTCCCTCCCTCTCTTTCTCTACTCTTACAATACATATATTAACGTATTATTAACGACGTGGTGTCAGAACTCGCAAGTGAACACGAGCTCGATGGTGATAAAGACGACGACGCGGACTACCGTCAACGAGAGCGGAGCGGACGGCAACACCACCACCACTACCACCACGTCGAATTCCACTACTGAAAACAGTGAGTACTCTTATATACCTACTATCCAAACACACACACACACACACACACATGAATTAATACGTAATTAACGCACACCCCAATTATAGTATACCATAGACACCTTCTAGTAGCTAAGTACTGTCGTTGTCAAATAGGTAAAATGATATTACAAGTCTCTTGCGATCATTTCAATAAACTAACAAGATGGTGGCCGCCTTTTAGAACTATCTAGGGAGTTTTTGTGGCAAGTCGGGATACACTCTCCGTGGTATCATTTCCCATCCACTTCACTTTTGCACAATAATCAAAGTATATAGTATATTTTATTTATTGTTATTTTACGTATAAAACGCCACCGATATTACAAAATATAAAGTACAAGTACACACGATCATTACATAGTATAAAACGAAGTCCCCTACCGCGTCTGTCTGTCTGTTCGCGATAAACTCAAAAACTACTGAACGGATTTTTATGCGATTTTCACCAGTGGATAAAGTGATTCTTGAGGAACGTTTTAGTGTATAATTTGTCAAGGATTTTTATATGATCAGGGCGGGACAACGTCTGCCGGGACCGCTAGTTATAAATAAAATATAAAATCCACTACATGGACATTCTAAGATCCCGCCAAATACTCCTCGGTTTCTTACTCTGGCGCTTTAACTTCTCAACGAAGCAACATGATTTTTTGTACATGCACATTGTTAGAAAAGGATGTGTGTAGGAAGTGGAAGGAGCCTTTCATCATGAGAAAAGTATTGTTCCCAAGGGATAAGTGAAATCTGCATTAATACGAACGAAACCACGAGCAAAAGCTAGTATGTGATGAAGTAGACTTTTACTTCGAAAAATAAATTAATTTCTCGAATTAAGTTTTTGTAGTACAATGTACTAAGATATTTCAAATTTAATAAGATACTTTCAGAGAAAAAATGATTATACCCAAAAATTAACTTAGATCGTCTAGAGGCACGTGTTCTTTTGAATTAAAAAAAAAAAATTCCCATTGTTTTTTCATCAAAAAGAAGCTTTTCAGGGGGCGTCGCAAAAAAAATAATTTTTAACGACCAGCCTATAGTACATATATATATTAATTGGTCGAGTATATTAATAGAACAAGAGGTCAATATATGGGAACGTAAATATTTTCACGCTTGTAAAACCACCATAACATTATTTATTAGTCTTATAATGTTTATCAATGGAATAAATGTGTAATTAACACTAAAAGGAATATTCATTAAAACAAACTAATTTTAGAAGTACAAGAGTCAGGTACACTTATATAAAAATAATTATAATTAGTCCAGCAATGAATTAAAACGTGTTATGCATGTAAGCAATTTATATGATGCTTTGAATTGGCTTACTTATTTACAGTAGGTATACAATGAAATAGGATTTTAATATATAAGCAAGCAAATTTGCTATGATTTAAGATTTTTTTTTTTGTAAAATTTTGATATTTCATTTTTATTTGATTTAGCTGCTTTAATGGCACTTGCGTTTAAGTTTTGAAATGGATTCATAAGGGCTTTCTACGTAGATGATTTTCATATTCATACAATAAATGACACTATTTGATACTTAACAAGGTTTGAATACTACACTACATTGCAGAATTTCCCATATATGCTATAGGAATTCATAGTGACTTATTTAAATTGACCTCTAATGATCATTGCCTTTAAAAAAAAATTGCTAATTTTCGCCAACTTTGTTCGCAGCTTTAAAAGCTTTTTCAGCAAAGTAAAGCTCAACAATTAATTATACACTGATGTAAATTGTACAAAGTGGATTAATTAATTAATTATATTTCTATTAACCTACCATACTTATTTTTTATGTTCCTTATAATATTTAGTTAATAACATGAATAACTAATGTATTTGTAACTAATGTACGAATGAATTAAATAAATTAGAATTTTATCTAAACAAATTTGTGAAAATGAAAAATTATTTGATAGTGTTAAAATTTTGTTTACAACTGAGTCGTTACGTTTCAAAATGAGCTAAATTCAATTTTACCTTATTTTTCAAGATCTTCATATCTTGTACATATAAAATATGTAGATCATATAAAAAATATAAGCCTTATGAACGGCAAATTTGAACTTCGGTCTCGGTGTAAAAACTGTAAATAAAAAAAAAACAACTAAACATGTTTTTTAACTCATTTTGAAATGTAACGACAGAATTGTAGCTTGACGCGCTATATTATATATTTATATGTTACGATGTGTATCCGTTTGTTTGTTTGTTTGACGGGCGCTTTGTGTTTTTGTTCGTAGTCCTAGAGCACAGTCGCGAGGAGGGAGTCATCACGCGCATCGAGGTATAACCACCACTTTGCTTTTATATATTTATTTATTATAAGCGATGAGCGATTATTGATATTATTCACTATAAATAGTATATCTATATCGAGGAAACATTCATCATCATCATTAGCCTGTGAGAAACCCACTGTAGGGCCATAGGCCTCTTCCTGAAGGAAGCTATGGGCATAATCACTACGCCACGTATTGACGATTTCAAACTCTGAGAAATCCACAGTTCTGTTTTCTCTCACGTACAGTGGTTAGACTCAGGTTCCGGTTTCCTCACGATGTTTTCTTTCACCATCCGCTGATACTTTTACAGATATAAATTGGTAAACGTACGCGAATTCCGTAAATTTGCTACATCCCGGGGCTTGAATCTGCGGATATCGGAATGATCTTCCACCGGTCTAACCACTGGACCACCACGACGCACACAATATAATGACAGCATTATTAGAATTATGAATACAATTAATATTTAATAGCTACAGAGATGTGGACCGTCCAACGATCCACGTTACAATGCCTCTCGACTCGGATATTTATATAATTTTAATAGAGTGACGTTAAATTTTTTTTGACGCAAATTTGGCGGTAGTTGTATTATTTCTTAACCGTACATGAAGATATTTGTGCCGACATACATATTATAAGACGCATTTAATATTTCCAATAAGTAGAACATGGCCGCCGACATCGCGTGTGTTGCCAGATAACAGTTTATTTTAAACTTTTAAAATCATAGATAATATAGATTGATTTGTACATTTTTAATAGTAGAAATAATCGTAATTTGTACATTTTTCAGTAAGGAGTATATTGGCTCTTTGATATAACAATTGAAATGTGTTTGCGATTTATTCGGTTTTCCTTTTAAATAATGCAGTTACTTCGACCAAACGCAAGAAATGAAACTATAAATGTATTCAAACCATTGTATCAGTTGACTATATTGACTCACACATTCGCTCATCGCTTATTCTTTAGAATATTTCCAAAAATCTATTTGATTATCTCGCATGACAACTTTTCTCTCTATATTTTATTGTATTTCTATAAAAGCTTCTTTTATATTATCCTTTTCTAACTAAAACTAAACTTCAATTTGTTAACTAACCCGACTAATGATTATAATACTCGTACGTTGCGCAATGTTGTGGCGTCCGCTCGTGTTCGTTCGACAGTCTGTAGAAGTTTGTATAGTGGGGTTTCATACGTCATTTATCATGGTTGGTTTTTATTTAAAAAACAAACGAAACGATTTCGATTGAAAATATAGACGGGGGCGAACCCGCGCGGCCGCCACGCGTCGCCGAGAAGAACGTAAGATGGTACTCATAAGGCGGTCTCCAATACAGACGGGTACCGTGACTGTGCCGGCCGGAACCGATCCGAAGCTAATCCTAGAGATGTTTGACCGGCAACGGTCGCCCCTCGCCGTGCCGGTGCCGCCGACACCGATGCCCACCGAAACGCATTAACCCGGCCGCTGCCGACACGTTTACCGTAAACCGACGAACCGATACATTACCGGTTATCATAGAAAACCGGTATCTGACCGAGACGTAACCGGTTACCATACGAAAACCGGTACCACGGTCGTCACACCCCGCCCTATTACTGTGTAATATAACCGTTGCCGATTCCACCGAAATAACCGGTATCATTTTATGAAACCGAACACATAAAATCGATTAATTATGACAGCTAAACATTACTGCCATGTTTGGAATTACTATTATTCGAAAGTTCTAGACAATTTGTAATAAAATTAGTCAGAAATACAAGAATACCCTTTTAACTGTTATATTTGTATATCTTATGTTAGAGTTTTCTTTTATGTAGACTCGTATGCGTTTATTGAAGACACACACACACACACACATATATGTATATCTTTACATAGTATAAAACAAAGTTCCTGCCGCGTCGGTCTGTTTGCTATAAACTCAAAAACTACTGAACAAATTTTCATGCGGATAAAGTGTTTCAAGCGGAAGGTTTTGGTATAGGGTTTGTCAAGGATTTTTTTACAATAAGGGCGGGACAACGTCTGCAGGACCCACTAGTATACATATATAAAGTACCCCTATATACACCAATTTTGCTACGAATTTGTTGCTAATAAATTTATGAATTTTTTTATTTATTATTTATTCTATCATATTTACTTAAACTTTAATAATATTATATATACGAACTTAGCAAATGTTCTTAATCATAATATTATAAAGTATAAAAACCAATTGAACGGAAATTTTCACTAATAAAATGTTGTCTTTAAAACCGTTGCCGTAATGGAGTCTCGCTCTTGAAAACCGATAGCTACGATTAATTTTTGTTTCATAAACCAACATCCCAGGGAGAGCACCAGAGTGTATTGAGGTGGGGTATGGCCCCCTCCCGTTTTATAAATATAAATTTAATATATATAATATATATATATATATATATAATATATATTAAAATTTCGATACAAGCTTTATATCATTAGCTTATAACAATTACTCTTACCGAATAGATGGCGTACGAGTTACGGTATTATTGCATTTTATTTTGATTACCTTATACTAGTATCAATTAAGTGTTTTTTTTTTTATTTCGTATATTACGCTTTAAGTATATAATATTATTATCATTAGAATGACGAAGACAATTTTTATTCATAGCCCGTACTTAACAGTTTGAACATTTCATAAATTATTAGACAAAATAGTCAATATTTCACTTATACATTATTGATTTGTTTTTAATATCACGGATATAGTTTAATTTGTGATATAAAATGTGTACCAGTATAAGAAATTTAAAGAAGAATACATTATTCCGAGGTCATCAAGACAGTATTAAATATTCATCAACTCTTTGCACTGATACTGACTGATTTTTATTGAAAAAGAAAACGAATAATTAAATATAAATCTCGATAATGTATCAGTAAAACGGCTTCAATTTTTATAATTTTAGTACAAAACCTTGGGCGCCATAAGTTTTTCGTATTATCAATACTGCAATATAATTGTGGATTGTTTGAATTAATTAAGTGGACAATATGAAATTAATATACTAATTTAGTTTTTAAGTTTTTATTTCACACATTCGGAGAGAATGTGATGTGCCTATTTATTTCATTTTTTTTTATAATGATGAGAGAACTGTATTTAGGTGAATTAGTATTAGAACATTTTTGACAATTAGTAATGTTTAATTAGATTATAATGTTTTAAATTAAATAATTGCGTTTTTTTAATATTTCCACGCTAATATTTTAATAGATACAAGCCGTTTTAATAAATAAGTTATTAATTATAATTACTTATATCGCTTGAGTTATATATATTCAATAAATGTTAAGTATGATAATAATAAAGGGTAAAAACTTAACGAGATGTTTGCAATATTTTTAATTAACTTTTAGTAAGTCTGTATTATTTACAATAATTTAAAAATGTATATGTTTTCGTTTATAACGTATGGAAACATTCAAAAAACAAAATGGCAGCTGTTTCTTGGACTTATTTATACTCATACTACATCACAATTCGTGATATATGAGAATCGATTTATTGTATTAGACATTATTTTGTTTTAAACGTGTTTTATCATAAGTTGAATGTGCCTGCATTTTTAACACTTGTAATAAAGCTGAAAGGCGGTATGTAGATTATAATAATAGATAATAAATATATTTAAGGAGCGTCATGGTTTTGAACGTGTTCGAAGCGTTTCTTTTATATACTAATGTACAATTTTCAATATCTATAGAGGCATTTTTAAATATTTGATACGAGCGATTTGTATCCAGCGTTCTTACGTGAAAATAAATGATAAGATACGTAATGTTGTTTTATTTAACAAAAATAATATTTTGCATAGACATAACCTAATAAACTTGAGCAAAAGCACTTCCCTATATACGCATCATTTAAATTTGACACAGGTAATCAATGTGACATATAATCTGTGGACGATGTCAAATACTCTTCTCCTTTACTGAAGTTTATCTGATACCCACGATTTCGTCTGTCTTGTTTATCATTTTAATATTTTTCCTATACAGAAGAAAAAAACAAAAAAATTAAAGCAAAAATAACTTTTTTTTTATGTCTTAGCAGGCAAACGAACAGGTTGGTCACCTGATGTTAAGTGATCACCACCGTCCATAGACACTAATAACAATAGGGGAGTCGAAAGTGCGTTGTCAGCCTGTGTTTGGGGGAGGGGGAGTGGGGGGGCGACGGTAGGTGAGCTTCCGGCGCTCTCGCTGACCTAACGAAACGTAACAATGCGAGCACTTACTTCACGTCGGTTTTCTATGAGACTGTGGTACTACGCCGACGACCTATTCGTGCTGAAACCAATAATAGCTTCACCGTGGCTCTACCACCTGCAAAACTTTACTAACTTTCTTTCAACATGAAAATCACAAATACCTTATCCAATTTAGGCACTAAGAATGCGCTTATGAACGTTAAAACTACCACCTGTTCGGAAAACGACACAATTCATCGAGAAGAACGGGAACGGAACTCGATTGGGCTTATCTTTTTAACATAGATATTTGTATTTACTTCCCCTCTACTGTGCAACCGCACCACACTGTTTGCTCCACTTTATGGCTAGAAAAGATGCTAACATTGAACGCGTTGCGATTATAAAAATCGTAATTTCCTGGAATGGTGATAAATTTTCTATGAAATAAACATGAAGAAAGCTATTCTTTACTCCGTGGAAATAAATTTAAAATAATTTTTTTTTTGAAACAAAAACTTTAAAAGTAATCTAAAATAATTGATTGAAACATATTTAATAGTTTTTGCATGATATGCGCGCAACACTAAATTTGCATCATATTTGGATATAAAATAAACAAGATCGATACTCTTACAGGTTTTACTCAATGGCTGGGTTGTTTCCCGAACAAGTGGTATAATTTTGTCGTAACCTAAATTAAATAAGATAATTTTGAAAAAAATAATTAGTCTATCTGAAAGACTATTATAATAAAAATATAGTTCTTATAATGAGTTAACCATAACTTTATATTCGAAATCAGTAGAATGTTATAAGTATTCAAAGAGTTCTTAAAGTCTGCAGTAAATGATAAGGTGATTTTATGATTATATTAGGTGTACTTAACATAAATGTCGACGGAGTACATATTTCCAAAAGTACAGAGGTAGTAACTGTTTTCCAAGATTATTTCACTAATATACCTTTACAAGTAACAAAAGATATAACATCATCAGCCCAGGGTGCAGCAGCTCTATTAAAAAATATGAGTGCACCTATAGATTCAAAATTTAAATTCTTATCTATTAGCGCAGGTGAAATAATAAGGACCTTCAAGCAATTAAATTTAAAACACACCGAAGACATATGGGGTATATCGGTAACAGTAGTACAGTCTTTAATTGTTACTATTTCACCACATTTGTCTAATATATTTAACCACTGTATAGCAAAAGGAACTTTCCCCAATTTAATGAAAATAAGCAAAGTAGTTCCTTTGTTTAGATCAGGCTGCAGAAGTAGTCTTGGAAACTATAGACCTATTTCTGTACTTCCGTCCTTAAGTAAAATTTTTGAAAAGATTATGTTCAACCAATTAGTAGACTATTTCAATATGCAAAAGTTTCTGGATGGTCAGTTTGGTTTCACGAAATTGAAGTCCACTACTGACGCGGGTGCAACGCTTATAAGTTATATATTGAGGGCCTGGGAGGATTCGCATGATGCAATGGGTGTGTTCTGCGATCTATCTAAGGCCTTTGATTTCGTTGACCATAGTACGCTTATTCTAAAATTAAAACATGGTATTTGTGGATCTTCTCTCGACCTTCTAGTCTCTTATTTAAAAGATCGTTGTAAGAAAGTTAGCATACAAGGGGTAACCTCTGCAGGATCCTTTGCGCGAATTGGTGTCCCACGGGGCTCTATTCTAGGACCGTTCTTGTTCTTAATATACATAAATGATCTGCCGCTAATGATCAATAACTGTGCTGACATAGTGCTTTTTGCAGACGATATTTCAATTATATTTAAAGTAAAAAGGACAGATTCAGAGGTTGGGCACGTAAATAATACTTTAAACGAAATTTCTCATTGGTTTGCATTAAATAACTTAGTACTTAATACAGGTAAAACAAAATGTATGAGATTTATTTTGTCTAACGTGCCACAGGTTGATAGTAGCATTAAGATCGAAGGGAATTTTGTAGGGTTAGTTGATAATACTGTATTTTTGGGTATCACACTAGATTCAAAATTACAATGGGGTCCTCAAATTAAACAATTGGCAAGCAAATTAAGTTCTGCTGCATTTGCAGTACGTAAGATTCGCCAGCTAACTGATATTGCCACTGCTAGGTTAGTCTACTTCGCCTACTTCCATAGCCTAATGTCTTATGGCATTCTGTTGTGGGGGACAGCAGCTGAGGTAGACACCATATTTTTATTACAAAAACGAGCAGTTCGAGCAATCTACAATATGAGACCTCGCGAATCCTTAAAGACCAAGTTCAAGGAGTACGGTATCTTAACTCTGCCCTCCCAATACATTCTTGACAATTTAATGTATGTCCGTAAGAACCTTGAAAAGCTAGATTTCGTAAAATACCGGCACAATCTAAATACTAGAAACTGTAACAAACTGGTTGTCCCACGTTTTAGACTTAGTAAAACCAGTAACAGTTTTTTGGGAAATAGTGTTAGATTTTACAACAAAGTCCCAAAGGATATTACCGATTTGCCGGATTGTAAATTTAAGCGCCATGTCAAGCGGGTTTTGGTGTCAAAAGGCTATTATAGAGTGGATCAATATGTGAACGATGGTGATGTCTGGAATTGACTCATCTCTGTGCATCCATTAAAAACGTTTGTGAAATTTACTATTATATAGAATATATTATTATTCTAAATATTATATATATTTGTTAAAAAGATAAACCAGATCGAGTTTCTTGCTGGTTCTTCTCGATGACTGGGTTGTTTTCCGAACCGGTGGTAGTTTTGACGTTCATAAGTGCCTTCTTAGGGCCTAAATTGAATAAAGTGTTTTTGAATTTTGAATTTTACCTATGATATTGCCGTTTTGTATTAAAAAATTTAAACGAATTTTTTTCATGTATTTTTTTTTTTATTAATCGAAGTAATCACCCATGCAATCAATGCATCTTTGCCAACGCGGTGGCAGTTTATTGATGCCCTTCGTAAAGAAATCAGCTGGACGGGAGGCAACAAATTCTTCAAAGCTATTTTGTACTGCCTCTCGGGTATTTAATTTTTTTCCCGCCAAGGAGTTATCCAAATTCTGGAAAAAGTAGTAGTCTGTAGGCGCAAGGTCTGGTGAGTAGGGCGGATGACGGAGAACTTCCAACCCCAGTTCTTTCAACTTGGAGACCGTCTGCTGTGCAATATGAGGTCGCGCGTTGTCGTGCAGGAGCAGCGGAGACGAGCGATTGACCAATGCTGGTTGGAGATGTGCCAGCTTCTCCATCATTCTGTTCAGTTCTTCACAGTACACATCTTCAGTAATGCTCACCCCGTTTGGTAAGAAGCTGTGATGAATCACACCGGCGCTAGACCACCAAACAGTGACCATCACTTTTCTAGGGGTAAGTTTTCGTTTAGGGCATTGTTTAGGTGCTGAACCAGGATCCAACCAACTTGCTGAGCGCTTGCGATTATCAAACAGAATCCATTTTTCATCGCAGGTAACAATGCGGTTCAAAATTCCTTCATTTGTGTGTCTGTTGAGTAGTGCAAGGCACGTCTCGACCCGTACTTCGCGCTGGCGATCATTGAGTTCTTGGGGCACCTATTTGTCAAGCTTTTTACCTTGCCAATTTGACACAAATGGACGAATATTGTTTTACGCTAACGTCGAAAGCTGCTGCTAATTCAGCTGTAGATTGTGTATCATCAGCTTCCACAATCGCCTTTAATTCGTAATTGTCGACCAAAGTCTTCGGACGACCGCGAGGTTCATTTTTCAGGTCGAAATTCCCAGAACGGAAGCGAGCAAACCAATAACAGGTGGTGCGTTGGTTTGTAGTGTTAGCTCCGTAAACGTCGTTGATATTGCGTGCCGCTTGTGCTGCGTTGCTGTCACGATGGTACTCATATTCCATAATTACTCGAATTTTTAACGTATCCATGATGACAAAAAAGATTGAAATGCGATGAAAATGTAACACTAATCAATAAACAAATGACTACTTTTGGAAAAAGAATTCCATGTTTTTAAAATAAAATTAATTTGAAATTAGAATTCTTAGCCAAACAAAAATTATTTTGATTTGAAATGGCCAGTAGTGTAGAACGGCAATTTCATACGTAAAGACCTATTATAATAGTTGATATTACATACTATTACTCGTACAAGTAGCTGGTAGAGTTTTTGGCGTGATCTTGGTCTGTCATGTAGTAGTAGTTTTTATTCATAATCTTGTGTTACTTGACTCTATATTGTGTAAAATTGGTGGTGTTTTATGTGATATAGTTTGTTTATTGTGCATAAGTGAAGTGAAACAAGATGGCCACCATTTGTTAGTTCATTGAAATTATATCAAGAAACTTGTAATATTGATACTCACTTGACAATGGCAGTAATAGTCTCCTAGAAGACTGATTGCCAAAATGGAATAGAAGACGAACTTGAAATACTATTAACTACTCGATAATGGCATTCATTGAAATTATATCAAGAAACTTGTAATATCCATACTCACTTGACATTGGCAGTGATGGTCTACTAGAAGACTGGTTGCCGAAAATGGAATATAAGAAGAACTTGTAATAATACTATTAACTACTCGACAATGGCAGTAATAATCTAAAAGATTGGTTGCCAATAATAAAGTTAAAAAAAAAAGTAGCTGGTATCACTAAACGACTAATAGTCTGTGCTAAACGACAGTGACATTTGACGTTTTGACAACTTATTTTCTTGCGCCTACTTGTTTTATGTTTTCAAAACTTCTTCTTGTGACTTGTTATCAAACACAATGGACCAGTGCAGAGTATGTCTTAAAACTAAACTCGAAAAAGATATCTGTGATGTAAGAACTTACAAAAATATGGATGATAAGAGTTTCACTGATGTAATATCATTTTGCTTAGACATAAAGGTAAACATCTCGATACCACATTTTAAATGACACGTAATCTAAATAAATAAAATAGTTATTTTATTAAGTAAACAAATTTAACAAAATCATGTATTATTTTAAAATTTGGTTACAAAACAAATTAAATAGAATAATCTTGAGTGTAAATTTTAAAGAATAAATTTATAAGAGAACCTTAGAATAGCTTAGAATAAATGATATTTAATTATAACAGGAGGTGATTACAAAGTTTCAGAAATTTCTAGCATAAAAAAAGAAATGAATACAGACTATAAACATTAGACACAGAACATAAACATTAGAAACAGAGAAGCCGTAATGTTTTCAATTTCAAGAAGTATTTATATGTTTGATTAGAATACCCTTGTTTGTGGAATTTTACATGCATAAGCTAACATTATTAAAATTATTAAATCCAGATTTATACTTTTCGTAAATTGTGTTTTTCGTCCTAAATATTTTAATATATCTTGTTGTAGTAACTTTAAATCAATCTACTTAAAGGTTCATTGGTTAATATGTCACTATATGTCATGAAAATACTACACACAAAAAATTTGATTAATTATCCTATTTTAAGATTCAACCTTCAATCAGATTTAAGATTTAGATGTTGTAGATAAGGTTGTATTCATTTTAGAACAACTTTATCAAAACTAAACTTAATTTTCCACTAGAAGTGGCTTTTAGTTTGAAAAGAATTTTAAGATAAATGAATGTTCTATATTGAGGCATCATCATACTATATAATATCTTTGCAGATAACACAAGACCCAAATATAAACACAAAAATATGTAATAAATGCCATAAAAAAATTATAGCATTCTACAAGTTTAAAAAATTAGCATTGAAAAATGACATCTACATCAAATCCCAGAACTCTACATATAATAATGAAGTGGACGACCAACATGAAGAAATGGATGTTAAGTTAGAAGCTATGTCATTAAGTGATAATGAAGAAATTAAAGTCAAGAATGAGGAGCAGTCTCAAGACTATCAGTCAGATGATGAACTGCTTAGTGTTATTAAAAAAATTAAATACGAATATGTAATACATGACTCTACGGAGAATGGTTTGTATTTTTTTTAAATAAGGTTTAATCTTCTCAAGTTTTAGAATCTATACAGATTTCAATATGAATATGTTTCGAAGTTGCATTTCATATGTATTTCAAGACCTAACTGATATTGACCATGCATCCATATTAACCTGTGTAGGTGGAGGATAAAGAAGGGTATTTATTACATTTTTATTACATTATTATTACACGCATATTATTAAAAAAAGGTATTGCTAGGTTTTAATTTTTTGGTATATTGAAATTCTATAAAACGGACTGAAGTGTTCATATGTCTTCTCCTTCTAAAAGTTATGATGAATCATTTTTTAAATTTATTATTATGTCATTTGAGTGTTCGCAATGCAACGGTAGCTATAGTTGCATCTGTTGGGTGGCACTGTGGTTGAGATGTAGAAATTCTATTATTAATTTTAAAAAATTGGATTTCTCGCTTTAAAAATCCACATATAAGTGGCTGTTCAGTTCAGGTATTACGTAAGCAGAGTTTTTGTGATTTCGGACTGCCCCCTCCCCCTAGTCAGCAAAAGTAAGCAATGCTTACGTAATAATTTATATGAATATTTTTAAATCTGTTCTGATTACATGAACAAATATTGCCGACATAATCATCACCCAGACCCCCCATTCCCCTATGTCATCAAAAATAAGCAATTCAGTGACCACCCCCACCTCCCGTCAATACTTATGTAATACTTGAAGGCCCCTAATCCAATATTGTCAGCCTTCCAATATAACATTTATATATATTTAAAAATAAACATCTGATTTGTATGTTTATAAACAAACCTTACTATAGTAGTAAAGAGCTAAATTAAAATGAAAAACCAAGAAAAAAGAGAATAAATCAAACATTTAGGTATAGGTTAAAATCATTACTCTATAAATAAACCTTCAAATATGGGGCAATTTATAGCAGGTAGGTAGGCAGGTAGATATCAATTAAATAATTTGATTAATTCGTTTTGAATCACTACCACCACTCTTCTATCACAAAATAATAAATTTTACAGAACCTGTCAAAAAGGGTAGAGGAAGACCAAAGAGAAAAAAGTTAAAAGAACACAATCCAACTGAACCAAAACAAGTGTGTGAAGAATGTGGTAAAACTGTAAGGAATTTGAAGGAACATATGCAGAGGCATCTACCTTTTGATAAGCAAAAACGCATCCAATGTGACAGATGTGACAAAACGTTCTCATGTCACAGTGCCAAGTACAAGCATGTTAAGAGAAAACATCTTGGAATAAAACAGCATTGTAAAGTTTGTAATAAAAGTGAGTACATCAATCCCATGCTATGTGAGTGTAACAGCTTAATAAGCTAATCATATATTTAAAGTGTAAAGAGATAACAGAAATGGTTAAACACATTGACAAAATTAATGACGTGATAACATCTTATAAATCGATGAACACTGGCTGCACGTACGAAAAAGTATGACTCATTGTCACATTTCGCCTGAGCGCTTGGTGCAAGCGAGAGCACGGAACAAGCGATAGAAAAGCATGATCGGCCTGAGCGTTCGGCTTGTATAGCATTTATCTCTCTTCCACTCCATCGGCCGATGCGTCCGAGTCGTTATCACGTAAAATTATCGTCCGTAAAGAGATTTTACAGACAACCAATTTTTTGACATTTCCCTATCTTCTCTATCTATAACTTTCCACCATTTCTGCTACCCTTTTAGGGGAATTATCTCCTAGGAATGGTTTATAATTAATTAATTATGACAAACTAGTATATATTATATCTGACAAATAAGTCCTTTTTATTGATATATGGTGAGTATTTGACTACAGTTTCATCTGATGTTAACGCTTCTTAATCAGATGGTGACACACTAAGCCCAGAAAGAGAAATTGGTTTAAAGTATAAATGACAATAAAGGCCTGATATCAGTAATCAACTACGCTGCTGTGACAGTTTATAACAATCCTTATTATAACTGTTGTCATTTGTTCTGCAGTTCAATAGTTTACTGTTTTGTATCATATTTCTAACAGTGATATGATAATTAAATGATTATTTGTTATAATGCGAAGTGCACTTTTCACACCTATTGGTTGTTGCATAACGCTTGCCTATACGCACGTTGCGATGACAGCGATCATTGTAACTGTTATTAAAATAATAACAGATGGAGAATAGCAGAATGATATCTTAAATTATTTGTTATCTATTTAGCAGGAATAATGTATCATGTTATTACAGTGACTAATCTTCTTTAAACCTATATATAATTCTTCTCTCGTCCATGTCTATGTGGCTGAATTCCTCCTAAACGGCTGGACAGATATTGGTGAATTTTTTTGTGTGTGTTCAAGTGGATTTAAGAATGGTTTAGATTCACAATTGGTTCCAGTTGTGGCGCTGTGGTTGAATCTTAGTATTTTTTATATTATCAAG
The DNA here is from genome assembly GCA_036509395.1 of Antheraea yamamai. Lineage (NCBI taxonomy): Eukaryota > Metazoa > Arthropoda > Insecta > Lepidoptera > Saturniidae > Antheraea > Antheraea yamamai. Next base: position 4,212,845 of record AP028440.1, read on the forward strand.
GAAGGACAACTTCCGCCAGGCCCGCTAGTAAAGAATATTTTTTTACCTTCGGTTGATATTTTATCATGAATGTGTGACCGCTATAATTACACGTAATATTTCAGTGGTAACGAATCTAAAGCAGCATGTACTAGTGATACATAATACCGAGTCGTTACCTTACGAGTGCATAGCGTGCCAACGGCGATTCATTTCGAAATCACGACTCGAACAACATATGTCCATCCACACGAAGGACCGTCCTCACGAATGTAGTACGTGTGGGAAGAGATTCCGAACGAAAGCATGTATGCTACTACACACGTAAGTTAACAGTAATCAAATTATGGAGATTTTAAATATAATAGGAGGCGAATTGCTATCTCATGTCTCCAGTTTTAGCTAATTTATATTAACTTATTAAAATAAAAATAAGTAGCTATAATTCTATATATTCAGGATATTTTTTTTGTTTTCGTGTTGCGACCATCAATAATATTATAACTAAAGAGCTGTACATACGTCATAAGCGCTTAGCCAACTATTTTATTTTGTAGGACGCCTCGTCAATCCGCACGTATCTAAGCAACATATAACTATTTCTTTTTCACCACCGATATTGAGAATATGCCATCTTACTTCCACATTTTATCCAAGACAATGTGGCGTTACAATATTACTTTACGTATGCGTGCGTTATCGTGGCATTTGTTTTGTTAAAATATCATGTAGGTAACGTATCTATAGCTTTTTACTTATAATATCATTGAGTATGCCCAGTTGTTATTTGCATATCTGAATGTTAAATATCTATATATATATATATATATATATATATATATACATGTATATCAATTGTGTCTATATTTTGTTCCTGAATACAAGCTATGCTTAGTATAAAGTGAAATGATCTGTGTGAAGTCGCATTTTCAGGTAAATATATCGTTTTAATAAGAAATTTGAACATAACGCTCTTTAATTTCAGACGTCAAGTTCATGATAAAGAAAAATCTCACTTATGTCAATTTTGTTCAAAGAGTTTCTTCAAAAAATATCATTTACAAGTCCACTTGAGGTAAGTATGTAAGTAAATGTAGTTTTTATATAGCCTTCAGTTTTTTTTTCAGGAACTTTATTATTTAAATAATTATATTTAGTTATAAAAAGACTGCTCTTCACAATATGTATACTGTATATATATGTTTCATCTATAAGGCAAAATAAATAAATAAATAATTTACTGTAGATTCTGAGTCATGTTAAAGAATTAATCTTTCCTCCGTCGATAACTAGGTCGTACTTAAAAATTGGTTAATCGTAAAAAAAATGCAAACGCTAGTCTGTTGAATAGACAAAAAAAGACAGGGTGTGTCGTAAAGACACACGATAGAATCGAAAGTTTTGTATCACAGAGAAACATTTAAATTAAATAAATATAACAAAAAGCCAACGTCACGCGATTTTCCCTGGCGGTCACCCATCCAAGTACTGACCGCGTCTGACGTTGCTTAACGTGATCGGACGATAACCCGTGTTTTCAACACTCTACCCGACACAGTATTTACCCCCAACACTTTCTGTCACACAAAAAGGTTGTCGATCAGAATTTTACGAGAATATCCATATGAAGTTTTAGTTTAAAAAAATGTATATTTAATTACAGAAGTCACACCAAAGAGAAGCCATACTCGTGTAAAGAATGTGGCAAATCATTCGCGTCTACAACGATACTTAAAAATCACCAATTGATTCACGGTGATATCAAAACGTTCAACTGTACGCTGTGCGATATGAGTTTCGTGAGGAGCGGGTAAGATAACCTTCAATATTAATTTTATTTTATATTCTATTATAAAATAAATCATACCTATAAATAGCTGTGCACGTGACTTTGTCCGCGTGAAACATTATGTAAAAAACAGTTATTAATATAATCATCTGAATGTATTAAATTCATTTATTTATCTACTTTTCTCTCGTACCTAAGTCGCATCGTCATTAAAATTACAATATCTTTTGATAAACCGAAACGATTTTAATGAAACAAAGACTAAAAATGTGGTCTTATCGTGAACGCAGTAAGTACTTTATCAGTGATGCGTGTTCAGAGAAGCAGAGAAACAGACATACATATCTAAAAATGATTGAAATGTATTTTATTAAGAAGTACAGACACGTTACATTTACATTCTTATTATATGTATAGAAGATAGCCTAATTTTAATACAACAAATGGTCATGGCCATCGAATATTTTCAGAATTATTCAAAAAATATAATATCAGTGTAACTGTGATTTATAATTCTTGTTACCAACAAAAATCATGTAAAAATCACTGTGAAATATAGTTCCCGTTACAAAAATATCACAATAAATAAGCATTATGATTTATCGCTCCTGTTACAAAAAAAATCACAGCTTATAATCTGTGTGTTTTTGTCACGTCAATCACATCGATCCGACTACAACTAAAGTCTGAATGCAAAATTTCGACTAGTCCTGTTTTTTTTTAATGAATAACAATCAATACCGTTTCTATGAACCTATATATATGAAATGAATATATGAAAATAACATTTTCAAGTATTAAATAACCGCAGTTTTTTTAACAACAACATACATTTAAATTAATGGTTTACTTACTATAGTAATATTTTTAGCTTAACCAAGTAACTATTACTGAACAGATATCTTCGTAGTCACATGGTGTCACATACGAAGGAAAAACGTTACCCCTGTCAGTACTGCGGCGTGAAGTTCCACAGGTCTGATCATCGCAAGCGGCACGAGTACACCGCACACCAACGGTTTATAACTACTAAAACAGATATGTGACCTTAAGTCACTGATCATATTCTTTTTCCACTCCATTCAGTCGTCTACAATGAATTTTCCCTCTAGGCTTGTTGTTACATAATATTCTGATATAAAAAAATATGTAGTACCTAAAGACTTCAATAAACGTAAAAATGCTATAGATTTTTTCATAGGCAAATCAGCAGAATTTATACCCTGTTGCGTATGATTGCAAATTCTCTTTTTTTTAAGTGTTTTTGGCAAAATAATAGATAATTTTCTTGATAATGAAAGGAATTAAAATTATTTCCCGTAAATAAAATCCGCATTGGTGTACTTTAATTTCGTGTAATCAGAATTATTATGGGCACAATAATTGATATATCGTTATTATTCAAAATTATGAATTCCGCACCGAGTCACCTGTATTTACCTACTCTGGGATCAAATATTAAAGATAGTTGGGAGTTATATCTCTAGTCACATGTTTGCCAGACTGATGTGCAAGACGTGTTCCATGTATATGTGATTGAATAAATTGAGATAAATTTGGCATATTATTATATCGCATAGGCCACCTTATTCATTACACTGATCATATAGTAGTGAATACGGATTGAGTAAACTTGTTCTGAGGAAATATTCCAGGCATTAAAAGTTGTTAACCTCTAATTGTAATTAATAATAGGTATAATTAATATTTCCATATTGTGTGTCATAGGCAGCTGGATAGAAATATGTAAATACGTGTCCAATACAAAATCAGGGTAATATTTTTAAGATAAAAAATCTATTTGTAAGAAGGTTACTATAAAAAAATGTTAATAAATGTGAAATCAATGTAAAATAATTATTTTGTTTTTGACAAATTTGTTTCTTATCTATTACCACTTAATTCCCCTTAATTAACCCTCTGGACTCGAGGGCTCCGGAGCGGAGCCATTTCAAATATTGGTGACAAATGTCGGTCGCGGCTCGTGGATTGTTATGCTCTCGATAACACCAGACAATCGCGGTTTCGAGTTGCTGGTAATATGATGAAAAAAAACTTGAGTGCCAGGGGCTGTTTATCCAGAGCTACTTTTTTTTCCTATGCTACGAAGGTCAGCCATTTCTCACAATCTTCACGTAATGTTATTGGATGAATTTGCTAATCCGATTTAACTAGATGCACTCCCATACCTGATTTAATTAAATGAAACAATTCACTTGATTTTACTTATTGAAATCACTCATCCGATTTTACTGGACAAATAGCTTGGTCATCTGATTTTGCTAGATGAATTGGCTTGTCTGATATTACTGGGTGAACTAACAGCTCACCTAATGTTACTCACCAGTACACCAATGACCAAACTCACCTGATATTACTAGATGTACTGCCTTACTGTATGTTATTAAATGAAATGGCTCACTTAATTTTATTAGTCATGTTCATCCGATTTTACTAGAGGAACTGGCTCACGTTGGTCGTTTGATGTTACTCGATGAACTCGTTTACCTGATTTTGCTAGATAAAACGGTGCGTTTTATTGATTGAACTCTCTTCAAGCTTACCGAATGAACTGATTAACTTGACGGTACTGATGAACTAGCTTCCCTGATGTTTCTGGATGAACTGATAGCTCATCTAATGTTACTGCATGAACTGGCTCATTCAATGTTACTGGGTAACTAATTATTATTAGTTAGGTGAGGACTATTAATTAGGTGAATAATTCACCTAAATGAACTCGCCTAATTTTACAAGGTGAAACTGATTACTTGTATTCTTTGGCTCTATATGTTATAATATTGGTGGTATTTTAGGTAATATAGTTTGGTTATTGAGCACAAGTGAAGTAGATGGGAAATAATATCACGGAGCATGAAAGATAAGATACCACAAAAACTCCCTGGAAAGTTCTAACAAGGGAGCCACCATCTTGTTAGAACATTGAAATTGTAACATTATAATATTATTACTGACTCAATAATAGCAGTAAGAATTTTGGAGATTAGTTGTCAAAATTAAAAAATAAGGGAAACCGCTGAAACATCGAATGAGACTTTAGTACACATTTTCAATTGAATTCGCATTAAATTAACATCTTGCTATCGTTTTACCAAATCTTATTTCTCATTAAAATCTCACTGGATGTAAACTCACGTTTTCTGTAAGACCTAGTATTAAGGGCACCTAGCTAAAATCGCTTTATAAGTTTTATATGACGGTTATTATTAATAAAAAATAAATTTAATTTTACGTTTTTATTACCATTTGGAATACTAGCGTAGCAAAAATACCCAAAATACAAATTTGAAACAAACAATACAAGATACAATTAGAGTTCTATGGACATAGAGGCTTTTCGGCTACATTTTCCGAACTGTCCTCTTCGAGGGTGCAATCGTCGCCCTCGTCTGTTTGCCGCGGGGAACCGTCCGGCGTACATATGTTCAAAGTGTTCAGTATCACTGCGAACTTGTCGCTCAGATGCAGATACTCCTCGTTGAGTTTCTTCACGATGTACCGGATACGGTCGTTGAGTGCGCGCGCCTGTTCGTACTCGGCCAGTACCGTGGACTTGGGCTTCCTGACGCGGACCGATTGCCGCTTCACAGCGGTCGCGAGCTCGTTACCTAATCGCTGGCTGCGTACCACGCGTTCTAAGAGCTAACAACCATATACACGATGGTAGCTTAGTCGATAATTTTGTTCGGACACAACGTCGATGGGTGTCGGTTTGAACCCTTGCAACTGAGTCGTAACTTTCGGCGAAGGATGACATCGTGATGAATCTATAACAGGGTGGTGGGGTTTTTCTAAGTCCGTCCGACTTTGACCAACCCTCAACATGAAAATCTGTCGCCAGGCACCTATTGGTGTGTTCCGGCAACTGCACTTGACAGGCTGTCGCCTCTAGGTTTAGCCTCATAGACCACATCGTTATTTAACATTGGATGAGAATGTGGTCAAACGCTATAAAACCTACATAAGTTATTACAAAAAAACATGTTAAAAAAATATTCTGAGTTTTGGACTTGGCAAGCTCTTTCAGAAGCTCACTTTTGATTATAAGGTTACATGCATCATTATTAAACTTACGTATTGTTTCTCGCGATCAGTTTCTCTGCATTCCTGGATAAGCGTAGCGACGCGCTCTTCCAGTTGAGAGTTCAGGGCGTTAGTGTCTGCGACCTCGCGATCTAGCCTCTCTTGCTCTTTCTGCAACTGCTCCAAATGTGATCGGGCTTCAGTCAAGTCCTAAATATAACAAAATATATATGTTTAAAAAATGAGCCGTCGCGGGACGCCTAGCAGATGTGAAACATGGAAATTATTTTGTACAGGAAATATGCATAGGATAAGAATTGTTTACCACGGGAAATATATATGACAAAAAGCAAAAATTTAATGCTAAGAATTTTTTCAAACAAAAGATAACAGTTTATTCAATAAACATGTATTAAATTCAAAGTCATATAGCGTCTGACCCGATGCTGTAGATGTTTCACGTATTATGTTAAAACATTATTTTCCACACATACTCCTAAAACGTTGTACCAAAAGAAACTAAAATGAACTCTATCCTTGAACTCTTGTAACGTACTGTAAATGCATAATACATATTTTTTATCAGAGCGTTACAAAATAGTAGGAAAAGCAGCTGAGCAATCCATATATACAGCGTCTACAATCGATTGGTAGTCTCCATTGTTATGTCTGCATCCGACCCTCTTGGTAGCTGAATCTAAATAATAGGTCTTTACCTATGAAATTGCCGTTCTGCAGTACTGGCCATTTCAAATCAAAATAATTTTTGTTTGGCTAAGAATTCTAATTTCAAATTAATTTTATTTTAAAAACATGGAATTCTTTTTCCAAAAGTAGTCATTTGTTTATTGATTAGTGTTACATTTTCATCGCATTTCAATCTTTTTTGTCATCATGGATACGTTAAAAATTCGCGTAATTAAGGAATATGAGTACCGTCGTGGCAGCAACGCGGCACAAGCGGCACGCAACATCAACGACGTTTACGGAGCTAACACTACAAACCAACGCACCACCTGTTATTGGTTTGCTCGCTTCCGTTCTGGGAATTTCGACCTGAAAAATGAACCTCGCGGTCGTCCGAAGACTTTGGTCGACAATGACGAATTAAAGACGATCGTGGAAGCTGATGATACATAATCTACGGCTGAATTAACAGCAGCTTTCGACGTTAGCGTCAAAACAATATTGGTCCATTTGCGTCAAATTGGCAAGGTAAAAAAGCTTGACAAATGGGTGCCCCACGAACTCAATGATCGCCAGCGCGAAGTACGCGTCGAGACATGCCTTGCACTGCTCAACAAACACACAAATGAAGGAATTTTGAACCGCATTGTTACCTGCGATGAAAAATTTTGTTTGATAACCGCAAGCGCTCAGCAAGTTGGTTGGATCCTGGTTCAGCACCTAAATAATGCCCTAAACGAAAACTTACCCATAGAAAAGTGATGGTCACTGTTTGGTGGTCTAGCACCGGTGTGATTCATCACAGCTTCTTACCAAACAGGGTGAGCATTACTGCAGATGTGTACTGTGAAGAACTGAACACAATGATGGAGAAGCTGGCACATCTCCAACCAGCATTGGTCAATCGCTCGTCTCCGCTGCTCCTGCACGACAACGCGCGACCTCATACTGCACAGCAAACGGTCTCCAAGTTGCAAGAATTGGGGTTGGAAGTTCTCCGTCATCCGCCCTACTCACCAGACCTTGCGCCTACAGACTACTACTTTTTCCGGAATTTGGATAACTCCTTGGCGGGAAAAAAATTCAATACCCGAGAGGCAGTAGAAAATGCCTTTGAAGAATTTGTTGCCTCCCGTCCAGCTGATTTCTTTAAGAAGGGCATACATAAACTGCCACTGCGTTGGCAAAGATGCATTGATTGCATGGGTGATTACTTCGATTAATACAAATAAAAAATACATGACAAAAATTCGTTTAAATTTTTTCATACAAAACGGCAATTCCATAGGTAAAGACCTAATATGTATGGCCTCGAATGCAATACTACAAAATATAGAGCTAGATAACACAAGATTATGAATCTATACTAATATTATAAAGCTGGAGGGTTCGTTTGTTTGTTTTGTTGAACTCGCTAATCTCAGGAACTACTGGTCCGATTTGAAAAATTCTTTCAGTGTTAGATAGCCCTGCTTATTTACATTTACAGATTACGCTAAGACCAATAGGAGCGGAGCACCAATGAATCATGTATCAAAATGTTCTTCTTTTCCTTTTGAGAGCTTACGCTGTGTGTTTTTTTAGCACAAAGATTCCACGCGGCCGAAGTCGCAAGCAGGAGCTAGTCAAATATAAAATCCACTACACGATATACCAAGATCCCGCCAAAAACGCAACTAAGGTACACAAACATTGTACCTTGGTGACTCGAGCGACATCAGCTCTAGCAAGCCTCAGTTTGTGATGGTAGACGGACTGCGACGTCTGGCCGGAGGTCCCGTGCGCCTTCTCTATAGCGGCGGTCGCGCGGCTCTTCTCCATCGCCGTGTCCCTTCGAGTCACGTATAGCGCTAGATCCTCTGCTAACTTCTCCCCGGTACGACGGAGCTGTTCCCGTCGCACCTGATTCAACATGATATTTGAGTCGTTACATTTCAAAATGAGCTAAATCCAATTTTAACCGTTACTAATATTGTACGTTAATTTTCAAGAGCTTCAAATTTTGTAAATGTAAAATATGATTATAAAGAAAAACTAAAAACGTTATGAATGACAAAGTTTTAATTTCGTTCTTGGTGTACCAAAAATTAACTAAACACATCTTAAAAAATAAACATGTTATATGAACAATTAAAATTGCGTTTACCTCATTTTTAAATTCATTACCCTCCTAAGGCCTATAAGCTATAATGTACGAAATTAGTTAAAAACCCAGTATTCAATATGTTGTACCTACATATGACTGCATAATTTTGGATTATGCAGGCATTTTAAATAGTCTCGCGTCGCTTGCGTCCCTGTAAAAACAACTTTAAATCATTCAGGTAAGGTTCAATTTGTAAAATCATAATTTTATGGCATAATTATAACCACGTATGTATATTTGGGAGTTTTTGCGGCCGCTTTTGAGTGCTATTTTTATTCGAGACCGTGTGTCTTGGGTTTTTATATGTCAATGATATAAGCCAAAGTAGTTTCACGTCCTCCGCGTGTACAATGTTTTTGAAGTTATACTTCTTTTGGCGCGTTAGGGAAAAATGATGAAAGTAAATTTTTACGATGCGCGCGCACACCGTCACGAAAAACTGACACTCTAAAGTTAGCTACAGTCGACATTTTGTTTCTTTGTATTAAAACTTTCAATGTATTAAATACCTTTTTTCTATTGTTAGTGTCGTTTTTTCTACAAACGTAGAATAAGGCGAAAGATAACATTTTTGAAAAGATTTTTATCTTGTTACGCCAAAGAAGTATAACTTCTAACGCGTGTACATAAGTACACACACACACAAACTTTTTTTTGTACTATTAACATCAAAAGTATCAATTTTATATTCATAATGTTTGTTTCCCTTTTTTACCTCCATCCTATGTATCTCGGTTCTCATTTGTCCAATCTCGCCGGCAGCCGACTTTGCAGATTGCATATTCTTCTTTAATTCCAAAGCTAATATACCCTGGCAATAGAATCATAAAATTATTACCTGAATTAGTAATAAAGTACTCAATTTTTACTATTACAAGGATTATAAGTTCACCACATCGTTTCATAATACTTGTTCTATGGATGTATTGTTCGGTGAAAGAATTCACTGTCTTATCTTTTTTATAAGGAAATAATTTTCAATGAATGGCGTAAACGAAGCATAACTGAGAAAGTGATTACGAAGAATTCAGTGAATTACACGCAATATTTTCCACTTAATGTTATTTAGAACAGTATTAAAAAAAAAAAAATTGTAATATACACCAACTGACCTACCTTTCTTTGCCAGATAAGAGCCTCCCTTTGAACACGATCAAGTTCTTGCGTTAAATTCACCTTCTCCTTGTCCAGGGCCTCTATATCGTCCTCCAATTGGATGATTTCTGTTTCTGCATTCTGTTAAGAAATATTATGACGTAGGTGCCCGAAGGTAAAGTACTCTTTATTGTTTTTCCTTTATCGTGATTGTAAATTAAAGCTTTGCCTTTTTATGCATACATTTAACACAAGTAACCCACGTCATACTTTCAATTAAAATTTAGCTTAACTGGAATCGTCTTCTAAAAATACCTCATCATTGGCGGGATCAACCTGTCATGTAGTGGATTTTATATTTTAATCACAATCTTGTGTTTTATTGGCTCTATACTTTGTAATATTGTTAGTATTGTACGTAATCTATACTTCTTCTTCTTTCTATTCTATTCTATTTATACTACTTTTACTAGGTGGTAGAGCCACGCTGAAACTATTACTGGATTCAGCATAAATGGGGGTAGTAGGGGTAGTACCACCCTCTCACAGAAAACCGACGTGAAGTAACAGTGCTTGCATTGTTGCGTTTCGTTCGGTCAGTGAGAGCGCCGGAGACCCACCTCCCCTCCCCTTCCACTTTCCTCTTCCCTTCCTCCCCCCCCTCTCCCTACACAGGCTGGCAACGCACTTGCGACTCCCCTGGTGTTCCAAGTGTCTATGGACGGTGGTGATCACTTACATCAGGTGACCCACCTGTCCGTTTGCCTCCTATGATATAAAAAAAAAAAAAAAAAAATATTATAAAGAGGTAAAGTTTGAGTTTGTGACGTTGTAGGGGGTAATCTCAGGAACTACTGGTCCGATTTGAAAAATTATTTCTGTGTTATATAGCTCATTTATCGAGGCGATGCATATAGGCTATATATCATCACGCTAAGACCTAGCTATAGTAGCGAAACACCAATGAAGAAAGTTTTAAAATCGGGGTTTTTTTTCCTCTTGGGAGCTTCCGCTACGTGTTAGCGTTAGCCCAAAGTAACTATTCCACATTGCTTCAGTTATTGTGGACAAGTGAATTGCACGGTAATTAATATCATGGAGCATGAATTCTGAGATGCCACAAAAACCCATTGGAAAGTTCTAACAGGGGAGCCGCTGTCTTATTAGAGCATTGAAATGTCCACAAAACTACTGAACGGATTTTCATGTGGTTTTTACTAATAAATAAAGTGATTCACGAGGAAGGTTTAGGTGTATGATTTGTCAAAGTTTTTTTTATTATTATCAGAGCGGGACAACGTCCAACGAGCCATCTAGTACATAATAAATACAATAATTCAGACGATACATATATTGACCTTGCCTGATCTGCCTAACGCCTTTAACTTTATTCTTGTGCTGCGGCCGCACGCCTGCTGTAATGTGACATGCGATAGATGGACGATAAATCTAGTACCTTGAGATTAGCGGCGTAGTCGTGTGTGAGGGAGAGGTTGTTGCGTTGCGCGTCGGTGTTGCGGTCGGCGGCCTCCTTGCGCGCGCGCTCCAACACCTCGAGGCGGCCGCGCAGCTCCCGCAAACACCTCTCCACTCGATTCCTTTCAGTCGATACGTTTTCAGACTCCGCCTGAATCCGCACCGCTTTTTGGTCACAGATTTGTATCTCTGCAAGGTTTCGTCAAGTGCCTCGTCTCAAATACACCATCGTAAGGGACAATTGAGGTTTGAGGCGTTTTATCAATCGTAAAAAAAAGTTAAGTTTTAGGTTAGGTTAAAATTCAAGTGTAGTGTAAGAATTTAGATAATGAAATATATTTCATTAATAAAACTAATTGGAATTATAAAAAAACTCCAATGAAATTTATAAAAAATCAGGTTGTTCTAAACCGAGGTTTCAAAAATTTGTGCTCACATCCATACCTATGTGTTGAAAGTCCCAAAATGGGATCAACACTCAAGCTAGAATTAGTCTTTTTACTTTCAACGCTCAAAAGGCTAATAAGAACTTATTAAATAAAATACGTTAGGAAATATAAAGTAAGCTTATACTGAGATTTTGTAGACTAACGATTCCTGCATCGATCGATCATATGAAACAAATTTTGTGAGATAAATTTAGATACAGAGTCCAATATTTATATTGCTGTGCCAATGCATATAACGAACGTAATGCAAGTCAATACAAAAGATAATCGCATACTATAGAAAACAACTGATACTAACGCTTTTTAATAAGATTAATATCTGCGATCATCTTATGATGCTGTTCTGTCAGTTTGACGACGTGGCCCTGCAGCCGCAGCCACTCGTGCTGCATGCTCTCCGTGCGCTCGCGCAGGCCCTTTATCTGTTGCTCTAACTCCTCGATGCGCCGCTCTTGTGGTGACTTCATCTAGGAAAAATAGAACGTGTACAATTTGTTACCTTTCATGTATTTTATACTTATCATGCAATATTTTCTTGTCATTTATTACGTCTTACTGCTAAAATCAATTTAGCCTGAGGGACCTTTTTAAATGAGAGAATCTGCAATGGCATGGCTAATTCAAAAGGACCTAAAGTTAAATGTTGTTTTCGGCTTGTTACCGCTGATGTCATATTTTCCGTGAGGTATAGCCTAGGAGTTATCTTATATATCGTAAACAAAAGAAGGTTATCTAAATGATACTTGAAAGGCACGTTGGTGCCAATAAACTAGTGTAATTTTCAAAGCCTCATCTCACTTACTCCATTGATTATGAAGAAGAATAATAGGTATAAAATAGAAGACGATCTTATTTTCTTGCATAAAGCGCTTTGTGTAAAAATGTACCCTAATATAATTTCGAAAATCATAATAACGTTTATGAAAAAAATTAACAGCTATATGCTTCATAACAATGGAAGAAAAATGCTGCCCACTCGATGATGGCAGTAATAACCTTTAATATATAAGATAATTTGCCAATAAAGGGTTAAGGGTTAATAAAGGGTTATCCAATAGTATCCAATAAAAGTCTATACTTACATCAAATATCTCCTTCAAGGAGTTATATTTCTTCATAATTATATCCAATTCCCGTTGCTTTCTGGTGATGACGAGAACTCTTTCGTCGTACTTCTCCTGAAATTGGTTCATCTCCTTTTCTTTTTCTCGCACCTTGGCCGAGTTCTCCTCTTGAATCAATTTATTCTTCGCCTGGCTGATCCGGTAGATCTCTATGTCCAGCATCATTTTGGCGTGTTGGTTTTCCATTGACATCAGTGATATTTCCTGTCAAAGTACATTAAACTTCTGTTATTTATTTACAAGTAATTCTAATACATTTGTAAGCAATCAAATTGTATAATTCAATTAAATCAAAATTGCATGTTTCGGGTACATTTCTAAAATAAAGCGGATCACCTGTTTCCTAGACATCTCTCGCATTTTCTTAATCCCATTCGCCATAGATTCGACTGCCTTGTCGTTGAGCAAACACTCTTGTAAATTCGTAAGTATCTCGTTTTCCAGCTTCAACTTTAGCTCATTCTTGCGTTCATATTCCTTCTCTGTGCTCTTCAATATGTTGCGCATTGTTTGATTCTCCTAAACAAATAAATCTTATTGGTAGCTTATTTATTTTATACATAAATAAGCTGGTGACTGCGTCTTCACCCTCGTATATATGGTATTATTATTTCATTAGAAAAACTTGTTTTATATGGATTAATTATGGACTGTCTTTTTTTAATTATAATTCTGCAATTACCACTTAAAGCCCACAACTCCTTTTCCGATTTTACTGAACGGATTTATCTCTGTTAAATTTTCATATTACTGCTTACATATTTACATTTATTTAGTTTTATTTTTAGATACTTGGCTTTTATTTAAATAAATTATCACTATATCTTAATCTATACTAATATTATAAAGTCGCGGATATCAGCTAGTGTCAAATATAAAGTTACAGTTGAGGTAAATACTAATGTTGAAACTCAAACAAACCGATCTAATCAATTCCTGATCCCTGTCCGTCATCTCTATGGATTCAGTGAGCTCAGCTATTTGTGTTTCCAAATTTATGCGCTTCACATCCTCTGCGTCGACTGTGAATAATATTGATAAGATTCAAACTGATCGTACTTTAAAACGGTCCGTGCTACGTGTACCACCGGTGGTACAAGTTAAACTTGATCTTTAGGTCACTTGTGGTACACGTTAAACTTAATCTTTAAGCCACATGTACCTCCCGTGGTACACGATCTGATAACCACAGAAAACGAAAGAATTACTTATTTCAAGTTAAGCTATAATATTGTATGATAATACATCTATTTTTTGTCAAAATATAACATGGCCTGAAGGATATGTCAGGCAAAATATCTTGGCATGAAACGTGTTAAACTGCATCTTACTTATTGGATATAAAGAATACTTTAAAACGAAGAAAAGTTTAATCGACTATCATTCTAAACTGTCCATCACTCGTCATCCTTTCCACCGTCAATATATTGAATAGTACCTTTTGCTTACGTCTTCTCTCCTGTTAAAATAGATTGTGAAAATAAAATACAGCCCATGTTACTCGCTGATGTATGGCATTCTATAGGTGATGTTTTTAAACATCGGTTAATTATTTTTTTTTACTTTATCCAAAAAACCAAAAAGGGTGTGTCGTAAAAAGACATGATACAAGTGAAAGGTTTGTATTACAGGGAAACGTTTTAATAAATAAATACAACAATAAGCCAACGTTACGCGATATTCCCAAGCGGTCACCTATCCAAGTACTAACCGCGCACGACGTTCCTTAATTTAGGTGATCGGACGAGAACCGCTATATTCAACACTCTACCCGACACAGTATTTACCCACACTACTTTTTGTCACGCAAAAAGATTGCCGATCAGACTATCAAAGCCCTCCTACAAGAAGTTTCACTTAAAAATGTTATATTACATTGTCCTTTTACTTACACAATTTATTAGCATGTTCTATGTCGTACAAAAGTTTATCCTTATTCATGGCAATATCTTTGCCCTTGTTCATTTCTTCCATCACCACCTTCTTAGTTATCTCCAAGTTGTTGAGCAAAGTTCTATAGTTCTCTTGTAGGTTCCTGAATTTGGTAAACAAAGGGATGACCCGTGTGTATTACTGTAACTATTTAATGTTACATCACGCGTATGTTTATCGCGTCGATCCTTGCAACTGAGTCGGATTTTTTTTTACTCGAACTGCCTACGCTGTTGACCTAGCAAGGTCTTAACAGCTTCACCGGACTACTGCTGAATCGGAGCTGTCGATGAAGGAAAACATCGCGAAGAAACCACAGCATGATGGTAAGGTTTTCTGTACACCCGTCTGACTAGCTACCACCGTCCAGTCGAAAATCTATCTCCTAACCTCTGTTGGTGTATTCCGGCACCTGCACTTGAGAACCAATCCATCTCTAGGTTTAGCGTGTTCACCATCTTGGACAGAATTTTTTTTTCCTCGAACTGACTATGCTATTGACCTGTCAAGGTCTTTACTGCTTCACCGGACTAAATTTTGGACCGCATTGTTATTTACCAACCGATGAGATTGTGGTTTTTTGCTTTTTCGAACTGACTACGCTTTTGACCTAGCAAGGTCTTAACAGCTTCACCGGACTACTAAGGAGAGCACTTGAGGCACTCAGCCGATTCAAATTGTGGTTATATGCTAAAACTTATCTATACTTCTATACTAACATTATAAAGAGGTAAAGTTTTGTGAGTTTGTGACGTTGTAGGAGGTAATCTCAGAAACTACTAATCCGATTTGAAAAATTATTTCAGTGTTATATAGCTCATTTATCGAGGAAGGTTATAGGCCATACATCATCACGCTAAGACCAATAGGAGCGGAGCACCAATGGAGATTGTTTGAAAATCGTTTTTTTTTTCCACTTGAGAGCTTCCGCTGCGTGTTAGCATTAGCCCAATGTAACTATTCCACCCGGGCAAAGTCGCGTGCAAAGGCTAGTAGAGTATAAAAAAAGGAAATGTATGAATATTTCTAAGTTAAGATTAGGTGACGGTGTTACAATGGTAAGCTGAGACTTGCTACCGAATGAAATCGTTAAAACAATTTACTTGCCTTCGGTAGCAAACGACTTATTTTTTAGATTAAATTCGTTTAATATTTTGGATGACCTGCATGTCGATTAAATAAATACTAGCGGGCCCGGCATAGGCCGCCCTGATTATGAGAAAATCCTTGACAAATTATATACTAAAAGGTTCCTCATTAATCACTCTATCCACCGCTGAAAGCCGCATGAAAATCCGTTCGGTAGTTTTTGAGTTTATCGCGAACAGACAGACAGACAGACGCGGTAGGGGACTTTGTTTTATACTATGTAATAATGATTAGCGCGCGTCTGAGGCTCGGTTGATAGCTCTTTTGAGTAATAATAGTCCTCCTGTACGTTTTGCGTGTTTATCATCTTAGATCTCGTCATCATTTAAGAGAAATTTGTGGTCAAATACTAAAGCTATAAAGTTTAAAATAACGCAACTTTAGTGAGAGCTAATTAAATAAGTTAATATTACAACACGAGTAGACGAATACGCAAGAAAGAAATTTTTAAACGAATCAAGGTGATTCACGAGTCTTTGAAAAATAAATAAGAGTCTGAGTGTATCTGTAGTCTGTAGAGTATTCTGATTAATTTTTAAAAGAATGAAATGAATACACTATATGGAAGTGGTAAATATCAGTTTTCGGCATTATTTTGTAACATTGTTAATAATACCATGTCCGAATAAAAAAACATGTCATCAGGAAAAAGACGAAAGTCATAGACATAACACCCAAAATTAGAAGACTTAAATGGCAATGGGCAGGACACTTGATAAGAGGCCAAGAGAAATGGAGTAAAATCGTGACACGATGGTACCCTAGAGAAGGGAAAAGGAAAAGGGGCAGACCACAGAAAAGGTGGGATGATGACATTAGGCAAGTTGCAGGAGTAACGTGGAATAGAGTGGCCCAAGAGAGACAGGAATGGAAAAGGTTGGAGGAGGCCTTTGCCGATTGGCAAACAGACCTTCAAAAAATTATTAAATATTAGAATAGATTTTTATTATTTAGAATATATTTAACATACTCATAGTTTTTAGTTTCAATACTTTGTAAATAGATAATAAGTCGGTCTGAATAAAGGGCTTTATTATTATTATTATTATTGATAATACCCAACGCAGTGTGTTAAAAGTGCGCCATAGTCATTACAATCCGATAGAAAATAATGATTTCAACGTTCAACTCTCTCTCTCTCTCTCCCTCTCTTTGAATATATTTCGAGTACATTAAGAATATATAATATCTCATTTTCTCACAGCCTAAAACCTATATATACTTTTATAGCTATTATTTTTTCTTTACATATTTTCATTTCATAAAATCCAATTCACGCCGTCCCAAAAGAGAAGTTCCACTTCAAAATCATATAACACTTGGCACCTACTTGTAATCGTCTCTGACGGAATCATAGACCCTGTCTCGTTGCTGTATATTGAGGAGAACCGAGTTCCACAAGCTCACTAGTCTACGCTTATCGAGTTCTAAATCTTCTAGTTCCGCGGCGTAAGCGGCCACCTGAGGGTCAAAAACAGGTATATTCTATTTAAAATTTCAATAATTCGAATATTTACAGCTCACACATGCCGCAACCATCGAATATATGAGTCGTTACATTTGAAAATGAGCTAAATTTTAATAAAAAGTAGTCAGAACATAGGTGTTTGTCACAGCATCTTAGCTGAACCCTGACCTGGTAATGACACCTCATCAGCGACTCTCATGGTAGAGCTAGAAAAATTAGGGAGCAATGGGGCTGATATGTTCGGTGGAATAAAAGCCCCAATAAACAATGTAAAAAAAATCGTTCATATAACATGTTTATTTTTTTGCGATTTTACAGTTTTTATACACCGAGAGCGAAGTTCAAATTTTACCGTTCATAAGGTTTTTAGTTTTTTTTTATGATTTTCATATTTTACATGTTTATAAGACCTTGAAAAATTATAAAAAAAATTAGGAACGGCTAAAATTTGATTTAGATCATTTCGAAATGTAACGACCATATATCGCAGACATCATGATCATCAGCCTGTAAAAGACCCACTGTAGGGTCATAGGCCTCTTCCCGAAGGATGATATGGGCATAATCACCACGCCAGCCAACGACGTATTGGCGATTTCAAGCTGTGAGACATCCAAAATTCCATGTTTTCCACATACATTATTACTACAAGTACATTTCTCAGACTAAGGTTTCCTCACGATGTCTTCATTCACCGTCAGCTGATAGTTTTACCAATTTAAATGAGTAAATGTACGACAATTTCGTTCATTCGTACATGCCGGGGTTGGAACCTGCGGACATCGGAATGATATTCCACCGGTCAAACCACTAGATCGCCAAGACTTAAGATATAACAAACTTATTTAACATTATAGCTCAATGTCCAGGATATAAACGACTGCACCTAATATATGTAGATGTCATGCAATACTCTATACTTATTATATTATTTTGTTACTCTATATTTGTTGTAAGCCTCACTACTTGTGATGTCATAGATTAAGTACCATTGTCATTTTTGCTTTGTTCTTAATAAAAAGAAAATTATTATTATACATTGCTAGACATATCCAGTCTTATAGAAGCCGTGTAGTATAATTTTTCACCTCTGTGTGACAAAGTTTTGTGTATAGACGATATAGAGATGTTCAAAGTATATCGGCAAATAATAAACACACATATTTCAATCCAAAAATCAGCATCATTATCCTGTCTATATTTTAAGGTAGTCATTATTTCAACAACTATAAAATTCCCGTAATAAAACGTTTCTATCCATTTATTATATATAAAAAAAAAACGAATTAAATTACAAAATTGATACTCTGCCACATACTTTATCATTGACTTTTTCCATTTCAGCGTTTTTTATTTCAAATTGCTTCTGGAACATTTCCAACTTGGACTCGAGCTTCCACACTTCATTGTTCAATCCAAGAATTATCATATCCTAAAAAAATCTTCTCAATTATTTACTGAATATTATTTGAAGAAACTAAACAACAAAAACAATTAAATGTTTTTCGACAATTTATATATAAACACTTAATGTCATATACTTTTTATTGACACTTTGAAAATAACGTTTTAATAACTAAATTTAAAAAATAATAATTATTAAATCTTTTTTTTTTTTAACTTTATTTTTGGCAACCAATCTTTTAGATTATTACTGCCATTGTCGAGTAGTTAATAGTATTACAAGTTCTTCTATTCCATTTTCGGTAACCAGTCTTCTAGTAGACCATTACTGCCATTGTCAAGTGAGTATCGATATTACAAGTTTCTTGATATAATTTCAATGAATGCCATCGTCGAGTAGTTAATAGTATTACAAGTTCTTCTTCCATTCCATTTTGGCAACCAGTCTTCTAGTAGACTATTACTGCCATTGTCAAGTGAGTATCGATATTACAAGTTTCTTGATATAATTTCAATGAACTAACAAGATGGTGGCTATCATGTTAGAACTTTCCATGGAATTTTTGTGGTATCTCAGAATTCATGGTCCGTGGTATTATTTTCCATTCGGTTCACTTATGTACAACAAACAAACTATATTACATAAAACACCACCAATTTCACACAATATAGAGTCAAGTAACACAAGATTATGAATAAAAAATAAAAATAATATCCACTACATGACAGACCAAGATCCCGCCAAAAACTCCTTATTAAATCTTTAACATGAGAATATAAACACCAATCATAGCGCGTGACGTCACAGCTTCCGAAAGATCGTTCTGATTTTAAAAATTTTGACATATACATAGCGCCGAAGAAAATTATTGTTTAGAATGGTGTGACGTCATTTCATCGCCATGACAGGTAACGAGTGCTTTAACAAGAACATGTAAAGGGAATTTGAATTGAAATATAATGATCTGAGGATGAAGTAGACATGAATATATTAAAAGTATTTTCAAGAAAGCATCTACATCTCTCTATGTTCCAGTGGTAATACAATAGTGTTAGCAATTTTAATTTTTTATTTTTTTTTTTATTGTAGCTCGGCATAGTGACTGTACTGTGCCTGATGGTAAGCACAGTACAATCCAAAAACAATGGCGACCGCCGAAAGACATACTATCCATCGCCGGTCGCCGCTGTCATGCCGGCCTGAAAGCGTCCCAGCTAGGGACAGCCCCCCCCCCCTGGTTACCAATTAATTACCAATTGACGTTTCTCATCAACGAGAGCTTTCTTTTCGGCTCTCATTTTATCAGACATGCGCTGGCTGACAGTGAGGTCGGATTCCGTCTCCTCGCGCCATTTTTCCAACTGTCGGCAGAGCGTTGTAAGTGCTTCCATTTCTTCAGTCAACTCTCGTTCTATAATATTGTTATCATTAATAATAAATATAAAGATGAATACTATAAATAATTTAAATCAATCATCAAATGTTTTATTAAATCAATTCAATCAATTATATAAAACTAGCGGGCCCGGCAGATGTTGTCCCGCCCTGATTATAAAAAAATCCTTTACAAATTACATACTAAAACATTGCTCACGAATCACTTTATCCACTGGTGAAAACCGCTTGAAAATCCGTTCAGTAGTTTTTGAGTTTATCGCGAACAGACAGACAGACAGACAGACGCGGTAGGGGACTTTGTTTTATACTATGTAATGATACAAGCTCGAGGATATACTTCATGATATTCTTGGTGAGGTTTTATCGTGAACGCAGTACTTTAGCAGTATTGCGTGTTCAAAGAAAACAGACAGAAAGACATTTCCAAAAATGATTGAAATATAATTATACTTATTCCTAGATACCTGCAACGATTTTTTTCAACAAAGACACTTTTGATTGTCATTCTCATTATACGTATAGATAATGATTTTTTTCTATAATTTATTAATAGGTACTTATATATAGCCAAATAAAAATCAGTATAGAGTGATCGAACGACAGGCAAACAAGACAAGTTTATTGATTTTAAGAGAATGCAGTGGCTTGGAAGATGCGACTACCACACAGATATGTTTACAATCACAGTGAGACGCTTAGGCGTGTCGTGTTACGGGATCAGCTAGTTTGTGTAGTAATAGAGATGGCATCAAAACCAGAACCAAAATAAAAAATACTTCAATATTAAGAAGGCACTTATGAACGTTAAAAGTACTAGCGGTTCGGATAACAAGCCAGCCATCGAGAAAAACCGGCAAGAAACTGCATGTAGTGGATTATATATTTTACCTAGTCTTGTGTTAATTAACTCTATATATTGTGATATTGCTAGTGTTTTACGTAATATAGTTTCGTTATTGTGCACAAGCGAAGTGGATCGGAAATAATACCACGGAGTCTCGGAGTCACGGATAGCTCAGACTAGCCACATAAACTCCCTAGAAAGTTCTAACAAACGGGTCACCGTCTTGTTAAAACATTGAACTGATCGTAAGAAATTTGTAATATTATATATTACCTACTCGACAATGGCAGTAATAATCTACTAGAAGGTTGGTTGGCAAATAAAACTAAAAATGTATAAACTACAACCGTTAATAATATCTTGTTCCAATTTGTCCTTAGCACGTTTGTACTTCTCGTTCGATTCTCGAGCACGGTGATCTGCAGCTTCACGTTCTGATGTCCTCTGAGCGAGTGTCGCTTCGTATTCCATTATCAATGCCTAAAATAGTACAACATATCAAATATTGAACTTTATAAATTCTTATTAATCCACTTATACTAGTAATTATAAAGACGTGAAGCTATCACTGGTTTCAGCATGATTGGGTCGGCTCGCCCGGGGTAGTACTAACCTCTCACAGTACATCGATGTGAAGTAACAGTGCTTGCATTGACCTAACAAAACGCAACACTGCAAGCACTGTAACTACACTTCGGTTTTCTGTGAGAGGGTAGTACCTCGGGCGGGCCGACCCATTTATGATGAAACCAGTAATAGCTTCAGCGTGGCTCTACCACCTACAAATTTCTTCCGCCTTGTTTCTATATGCTACCTAACTCATTTTCTAAAGGTTTTAATATCATATATCATACTATAACGATTTAAATGGTCATATTTACATTCTGACATCAGAATTTTGGCATAATCCGTAACGCCTGAATAAATCGCCGCAATGTGGCTTAAATAGATAAGATTAATAACTATTTATTACCCTTTGTGAATTAGTATCATGGTCGCTTTGATAAATAGCCTCTAGATCAGTTTCGTAAGCCTGCTTACTGATTCGAAGTTCTTCACGCTGAAATAAAACATTCGTTTGATGACATTGCACTTATTACCGATAAGTTTCTTGTGACTTGAATCAATTGAAGCCTGTTTATTAAAACTGCGTATAATAAATACGCAACGTAATATCCATCTGTAATTTTTATTTTATTTAGTATATTGTCAAGCTTTTTAATGTTATCAATCATTTTTTTTAGGGAAAATGAAATTAAAGAGTAATTAATTATTGTGAAAATTAATTAACTTAGACTGCTAAACGATCACTAGTCTATATACAAAGAGGCAGAAACAGTTAAGTACCTTTCCTCTTTTCTATGTCAAATGATTTTCTATAACTATTGACGAACTCTTTAATGTTATTAATATAAACTTAAGAGGCCATAGCATGTTGGTAGCGATTTTTCTAAGTACGCCTGGCTAGCAACCACTCTCAAGTTAATATTCCGTCGCCAAGCACCTGTTGGTGTGTTCCGGCAGCTGCACTTGAGAGCCAGCTCCCTCTAGGTTTAGCGTGTTTACCATCTTAGACCATATTGCCATTTAACATCAAATGAGATTATGGTCAAGTACTAAAACCTATATCAGTGTTATTACAAAAAAATTAAATACTTGGTTTAAAAAGGTTTCGAATTAAATGCACCGCGCTCGCCCGAGGCAAGTTCGCGTTATCCTTTTTCGCAAGTCTAACCTAACGTAACCAATGCGAGACAAAAGAGCAAGATGTTCGCCATTCAGCGACCGCGGTGTATTTAATTCGGATCCTTTTTTAAAGCAAGTATTCAATACGTATTTAACTTTTTTGTAATAACACCAATAAAGTATAAAATAAATCCTTACGTACACTAATTTACAATATATGCTACACTTTTTGGGAAAAATATCTTATTAATATTGCAAGTAAAAGAAGTAAAGAATTGCGATCGAAAGTCGATCACAGAACAACTGGGCATTGGTTTTTATAAAATCGTGGGACAGTTTGTCAGAAATTTCTATCTCGAATTGTCTCTCTCTATTGTCGAAAATATTCTAGTAAATAAAGATATTTGTATTTGTATTTGGTTATCCGTGCTAAGTGTTGTGAGTACGAATCCCGCATAATACAATTACATGTCTGGACCACAAAGTATTGTTCCAAATCTGTGTGTACTCTGTGTCCATTAATTGTATATGTGTAAATACCCCCAGTGACTTAAGACTGGGTCCCTTCTGACGGAGATGTCTGTAATTAAAAATCAAAGAGAATATTCTACCAAATTGAGAATTTCTTCTTCGGCAATAGCGTTCTCTTTTTCGAGAAAACGTTTCAAAGTGTCCTGGAATTTCTGCATGAGCGGGTGCGTCGCCTCCAACACGGCTGGCATAGCTCCGATATCTCGTTTGTCACGCCATCTGGTAATAAACCGTTTAGCAATAACGTACTACAGCGTAAACTCTTTATAATGAAAATTATGGGACTCGACATGTTTTGTCTTTACTAGCTGCGTTTATACAAATTTCTACGTTGTAAGGAATGATATCATAACTAAAGATACGTTACCTACAAGATATTTTGACAAAACAAATGGCGCGATAACGCACACTTACGATGTTGCTTAGATACGGGCAGATTGACGAGGTCAAAAGTAAGCTAACTAGCCAAGTTTTAACAATGCGCTGTCGAAGCGCTTATAATTATAATATCATTGGTTGTAGGAAGTTTTCTGTTATAACCAACAACCTTATAAAAAGGTTAAGGCTTTGTCAAACAGAACCTTAGCGCGCGTCAAGGCGTAGTAGCGTCGCGTACTTCTAACGTGCGCCAGAGCGTTGACAAGTTTCAACTTCAATAGTACAACACAACGCGGTGTTTTAGCGCTTTTTCGCTTGCCTAAGTGGCTAAGTACCCTTAAGGAATGGAATACATGTTCTCAAACAGTTAGATACATAAAAGCAACTAATTATCATATTAACTCATCGAAAGCTTCTCTGCCAGCCTTCTTGCAGTGGCATCGGTCGACTGGGCAAGTACAACACTCGCATACCTCGGGTTCCTGTTAACACAAAATAATTATTCAAGGTACAATGTTGAATGGCGTGTGAGTTGTGTTGAGTAGTATACAAGGGGTCTGAATAAAATGTAATAGGTTTTAAATATATCAAATATTTTTATTGTGTATTTGCAATTTACTCTACGTTGCCACCAGCAAGCATTGCTCTAATTATTATTTTTGAAGTAGTATCAGGGTAAAGGGGCATTAATGTGCCTGATGTGATAGAACAAATAAAAGCAAAGGACAGACAAAAGATCGAAAACCATTGCTGTTTTTTTTGGTAACAGGTAATAATATCACGAGTTTCTTGTGATCATTTCAATGAACAAACAAGAGGGTAGAACATTCCAGGGAATTTTTGTGGCCAGTCAGAATCCATGCCCCGTGGTATTATTTCCCATCCACTTCATTTGTGCACAATAACCATATTATATTACGTAAAACACCACCAATTTTACACAACATAGAGTCAAGTAACACAAGATTATGAATAAAAAATAAAATCCACTACATGACAGACCAAAATCCCGCCAAAATCTCCATCGTAATTCTAATAGACATATCGCTATTATTCCAACCTACAAGCCAAAATGTTACTGGTTTATGCCTACTTGTCGCGGTCAGATAACTTTTTTTTTCTCAAACTGACTACGCTATTGACCTAGCTAGGTCTTAACAGCTTCACCGGACTACCGGTCAGATAACGTTTAATTCAGTACCACTGAGATTGAGACACCAGAGATATTGTATAAGTTGAACGGGATATAAAACATATGTATAAGAGGTATTAACTGAGATGTAAGTACTTTTGAATGGATATGAAGAAGCATCGAATGGAGCGTAAGAAGTGTAAATAGTGGAACGTAAGCTCACTTCAAACACCATAATAATTTACTGCTTACACTGCTTTAGGTGAGCTCTGCAGAAATAAAGTAAACGAGAAATTGGTAATACGGTAATTTGTTTTAAATACCAAAATTAATCACGGTTTTTAGATAGCTGGTAAAAGCTCTGCAATAGGTATAAAGAAAATAAAGGAACCAAAGTTTCTATCTTATCCTACATTATCATCATAGATTTCTTCAAAAGTCGACATTGCTTTTAGGGTCTTATGACTCAAGATCACGTCTATTTGATGTTCGTAAGTCATCCATCATTCACGAATAAAAATAGTCTATAATACGATCGATAGAAAATAAAAATTTAATCACATACTAACATGAGGTAATATAATAGTTTCGTTTCTGTAGAGCAGGCAGGTCTCATCGTGGATCACAATGTCGTGCTCGTCTCTCGGACACTCGCAGTGAGGAGTCATCGGCGATTCTGTTGATGCTGTGTCAACAGTACAGGGGCAAAGTTGCGAATCTAAACGGGGCGACGACATCGCTCTTAATTACAATCAGTAAAACTTCCCAAAATTAACAATAATATATATGCAAACCGCTCTGAAGGACTCGTTAGCGTTGTTTGCAACCTGGCAACGTACAGGTATGAATTCAATAAATAATAGTTTAAAAAACTAAAAAAACACGCTTTCATAAAAAATCCAACTAAAAAACAGAAAATAAAATTTAATAAATTTGGATTAAGAATAGTGTAAATTAGAAATAAATGTATATTTTTGTAAAAAGTGACAAAAAAATGATAAAAATACTGATATCTGGAAGTGCTGATATTAACATGCGATGCGTCACTGTTATTTTCTGTTTTTTAGTTGGATTTTTTATGAAAACGTGTTTTTTTAGACTATTATTTATTTTTAATTTTTTAGTTAAAATTTTTTTTTTACTTTTTTTTTCGGATTATTGCATTGTCATCGACCTTTGACAGGTGTGCAAAGTTTGAATTAAATCTGATCGTTCAAAGTAGGACAAAATCGAGCTCAAAGGGGTCGGTTACAAACATACATACATACAGGTGAAGCTAATAAAAGCGTGATAAAAAGACTATTTTTTTGTTTTTGGCAACTAATCTCCTTGATTATTACTGCCATTGTTGAGCGGGTAATAATATACAAGCCGTCTTGTGATAATTTCAATTTTCTAATGGCGCTCTTAGAATTTTTTAGGGAATTTTTGTGGCATCTCAGAATTTATGCTTCGTGATATTATTTCTCATGCACTTGACTTGTGCAAAATAACTGAACTATATCACATAAAACTAGCAGGGCCGGCGGACGTTGTCCTGCCTGGATAAATAAAAAAATCCTAAAACTCAACCGCAGCGCCACCTGCCGAGCTCAAATGTGAATCTAAGCCACACTTTAATCCGCCTGAACAGTCATTAAAAACGTCTTCAGAATCTGTCCAGCCGTTTAATTCAGTCACATACACACGGACAGAAGAATTATATATTACATAAAATATTATCAATATTACAAAATATAAAGTCAAATAACACAAGATTATGAGTAAAAAATAAAATCAAGTACATTAGAGATTAACATCCCGCCAAAACCTTGGAAAATGTAATTGTATATTATACTCTTTGGATTAATTTGAATATAATTTCTTTATTTATTCTGTGGTAGCTTTTTAGACCCAATGTCAATGTTTTTAATCATATTTATAGTCTGTGTAATGTTAGTAATTAATTTAAGATAAGTTAAGAGTTTTTGGCGGGATTTTGCTCTGTCATGTAGTGGATTTTATTCATAATCTTTTGTTACTTGACTCTATATTGTGTAAAATTGGTGGTGTGTATGTAATATAGTTTGCTTATTGTGCATAAGTGAAGTGAATGGAAAATAATACCACGGACCATGAATTCTGAGATGCCACAAAAACTCCTTGGAAAGTTCTAACAAGATGGCCACCATCTTGTTAGTTCATTGAAATTATATCAAGAAACTTGTAATATCGATACTTGTAGGGTATTGGAACTCTTTTATAAATCGCGACCTGGTAGTATATAAAAATATAGTATAAAAAATGTATGTTGCTTAGTTACCAGTTGTTATTGTGAATTTAATAAATGAAGATATGAACAGATTTAATTACTGTTATTTATTTTATAATCCAAAGACCCGACATCAAACTGGCGACGAGGATAAACAATGGAGCATGCAGCAGCGTATAATGTAGATGTGGGATCGCATTTCGACCCACACGTAGACCCGGGAAGAAATGGTATAAGATGGCGTACCTGGGTACGAAATTTTAATTATTATATAGAAGGTCAGGTAGGACTAACTCCAAATCAAAAATTAGCAAGACTGCTTTACCAAGCAGGACCTTCGGTACAAGACATATACGAAACGCTTGGTATCGAAACAAATGAAAAGGATGATTTATACGAAGCCGCGGTTAAGAAACTAACACAATATTTTGTTCCAAAAATAAATATAATTTATGAGAGACAATTATTCAAAAATATGGATATGTCGATTGACGAAACTGTGCAGCAATATGTGATACGGTTAAGGAACGCTGGAAAGTATTATGAGTTTAAGGATCTTGATGAAGTAATCAGGGATCAATTGGTACAAAAATGTCTGCACAGAAGTCTAGTCAGGAAATGGATTAGAAAAGGAAGCGAGCTGACATTAGAGGAAGCCGTAAATATGGCAAGGATTTTTGAATTGGAAATAGATATGGAAAAAGGCTCAATAATAAAGGAAAACGAAATTGTGACGAAAGAAGAAGAAATGATAGGTAGAATTTTTAAACCTAAAATTGAACAAAAGTGTTACAGATGTGGATACTCTGGTCATTATGCGAAGGAAATAAAAAAGTGTCCAGCATACAACCAAACGTGTGACAGATGTAACATAAAAGGTCATTTTAAGAAGCAATGCAAGACAAAAGTTGGCAAGGAATTAGTAAAGAAGAATATCAAGAAAAGAAGAAATATAAGGTATATAGTAAAAGAAGAATTTTCGGGCCGTGATGATTCCAACAGTAAATATGATAGTGAGGATAATGATTATGAACAGGTACATTCTGTATTGAATATAAATTCTTCTACATTAGACAGTTATGATATACTGTTAGATAATAGGTGTGTAGTAAAGTTTATTATTGACTCTGGTGCCTGTATAAATATAATAGACAAACATCAGTATAAAAGGTTATTAAACAAAGGTTTAGGTGATAAGATAGTAAAACGTTGTAATCAAAAATATAGTGCATATGGTGGAAAAATTCTACCAAGCATAGGTACTTTTAAGGTGACTGTATTTTCACCACAAACTAAGGAAGAGATTAAAAATGTTGATATATTTGTGTATGATGGAAGTGGACCATCCTTATTGAGTAGAACAACTTCTGAAATGTTAGGGTTATTAAGGGTAGGACCGGAGACTCAAAACATCGATGTTGTTGGCAATGACCGCACTAAGATTAATTATCCGAAGCTCGTTCAAGGTGTGGAAAAAATGAAGGATTTTAAAGTAAATACATCTACTTTTTTGCCACATCTGGATACTAGCAAAGTTTCAGATCACGAACAAGTTAAGATGAAAGAACATTTGCCTGCAGTGATCGGGTTTATTGAAGCTATGACGTTAAAAGAGTTAAAAGGAAAAACTTTAATCGATGAAGAATTAAGTGACGTAAAGAAGGTTCTCGAAAGCGATGTCTCACCAAAAAAGGTAAAAAAGTACCGAAAGGGTCTGAGTAAGAGACATGTTGATAAAAGCAGACATGCAAAAGAGCTAGACCTACAACCGGGAGATAAAGTGTTGGTAAAACAGACTAAGGTCAATAAATTAACTACTCCATTTTCACTTATAGAACATACAGTTGTATGGAAGAAGGGAAACAGTGTGGCTGCAAAATCACCTGACGGAAAAATAGTCCGAAGAAATTCGACATTCTTCCAACCAATAAAGGAAAGATACATTACAGAGTTGGGAATGTACAAAGAAAATTACAAAACCAATAGCAAGGAAAGTATAGGAGAAAGAAAAGAAGTTACAAATAAGTATAATGAAAATGATATACAAGAAAGTGGAAAAACAAGTGAAGGGGAAAAAGAGACGTCAGGCAATGATGCTATAGACAAAGACTTGACATTAACTAAGCACAACTTTATTCATAACCCGGAATTTGACACGACCAGACCAACTAGACCAGTTAGAGAACGATGTACTCCACTTAAGTATAAGGATTTTGTATTAGGATTGGTTTTAAATTGTGTCCATGAGAATAATGTTAGATATCCTTAATTTCAATATTTTAATCGATAAGAATCCTTTGTTTATTTTGTTTGATAATAGATTAATTAATTATTTATTTCTTTACTAAGGAGAAAAGGGATTGTAGGGTATTGGAACTCTTTTATAAATCGCGACCTGGTAGTATATAAAAATATAGTATAAAAAATGTATGTTGCTTAGTTACCAGTTGTTATTGTGAATTTAATAAATGAAGATATGAACAGATTTAATTACTGTTATTTATTTTATAATCCAAAGACCCGACAATACTCACTCGGCAATGGCAGTAATAGTCTACTAGAAGACTGGTTGCCAAAAATGGAATGGAAGAAGAACTTGTAATACTATTAACTACTTGACAATGGCAGTAATAATCTAAAAGATTGGTTGCCAAAAAGAAAGTTAAAAAAAAAGATAAGTTAATTCGTACCTTTGAGTACTACTTTTTGGCTGGATTTTACTATATTATATGTTATTTTTTATTCATGGACTTCCGTTATTCGACCTAATATTAGCGACATTTTGAGTAATATACATATCTTGATTATTGTGTACAAAAGCACTGGACCGGAATTAATAACACAGAACATGAATTTTGTAGGTGGTAGAGCCACGCTGGTTTCAGCATGAATGTGTCGGCTCGCTCGGGGTAGTACCACCCTCTTACAGAAAACCGACGTGAAGTAACAGTGCATGCATTGTTGCGTTTCGTTCGGTCAGTGAGAGTGCCGGAGGCCCGACACCCTTCTCCCCCTCCCGACCCTTCCGAGTCCTTTCCCCAACAAAGGCTGGCAACGCACTTGCGATTCATCTGGTGTTGCTAGTGTCTATGGACGGCGGTGATTACTTAATATCTGGTGACCCGCCTGTTCGTTTGCCTCCTATGGTGCTTATATATAAAAAAAATACATGTCACAAAAGCTCTCTAGAAATTTCTAACATCCTAATCCATCACCATTTGTTAGAACATCATCGTAATATCATCATCATCATAAGATATTTTATAAAATCAATAATTGTTATTGTTGATCGAAGTAAATTACCTATTAGATTGTCAATGTAGGAAACAACAGTTGTAATATTATTTTACGTTCAGTTAGTTTGTAATTCCTATTAATCATAAATATATGGGTGAAGAGTATTAATTACATTATTTTATTTATATTTCACTTTATTTTTCTTCTCCGACTAAAATACTTTATATTTGCAGTATAATTTACTACATTGTGCGTATTAATTTATGGTTTCCGGACACTGAGACTTTAAAGATAAATTAGTAAGACCCAGTTTACCATACTCGGTGTCCTCTCGTGGGTTACTTATGAATATTAAATAATATCGGGAGTGTTGTACACATATTTTCGTAAAACAGATTTAGGCTCTATGATTAGTCCTTGATTCTTTGTTTATGGTAGAGATATAAAAGTGTAAATTTTGATGTACTGTCGCCATAGCAACGAATACTAAACAAACGTGTTGTCGCAGCAATATTACAACTTTGTTTAAACTTTAAAGAAAATGGTAAGATTTACATAAAATAGAATTTTATTGAAAGTAAATTATTGTGTTTTATATCTCATTATATAGTTTCTTTTGAATTTCTATGGAATAGAAATATGAAAGACAAAAACACTACCTACAATGAATATTGATTGCACATATACACATATTTTTTTAGTTTTTAGAATATTGTATAAAGCTCTTATTAGAGTGAATTTTCGTGAGTATTACATATAATAAAACACAGTATGATGTTCCTTTCAGATTCTCTCAAGATCGAAACCAGCTACAGACAGTCGCGTTAGTACTGGAAGTGGCTCGGCGAAGAAACCTTTTCCAGAACTTGAGGATTTCCTAATAAAAAGAGATTATGTCGGAGCCCTAACTATTCTTGAGGTTTGGCTGTATCATAATATATTTTTAATGGAATTATTTTTTTCTATTATGGTAACAGAAATTAGGTTACAGAACGTACAATAAAAAGTCAGAGTGTGTCGTAAAAACACACGGTAGAAGTGAAACTTTTGTATTACAGGGAACATTTAAATTATAAAAATACTACTAAAAGCCAACGTCACGCCGTTTTCCTTTGCCGTTGCTGTTTTCCGGCGTTGAGAACCTAACAAAAAGGTCATAAGAAAGAAAATTTCAGACTAAGCATATTAGTAAAATTAATACCACGGTACTAGATGAACTTAATATAGTCTATTGCTGGTGCTTTTAAAGTTTATGATTTTACCGATTCGAGATAAGACTAGTGGTGCGTTAACCTCATCTCTACTAGAATATCTCCCGGCCAAATCGACGTATTTTTACTAACTTGGTTATAATTGTCGATGTAAATCATTATAGAAATTATAGTTAGTAAATGATTTCATATTTTTTACTCGCTAATAATAGGTATTTACCTATGAAATTGCCGTTCTGCAGTACTGGCCATTTCAAATCAAAATAATTTTTGTTTGGCTAAGAATTCTAATTTCAAATTAATTTGATTTTAAAAACATGGAATTCTTTTTCCAAAAGTAGTTATTTGTTTATTGATTAGTGTTACATTTTCATCGCATTTTAATCTTTTTTGTCATCATGGATACGTTAAAAATTCGAGTAATTATGGAATATGAGTACCGTCGTGGTAGCAACGCGGCACAAGCGGCACGCTACATCAACGACGTTTACGGAGCTAACACTACAAACCAACGCACCACCTGTTATTGGTTTACTCGCTTCCGTTCTGGGAATTACGACCTGAAAAATGAACCTCGCGGTCGTCCGAAGACTTTGGTCGACAATGACGAATTAAAGGCGATTGTGGAAGCTGATGATAAAACAATATTGGTCCATTTGCGTCAAATTGGCAAGGTAAAAAAGCTTGACAAATGGGTGCCCCACGAACTCAATGATCGCCAGCGCGAAGTACGCGTCGAGACGTGCCTTGCACTGCTCAACAGACACACAAATGAGGGAATTTTGAACCGCATTGTTACCTGCGATGAAAAATGGATTCTGTTTGATAACCGCAAGCGCTCAGCAAGTTGGTTGGATCCTGGTTCAGCACCTAAACAATGCCCTAAACGAAAACTTACCCCTAGAAAAGTGATGGTTACTGTTTGGTGGTCTAACGCCGGTGTGATTCATCACAGCTTTTTACCAAACGGGGTGAGCATTACTGCAGATGTGTACTGTGAAGAACTGAACACAATGATGGAGAAGCTGCCACATCTCCAACCAGCATTGGTCAATCGCTCGTCTCCGCTGCTCCTGCACGACAATGCGCGACCTCATACTGCGCAGCAGACGGTCTCCAAGTTGCAAGAACTGGGGTTGGAAGTTCTCCGTCATCCGCCCCACTCACCAGACCTAGCGCCTACAGACTACTACTTTTTCCAGAATTTGGATAACTCCTTGGCGGGAAAAAAATTCAATACCCGAGAGGCAATACAAAATGCCTTTGAAGAATTTGTTGCCTCCCGTCCAGCTGATTTCTTTAAGAAGGGCATATTTATTGAAACTGCCACTGCGTTGGCAAAGATGCATTGATTGCATGGGTGATTACTTCGATTAATACAAATAAAAAATACATGAAAAAAAATCTTTTTAATTTTTTCATACAAAACGGCAATTTCACAGGTAAAGACCTAATCTTAATATATATATTTCTTGTGTGCGTGTGTATGTGACTGAACTCCTCCTAAACGACTGGACCGATTTTGATGAAATTTTTTGTGCGTGTTCGAGTGGATCCGAGAATGGTTTAGATTCACAATTGGACCCGGTAGGTGGCGCTGCGGTTGACTTTTGGGATTTCTATTTTTTATTATCAAGGCAGGACAACATCCGCCAGGTCCGCTAGTATATTATAGACTTTAACGTATAATTTGATTTATTTAACGTCCAAATTTCCGTTAACCACGTTCTGGGAGTATACAAATAAAATGACGTCTATATGTTTTGAGAGTTTATTACCGACTAACTTAATCGAGCGCGAACGCAGCCGCGCTCTCTATATTTTCTGCACACACGTACATTTTATTTTGCATCGACATTATTTGTGTCCCTACATAGACTAAATACAACTTTTATTTAGAGGTGAGTAGATGAATTAAAACAAATTCAATTATATTATTTAACGAACCAAAGCTTTTTTACGTGATAACGTTTTATAAATCGATGAACGCCGGCTGCACGCACGGAAAAGCATGACTCATCTTCACGTTCCGCCTGAGCCGAGCGTGCAAGCGAAAGCGTGGAACAAGCGATAGAGAGGCACGATCGGCCTAAACGTTCGGCTTCTCACGCATGTAGATAGAATAATTCAATTCATAAAAGTATACTATACAATCTTTCATCATTGTTTTCATATGACGCTATGACATATAAAATTATCGTCCGCAAACCGACTTTCCAGACAACCAATTTTTTTTCGAACTGACTACACTATTAGGCCTGACGGTCTCTTGCAGCTTTACCGGACCACAACTGATTTTTTTTTCTTGAACTGTCTACGCTATTGACCTGGCAAGGTCTTAACAGCTTCGCCAGACTACACCACAACTGAACTTTTTTTTTTCTTGAACTGACTACGCTATTGTCCTAGCAAGTCTCAAATGCGAGTATTGACAACGCGATACAAAAATTTTACAGTACTGTAGGACACCATCTATTGGCGAATATTTTAAGCACTTTGTATATTTTAAAAGTCTTATATCAGTTCCTAAGGTACGAAGGTAACAAAGAAGTGTGGTGCGACGCGTGGAGCGCTTGGTGCTGGTTCCACCTGGGTGAATACAAACGAGCCCTTGAAGTGTACAAGCACATCAGTGAAACGCCTAACCTCGATGCAAATCTTGCGGATAACATTGATATGGACATCGCAGTTTGCTATTTTTATTTAGGTAGATAAATCGTTATTTCTTACAAAATATGTATATGGACCGTTTATTTTGAAAGTGGTGTAAGTCCATTTTTGAGAAAAATGAGCTATCATGTAATTCATGCTTAATTTAATGTAAATTTTTTATATATAACTAGTCCATGTTTAATTTCTCAAAAAAATCCCATGTTTTGTACAACTTAAAATCGGTCGGTAAATGAAATTGCATAATCATCGATTATGAAAGTGGTGTAAGTCCAATTGACAGAGGTAGGTGGCATAGCAGATGGATACCGATCAGTGTTTTGTTATTTTTCATTTATTTTATACTAGCTGTGTCCCGCGGTTTCACCCGCGGACGATTTGCATTGTTTCCCCTCCGTGTTTCCACTACTCGTAAGTTAAAAGACAGATATTAAAAAATTAGAGAAATGTATTAGAAAATGTACAGCGCATAACCTGTGAGAAGAAAATAAATACGACAAGGCTGTATGACTCCGTATCTTTGCCCTTATTTTGGCGAATTAAAAAAACAACAAAAACAACAGTAGTAAAATTATCAATTTATTACCTCTACGTCCTGGAAGACCGTTAAAATTTGAAAAAATCGCCCTGGAGCCTTTGTACCAAAATGCCAGACCTATTACGTACGAAAAATATAAAGACATAAAGCAGCTACTACCCTATATACCTCTGGTGCGTCATGCATATTTTGAAACACTACCACATGCAGAGAATAAGTAAATTCTTGTAATCAGTATCTTGTAATGACAATGTAATTGCCGTCTAAAATAAAATTTTATGTGTTGTTATGCGTATTTGTAAACAAAATTATGTTAAAATGAAGTATATTTTAAGCAATATTTGATTTTTAAAAATTGAAATTAAACGATTTTTACATTTGTCTAATTTTGAAAATGGTGTAAGTCCATTTACAGCACATAAATATGTGTTATCGTAGTCTAATTAGCCAAAAACAAATTTATATAAACAAATTAAATGTTGATAAAACAATAGAAACAATGCCAGACCTCATATGATTTGCCTGTATTTTTAAATCAACAAATATAGTAACCTTTAATTTTCTCGAAACAAAAGAAAATGGACTTACACCACTTTCAAAATAAACGGTCCATATCATAATTTTCTTTGTTTACCAGGTTATTTACCCGTGTAAAACATTAATAGTCGCAATATTTGATTTTATTAAATACGTTATTTCTTACTATGATGATGATGGACTTGACTTAATCTCTATTTTGACTTTAGTTTCTATTCATAACCAAGCGTTATTTGACCTTATTATAATCATTTTGTACATACAAATAAGGTGATAGAGGTCTGCTTTTATGCGAGCATCACGCTAAAACTACTAGACGGATTACAAACGTTTTCATTTGTTTTACTTCTCAGACATTTTGTGCTCATCTAAAGCAAAAATAATCACGAAATCTTCATTTAATATAAGGATATTAACGTTTCAAGAAACTAAGGATTTTGTAAGCACTACAACATCTAAGTATACTGCCATTATTGGTACTTAAAGGTAGGTGTGTTAAAAATATTACAAAGTCCAGTATATTGTAAATATATTTAGTTATCTTCTATTTTTATTTGCCAAAAAACTGTACAATCTATCGTTTTTGAAGAACGGCAGTACTTGTTTAGAAAGCAGTCAATGAGGTGCCTCTTCGTTAAAAATATATTAAACACTTCAAACTTTGTACTTTTCAGGTATGTATAAGGAGTCACACGAAACAGTAGAGAAAGCACCTAAATGCTCTTTGAAGGTCAGTTTATTTTTTATCTTCAGTATATTATAAAATCACCTTGGTTTATTTGCGTTTTATTTTACTCTGAAATGCATTAATGGTTACATTTATATGTAATAATCCATCTATCTAGTCAAACGATCGAATACATTTAACACGTCTTCATTATAAATTTCATTTTTTGTTTGTAATGGATTAAATAAAAAAAAACGTAACTGATTTTTAAAAATCTTCACCTATAAAAAGCTATATATATTATCTGCAAGTAAAATGGGCTATTTTATTTTCAAAATCTATATTGACACAAGTGAATCAGCGAGCAAAAGCTAGTAATATATAAACCGTGTATGCGACCAAAATAAATTTCACTACTTCTGTGAATACACAATAATGTACCTTTTTTTATTAGAACCGTCTATTATTCCATCTGGCGCATAAACTGGGCGACGAGGAGGGTCTGATGCGAACTCATGCAGCGTTGCATGATGTTCCGGAAGACCAACTTAGCTTGGCCTCAGTACATTATTTGCGAGCACACTACCAAGAAGCTATAGACGTCTATAAAAAACTCCTTTTGGAGCGACGGTAATTTTTCTCCATATTATTACATTAAATAATTTATGCCTGTAAAATTCATATAAGATATATTTGTTATTTTCTTCCCTAGAGTTTAACGAGTCTTCAGTACATGCTTGATGAGTATGCCAAGCTCATAGGGTAGCTCAGTCAGATTAATGTACCTTTAAACTTTATTCTCACTTTTAGAGATTAAAGAAAGAATTTCATAAATGATTAGTAAATATCTATAAATGTCTGTCTGGGCCTAGCAGTATACAAAAATGAGTAAATGTATAGTTGAGTATTTATACTTTTACGTAACTAAAATATTTTTACAGATACAAGAGGTATGAAAAAGACGATATGGATTGGATTAAAGTTTTGTCTCACTCCACTGGGTAAAGACAATAATCCAGACGTTACTTAGTTTAAATTACACTTCCATTAAAATATATAATTGATTATACCATTAAAATACATGTCTAAAATATATGCCCACTAAAATATAGCTACATGTTTAAAAAAACCAACGTACTTAGAATTTAAATGATTATTAGCTATTAGCTGCTTTTACACGACAGGCTATTTCCCGCGTGAAAACATTTAGGAATGAAAGACTACACGTGTAAAGGCAAACAATAACAATCACCTGTGAATAAGCTTTCTCGTGTTCAATCCTGCACACTCCAATCGCTTGTGAAAGAACTGGTCGTTCTGAAGTCCTTGTGAAAGAACTAGAAACACCATCACCAGTTCAGAAAACAAGTCAAACAACAAGAAAAAATATGAGACCAGTCCATTAACAACTGGAGAATATAAAAGTGCGAGTACTTGGGGCAAAAGGCGCGGAAATTTTATAATGAGAAAAATTATCAGTTATAATTATAGGTAGTTTATTCAAACACTGTACTTGAATTAAATGATTATGTTTTCTTATTAACAGTACATACATGGCTTTGAATGTATACGTGGCGCTTTGCTACTACAAGTTGGATTATTACGATGTATCTCAAGAAGTACTGGGCGTGTACCTCGCACAGCATCCCACGTCAACGGTCGCCGGGAACTTGAAAGCCTGTAATTTATTCAGGTACAACATTCTGTAAATAACACTGTCGTTAAAAAAATATATACTATATGTCTATTAGAATTATGATATAATTTATTTTCATACTCTCATTATGAAATGTGTTTTCTTTATTATCTCTAAATATTTTCACGAAAACGCATACCTGTCATGGCGTTCGATTGACGTCACACCGTCAATAGTATTTAACGTGAATATAGCAAAGTATAATGTTTCGGAAACTATGACGTCACGCTCTATGATTGGTGTTTCTGTTCACGTGATAATAAAATAATTTAATGACATTTCTATTTAATTATACGACAATATTGTGAACGTGGAAATAAAAATTATAAAATATTTCGTTTTTAGTAGATTATAAGTAATCAGAAAATAATAAAGTGTCATTATTTTTATTTAGTATTTACAACCTTATCATTTAAAAAAATATGGAAGACAGCAATACGTGTTAACTATTTTAAATAAATATTTTTTATGAACGATCTTTTTCTTTCTACTTAATCTTACATTAATAGAAAATATCAATATTTATACAGACTTTACAATGGCAAGGCGGCTGAGAACGAGCTGAAGCAGATATCCTCTGAGCAACACACGTTCGGTCAAGACCTGGTCAAACACAACTTGGTCGTTTTCAGGAACGGAGAGGGAGCTTTGAAGGTACAATCGATAACGTTATACATATATCGCGCATTAGGTGCAAACCGAGGTGCATTCCGATACCTAATGCCCGCGCATAATGTAGTTTTTTCTGCCTGATTCTTGTTTCGCAAAATCTCTACGGAAGATTAAAGTGCGCGCACTGCGGAAAAAAAATCGCAAATTATCAGTGGTCAAGTAACGCTCGAACTACGATGAAGGAATGTCGTTGTCATGTATTTTAGATAATAAGATTGTGTAAATTTCATGTTCTATATTCATTACCAAATTGTCCAGTGGTTTTATTATCATTCTGAAATAATATATTTTATATATACCTACATACTTCAATAACAAAAAAACGTATATAATTTTTGTGCATTTTAAAAATGAATAAGCAAATTCGCACTTTAATTTCGTAATCGTAGGCGGTATACTTGCGTATATTCTACGCCGGTGCGCATACCATCGATTACAACTAGTACATTATGTACAACCTAACATATTTTCAACTTATCCTATACATTTTATTTACGAAGATAATACAAATTCATATAGAGCGAAACAGCAATATCATTAGAGTCCTCGACATCTAGATCTGTCCTCGATATCATGTATATAGAACAAAACCACCACATAACATGTTTTATCGTAAGAAATCAAATGTGGGAAGTAAAGATTTTTTACACAACAGTAATTTGTATTCATCTTCGCAGGTTCTCCCCGAGATGGTGGACGTCGTTCCAGAAGCTCGGCTGAATCTCGCCGGGTATCGTCTGCGTAACAGGGAACCTCTGGAGGCGAGAGCATTGCTGGAACCCTTGCAACCCACCTCTCCCCTACACTACATCCTACGGGCTGTCGTATCTGTGAGACTTTATAATGAAACCGGAGACGTGAGTTATGCAAGATTATTTATACAATCATATATTACTCGTTACAGACGCAACTCAGCTTCGAGGGTCGCTTAACAAGTCACTATTGGAATTTAGCCAATTTACATACAATTTTTGCAGTGTTATTTACTTGTTAACTCGGCAAAGGATCTTTTCTATTTATATAAAATCTTGTCTTTCAAGCGTGACCCGTGTTACAATACACATTTTTTTATGAAAACGAAGTGACTGCACTGTTCGTAATAGGAAGGGGCCATTCGATATTATTTAAGCAGAATTTAAGTCATTATTGACTTCCCTCTCCCCCTTGCCAGCAAAAGTAAGCGAATGTCTTAAATCAATGAATGAAAGAATCTATCGATAGCCGTAACTCTCACGTCGGTGTACAATCTCGAACCACGATAAAATAATAGAGAGTCGCTGTAACTCGTGTGGTGGTAGCGATCCAGTGGGTTACAGGCATCCGTACCGCCCCGTTGTTTTTATATATGTATATATACCGACTGAACATTAAAACATAGCACGCCTAAGCATAACCCTATAGCAGATGTTTCATCTGGCTTCTGGTGGTTGCGGTCCAGTCGGACATCAGTTACATTTCCTAACACTCGGCAGTTACAGAATTACAATGATGATATCATTTGAGAATTATCTTACGTATCTTTATACATGTTAAAGAC
Source organism: Antheraea yamamai (assembly GCA_036509395.1). Taxonomy (NCBI): domain Eukaryota; kingdom Metazoa; phylum Arthropoda; class Insecta; order Lepidoptera; family Saturniidae; genus Antheraea; species Antheraea yamamai. Next base: position 4,252,573 of record AP028440.1, read on the forward strand.
ATTATGAGAACATGAACGATGACGTCACCAACGGTGATATTCTGATGACTGGCCTGAGAAAAACATTACTGATTTACCAAACAGTAAATTCAAGCGCCATGTGGATCATATTGTAAATTCAAAAGGATATAGGGTGAGCGTGTACTTTAGTAATTTCTGGATATGGTACTCTTGTTTGTACATTGAAAAGATCGAGGTTCTTGTCACCGCTTCTCGACGGTCGGGTTACTTTCTGAACCGGTTTTTGACATAAATAAGTGCCTTCTGAGAGCATGATTTGTTTTTTTTTTATTTCAAATAGGAGGAGCATATGAAACTAGCTCAACAAAGCTTCCACCTTGTTGGTAGTTCAGCATCCGAATGTGACACGATTCCCGGGAGACAGTGCATGGCTTCTTCCTATTTCCTCGCAGGGCATTTCGAAGAGGTCCTCGTCTACCTTAACTCTATAAAGAGTTTCTTTGTCAACGACGACACTTTCAACTTTAATTATGCACAGGTAATTATCACATGTAGAGTCCTTGTCAATTTTTTTGGCCGTTCTGAATATAGCTTTAAGTTCGGGTTTTCGCGTAATGCAGTCAAGGGTTTAATACAAGATAAAGTAAAAATATTATTATAGGAATTTAAAATTAGCGTTTATTTAAGGATAAGTTTTATGCAGGTAATATAAATCGTATTTATACCTAAATATGTATTTTGCGCATCTCTATTTCGTGAGGGCAAAAAGAATGACTAGTGCCCGGTTTCTGAGGTACTCGGTTAAACTATCATTAGTTATTGACTCAATAAAGTTTTTTTTTTAACTTTATTTTTGGCAACCAATCGTTTATATTATTATTGCCATTGTCGATTAGTTAATAGTATTACAAGTTCTTCTTTCATTCCATTTTTGGCAACCAGTCTTCTAGTAGACTATTACTGCCATTGTTAAGTGAGTAGCGATATTACAAGTTTGTTGATTTAATTTGAATGAACTAACAAGATGGTGGCCATCTTGTTAGAACTTTCCATGTAGTTGTTGTGGCATCTCAGAATTCATGGTCCATGGTATTATTTTCCATTCACTTCACTTATGCACAATAAACAAACTATATTACATAAAACACCACCAATTTTACACAATATAGAGTCAAGTAACACAAGATTATGAATAAAAAATAAAAACCACTACATGACAGACCAAAATCCCGCCAAAAACTCCTCAATAAAGTTATCCATAAGGTAACTGTCAATGCGGTTATGAGTTCACAACGAGTTGTCAAATAACTATGACTCCCATAACTAGTTCTTTGATGTTCACTAGATGGCTCTTTTTAAGAAAAAGTGTTCAAAAATGGTTTTATTATTCTAAATCTTAACTTATAGTAGTAATATTATGATTAAAAAATACTTTGGAGATTATTAAATGGTTTTATTTTATTTTATAATTATTTACTTATAAATTTAATTATTTTAGATACAAGACGTTTCAATTCGTTAGTTGTTCTTCAATGACATGTCATTGTCAAGATATTAAAAACTATTTAAAATGTCAAAACTTATCGAATAAGATAAACGCCCAGATTGGCAACTGGCCGAAAATTAACAGAGGTTTATCGTATGATTGTGTATTCAGAAACCCAATTTGACAAGTTATCAGACCGATAACGCTATTGAATATCTATAGGTGACTCAGAAACCGGGCATAGGTCTCTATACACTATATTGCATTACTTTTGATGTTTAAATAGATTTTGCTAAAACAGTATAGATTATTAAAATACAAAGTTTTGTAATTATTCTCTTATTAAATAAGTAGGTGTAAGTATTCTGCTATTCAATATTTTTGCAGTTCTCTGTTTTAATTAGTATGTCACTTGCTTGTAAATCTCTAATTTCTGAGCAAATGCTTGTTTCTAAGAAGGAAAAAATTTATCACCGGTATCCCTTCAAGTCGTTATTGGCAATTTTTAAGACCAAAAAATGTACAGTTCTATATTTTCTTGTAGAACGATTCTCAAACATTTAGATTTCTTCATGATGCTTTCCTTAACTGCCATCGAAAGTATTACCAGTTCATATCACTAAGTAATCTATTCTATACATATAATAAAAATGAAGTGTCTGTATGTAATATCAAAATAATTTTTTTTTACTGCTTGGGTACGAAAGTATACAAGCTACTGATAACAAAAATACAATTTTTAAAATTTTTGTCTGTCTGTTTGTTCCGGCTAATCTCCGAAACGGCTGAACCGATTTTGGCAGAAATTTCACTGACAGGTAGCTGAAATTACAGCCGGTTACTTAGGCTACTCTAAATTAGACTAGGTATTAACCGCGGCTTCGTCTGGAATGCTATCTCCAAAACGGTTTAACCGATCTTCACTAAACTTTTACTGGCAGATAGCTGACCTTATAAAAAGTAATTGAAGCAATTTTAGTTTATACTAGCTGTTAACCGTGACTTCGCCCGCAGTGCTATCTTCAAAACGGTTCGATCGATCTTCAGATAACTTTCGCTGGCAGATAGCTGATCTTATAAAACGTAATTCAAGAATTTTAGTTTATACTAGCTGTTAACCGTGGTTTTGCCCGCAATGCTATCTCCAAAACGGTTAGACTAGTTTTCACGAGCCTTTTACTGGCAGATAGCTGACTTTACAAAAAGTAATTTAGGAAATTTTAGTTTATACTAGCTGTTAACCGTGGCTTCGCCCACAGTGCTTTCTCCAAAACAGTTAGATCGATTTTCATGGGACTTTCACTGACAGATAGCGGACCTTATAAAAAGTAATTTAATTAATTTTAATTTAGACTAGGTGTTAACCGTGGCTTCGCCCGCTGTGCTATCACCAAAACGGTTACATCGATTTTCAAGGGGGTTTCACTGGTAGATAGCGAACCTAATAAAAAGTAATTGAGGTTATTCTATTTTAGACTAGCTGTTACCCGCGACTTTGTCTGCATGAAATTTAGCAAGATTACAACTCATTCTTTATTTTTAATAAGAGAAATAATTATCAACTTATTGTTTACAATTCGACATTGTAATTATTAATAACATTAATGATATAGAGGTCTTCCTAATAAAATCTTACATTATAAACGTATTACCTAAAGTGTTCCATAATACAATTTCTTGCGGAACAGACAAGCGTTTATATTTTGTATGGTCACAAAATCTTAATTATAATGGCGATATCTATTAAATGTAATGTAAATGTAAATATTTATAATAATATTTTAAGTTATTGTTTCATTAATTCCTTATACAGTGTAAGTGAACACTGAGGTAGTTATATTGTGGGTTAAGGTTTCAAATGTGTTGCTGATGGCAAACCTCATTTGGCACGCTCTTTGTATTTATATGTCTAATGTACACGTTACATGTTACTTTTAGTGGCGTACGCGTCGTACTTACAATTGTCTTTAAAGAGCGTTTCTGTAATTGTACATAGTCTCACAATTCTATAATTCTTTAATACGATTTAAAAAACGCGTGCGGAGCTGCGGGTACAGCTAGTATACATAATTTTAAAGATATCCTTAATAATTACTGAAGCTCTAATAAATCGATCTTTATCATTCGACTGTACCTTGGGGGTGTAAGGGGTGTAGCATAACATCATAAGACTTGAGACACCCAAGCTAACCTCACCTGCACGTGGTGCACCCTGCTGAATAACGAACGAGGCAATGGCGAAAGCGGGGTGGTAGGGCTTTACAGTCTGACTGGGTCGCAACCACCATGTATATGGCGAAAAATCCCGTCATAGTGATTCACTTCTGCGGGTCGCGTTTCGGGATCAGCCTGTGCATATCCAGCTTCTCGCAGGCCGGCATGACAGCGGCGACCAGCGATGGATAGTGTGTCCCTCGGTGGTCGCCATTGTTTTTGGATTGTACTGTGCTTACCATCAGGTATAGTGCAGTCATTTTGCCGTGCTCCAATAAAAAAAAATGATTTTTAAGTTATTGCTTGTAATTGATTTATTTCAATGCATTTGCAGGTTAATCTTAATTGATTATTATAACATTTTCATTTAAATTTATTATTGTCTCCTTATTAATTTTCATCACTATTACCAGTTTCTCTTAGAATAATACTGGGTCCAAACTTATCGCAATCTATGTTGTTTTAGCAGATCCCCGGCTTGCTTTTAATTGATTTATAATTTATTTCATTGTACTTCGTGACTAGTCTTCAGCTATTATTATAACATTTTCACTGTTTACCTCATCTCTTTAGTAATTTGGATCACCAACCTAACTCAAAGCCATCGCAATCTATCATCTATGTCGTTTTACCAGATCCCCGGCTTTCCGTAACAAATCTCTTTCAGGTGTATTTCTCATTATATTTCGTTTATTCGTATCTTGGGGGCTTCTACCGATTTTTTTTTTCTTGCGCGAAACATTTATATTTTTTATCTATCAGGCTAAAGTGGCGACAGGCTTTTATCGTGAAGCTGAGGAATGTCTTCTCGGTATCCAAGACGAGAATATACGTAGTTCGTTCACATACCTCGCGTGTCTGTGCCGATGTCACGTCATGAACAAGGACGCTCATCTCGCATGGGAAATTTGTCTCAAGGTGAGTACTGCTCACTATAAAACATTTATTTTTATTTTTCTTAATGCAATACAAAATCATAGCGATCTTTCAAAAAAAGATATTTAATTAGAACTTGATTTTAAGAAGGTTCAGGATTATATTTACAGTGTAATAATTACATAACATTCAGAACAACATTCATTTACAATTATAATTACAAAGTGACGGTTATTAATGGTTTGTGTTATGCGTCAACAATTTAGAGCCCAATTATGCTAATTATGAAGTTTATTTCTAATCTTTTGCTTGTGTGATATAAACCAAAGGTGACGACCATACAAGTTTTTAGGCAATAGTGTTACGTTACGTTTAGCACATTAACGATTTCAAGCAGCTTTTATAGGGCAATTTTATAAAAAGGTCATTACGTAAACATCTAGGAATTACATACGCGTCTGTCTAATCAAGAAAGACTCTGAACAATGATTTGTAGCTGTATTCAATAATAACACAAAAAAAGGAAGTTATGTAATCTGGTGAAAAGTCTTTGGCTTGAATGTAAAAGATTATAATTTATAAAACATTTTATCCTTTTTGAACCGACTCAAAAGCTCGAACGACAAAAGTAAATACCATGAATAACTGTATAAATAACAATAAACATAAATTAATTATACATATAAATAATCATAATAAAGTATTTTCAACGAACTTCACAGTGTGTTACATCTGCACGGTTACCGTTTTAGACTAAAACTAACTGACTGATGTGTTACATCGGCACGTAACTTCCATTTCAAACTAAACCGAACATAGGGACACTCGGTTTCCGTTTTAATCTATAATTAACTACATTGTGTTACCTTAAGACACTCTACTTGTGTTTCACATCAGCCACGTCACATCAGCGTGCGCAATTTCAGTCCCACTCTCGTCAACTTCTCATGATATAAGTATAACTTCAATAAACGTGATCAGGTTTCTCAATGAGTAGGTTGTTATTAGATTGGGACCATTCAAAAGTATTAGTAAGCACTAAAGGAGAGTGCGGGTTCTCCAATTTGTTTATTTTTGATGACATGAGGGATGGGGATCTGGATATGTGAGGCGCGCGGTCTTATCGAGTGGGTTACCACTTCTCTAGTAGCGAACCACTATAAGTTAACTTCGCTATAGAGTATAGATCTTAATTTCTAGACTTGTTAACTGATGTCCATGAGTCAACAAGGAAACCAGAACAGATTAAAAATACTTATATAAACGTTGACGTAAGCATGAAGGAGGAAAAGCATTACTTACTTTTGTTGACCAGAGAGATGGAGCGGTCAGAAATTACAAAAATTATAATTATTTAATACATGAACAGCCCCAATGGTAGTGTTTTAACCTTCATAAAAGACGTTGATGGATTTAACAGACTGTTTCATAGTCGGCAGGTACTCCTGACAATTTCGCGTTACTACAATTAGTAGCAAATGACAGCTACAGAATGGGACAGTTCCTTGTGGCCGCGAAGGCTTTTCATATGCTGGACCGGCTCGACGGAGGGCCGGAGATGTGGGAGGGGCTGAGGGGAGCGGTGTGCGGGTGTGCACAGGCCGCTGCTGCTAATAAATCTGGTTCGACCTCGGATTTGCGAGATGCCTTAGCGTTATTAAAGGGACCACGGGCCCATCCCCGCTCGGATCATATCTTACGCCCGATTACACGATGGGCTCAACAAAATAGGATTTTAGTTTAATGAAATTCTATTGAAAGTAATCTTATTAATATTTGATCTGATTTGTAAAATAAAAAACATGAAATGGATGGATGTTTGTTTCTCTTTCACGCAAAAATATCTAACGGATTTTGATGTAACTACACAGTAACATAGCTTGAATCTTAAAATAAGACATATGGTATAAATATAAAATATATTCTATGCCTTGTTAATTTTAGATGATTTGGAGGACGAGCGGGTCCGAATGGCGATTACGTCAGCTATGTTTACTTATCTGCTATACCTTTTTTTTAACTCATGAAGAAACTTGCAAGAGGTTTTGTAAAAAAATATGTTCAATGTTACTTATATATACTATGAGGAAAGAGAGGTGGGGGGGATTTACTTACTAGGAGGGAGCGGATTAAAAAGGACTTAAATTCTGCTAACCGTAATTACTTGATACGCCCCGAAACGGTTTTGTTTCATGGGAAATAGGTTTTTTTATCCAAATTAATTATGTTATGTCTTTCTTTTTATATTGTAATTTTCTCGTTCCTACTGTAACCCTACAACTTCTCTACCTATTTTAAGTAACTTCTAGTACATTTATTCATTGTTCTTAGCCCGATTACGTGGATCGTAATATGTAGATATACATGATGGTATGTAAGCTTGATAATGCTCTGAAATGTTCTCTCTATCAGTAAAGATCTCGTCAGTATCGGTTTAGACGTTTCAAATAATAGGTCTTTACCTATGAAATTGCCGTTCTGCAGTACTGGCCATTTCAAATCAAAATAATTTTTGTTTGGCTAAGAATTCTAATTTCAAATTAATTTTGTTTTAAAAACATGGAATTCTTTTTCCAGAAGTAGTCATTTGTTTATTGATTAGTGTTACATTTTCATCGCATTTCAATCTTTTTTGTCATCATGGATACGTTAAAAATTCGAGTAATTATGGAATATGAGTACCGTCGTGGCAGCAACGCGGCACAAGCGGCACGCAACATCAACGACCTTGCGCCTACAGACTACTAATTTTTCCAGAATTTGGATAACTCCTTGGCGGGAAAATAATTCAATACCCGAGAGGCAGTACAAAATGCCTTTGAAGAATTTGTTGCCTCCCGTCCAGCTGATTTCTTTAAGAAGGGCATCAATAAACTACCACTGCGTTGGCAAAGATGCATTGATTGCATGGGTGGTTACTTCGAATAAAAAATACATGAAAAAAAGTCGTTTAAATTTTTTCATACAAAACGGCAATTTCATAGGTAAAGACCTAATATTAGCCCGAATAAATAACAGACTACAGATTTTTTATGTTCATAAATTATCATTTTTTATTAACGGCTTGACCTATTTCGGGGGAAGAATTATTTTTTTCCCCGACGTTTTTTTCTGCATCCCTGATAACATTTTATGATGATCGGTTGAGTAGTTAAACAATGAAAGAGTTACAAATAAAGTAATATTTGCATTTTTATGTTATTAATTATAACTAATAACCTTATTTGTTAAGATGTATGAAATTTCTCCATTGGTTTGTCTGTGAAGTAGATATAAATTAAGCTACTTTTTAAAGAAGGAAAGCACAAATTTGCCGTGTAGAAGAGGAAAATTGTTTGAGAAATTAATGCAGTAGCTGTCAATGTATGATGTTTATTATAAAGTAATTATATTACTTTGAAATATCGTTCGATGGTTTATCCCACTATATTTTTGTGTTATGTTAATGTTCGTGTGTTGTTTTCATTCATTCGTTCACCTATATTTTCATTCCACGCAAGTAAGTATATGCTCGTATATAAATAAACGGAAATTGCTCAATGACACCTATAAAACTTGTTTGACTGAGTGTACTCACATTCTAGGTAAAGGTAGGTTAATGCCCAAACACAGTTTCCGCACGAACGTTGCATATTTATAACTTCTTGATTTCCAGTTTATTGATCTAATGTTATTTTGTTAAACTCATGCTAACTGCCTTATAGTTGTGTATAACCTATAAAATGTAGATTCTATGATAAAAAACTTTAATGGTTTTGTCCTTTAAAGTGACCTAGTGAATCGAATTGAATCCAAAAATCATCAGACCTACTTTTCTTTTCTTTTTCATTCAGTTTTCAGTTCATTTGAACTAAATCCAATTTTAATTTTTCATATAACATGTTTAATTTTTTTAACATTTTCCCATTTTATACACCAAGAACGAAGTTCACATTTTGCTGTCCGTAAGGTTTTTACTTTTTTTACGATCTTCATATTTTACATGTACAAGATTTGAAGAACTTGAAAAATAACGTAAAATATAAGGAACGGCTGGAATTGGATTTAGCTCATTTTGAAACAATTCTTTACTAGCTCCCAGCTCCTGTTTCGTATGGGTGGCCAAAGGAAGAAAACGAGAACAAGTCTTCACTTAACAGTACGACCTCGTAACGTAATAAAATGACGCCTGAATGTCAATCTGTCAATTTTGTAAATGTTTCTGTGTTTTTAAGTAAGACAGTAATGTATTCAATGTCACTCATTCGCTTTTTTATATGGGGAATTTTTAGTCCAAATTGTTTCCCTTTTTTATGACATAAACAGTAAGAGTTTTAAAACATTTTCTTTCTCACAAACGTTGTACACAAGTGCCTTAAGCGCTCGCCTTAGTAGTTCGGTGAAGCTGTAAAGACCTTGCTAGGTCAACAGCGTTGTCAATTCGAGAAAAAAATAAAAAAAGTTATAAACAAACCTTATATATAGACAACAAAGAAGGATTACCCATATAGGGTGTCACCGTTGTGAAGTGATGCATTTATACATTCGGAAATTGATGGCTATTTATAAAATACCTTAACAATTTTAAAACATGAGTTGCATTGCCAACTTGCATAATTTCGAGAGTAAAAACTATGTCATAAAGAAAATTGTTTTGTTGAGTAGTTAACGAGTAAACAAATTCACATTTGTTTTTATAATATTGGTTAGGTTTTTTAACTGACTTCAAAAAGAATGTTTTTAATTTTGTTGTATTTCTTTTTAATATTTTTTACCTCAAAACTTTCTCATTTATAAAACGGTTTGGGAAAGTTCTATCATATTGGAGTAGGAATATGTTCAAGGGGGTTTCATTTTAATTTCCTTAGCACTGGACCTTTGATTTCGAGGATGTACTAGGGAACTCTTGAAAATCGAATAGGAAATCTATAATAGTTGAAATATTTGTAAGTTAAAACTAGATACCTAACTATGGTGAAAGATGTTCTGACGCATTTCTGGAAGACGGATTTATTTCTTTGTTAAATCTTCTTGTTCAAAATAAATACTTCTTTTGATAGTGTTAGAAGAAAGATATCTGTTAGTTTTATTTCAATGAGAATGGGAAAAGTGTTTTAATACTATGTAACTAATATGTAGTGTATAATAGTTACTAAGTTATTGTTTTGGAGATTGCGGCAAATACAATATTGTTAGCACTCTTTGTACTACTATTGACTATAGCGGGAGTGTTACTAATGACCTGACACGCCATTGGTCGAACTTATCGGCTGATCTCGGCTGATCGTAAATTAGTTGAATGCTATAAAAGGCGAGTCTGTCGAGTCATTAGGGACGGTTACCTAAAAACCAAATCGGCTGAGTGCCTTACGCGCTCGCCTTAGTAGTCCGGTGAAGCTGTAAAGACCTTGCCAGGTCAATAGCATAGTCAGTTCGAAAAAAAAAAAAAATTTAAAAAGTCATTAGGGACATTCTTGCTCGGTCGTTTCTCTGGAAGGTTGTATTGAGTAACTGTTGTTGTATTGCGTGACTGTTGTTGTATTGCGGGAGTTCTTTCCAATTTACACTGTTATTTCTATCTCTGTGTGTTTTTATGGTTTATTGTGTTACTTGAGTTATTTAAATGTCGATGCGAGTTTTCGTGTTGAGATATGTAATTGTGTTAATTTTTATATAAATTCATTTCTGGTATTTTAATATCGGAAGTGGGATTTATTTTTAAATTCGATTCACTTCTAGTATTTCTAATAATATAAATAAAACGTATGTCGAAAAATATTAGCGTATTAATTAATTGTGAGAGATAACAAGGTTTTCTTGTTCTAATAGAATATAATATAAACAAGTACAACTGGTGTTTTATTGATACCCTACCTTTATGTATATTCATAGTTCTCAATTTGAATATATTAGGTATAAATAGCCGTTTTGTATGAAAAAATTTAAACGAATTTTTTTCATGTATTTTTTATTTGTATTAATCGAAGTAATCACCCATGAAATCAATGCATCTTTGCCAACGCAGTGGCAGTTTATTGACGCCCTTCTTAAAGAAATCAACTGGACGGGAGGCAACAAATTCTTCAAAGGCATTTTGTACTGCCTCTCGGGTATTGAATTTTTTTCCCGCCAAGGAGTTACCCAAATTTTGGAAAAAGTAGTAGTCTGTAGGCGCAAGGTCTGGTGACTAGGGCGGATGACGGAGAACTTCCAACCCCAGTTCTTGCAACTTGGAGACCGTCTGCTGTGCAGTATGAGGTCGCGCGTTGTCGTGCAGGAGCAGCGGAGACGAGCGATTGACCAATGCTGGTTGGAGATGTGCCAGCTTCTCCATCATTGTGTTCAGTTTTTCACAGTACACATCTGCAGTAATGCTCACCCCGTTTGGTAAGAAGCTGTGATGAATCACACCGGCGCTAGACCACCAAACAGTGACCATCACTTTTCTAGGGGTAAATTTTCGTTTAGGGCATTGTTTAGGTGCTGAACCAGGATCCAACCACCTTCTTGAGCACTTGCGGTTATCAAACAGAATCCATTTTTCATCGCAGGTAACAATGCGGTTCAAAATTCCTTCATTTGTGTGTCTGTTGAGCAGAGCAAGGCACGTCTCGACGCGTACTTCGCACTGGCGATCATTGAGTTCGTGGGGCACCCATTTGTCAAGCTTTTTTACCTTGCCAATTTGACGCAAATGGACCAATATTGTTTTGACGCTAACGTCGAAAGCTGCTGCTAATTCAGCCGTAGATTGTGTATCATCAGCTTCCACAATCGCCTTTAATTCGTCATTGTCGACCAAAGTCTTCGGACGACCGCGAGGTTCATTTTTCAGGTCGAAATTCCCAGAACGGAAGCGAACAAACCAATAACAGGTAGTGCGTTGGTTTGTAGTGTTAGCTCCGTAAACGTCGTTGATGTCGCGTGCCGCTTGTGCCGCGTTGCTGCCACGACGGTACTCGTATTCCATAATTACTCGAATTTTTAACGTATCCATGATGACAAAAAAGATTGAAATGCGATGAAAATGTAACACTAATCAATAAACAAATGACTACTTTTGGAAAAAGAATTCCATGTTTTTAAAATAAAATTAATTTGAAATTAGAATTCTTAGCCAAACAAAAATTATTTTGATTTGAAATGGCCAGTACTGCAGAACGGCAATTTCATAGGTAAAGACCTATTATTATCAGGATGCAGTTGAGGTGAACCGTATGCCAGTTGACCATAACACATGTTTAATAAATAAATCAAGGACGTTTACTGCAAAAACTGCATTTATTTTTTTAACTACTTAATTATACTTAAATTTACGTAAATAATACAAACGCGTCAAGATCAAGTCCGTAGGCAACAGTCAAAGCATAAATAAATTACAAATTAATTTGATACATAATATGAGTGGTCGTTGTTGATACAGCTGTATTGCCGAGTGAGAACTTATTAAACCAACACTACGTTTTGTGTAACGGCTAGAACGTAAAAGGAGCTCTTACGCACAAAGTTTGCTCAGACTCAACACTCTTTCATAAAACTTCCGTGGAACAAAACTAAATATTCACATTCCCGATACACATAAATCGTTTTATTTAAATGTTAAACACAAAAGAGACAACAAAAATAAATTAGAAACATAAAACGTAATAATGTAGCCGATGCCAAATGATTTCTGTACAAACTAACCAGATTGTAAATCATTCAAAAATCATAACACTCTCTTTTATTCCGCTAAAAACAATTCAAACGAAACTAAAAAATAAACTCGACTAACCGCGTGTTCTAAACTATTCACTCGATAACAGACTACAGTTATTTGAAATCTGTTCGGACCTCAGTCGGCAACAGAGCAGGTATTGGAGCGTTGGTTGGTTGGTTGGTTTAGCGCCAAGGGTGACCGACGTGAGCGGCGGGCACAGCGTACCTCGCAATCGGAGCTGCTACAGCGACGTGCGCAGGCGCAGCTACAACCTTCGCCACAGGTGCCGCTACAGCTACTGGAGCTGCGACCTATTTCGAAAAGTCAATCATATTCAACAAATAACTGACATCTGCGACTAGCAACTAGCAAAAATATGCCTTAGAAAATTTGTTTTGTCTTTTGTAATGCTTGTTGTATCCAAAACTAGCCTGTGCAAATAAAATTACTAAGACTTACCGCATGAGCAGCATCTCCTGTCCTTTCGACGACCGCATTGAATCCGTTAATCTTGTCCGCGGTGTAGGTGACCTTTCTCAAGTGACCGTCGGGTTCGACCAGACTGTAAGAGCCATGGACTACCCCGTTTTCTAGTGTCTCCTGGGCATCCTTGTGGTCACCGGTGGAAGGGTCCGCTACTCCATACGAGAAGCTGTATGAGGGGTTAGGATCGACTGGTTCCGCGCGCACTGCAGCTACCTATAGTATAAATTGGATTTATGAAATATTAAATGTATTAAGGAATAATGATTATACTTGAAGTCGTTGAACCGATTTCAATGTTTTTTGTCTTCAAGTCAGGTACTAAGGGCTTGAAAGCTCAAGCAACCATTACTTTGTTTTGAAATATCTATCGAGTAAGATCGGTAGCAGTGGCGAAGAGTCCAACAACCTGATTCCCATCGGCTTCCCTTTAAGAATTGCCATATAATCTATCTCGCTCTACGGTTAACCTATAAGGAGCCACCAATTAATCTGGCCCAGTAGCGAATACGAATTTGCAAGATAATGGCTACTCTTATAGGTCAGTCAAATTTGACATTCATAATCTTGTCACTTATGAAACTGTTAGAATATACATATTTTAAAAGAGGAAGCGAGAAAGATAGAAAAGATGCTGTTTTAATAGGCACATACTAATTCTTTGGTTTTTAACGTATGAGATTGTATACATTTCCTTGCGTTAGTATGAATTTTTCTTTTTGCTCGGGCGCCTATTTTTCAGATTTCCACCCTTCGCCACTGGTAGGTAGGATATTTGAAATTAGAGTACTTACATTATAATAAAACTTACTGTTTTGACTACGGGCGCAGCTATCGCGTGTGCGGTGTATGCTGGTGCAGCTACCGCGTGTGCGGTGTATGCTGGCGCGGCATACGTATGGGCAGCATACGCTGGTGCAGCATACGCTGGTGCGGCGTACGTTGCTGCGGTATACGCTGGTGCGGCATACGCTGGAGCAGCATACGCTGGGGCAGCTATGGTATGTGCATACGCAGGTGCAGCTACTGCGTGGGCAATCGGTGCCGCATAACTAACACCGCCCAGTAGACCAGGTGCGGCCAAGACCGCGGCACACGCGCAGCTTAAGATGAATAGCTAGAGACATACAATATAAATTCAATAAGAATATGATAAATCATTATTTTTATTTATTTTACAGTTCTCGTCAATCTTTTTTGCCGCTTTGAATAGGTATAAGTTAAAATATTACTATAGTAATCTCTAGAATTGTCATTTATTTATCCTTAAATTGTTTCGATTGTATAATATCGTGATGTATATAATATACTAGCTTCTGCCCGCGACTTCGTGTGTAATAGTTATTTTGGACTAACGCTAACACGCAGCGGAAGCTCTTAAAGGGAAATAAAACTCCGTTTTTGAAACATTCTTCATTCGTGCTCCGCTCCTATTGGTCTTAGCGTGATAAGCGCGTTCAAACAAACAAACAAAATCTTCACCTTTATAATATTAGTATCCGTGTAATATTAATATTATATGGATATATATATATTTGTGTTTTGCGCATCTTTATTCAGAGCGGTCAAAAAGTTTGGCGAAGTCTCTAGTTATTAAAAGCATACGTTACCAAAAATGAAATGTGTTTAATCACACAAAAACGATTTTTCTTTACTTTTATAAAATCATGTCAAAGTCAGAATCATCTACAACAGTGTGAAATTCAATCCCATTTTAGAATACTTTTTTAAGTAACTTGTGGTAATTACGTTTTTTATGTTACTAGAACCATATAAGGAATCCTAATTTTAATACTAAAAATGTTTCCATGTATTTTTGCTAATATTCCAATTATAAACACTCGTAAAACCTTTTGTATAACATTCTATTTTTTATTAAAATAACTTTAATGCATTAAAAACATATAGTTTTATAATAATTAATTTACCTTGGCAATCATTTTGGTCGCGTGCGTACGGCGTGGAGTCGAAAAGCGCGTGTGTCGAACCCCGCAGTATTCAGGCTATATAAAGGGCGAGGCTGGACCAACTTGCATTTGCTACACATTTCGCAACCAAGGATACCTTCCATGTTAGATATAAGTGTCCCTTAGCGTTTATTTAAAACGTGAAAAATCGATCGAATCAGTTACCGCAGGACTAGGATATTAATTTTATAATGGGCTTATACTTTCGGTCCAGAAAAACGTCACCTTGCTTATAAACGACTAATCAATCAATAAATCTATCTTCAAACATATATTCTTTGCTTAAATTCTAACTTTACTTAAAACCCAAGTTCTTTTCTAAGTTTAATTTATCTCAAACGTTTGTGTGTTTGTTTGTGGCTATAATATGACTTAACATGAGGCAAGATCGATATCAAAATTAAGACTACTTTATTGACACTAGGACCTATCAAGATTATACCCCTATGTGTGAAAAGCGGTAACAAAGTCAGTGCAAATTGTATTCTACATAATTTTTATATATAGTTAATTTTTCTTTCAAGTATTTGTACGGGACTTACTGGGATACATTATATAGAATGAGATGCTATATATTAAATATAGTATGTATGACTGTAATTTATATCAAGCTAAGTTGTTTTTCTGTTTATGTCTCTCTTTAATTTTTTTCTAAAGTACGCAATAAGCAACAGATACAATATGGTTTTCACTACCATGTAGAGAATTTCTTCCGGAAGATCTACGTGTATAATAAGTATATATTACTTTCGTAAAACAGAGACAAGTCTATATATTCAGCATAATATTCAAACGAATATATCACAGATTTCAAAATACGCACAACAAAAAAATGATCTTTATATGAAGTTTTTTTTACATAGTCTGTATGACTTTGATGAACTGTAAATCCCAGAGCGCCACAAAACGGATCTAATTCGTTTTGATACTTTCGATGCCACCCATGCAAAGCAGGAACGTTAATTAGTTGTAAACGAGGAAGGTTGTGAGGGTTGTTACTGTTTCATTAAATCTTTTTCCATCAAATCCAATTAAAGGACTTTGACATGACTTTTAACATTCCTTAAAATGGCTTTAATAAATTTGTGTACACTGCAGAAGATAAAAGAGTTTCATTGAAATAAAAGCATGTAATTCTAGATTATCTCTTGCAATTATTTATACAAACTTAAATAAGTTACGCGATATTTGTTATTTTCTTCAAAAATAATGATGTCCATTGAATAACAACATTTAATAAAAGTATAAAATAATAAATACACGAACGAAAGAATCTCGGTCAATAATATATCAAATCCAGTAACTTGAAAGGGTAACAGATGTATAAGTTGACACGAATTGCATTAGATATTATAATATACAGTGTTGCAAGTCCAATAGTATCTAAAATACAAACTAGATTTATGAATCAGTTTAAATCCCGTAATATATTCAGAGGAACTATTAGCGTTTCATCTTTTATGTATAAGGGTGTTAATAAATCGATAAGTGTCTGTGTTCCTATAATATCCGAAACGGGTCAAATAATTTTGACGAGGTTTCCTTTGTTTACAGAGGACTTTCAGGGTATTTATGTAAGTTCAAGGTAACACCTCTTTCTGTACATTCATTAAAATTATTGTAACGCTATTGTGTTGTAAAATATGTGCTTTAAAAAGATGTACCCGATCGAGTTTCTTGCCGGTTCTTCTCGATGACTGGGTTGTTTTCCGAACCGTTGGTACCAATTGACGTTCATAAACGCCTTATTGGGACCTAAACTGAATACAGCATTTGAACCATAGAGGTCAAGCAAAAAGGGCAATAATTGAAATAGGTAACTGGGCAAATAGGCACTAATTATATACAAACATACATATTATTATTTTAATGTTATAATAAAAAACCTAATTATTAGAACGATGCATTCCTTATCAGGCAGTAAACGTAACGATTCAGTGTGTCATCAACCTGAGCGTGACGGTTCAGTTTCGTTCAATGCGCCTAAAGAAATGTTCATTTCAATAATAAAATAGTACATCCGTATTAAAAGATTGATGGCATTGAATGTGACGTCATTGTCAAACTAGATATTTCGAATGATAACTACATTATAATCAAAAATTAACGATCAGGGTCGACTCTATCATATGGCAAAAGTCCTTCAGGCGGCAAGTCCTAGCAGACATCACATTATCAAAGAAAAATATTTTTCTCTTCTTATCATCTGAGACGAGCTCTATGCTATGTATACGCAATTAGAGGATATATTATAGACTAGCTGATACCCGCAATTCTATTTGCGTTCATTATTAACAATATATTTTATGCCCACAGTAAAAACATTACAAATATATATTTTGCTTACTAATTTCTTTGTAAACAATGTTATCCGTTTACTTCCCCTCCCATACGCATACGCACCACATCGTTTACCCTGATTCACACATCGCGGAACGCGTAGTGTTTATAAAAACCGTAGTTTCTTAAAACTTTAATAACTTTGTATTAAATAAAGATAGCATGATAATTGTTAAAGTGTAGATAACGACCAATAGTTTAAGAAAAAAAAGCTAAATGTCGAAATGTAAAAAAATGTCGAAATATATCCGGTAGTTTTTGCGTGATACGCAATGACATACCTCTACCATTTTTACATAAAACTATACATATGTTCTTAATTTTTTTTTTATTACAGACTGGTTAAGAATTCTAACTGAACAATTTTTCAGGTAATAAATTAGCTTATTTATAAGGTTTTCGATTAGAGTATTATAAGCTAACGAGTAATATTGATCAACTCATACATTAATTTGATCTGGATACGAATAAGGTGAGTACCGAGGACCACTTTCGTTAACGATTCGGAATTAAGCAGCACGATTGCTTAACGCAGTCGCAGTCTTAAGCACTTAATTTCATCTAAAAGGGAATATTCAAGCAACGTTTTATATGAAGAAATCTACGTTTCAAAAAATACTTTATCGATTTTAGCATTTGACCACAATCTCACCTGATGATATAGCGGATATGTGGTTCAAAGTGATAAACACGCTAAACCTAGAGGTTTAGCTCTGTGCTGCAGCTGCCGAAACATACCTATTTTGGCGACCGATTTTCAACTTCAGAGTGGGATTTTATATTATAGAGGGTAAAGGAACAGGCGGGCCGCCTGATGCTAAGTGATCACCGCCATCCATAGACATAGACACGTTGCCGGCCTTTTAAAGTAGGTGAGCCTCCGGCGCTCTCACTGACCGAACGAAACGCAACAATGCAAGCATTTATTACTTCACGTCGGTGTTTCTGTGAGAGGGTGGTAGTACCCCGAGCGAGCCAACACATTCATGTTATAACCAGTAATAGCTTCAGCGTACCTCTACCACCTACAAGTTTATTTTACAATTAACGAAGCGGGTTTAGAAAACCCCTACCTATTAAATTATGAGTTTTATCACATTTTCCTTCACCAGAAATTCCAGCTCATTTGCATGGATTTGAACCTACACCGACAAATGTATTTTACGAAAACAGTAACGACATCATTGCTTCAAACATTGCGCCTTACATTGTTGTAACAGTCCAAGTAAGCCACGTCGAGGTATAAAAACATAAATCAGTTTCTTGTAACTCCTTTTACAGCCAATAGTTATATCATTTTTATCTCTATTAATCTGTAATTCTTCCAAGGTTAGACATTAAATGAGTTGTTGAACTTATGTCACTTACCTAGATTTTTATTAATTACAAAGATCTTATGGTACAAAGGCGTATTAAACTCGATCACTATTGTCATTTGGCATTCAACTAAGTTATGGAATAAAGGGCAACGCAATTATTATAAAACAAGTGAATACAGTTTGGAAACAATTCAAGTTATGAGTTTATAGCGGAGTTAAATCACTAATATTCCTTGTTTTGCCTATTGTACGAAACGAAAAAATGGTGCGTAAAAAAAAAAGAAAAATAAAATGTCAGAGGCATTGCCTTCTGAGATTAAATGTAAAAGTACCTATTACAGAGTACCATGTATTGATAATAGCGATGTTGATTGCAATTCTCCGATCGCATATTGAAGGAGTGAACAGAAAAACTTACAGTAAATTAAATTAATATTTCTGAAATATTTCTCAAAACTAGCTTTTATTTTTACAAATTACATTAATACAAATGCGCTAAAAAGCTTAATCGAATTTGTTTTTCAACGTATATGGCGGCCATTTTGAAATTCACTGTTTTGTTTGTATTATGTCATTTTCGTGTATTGTCACATTATGTAAATATGTTGCAAGCTAGTTAAAAGCTTGTAATTGCCTTTGAAATGTTGGCTTTGTCGATATTCTGTAAAATCGTAACTTGTTATTTTTGTTACGTGTTCTCATTTTGGTATTTATTTGTATTTTCGTAACAAATCATATTTCTTTTTTTTACTTGATTTGGTTTTGCCCACAATATTTTATACGGACATATACAAAGTGATATATTTTTTCAGTAAATCTGTAAATTATCTCACGATAGCTTTTCAATATTTTTGAATAATGGATGTGGATGATCCTACTTTAATTTAATATTTAGGTTATTATTTTCTCTGTAATAATAAAGCCGTCGCTACCATAAAGCGAACGAAGAGAACACATCAGGCGTTAAGCACTAGGGCGTGTTTCGACGGTAGAGTACCATAAAAGATATTGTTTATGAGCGTGTGAATGACTTTATCTGTTGTAAGACGAATCCAAGTTTTATACTTACACCAACCCTGGTATATATAAAAGGACGGATATATCTGCTTTCTTGCCTCATCCGACACTGTAAGTACGTATATCTTCTTATTCCTTTAATGGACTCCAAAATATTAGTCATTTATAATTGTTTCGATAGTTTTTGCCCGTGGTCTCAGTCCCGTTAATCTGAATTTTGTCTATAAATTGAAATAATTGTTCTACCGGGAAAAATGCAGATTTCACTTTACTATCCTCGGAAACAGTAGCTTTTGCCCGGTGTTTTTTTCTGTACACTGTAATAGGTTGAATACTTACTGTGCTAAATTGAAACAAACAAACTCACATTCGCATTTAATAATATTAGACAAGATTGCATATGCCTATCTGTATACTTAGAACGCATCCGATCGTCACTTAGACCATACTCTACCTGCAACAGTATCTAGCCTAGTCCGATACCTTACCAACGTTATTTCGGTCCAATGTAGGTCACACTCGACTAAGTAACTTATGTTATTCCGGTAACTTAGCGCAGGCGTGTATGTGAGCAAGTTTAAAATTCATAACGACCGCGCCCGCTAGTACGCCTTGCACATAATTTGAGAAGTAGATTAGAGAGCTGATATAGAAACATGCAAGGACGCATTCAGCTATTGCAATCTTTACTATTAAATACTAAATCCTATATAATAGGTTAATAGTATTCTTATATGTCAATTTTAAATGAAATGACTCGGTTTAAAAATAAACGACACGCCCAATTACTGTGGCTCTTTGATAAGATTATTTTTTTCGAACTGATCAACGCTATTGGCTTGAGGGGCCTTTAGAGCTTCACTGGGCTAAATAGTTACAAAAGAATGATATATTGACCTTATAGGTATATGTGTATTTAAAACTTTGCCATAAGTATACAAATTTAAACAGTAAAAGGTCGTGTAATTTCTAAAAAAATCAAGCGCATAAAAAAATATAATGGGAACAGATTGCTTAAAAATAATTGTATGGACAAAAAATACAAATAATCTACGGGTTGCGTGACTTGCAAAAATGATGATGCGTTGATTGGCTTTCATTGTTTCATCAAAAATCCTACATATTCGATACATGTTATATAGAGATCTTTAAAAAACAATTCTTACGGCATATATGCTACATTTATTTATACGATTCTACTTGGTAACAGCTGTGAGGACCGAATTAAGTAGTCACTTTCTCGAAACAATACATTCTTTGTTCGAAATAATATGTTAACAGGCCTCATTATTAATGAACAAATTATTATTAGATTTCGAGTATAAATATACTTACTTCCTTATTTGAATTTAAAAGCTATATAGAGCAGGAGAGGATTAGAAATTGCAAATGCATGGTGACTCGTTAAAATAATGAATCAAGAATAAGAGCAACATTGTTATGTATTAATAAATTATATTAAAGAGAATAAAATATTTTTTTTCTTTGAGACCAATAAAAACTTTTTTATTTCTACATATATAACTAAACAAGTATTATTCCCTTAAGTTTATTTAAAATCTCCACTAATAGTATGTCTCCTGTTCCACCCACTTGGAAATATCATTCCTAATTAAATAACGTCTAATTTCATCGCCGACAATCATCAAAACCATGAATGGTGTAGCGAGGAAAAAATCATGCCACGAAAGCGGTTCAGTGCTAAAGATTTCATTGCACAACGGTAAATACGTTACTATTAACGCCGCAATTAAATCGACCATAATACTTATGTTCAAAACATGGTTCCTCATTCCCTTTTTTATAAGAGAAATTCGTCTTGTTTTACATATAATCACGTCCGATATTTGAGTCCAACAAACAGAAACAAAGTACGCGGTCTGGGCTTTCCTTTCTATTCGCTTTCTGTCAGCATAAAACCAAGTCCTCCCAAGTGTATCTTTTATGACGTGCGTATGTTTCTCCCAATCACTTCGCACGAATATTAAACTAGAGGGGAAAAATCCATCCTGCGCGAAAACGACAAAATACGCATATATACCAGCAAAGAACTGTATCAATCCAATTTGAAAATAAGCCATGAATATTAATACACGGTTGACGAGGTGATCATTCGGTTTCCGAGGAGGAATCAGCATTATATCCTCTTCAGAGTCCTCGTAAGCCAAACTCATTGCAGGTAACAGATCAGTCCCTACATTTATTACCAAAATTAGCATGAGAGTTATAGGTAAAGGTATCCCAACACACGCGTACAGCACGAATGGCATCATTTCTGGGGTGTTTGAAGTCAGAGTATACGCAATTGTCTTTTTTAAGTTATCAAATATCCTTCTACCTTCTTTAACACCTAAAACAATTGAGGCGAAGTTATCGTCCAAAAGAATCATATCGGCGGCTTGTTTTGAAACTTCAGTCCCATTAATTCCCATCGCAATACCAATATCAGCCTTTTTTAAAGCAGGCGAGTCGTTTACACCGTCACCAGTAACAGCGACAACGTGTTTCAACGATTGATATGTTTCCACAATGAATAACTTTTGCTGAGGACTAGTTCTTGCGAATGTTATTTCTTCGTATTTTTTCTGAGCATTTTTCAATTCGTTCACACTCATTTTCCTTAGTTCGTCTCCAGTAATAATAGCTGCTTTAAATTGATTTTTAATGTGCTGTGGAACATCTGAGAGCTCAATGTGATGCTCGAATGCGTAATCATAAGCTGTAGGTTGCGTGATAGTGCCGCATTGTCGAGATATTGCTAAAGCTGTAACGGGATGATCACCTGTCACCATCACCACTTTGATCCCAGCTTGTCTACACGTGGCTATAGATTTGTGTATATTCTCCCTCGGAGGATCGATCATCGATATTGCACCAATAAAATTTAAGTCCTCGACTGGGAAATTTCTCTGCTGCGTGTCAAATTTATAGCCTAAACGGTAGGCTTCAACAGGCAGTTGCAAATCGCAGTAACCAATAACTCGTTCTCCCATATTTGCAAGTTTAATAAAATTGGCTTTTAACTCTTTTTTAAATTGTATAGTTAACGGTTGTTTGCCTTCATCAGTGTGAACGTTAGTACAATGTTCAATTACAATCTCAGGGGCACCTTTCATAATTAAATAATAACTTTCCGTTGCTCGCATACGATGAATAGTTACTTGATATTTATAAGAAGAACTAAAAGGAATCTCTGCTTCTTTCGGATTTTCTTCTTGAGTTTGAGTTGCAGATCGATTAAGCTCCATGTAACGTAATATCGCAGATTCCGAAGCATCGCCTAATACTTTTCTTTGTTCAATTGGTAAATGCATAGTATCATGAATAAAAGTTGCTTTAAGGTTTAGGGACGCAGCTAGACATAATGTAGAATATGAAGGATCACTGATGTGTGTGCGATCATTTCTATCGATAATCTTAAAGTTGCTAAATATATGGGAGACTTTCATCTTGTTCTCCGTCAGAGTTCCAGTTTTATCAGAACAAATACATGATGTTGATCCCAACGTCTCAACAGCCTGCAGTGTTTTAGCTAGACAATTTTTCTTTTTCAATTGTTTAGCTGACAGAGTCATACAGACTGTTAATGTGACTATCAAACCTTCAGGTACATTAGCTAAAATAATACCTAGCATATACTGCAATGCTAATAGCCAGCTTCCTTGTACAAAATAAACCATAATGAAGAAAATGATGCCACATGTAAACGCAACACCGCATAACAATTTTATAAAATGTGTTATTTCCTTAGCGATTGGCGTTTCCTCTTTCTCCAGTCCCGTAACAAGCCCAGCTATCTTTCCTATCTGTGTTATTTCACCAATAGCTACAACTACTCCTTTTGCAATACCTTCTGTTATGGGACAACCGAAGTAAACCATATTTTTTGACTCTAAAGGATTCAAATGGGTACACTCTGGACTGTGCGAGACAGGTTCAGATTCTCCAGTCAGTGAAGACATATCGGTTTTAAAATTAGTACATGACAGTATACGGACATCCGCTGGAACTATTTGCCCTCCAGACATCTCAACGATATCACCGAGTACTACATCAGTATTTGGTATTATCTTCTTCACACCGTCTCGTATAACGATCGCATTAGGTGGGACCATTTTTTCAAAACCACTCATCACTGCAATATTTTTAGCTTCCTCATAAAAGCCAAACAGACCCGTTCCTACGATAGTACCTGTAATCACTAATCCTAAATAAAGATACTCTTTCTCGGAATGATCCGTGCCATCGCTTAGATATATTTTCTGAGAGAAAAAGAACGCTACAAAATTAAGTATCGCACCTACCCATAGCACACACTGAAACCAGCCGAATAGGTTGTGTCTGAAAATTTTCCAATACGTTGATCCTTGAAGTTCTCGTAAAAGGTTAGGCCCGTGTAGTTCCAATAATTCCTTAGCGAAGCTGTCTGTTAGGCCAGTATCGACGTTTGTTCTGTAGACGACCTCGAGTTGAGCCGACGAGAGGAAATGATCTCCTGTAAGAGTTTCTTCTTTCAAAATGTTAATTCCAGAAGCATCCGCACCTGTATACGTTATTGTGCTTGGACGACGAGATCCTATAAGAGAGGTATTTGATCTATGACGCATAATACAATCTTTACTTTTTTTAACAAGATATAGGTACGTGAAATCTTCAGTTACTTTTCAACTATTACATTCATAAAACTTTTGTCATTTATTATTCTTTTCTGTTCTGTCACAGTATTTTTTATAGATGTCCATAGAGTATTTAAGGTTCTTCGCAAAAATTTGAAATTGTAGAAAAAATACTGTACTGTTCCATGCTCTACAATCCTAACTTACTACCTCTGCCTATATTTTCAATCAAAATCAAAAATACTTTACACGATTTAGGCCCTAATAAAACGCTTATGCACGAGAAGTGGGAAGAAACTCGATCGGGTTTTATCTTTATAACATACTAGCGGGCGCGGCAGACGTTGTCCCGCCCTGATTATGAAAAAATCTTTGACAAATTATATACTAAAACGTTCCTCATAAATTCCTCTATCCATCGGTGAAAACCGCATATAAATCCGTTCGGTAGTTTTTGAGTTTATCGCGAACAGACAGACAGACAGACGCGGTAGGGGACTTTGTTTTATACTATGTAATGATGTTTTATATTTAAAATACATTACACGTCACGATAGTTTTTAATGGATACACAGAGAAGATGAATTTGAGACATCATTGTCTATATATTTATCCACTCTATTAGCACTCTATAGCCTTTTGACACTTGACATGCCGCCTAAACTTACAGTCCGGCAAACCGTTATTATGCTTTGGGACTTTGATGAAAAACCTAACACTATTACCCAAAAAACTGATATTGGTTTTAATGAATCTGAAACATGGGACGACTAGTTTGTCACAGTTTATAGTATTTAGATAACGCCGGTCTTTTACAAAATCCAGCTTTTCAAAGTTTTTGTGGACATACATTAAATTATCAAAAATGTATTGGGAGGGTATAGTTAAGATACCGAATGTCAGACACTTGGTCTTTATAGATCAATTTATGTCAGTAAATTTTACAAGAAAATTCATTGTGTATAATCGTCACTGCTACAAACTCACTTGTTTCTTTTTTAACCAGGTTAATTTTTTAAACACCTTTTTTTATTATAGCAGTGGATAAATCCTACATTGTATACCCCCCACCATCGGGAGACAGTGATAGGGTTATGCCAGACTCCTACTGGCTAAAACTCCACTGGCCGCTCAGCGCGTATGTGAGCCAGGGTCTTGGAATTACGATTAGCAAGCTTTTCCGCGTCCCTGGTCACGTGCTCGGGTTCCTGCAGATGTTAGGAAGGGAGCGCCTCTCGGGAAGGGAGACTCTCTTCCCATACCTCTTTTATTAAGCGGCTGCAAAGACCGTGCTCCAACTTCCCGGGCCCTTCTCACGAGCCGACTGACGCCCCCGCGTCTGTCACCTAAAGGCGTGCTACGGGGGCCTTAGGTGGTGACAGGCACCTCTCTTTTTTCCTAGCCCACGCCTCCCACGGCGAACGATGGGAGCTTCAAGCTCTCGCTCTCTTTGCCGCCCGGCATCCTCCTTTTGTTGAAGGACTTCCTCATAGAAGGAAAGCACGGCGCATCATGATCTCTCGCTGACCACCGTTAACCAATTTAAGCACCTATATTATAATATTTTAATTACCATTCGCTTCGATAAATAATATTATCATTATTGACAAACGATAACTTAACCATAAATAAACATAAATAATTTAGATCCCAATTCGATTTAAATGTAAAAGAAACAAAAATTAAATACTAAAAATATTTTTATTGTAAAAATACCCTTATTAATACAAATTAATATACATAGAATACATAATTACAACAGTTAACTTTGTTATAATGGCGCAGATTTCTCTTTAACGAATATAAACATAGCTCCGACAGTTTTTACAATTATAGCTACGGCACATTCAACCTATATTTAACAAGGAACTGTTAAACATCAGACATTTTAGATTGCATTCATTTATAAATTTCCACAGAAACTTAACGCTATTAGGAAATGAAATGAAAAAGAGACGATTAACCAATAGGACGTCACGATTAAAAAGCGTTATGGTTTTTTTAGAAATAGAAAGAAGGACTTTTACTCTGTATTATTAAACGTCATAAGATGTAAATTATACGTTTCTATTTTATTTATCTGTGCGTCATTATATTATTAATTTTGGTTACATATCGTTTTACTTGACGAGAACTAGTTACGCAGTTATATTTTCAAATGCTAACGCAGAAAAATATATAATTAGCCAACAGAGAAACTAAAACAGAAAAGAAAAAGACATAATAGTAGTAAACATTTCTGGAAATTTCCTAATATAAATTATCTAGAATTGTGACATTACATTAAATGGACAAAATTCGACCTACACAAAACACATGTACACTACCTAGAAAACATATGTTATATTAAGCGCCATAAATACACATTTCTTTTATATTTTTGTCACGTGATAAAATAAATAATATATAAACACACACAATACTTTAAATACTAGAGTTCCTATTTACATATTGTAATAAAATCAAATATTTTTAATATATTTATTCACAATTTGATCATAAATTAATTATTAGTATTGATTTTATATGCGTACTTCACAAAAAAACAAACGAGAAGTTTAATTTTCAAACTTTACTTCTCAAAAAATGCGGCGTGACCCGGTTTTGTTCTTCATACTTTCATATCTCCATTCCAATTATATCCTTAAAACTCTTTCTCACACTAAGATACTACAGAATATGCGTATATCAAAATAAAAACTCTACTTTATTATATATATACTACAGTAGACACTTTCCGATTTCTACTAAAGCCAACTCTGATATAAATTTGACCTAGCTCGTAGAGCAACGAAATATAAGTGAATAAGTATTAATGACCAAACATAATTTCTATACAAGCAAGTAAGTATATTCTAGATTAATAAAAATCAGTAGAGCAAAATGCTTTCTAACATTTAAAGTTCCAATAACATACTCACATTAATTATATAAATGCCAAAAAAAAACAAAATAACTGGAATTTGACATAGAAATAACCTGGTAAAGGACACAAGCTACTTTCTATCCAGAATATCTATATAGAAATCGGCAGTGTGAAAACAGCTAACACGTTCCGTGCCAAGCCTTTTTGCCTGACATGTCCTTCAGGCCATTTGATATTTTGACAAAAAGATGTATAATCATTTTTTTTTTTTCGAACTGTCTACGCTATTGGCTTGACGGGCCTTCACCGCTTCACCGGAGTACATCACGTATACAATATTACGTCACAACATTATACATAACATGACATACGTAATTCTTTCGTTTTCAATAGTTATATGGAATATATCTTTATATATACATTTCTTCTGTACGTGTGTATGTCACAGAACTCTTCCTAAACGGCTGGACCGATTTTGATGAAATTTTGTGTGCGTGTTCCAGTGGATCCGAGAATGGTTTAGATTCACAATTGGACCCGATAGGTGGCACCGCGGTTGACTTTTACGATTTTTTTTTTATTATTAAGGCAGGACAACGTCTGCCGGGCCCGCTAGTATTATATTATAGGTTTTAGCCTTTGTTACCACCACCTGATGTTAAAAATGGTCTAAGACTGTAAACACGCTAAGCCTAGAGGGGAGCTGGTTCTCAATGCAGCTGCCGGAACACATCAACAAGTGCTTGACGACACATTATCAACTTAAGAATGGTAGGTAGAAGGCGGCGGATTTAGAAGCCCTACCATTATTCTATGCTCTCATCACGCTACTTTCCTTCACCGGAAGCTTCAACCCAGTTGCTAGGTATTCGAACCTACGCCCATCGAGGTGGTGTCCGAACACGCTGTCAAGTAAACCGTCATCGTTTCAAAATTTCATTACATACTTTCAAGTTAATATTTGGTCTCATTTTCTTCTTTAGCATAAACTACGGGGCCCGGCGGACGTTGTCCCGCCCTGATGTTAAAAAAAAACCTTGACACATTATATACATAAACCTTCCTCATGAATCACTTTATCTACTGGTAAAAAACCGCATGAAAATTCGTTAAATAGTTTTTGAGTTTATCGCGAACAGGCAGACAGACAGACAGACGTGGCAGAGGACTTTGTTTTATAATATGTTGTGATAAAAAAAGTCGATTTACAGGTGATAATTTTACGTGATAACGTCATAGAAAACACTGATGAAAAATTGCATACTTTTATGAATTTAATTGAATTATTCTATGTATAGATAGATGCGTCACAACCCGAACGAGTCTCTCTATCGTTTGTTCCGCGCTCTCGCTTACACGCTCGGCTCAAGCGGAACGTGACAATGAGTCATGCTTAATCGTGCAGCCGGCGTTCATCGATTTCTAAGACGTTATCACGTCAAAAACATATAACGTACGAACCGCTTCTAAATAACATGGCGGTGTATTAACATATTTTGAAAGAAACAAATGTACATAGCACTCGAAAAAACGCACAGTATCAGCAAAGTAAACTAATAGAGCCGTTATCGCTTCCCAAAAGTAACAATCTGTTTAAAGGCAGCACCGACATACAAGTGAGTACGCCTTTGAACGTGTCCGAACGTAGTTTGGTGCTCGAGAAGGACGCGTCCTGGTCGAGGGAGGTGTGAACTCCGATACGATTGTTCGTCGTACCAGAGATCAGTTCGTTGTAATATATCGCGAGACAGTGTACCGGCTCGGTACTTCCCCTGTGAATAACGACACTATTTAATCTAGAATTTTCTATTAACATCCCAGTAAAGTGATTCGGAGCTAGATTAATAAAGATGGCAATGAAAAAGATTCAAAAAAAAAAAACACATACATAACTATTATCATAATTATAGTCTATACATACACAGTGCTGGAATTACAATAGGGGCATTCGGGGCTTGTGGCCAGGGTGGCAAATTTCGAGAGGCGGCATAATTGGGAGGCTGAGAAAAAAATATTCGTGTTTTCGAAAAGGTTTTTTTTCTTTTCCAAAAAGTTATTAGTTAAATACGTTAACTAGTAAATCAAACAAATTTATGTAATTTTCATCCAAAAAAAAAAACAAAATTAATAATTTTTTTTTAATTAAGCATTTCAATCATTTACATATTAGGTTATTTAATTTTAAACAAGAAACTGGGATATGGAAACTTTATCCATTTTATGCAAAATTCCGATGATGGGGCGGCATTTTTTACGCAGTCCAGGTGCGGCGCTAAGTTTGAATCTAGCACTGTATGCATATAGAGTAGAATTATCATAACTATAGCCTATACACATACTAATATATGTACGAACGAAACCTTAATATATTATATAGTAAAATCCTTAAAAGAAACCCCAGTAAGACAATCATAAAATCATTTGTGTACGTTGTAAAACAAATTGCGCTAATACTGGGCAAGCAGAGGTCACTTTTTCTCTTAATCAGGTTTAAAATGGGTAATACGTTATTGGTAAGACGATAAATTGTTTAAATCAGTGAAATTAATGTGAACTCGTCAGCCTACTAATGGATGTTCTAGCTTTTATAGTGGAATATAAGATTTTTTTCAATTCATCATAATGTAGACAAAATATAAATAAAGACAACAATTGCAACTCTTACTGATTTTAAATTACGCCTCTGACAATACATTAGTATTGCTTAACTCCTATGGTGTAAGCGCAACGATATGTAACCGATATAATGCTGTGATAAATCTTCTATCTGTCGCCAGTAAGTTTGATGAAAAGAGTTTAGCCCGAATAAACAAGAATCACTTAAATTTTTGTTTATTTGAATGGATTTTTACCTACATTCAAATTATACTAACATAACTTTTAGTATGAAACTGATTTTAAAATCACATAACACAAAAAAACACATAAAAATATAAGTAAAGTAAACTACAAAAGAATAAATAATGAAAATACTGTATTTTGAGGGTAGATAACGTTAAAACTGAACGTAAGACTATGTCCATTCGATGCAGAATTTTTCGTTGATAGTTGTATGCTACTTTTTTTTTTATTCGATTAACCAGTTACAATTTTTTTTTAATAATCATTTAAAATAGTGAAAATTACCTAATGAGCACATATACGCGGCAAGAAAGCTTATCTTTTTTTTTTTTTTTTTTTTATTGTAGCTCGGCAAAGTGACTGTACTGTACCTGATGGTAAGCACAGTACAATCCAAAAACAATGGCGACCACCGAAAGACATACTATCTATCGCCGGTCGCCGCTGTCATGCCGGCCTGAAAGCGACCCAGTCAGGGACAGCCCCCCCCTGGTTGCTGGATATACACCGGCTGATCCCGGAACGCGACACGCCCAAACGTGTCACTATGGCGGGTGTTCCACCTGGTGTATGGTGGTCGCGATCCAGTCGGGTACAGACACCCTACCACCCCGCATATCTATGTTATGCTAACGTATCGAATTACAAAAAAAGACATCTACACTTACTTAAGATGAGCAATCAATTCTCCATCATCCGGTCTCCATAGAGCTGTGACTTGATCGAGCCCAGAACTCAACAGTCTATGTTCATCAACAGATGCAAGTCGCAGTACCTGTGTACGTGCTAATAATTTAGCTTCACTGTATAGATAAATATCATTATATAAATTCAAAGATTTGTCCTAAATTGGAACAATTTATGGTTGCTTTATCAGTTCTTTTGTGGCTCTAGACGGAATATAGGGATGTGGTTGTGACACTCTACATTGTATTATTCACTAGCTGTTCCCGCGACTTCGTCCGCGTGGAAGAGTTAATTTGGGCTAGCGCTTACACGAAGCGAAAGCTTCCAAAAGGAAAAAAGAAACGAATTTGAAACATTTTTCATTGGTGCTCCGCGCCTATCGGTCTTAGCGTAATAATATGAAGCCTTAGCCTTCATTGATAAATAAGCTATCTAATTGAATTTTTCATATCGGACAAGTAGTTCCCGAGATAAGCGCGTTCAATAAAACAAACAAACCCCCCCCCCCCCCCTTTATAATATTAGTATAGATTCGTATATTTGTTATCTGGACTAATCCGTTGTGTTGAGAGTCTCGAATGCATGTTTATACCAGAACGTGACTGTTTCGTCCCGAACCCTTAGTGTGTCGACCCCCGTCTAGATTCAGTATTTCGATGAACATTTTCACTATAACCTGTATTACTTGCTGCGAATAATGGAAAATAATCGTTATAATTTCATCGTTATAGTATCAAAGTGATGATCGCTTACTTGATGGCAAGTTGGAGCTTCCGGTAAAGGATAACATCGTGATGAACCATAGGTGATACGGTTTTTATAGTGAAACTTCTTTACGCACGCTTGACTTGGGGAGTAAGCTGGTGAATGCGCGACGAGAGCGTTACGAAAACGTGTGATCGGGCGAGGCGAACGGAAGTTGAGAGGGAGATATAAGTTAGTGAAGATAGAAAGAGTTAAGTTTCGTATTATCAATGAAAAGCTATAATCAATTTTAATATTTGTAGAAAATTAATATAGGTATTTGCATGTATATATTATACATGTGGATGGAGCTAAAGAAGTATTATTTCAGTCGTGTGGTCTACAGCACACTCGTTTTTTTTCCTAAATTATAATAGGTTGTGGTCATGTTAGTGGAGCAATTTTCCCAATGGAATATCAATCTGATGTCTGCAGGTTCGAACCTCGGTATGTATATTTACTATTTTAAATTGGTAACACTATCGGCTGACGCTTTGTGTGTGTGGTTGTGTTAAAAGAAGTTGTTTTACTTTAAAAAAAATGGCTAGTTATTTAAAAACGTGACCAACCATTTTGAGGTCTGGGTCTTAAAAAAACAGTTGATGGGTTAATGTAGTTACCTCTCCGTCGTGCGCTTTCCAATGGGCAAGCGGTTGCCCGGTGCGCAGCTCGAGTACTGCGATGTGCCCGCTGGCGAGCCCGCACGCCGCCCACGAGCCCGCAGCCGACACGCACATGCAGCGTATGAACGTCGTCGCACCCAGCGGTAACTATATATGTTCAAACGTACATACAACACTACAACTCGGGTACTTTTTGACGGGATCACGGAATGTCATGTAGTGGACTTTATATTTTACTAACTTCTCCCCGCGATTTCGTCCGCGGAACTATTACTTTGGACTAACGCTAACACGCAACGGAAGCTCTGAAAAGGAAAAATTTTGAAACATTCTTCATTAGTGCTGCCCTGCTTTTGGCGCGTGTTAGCGTGATAATATAGCCTTCCTCGATAAATGAGCTATCTAACACCGAAAGAGTTTTTCAAATCGGACCAGTAGTTCAACCAAACAAACAAACTCTTCATCTTTATAATATTATAGTATAGATTCATAATCTTGTGTTATTTGGCTCTATAAGTTCTAATATCGGTGGTATTTTAAATCGGAAATAAAAGCATGGATTCTGACTTGCCACAAAAACTCCCTGGAAAGTTCTAACAAGACGGCCACCATCCTGTTAGTTCATTGAAATGATCGCAAGAATGATACTCGACAATGGCAGTAATAATCGACTAAAAGATTGTTTGTCAAAAATAAAATTAAAAAAACAGCTACAATTTTCATCCAGACACACCGACACCTGTGTCTACTATACCGACGACGCGATTAGTAGGTTCATCCATCAGGTCGTGGACATTAACGATTATAATTTAAAAATGGCTATAAAAGATGATAATAAAACCGCCATAAAACGATCTAAAATAGTTAAGTAAAATAATAATAGTAATAGTTGCTCACAATTACAATGATTTTTGACATAACTAACATAACTAACCAAACAGATTAAAGTCGATAAAAGTGCGAATTAAGAATCTGGAGAGAGAAAAACACTACTACTTCTATCAACATTCTATCATAATATCAACCTATAACAGTCCCACTGCTGGGCCAAATGCGTCTAACCGAGGAAAGATAAGGTTGTAATCACCGACACTAGCCCACTGCGTATGACTAATTGCAATTTTTGCCTGATATGTCCTTCACACTATTTGATATACTTATTGACAAAAAATTCAATATTTATTTATAAAATTTAATATTTTTTCGAACTATCTATGCTATTGGCCTGGCAGGCCGTCACAGCTTCACCAAACTACATCACGTATTACATAGCATGATATAAATAATTATTTCGTTTTCAATAGTTATAAAATCGTGTACCACCGATGGTGTGGCCTAAAGATTATGTTTAACGTGTACCACCGGTAGTACACGGAGCCTAAAGATTAAGTTTCACGTGTACCACCGGTGGTACACGGGGCCTAAAGATTAAGTTGCACGTGTACCACCGGTGGTACACGGAGCCTAAAGATTAAGTTTCACGTGTACCACCGGTGGTACACGGGGCCTAAAGATTAAGTTTCGCGTGTACCATCGGTGGTACACGGGGCCTAAAGATTAAGTTTCACGTGTACCATCGGTGGTACACGGGGCCTAAAGATTAAGTATTACATGTACCACCGGTGGTACACGGGGCCTAAAGATTAAGCTTCACGTGTACCACCGTTGGTATTAATTGATATAGATTTTACCCTGAGTTCGTGATTGTAGGAGGTGACCCGTGCGTCAATGACCCGCAGCGTCGCATCCGTAGTGGCCGCTACGAGCGCAGCGGAGCCGCCTGCGAGCGTGCGCACTATGCTCACTGGAGACTTTATGTTGTCCAGCTGTGGGAAACAATAGTAAAAGTCACTCGAAAGTTCTCTGATTTTTTATTGACTTCAATTATTACGATATCAATTATGGTTATACTTTTTAATGTTTACTACCTCATAACTTCGTCATTCATAGGACGATGTGGAAAATCCCTTTTTTTACTAAGATATTTTCAAAATAGTCCATTTTTAATTTCATTAACATTGAACCTTAGATTTCGAACACCAGGGAGCTCCTCAAAATAGAATAGGAAATGTATAGTGATTGAGATATTGATAGATTTATGTAAATCCTAGACTAGGTAGGTACCTTACTATGTTCAAATAAATTCTGGCCCATATATATATATATATATATAAATTTCACATCTCATATAAAGGAAAGAAACGATCGGTCAAGTTAGTTTTTCTAAATGTTTTCTAATTTTTTTAAATCCAGGTTTCATCTTATTATTAAAAAGAGAAATTAAATGTTCTATATAAATCGTTGCGCTTTAATATTATTGTAAATTTGTTAAATTAGAAAACTACTTTATAAAACGAATTTCAAATATGATTGGTATGTAAAAGCCCATAACTTGGCAAATAAACTTGAAGGGGGAAAAAGATGTCAAATATGACCTATTCAATTGCCCTTATTATAATAATAATTTATGTTTCCAAGTACCTGTGAGACAACGCTTTCCATGAACGGATCCCATATATGCACGACGGAGTCAGTAGAGACGGCGAGACGTAAAGATTCAATGAACGAGAGAGACAGAACACCCTTTTTGTGTCCCGTGTACGTCCAGTTGCATTGCGTTGTCGCGTTACCGTCCCCCTATATACAAAAACCGACATAGATACATATAAAACATATTTGAAGTATGTATATTCGATTCTTTTACTTTATTACCCACTCTATATTTATATTTGGAAATGTGAAAATTATAAGAAATATAACTGGTCATAGCATCAATGACATCTTATAGTCCGGTGAAGCTGTTAAGACCTTGCTAGGTCAATAGCGTAGTCAGTTCGAAAAAAAAAAGTCTTATAATCTTATTATATGTCTAGATTACAACTGACCTGATTCCTCAAAGACCATAATTTGACGGTCTTGTCTTTGGATCCACTCATAAAGCTGTTCTCATTGTTCAAACAGTGTATAGATTTGACAGAGTGCGTGTGTCCAACGAACGTCTGCAGTTTGATCTGTTTCAGATTGAAACGAGTCTCCTTGTCCGCTCGACCGATTTCATGCTCCCAGTATATCAGCCAATCGCCGCGGAGATGTCTAATAATTATTATATATTTCATGTAACATTTCGTATATAGATGTGGACTATTGCCAAGTAAAGTGCAGACTATTGCCAAGTAAAATGAGGACTATTACCAAGTAGAGTGCGGACTATTGCCAAATAAAGTGCGATCTATTTTCAAAGAAGGTGCGGTCTATTACCAGAGTAGTGACAGTCTATCGCCAAAGAAAGCGCGGATTATCATAGGTTAGTGTAACTATAAATATTTAATTATTGAATAAGGGTTTTCATTTGTCCTTTTCTCGCAATTTTTTTAGGAAATTAACTCCACTTCGTTTTAAACTCGATGAAAAAAAAAACAATTTAAAAAAACATATAGATACGTATTTTAATTGGATATAACAGAAATACATAATAACTCAGAGTTAATAATATACCATATACTCATTGATTAAATTAGATTCGTAGTATTTTATAAATCTAAGCGGTAAAATATTAAACTTACCTGTCACTTGTTATTCCATTATCCATTTTATATGCAACGACGTCAAACCCTTCCCATTGGCCCATATTATCACTGGGGACGTCGCTAGCGACATCTATCCTGTTGCCAACTAAAGTGACGTTCGATCCGAAGCTATTAGAGCTGGATATATGGTCCATTATCGTATCGACTTTAGTCGGTGTTATGTCGACTTTACGAACTATCGGGTCATCGCTGTACGACGATTGGACGCGTTTATCGTAACGGGTTATTTGAAGAGATGAACTGTAAAAAAATTGCATTGTGACGAGACTTTTATTTAGCTGTTATTAAACAGTACAGGGATAAGAACATTCTGGATTTTTTTTTCTCTATTTTATGAATATTATTGAATAGTATAGAGATGAAAATATACTGGAATATTTTGTTATATATTTAATACATTTCAAATTTATTGAGCGTTTTTGAAATTGTTATTAAATTTATTAATATATTGTTAAAAATTTAATGTTGAAATTGTTATTAAATACGTGAAGTGATAATATGATAACCTAAGATGCTAACACGCCAGAGAGTTAATCGCTAGAGAGGACTGGTTCTGGAGTATGGCACTGGAGTAAATCTGAACCTTTTAAAGCATTAGAAACTGTCCTAAAACATTCACGAAATTTTTCTCATTTGTTCTCTTTCCTTTCATTACAAAGTTTATGTATATATTCTATAGTAGCTGATACTCGTGACTTCGCACTACATAGTTTGCCCCACTTCTCCATAGCCAAGTAAGCCAAGAAACCAAGTATATACACGTAACTTTTATAAATATCGTCGTACTCTCTCAAAAGCTAAATAACTTTATATTAAATTGAAATATTGTGATAATTTGCTTTTTAGATAGGGATAAAATATCGAAATGTGTCCAGTAGTTATCATCCATATAATAAATAAGAAAATATAAAACCCAGTATAACGTGCGTCCACATTTGTGTCAGACCAAACTATGTGGCATTGTTAACGGACTTGTTAGACTAAATCTGAACAGTGTGAGTACATTTCTAACACAGACTGGGTGAAACTCGGAAAGCTTTCGAAATTAACAATTAATAATGAAAACAAAAATACCTTATAGAGTGAGACTGCCCATATTTACGGCAGAGAGCTCGTATCGTGTCGCTATTCTTCAAGCATCGTTCCATTGTATCCGCTCCGATGAACTTACTGAAGCTGTTGTACGTTCGATAAGCTAATTCTTCATCAAAAACCATGAGTAACTCTTCTTGTGCCTGATAGATAATTAGACATATTAAAACATATGTATTCATGTAACCGTAACACCTTTATCAAACTTGTTTCAATGGTTTTTTAGATAATATAATTTATAATCTTTCTAGGCGGCTTCGTATACAGCCACCAAACTCAGGGCTGGGATGTTTAGCCAGTAAATTATTGAAGTATTCAATTTTGGCTGTGAGTTTATAAGCACAAAAAGTTATATAAAGGTTAAGGTACCGTAAACGCAATTATATTGCATTCTAGAACACTCTTTATTTTTTAGGTGTTCAGGTTTATAATCGAAGTGACATCTTCTCTGATACTCGAATACGTTTATTTTCTCCTAAACAAGTTGCGATCTTCGTTGTTGCAGTAGCTCAGTTATTACATGAACATGTGCACCATAAAATAAATTGGAGTCGAAAAAGGAATTCAAAATTAAATCGTGGCTCCATCTATGTGATATTTATAACAGTCTGTCCTACAGTTTTCTCTCAACAAACTACTTTAAAGCGCCATCTGTTTGAGACTGATGAAACTTACACTTAATAACAATAATCAACATTGAAAATCATTTAATTTGTAACAAAACAAATACTGAGGCCATTAATCGAAATTTAAATTATCCTATGTCAAGTTGAACGGAATTGTACATAAATGCCAACTTTCATGAAGATTAGTTGAGAAGTTATCGAGTTCATCGTGGACAAACATCATGACATTATGTGGAAATAGAAAATAATAAACTGTAAAATAGAATAGATAGATTTATAAAAGTATAAATAAAAGTATAATTTTTGCAAATAAAATTAGAACAAAATCGTAAAAATAAGAAATAGAAATATAAATAAATAGAAACTAGTTGAAACATAAATAAAAATTAAATTGGTAATTAAAAACAGAAGGGAAATATAATAATTAATAGGAAATAAAGGAATTAAGCAAAATTAGTACAGAAATCAAGAAGATATAAATAGTTTAAAAACACAATTAAAATAGAACGAAAATGGAAATAATAATTTGGAATAACAGTAAGAATAAAATATTAAAGTAATTAAATTAAAACAAGCAAAAATGAACAGTAAATTATAAAATAGATAACAAGAAAAAAGGCAATAATAAAAAGTTTAATTCTCAATATTAAACGAAATAGACAAAAGAGTTATAAATCAAAGCACATAGTCTATAAGCACAAAAGGTCTATGTCCATCATGATAGGGGAACCCTATGGACTGAGGGGTATAACCCTCAGTCACTTTAAAAAAAAAAAAAAACATCATGACACTAGACTTTTATACATTTAAGAAGAAAAACTCTTTATGTTTTGTTAGAGTTACAATGAGCCGTGTGGAGTGCGGTGGGTGTTCGAAAACGAAACTGATAGATTAAAGCCTGTCATTAGTACTGCGTAATATGAGGTTTTGTTAGAGTTACAGTGAGCCGTGTGGAGTCTGGCGAGTGTCCGGAATGGACACTAACAGATTAAAGCCAGTCATGAGTATTGAGTAATATGAGGTTTTGTTAGACTTACGGTGAGCCGTGTGGAGTCTGGCGGGTGTTCGAAATGGACACTAATAGATTAAAGCCTGTCATGAGGATTGAGTAATATGAGGTGTTGTTAGACTTACAGTAAGCCGTGTGGAGTCTGGCGGGTGTTCGAAATGGACACTAATAGATTAAAGCCTGTCATGAGTATTGAGTAATATGAGGTTTTGTTAGACTTACGGTGAGCCGTGTGGAGTCTGGCGGGTGTTCGAAATGGACACTAATAGATTAAAGCCTGTCATGAGTATTGAGTAATATGAGGTTTTGTTAGACTTACAGCGAGCCGTGTGGAGTCCGGTGGGTGTTCGGAATGGAAACTAATAGATTAAAGCCTGTCATGAGTATTGAGTAATATGAGGTTTTGTTAGACTTACAGTGAGCCGTGTGGAGTCCGGTGGGTGTTCGGAGAGATCTGGTGGTGTGCAGGCGAGGTCGGGCAGGTCTGCGCGCACCACCCGTCCGTCCTGCACCGTCCACTCGGCGGTCGTACCGTCACGACATATCTCCAGGAAACCTTCCATTTTACTCTCGTACGGTTCTTGTTCTATTGTCTAGTGTATTATAAATTTCAATAAGCACAGTCCTTGTGACAAGACAAGTTAGATTTAGTAAAAGACCGACATAATTGAAATACAAGAAAAAGCAACAAATTGGTCATTCCATGCTTCAGGCTCACTGAGACCAAACACAGTTTTTTAGGTAATAGTGTTAGGTTTTATAACAAAGTCTCAAAGCGAATTACCGAATTGCCGGAAAGTGAGTATAGTATAGGCTATAGGGTGTATCAGTATGAGTACGATTGTGGCGTCTGGAAATGACGTTTTTGTATTAAACTCTTGATTGTCTTGTACGCAAACCCAAACTTAAGGCTATATTCAAAGCGACCAAAAAGATTGATGAAGACTATATGTGAAAACACTCCATACGAGCCAGATTTGAGTAATGGGTCACATGGAGGTCGGAGTTTTTGGTGAAAGAAAATATCATGATAAACCATAGTAATACAATTACATTCACCACATAGTATTTGTGAACAAAATTAAAGCAATTTAACATAAGTTTTGAATACCTTATCAGAGAGCGTTTCATCCTGTTTGGGCCAGTTATCTATCTTTCCGGTGGCTTTATCGAAAGCTAAGAAAAATCTGAAAACAAAACAGAACATAATATAATTATTTGTATATTATTTTGCATTTAATTAGAGCACTTGTACAAGATAAACTGTAAGCAAACTATATTTTTGCTTTCATTTTTGTTCCTGTGAATATAAATATATATATATTGTTAAGGTAATATAAAACACAGTCGAAATTGCGTGCATTAACTAGTCAGTAAGATATTCGAAAATCCTTATCTCTGCCGCAATGTGAATATGTTTAATTGCCTGTTTGTTCTCTTTACGATATCGGGTCCTTTAAATATGACGTGAAGAAACACATTCGGTATTTACGACAATCGCCTTTGTTTTTTTTAATTGTATCGCACTTTCGTACTTCCCATTACATATAGTGTAGTCATTTTGCCGTGATATTATATACAAGGAGTCGTAGTGGCGGAATATCAGGATAAACAGGTGGTAGAGCCACGCTGAAGCTATTACTGGTTTCAGCATGAATGTGTCGGCTCGCTCGGGGTAGTACCACCCTCTCGCAGAAAACCGACGTGAAGTAACAGTGCTTGCATTGTTGCGTCTCGTTCAGTCAGTGAGAGCACCGGAACACCCACCTCCCCTCCCCTCCCCCTTCTCCACTCCCCCTCCCCCAAACACAGGGTGGCAACGCATTTGCGACTTTTCTGGTGTTACAAGTGTCTATGGACGGTGGTGATCATTTAACATCAAGTGACCCACATGTTCGTTTGCTTCCCATGATATAAAAAAAAATATATCAATCAAATATCCGTAGGTTTTAACCCCGGCATGTACCCAACTCATTTATATTGGTAACACTATCGGCTGACATTGAAGGAAAACATCGTGAGGAAACCTGAACTTCAAAATTGTTCTTTTAGTACCACTGTCTATGGGAAAACATAGAACTGTGGATTTCTCGGAGTTTGAAATCGCCAGTATATTGTGGGCTCTCACGGTGACTGTGCATGGGCACAAGGTATGGACTTTCCTTCGGGAATTGGCCTATGACCCTGCAGTGGGTCTCTTACAGGCTGACGATGTTAATGATGATGTCGACAGCTACGCCGCCGTACACACCGACACCACAGAGCTCGTTATTCGAGCTTCACCCTACTATTCGACTTGTTTCACTATAAAAGAAACGAAGCAACTACCGCTGGAACTGCCAGTTGTTAATCCTAGACTCTAGATAGTTAATTTGTGCAAACGGATTAATTATTATTTGTAACTAGATTAATTACAGATACCTATTGTTCTAAATAATCCGAATTAATATTTTATATAGAGACCTGTTATATCGCCATCTTGACGACCTTTTAATTCACTGTGACCGATCGACACTTATTACATATACAAAAAAAAATCGATAAACATTAATATGACGTAGTTTACCGTTGCAGAGCGGGCACGCAGAGATGCCGGCGAGTGATCTCGGGTCCGACTCGCAGCGCGAGTACGTGCAGTGCGGACACGAGCTTGCGTGTGAGCGCGCGTCGAGCGACCGCGCCGCTCGGGTACGCGCAACGACTCGTCGACGCGAGCCTCAGACCCGGCTGGACGATTATCTTCAGGAATGTGTCCTATTAAACGAATACCGAACGTTTGTAGGTGGTAGAGCTACGCTGAAGCTGTTAATGGTTTCAGCATGAATGGGTCGGCTCGCCCGGGGTAGTACCACCCTCTCACAGAAAACCGACGTGAAGTAACAGTGCCTGCGTTGTTGCGTTTCGTTCGGTCAGTGAGAGCGCCGGAGGCCCACCTCTCCTTCCCCTCCTCCTCTCCACTCCCCCCTCCGAACACAGGCTGGCAACGCACTTGCGACTCCCCTGGTGTTGCAAGTGTCGATGGACGGTGGTGATCACTTAACATCAGAGGTCCCTTACTCACTTAACCTCACTTAACCTGTCCGTTTGCCTTCTATGATATATAAAAAACCTAACTTGGTTAATTTATTTATTCACTAGCTTTTACTCGCGGCTTTGCTCGCTTTAATCTAGATTTGATTCGTCACCGGGGAATAATACATTCTTTCAAGATAAAAGATACCCTCTGGCCCATTCTTTACCCATGACAACATATTTGCAAAATTTAATGATGATCTGATAAGTAGTTAAGGCGTGAAAAATTGTAAAAGTTAAAGGTGTGAAATGTTAGACCATCCTAATGTCTTATTTTCTCAAAATAACGGTATTATTTAACTAATGAAAATACGACACTAAAGATTATATCTAAAATTATTATGAGACATGATGTATATACAAAAGTACAAATAAGAGAGAATCACATCTATACATACCTGTAACTGTTCCATAATTTTGACATCTGACATATAAGGCACTAAGTATTTAATAAGTTGTAAGCAAGCAACCACACCGCCCTCTAGTGGCGCGGACAGCCTCCGTCTGCAAGAAGCTATCAGCTCACCCATATGTGGCAGATACTGGAAAACTATCAACTGTTCGCCATACATAGCTGAAAGATACAAGTAGTCATATTACCTCAGTCATTTAAAAAAAATTGTTCATCTACATAGAAAAAAATACCTTAAATTAACAAGTAAAAGAGTAGTCTAGGGTGGCATCGTTGAGTAAACGTAAGATGTTCAATATATCAGACAAAATACATCGATATTGTATGGTTTGATATATCGAACCTAAACATCGATATTTTTACGAACATCGATACTATATATTGTACATCTCAAGTTGTGATTGCATTAATAGGGAAATTGTATTTGAAACATCGTTTTTATTTTATTTTATTTAGTGCATTGACGACTAGTCATCCTTATAAATAAATAAATAGAAATTAAATTTAAGGGTCACATCGGTACAAGACTTTACTCCCAACTGCAAAATTACATATTTTACATTAAAAATCTAAATGTATTTTTGGTGATAATATTATTTACAATTTCATGTATAATTATTATATTTTATTTTCGACGTATAAACCTTCGGTATGTTATAACCTACTGAGATGGTATATTTATGCCCCTAGGTTATTAGGTTATTAATAATATTTTAAAAAATCATCTAAAAATACAATTTCATTTCTAAGTAAAACAAAGGAACACTTACCGACAATAGATGTAAGGCACTTTATAACTTTCATCGCATTCCTATCTCCAACGACTCTGCTATTGATTATTGATATATCATCAAATTCATCCTTATCATCTCCATCTAAGGGTGCCAAATTATCTTTACCAATATAACAGAGGGTAAGCATTTTTAACAAATTTCTAGTGATATATCTGCACGTGAGTACTGGACCAAGTCTATGAGCCAACCATATAAGACTCTCAGAGCTCATATCTGATATTTTACAGTCGCTGGACTCCATTAATTGGCCATTTTCTATGGTAAAATCACATGTTTGCGACCCTTGACTTTCAAGATTCCTAATAATTTCGAAACTTTTAATTTGCCGTCCACGCGATTCGTTACGTAGTTCAACGTTCACAGCATTCTCATCAGAGAAATGTAAATAACTAGTGAACATTGACCTATTCGGTATATCAATAGAAGGCGAAGTAGGTTTTGTTGGTGACCTATCTTCGTTAATTTCATCTTTACTAATTACAATATTGAGTTCATTTTCTTTTGTATTGCTTGTGAAATGTTTACCAACAGTCGGTGACACATAATCTCTAGAAGGTGATGGGCTTTGGGTCTCTTGAAAATTAGAATTGAAAGAATCAATGGACTCGGCTGGGGATTTACTCCAACTGCTTCGACAAGGTCGATCTTTATCACTTTCGAAATGAAACAACTCATTTTCACTTCTACTGTCGACTTCTTTGTCTTTGTTATCATTGACTTCAATTGTCTTTTCTAAATTAGGTGTAATTACATTCTCTGATCCATATGAAGTGTCTGGTGAAAATATATCACTGGTATTTGATAAAGCATTTTTGACATTGTCATCTGAGTATCTTGGCTTTTTGTTGGCCATCGCTCGATTATTACAAAGATGACCAGGAGAACCAGTTTCGACAGTGCTATCCTTATAACCGCCGACTGCTTCGACTAAGTGCTGAGTGAAATTGTCCAAAAAGCATTGTAAACCGAGCCTCACCATTAACTGAAGTAGGAAT
The DNA here is from genome assembly GCA_036509395.1 of Antheraea yamamai. Classification (NCBI taxonomy): domain Eukaryota; kingdom Metazoa; phylum Arthropoda; class Insecta; order Lepidoptera; family Saturniidae; genus Antheraea; species Antheraea yamamai. Next base: position 4,295,878 of record AP028440.1, read on the forward strand.
ATGTTATGATAGAGTTTGACGAACTTCTGTCTACTAGAAATACCTACAGCAGTAATAGAATCGATGTCAGTCAATTTATGTTGTTCATATCTTTCAACAACGAATTCATCATCTTCGTAGAGATTGAGAATGTGCCTTAATAATTTCTTTCTTGTTTGAACGGGACCAAGAGCTTTACTAATGCAATCAAAGAGGTGCCAGGCAGCTAAGACAGACGTATTTTTGTTTTGCAACAGTTCAACATAATGTGCTAGGAAAATATCTAAAACATCGAATTGATTATAGCAGGTAACTTGGTTCAGTAGTACTTCTAAATGAACAACACAAGCCTGGATTTTTCCTTCAGCTATTCTTTGTGCGTAGTAAAGTTTAGTTTTATCTACGTTTTGGTATGTTTCGCATTGAATACCATCACATTCGTACATATATAGAATGTTCAATTCGTTATTAGTCAATTCATATTCGTGCAGTGTACTTAAAAGCTTGTATAGCATTGTGAACGTGTGTGGAAATGGTATCAGGTGTTGCATCAGTAACGGTTGAAGCAACTGCGCCGGTGTAGGAACTGGTAATCCTTTATCGGTAACTGTAATATTCTTAAACGGTTCTTCATTTTTCACTGTCAATTCATCCTTGAAACTTAAACTCGGTGGTTGAACATTTAAAATCAAGGAAGCCACGTAACTAACGCATTTTGGTAAAGAATTATAATTATATTTCAAAACGGTTCGACAAGCATTATATCTATCAAGGAAATTGTCTCCCGGTACCCTTAATGGACGCATATAAGTATGTAAGAAAATTTCTACGATTAGACAACCTATTACTAACATATCCTGCCTACGACTTTCGGTTATGATTTGTTTGTATACAGCGGCATCCGTAGTATATCTCGTATTAAAATTTCTATTCTTTCGTTCCTTCGTTACATTCTCCAAATAAGCGTCTTGGCTGAATTTCTTCAAATAACTTTGATCGTTTAAAAATAAACGATTTATAAACGCAATATCATCTAAATCATCTTTCGGTCCATTCATCTGTTTTGAATCTTGTGTTGTAATTGAATTTATTTTTGTAAAATCTTTATATTTCTCTCTATCATCGGACTTAGTGAAGAAACATTTTGTTCTGAAATTATCCAATGCCTCCATTGCTTGAATATTAGCAACAGGATTAAATTCTTTAGGTAAATATATAACACCTTTACCTAACTCAGAACGCTGAACCCTATAGTGCCTTGAATGAGAAGAGGCTCTACTTTCGATAACCTGGTGAGGATCATCAAGAGCTTGTGTTTTTGATAACGAACGAGCTCTATTACTGCTTTTATATCGCGACCGGACACGTTGTGGTGGCACATGTAACCTTGAAACGTGTTGCGGTAGACTACTTGATTCTTCCTCTTCATCCGACATATCATCAGAACTATCGTTTTTTACCAGTTTCTCTGAAAGGAATTTACATAATTGATAGGATACTACTATACTAGGTTATTAGTCAAATTAGGTTAAGTTTACACCATTGTCAAACTAACAAAATTTACAAGCCTTTACATATCGTCCCATTTCTAAGTAAGCCTTGTACCTATTACGTCGTACCTCCTTGAAATTCAAATAATTCGTGGAAAACATTCTCGAGTACTGCAATTAAGTAAAACAAAAATCCAAACGTTCAGAATGAAGGCAAACTTTATTAAAGATATTTTTGTTTCGTATTTACATACTAAAACTGAAAATCATTTTTATCGATACTTGTAAAATCGTGATTTTGCATATGCAAGGTTTACAACGAAAAGGGCCGATATATAAGTCACCTAAAATACTAAGACTATAATATGACCCGCTCACTCTCTTCCAGTGAAGAATGAAAACTGGAAATTTTAAACGACATTGAAAACAAATTAATAAGGTACGACGATTTTGCGCTACTTGTTAACATCTAACACACACTAGGTATAACCGCTCACATAGTCTAAACGTGTTACATTCCGGCGTTAGCAGATGGTGATAACATGGTGATAGACCCTTACCTGGCTAGCTACCACCCTCAAGTTGAAAATCTGTCGTCAAGCATCATCTTGTATATTCCTACAGCTGAACTTGAAAGCCAGTCCCCCACTAAGTTAAGCGTATCTACCATTTTAGACCATGTCATCATTTAACATGAAATGAGACAATGGCGAAACGCCGAAACGTATAAACGATACACATAAACAATACACCACGCTGGTTATGACACTTTTTCCCAAGGCTTTGTAAGACTCAGACGCACACACACTTACAAACATACTCACAAACAACGTTGAGACTAGAACAAATTTTAAATATAAGAAACACTGTGTAATGTATTCTATCTTAGTCTCTCGCACGTTAAATCCTACAGATGTATATGTTCATCTCTTTCTAATTACGCTTTTTCGTTTCAGCGAGTCTCAAATCACAATGGGGCTAAGCAAGTTTTCACTTTAAAAACTACTCTGTAACATACATTAATAATACATACATAAAAGAAAAGAATATCCAGTTTATTAGTAACTCACTTACAGGATCTTTTGGCGGGATCTTGGAATGTTATGTAGTGGATTTTATATTTTATTCATAATCTTGTGTTATTTGGTTCTATATTTTGTAATATTTGTGGTGTTTTACGTAATATACTTTGGTTATTGTGCACAAGTGAAGTGGATCGGAAATAATACAACGGAGCATAGATAGAAAATCGTAATATCATTACGTACTCGACAATGGCAGTAATACTAGATGATTGGTTGCCAATAATAAAAATTAATAAACTCACTTGTATCCCTCGGAGCTGTCCAATGTAGTCTCGGTGGACTCGGAGGCAAAGCTCTGTTTGACCGTGGCGGATGTGGCGCCGTCAGTAATTGTACTGTGCCTCCTCGACGCACACGTGTGTGGCCATCGACCAGGGACAGACACACATTTTTCGCCTTTACCGAAGCCGATCCTGACAGCCTTAAAATAAAACTTCATAAGTTTGTGACCTTATGTATCTATACTAATATTATTAAGCTGAAGAGTTCGTTTGCTTGAACGTGCTAATCCCAATAACTACTGGTCCGATTTGAAAAATTGTTTCAGTGTTAGACAGCTCATTTATCGAGGAAGGCTATATACTATCACGCTAATACAAATAGGAGCGGAGCACCAACGAAGAATGTTTCGCAATCGGGGTTAACATATGTATTAATTAAAAATATTTCCACCTTCTAGATAAACGAAGTAGCGAGTTACAGTTAGCGTTTAGCGTTATGAAGTCGCGGGCAGAAGCTAGTGTACAATAAACTGATCTATTTAATAAAATTCCTAATAGCAATTGATAGACAATACGCAGCTTAAACTGATGGAACTAAAAGTATTAAGTATTACGTAGAAGAGACTTATACAAAATAGTTGTAATGGGAATTAAAAACTGCACGATTTCTGAGAAACTTCACATTAGAAGCCCCATCAGACCCATTTAATTATTCTTTAAATGGTTCATATACAGCTTAGCTATCCACATTTACCTATAAAGGACAAAGAAAAATAGACACTTGCTTTTTTTGACAAATATATATTAATATTTCCAAAAATAAAGGATTCATATTCTAAATACACCTGACTATGCAATTTTTGGTTTATTTAGTAGTGAAAGTATTTAAGAACAAATAATGTATCTCAGTCATTTTGTTTCAAACCAAGCAATTGTAATGTAGTAACCAAAATAGCTCATATATCTTTTATACATTCTATGATAAGAATGTAAATCTAACATGTCTGTACGTTTTAGATTTTTATGAAGAAAAAATGTTGCAGATGTCTTGGAATAAGTAATAAAATACATTTCAGTCATTTTTAGAAATATCCGTCTGTTTATTTGAACACGCACTACTACTAAAGTACTGTGTTCTACTCATAAAGCATACTGTCAAGTAACATTTAGTCTTGGTTTCATAAAAATCGGTTCACTCTATCAAGAGTTATTGTAATTTTAATGACGACGCGACTTAAGGACGAGAGATAAGTAGATAAGTAAATGGACTTCATATATTCAGATGATTTTATTAGTCATTGCTCTTTTACATTAGGTCCCACGCGAACGGAGTCACGGGCATAGCTAGTTCAGATATAAAAATCAACACAGAATTGATAATCATGGCCATCAAATAAAAAAATCAAAATTAACATTTGTCAACTGCAGAGTGTTTGATGTTATTACAGAAAATATATGTAATATGCAATAAACGCTACAATAAATATTGTTTACGACAATACCCATAATTATATAAATACATATAAAATTAGCTTAAGGCTAATTAACATAGCATTACTTATGTTAGCTTTAACATTGAAGATAAAATTACATGTAGACCGTGGAAAGGTTAAGTAAGCAGCAAGTGAAGATTGTGAATGGCTCCAGTGGCTCGACAATCAATTACCCATCTCACTATCTATATTATATTATGAAGTAATCAAAATTGTATTGAATGTAAAAAGCTTACTTATATCCAAACGTGATATCGATCCAATGATGTAAATTCTCAGAGACATGTATACTCTCTAATGCCTCCCTGTGTTTAGTTATAAAATCTTCAGCACACGTCGCCCATGAGGGTAGTTCCAAATCCTAGAAAAAAAAGTAAGGGCAATGTAAGCGGACTATATGTTGTTTTTTGACTGCACTGTACTTACCACGAGGTACAGTGCAATCAGTTTATTTTTGCCTGCTTGGATAAGAATAGTTCATTCTTATTATTACCTATTTTTTAATAATAACTAACGTTTGCCCACTGCTTTGTTCGTGTTTCTGTAGAATTGACGTATCCCTCAGGAACATTACTTTTTCTTCTCGATAATAATTACCCTATATTCTATTCTTTATACCTGAGAATGTGTATGCAAAATTACATAATAATCGATTGAGTAGTTAATGTGTGAAAGCGTTACAAACAAACTTACATTCGCATTTACAATATTAGTTAGGAATGTTATAGCGTAACATTCATATCATATAGATGCATAAAAAACCGTCGAAGCCGAAAACCCGAACGTGTTGTTCAAAAATATTTTTTGACGTGATAACGACTTATAAATTGATGAACGACGGCTGCACGCACGAAAAAGCATGACTCATTGTCACGTTCCGCCTGAACGCTCGGTGCAAGAGAGAGCGCGGAACAAGCGATAAAGTGGCACGATCGGCCTAAGCGTTCGGCTTGTGACACGTTTATCTATATAATAGAATTATTCAATTCATAAAAGTATGCAATTTTCATCAATGTTTTCTTATGACGTTCTCATGTAAAATTGTCGTCTGTAAACCGACTTTACAGATAACCAATTTTTTTAACAAAGGTGCTATCTTTGCATCCTTGTATTATTTTTTTTACCTCAGGTAACATTCAGCTACACATATGACGTCATAATACAGTATAACCGTTGAACACTTACTGGTAAATCTTCATGTATACTCTTGAATACTGTAGGGTCCGTATAAAACTCTGGGATGCACTCATCAGGTGTCCATTCTTGCATGCGTTGTATAGATGCTGGATACTCTGCTGGTACCCATTTGTTACGTACATATTTACATAATATTTCCTTGGGTGTCCTGCAACATAAATAAAATTTAAAAAAAGATTAAGATTCTTTGAGTGCAGAAATGAAAAATATTATTGTATATGAATATTGACCATTATTGTAATGTTCCTTGATATAACGCATTATTGTGTCAGATTTGTGGGAAAATAACCGAACTGTTTAAAGGCTGCACGTTTTATAGAAATATTGCAGGTGTTCTGATTATCTTTAAAGCTGATACTGGTGACTGTTCTTATACCCATTTTGGTTACATTGAACTTTATTTTTTTATATTGTAAAATAAACAATATCAAATCCACGTTAGTATATAGTGACCATTTCTTTAGTTTTAAAATTAAGCCCGTAGGAAAACTAAAGTGAAAAATTATATCAAAGCTCATATAAAAATGATATAAACGAACCTGCGCGCCAAGTACACATAGCAAGTGATATCAGAGAGGGCGTCAGACACGTGATGCGGAATCTGATCTGCTGTATTTGTTACGTCATAAGTCATGTCTAACTGCCTGTCGCCTTTGTTTAGACGATATTTAGATTTTGTAAGGTCACGCCAATTTCTACCTGATGTTAAGGAAACATAATTAATTTTTCGTAGAAATAAAACTATCTTGTAAAATAAGCCACTTGTTTTAACATATTATAATATTTAACATATTATAATATCTTGAATAAAATTTAATTCGATGTATTAAGGGAAGTGGGAGTTTATTGATAAATCTTTCGCAGGAAGTCTGTTTGCTGATAACAGATTTTTTATATAAACCCCATATAATATAATGAAAGTTAATCTGCAAATAAAATAGTGCATAATTTTCAATGTCGGAAATCTAAGAATATCATGTGACACGAAATTATGGAAATATACACACAAATATATATACAGACAATATTAAAACTATAAAATTAAAAATTAATTCACAGAAATAGTAACTTTTTAAAACAATATTAGTTTATTATCTTATATTGAAACTATAAATTTTATAACATAGAAGCATGATCAACAAGTAATTGCCAGAATATAGGTGTTTGTCACAGCATCTTGGCTGAACCCTGTTCGGATTAAGCTAAGATGCTGTAAGACCTGGTTATGATACCTCACCAGCGACTCTCATGATAGAGCTAGAAAAATTGGGGAACAATGGGGCTGATATATTCGGTGGAATGAAAGCCCCTATAAATAATGTAAAAAAAAGCATGTTCAACATGACCCACGGTCCAACTTGAAAATCTGTTGACAAGCACCTATAGGTGTGTACCAGCAGCTGCACTTGAGAGCCAGCCCCTTCTATGTTTAGAGTGTTTACCATCTTAAGCCATATTTTCATTTAACATTAGATGGGATTGTGCTCAAATGCTACAATGTATAAAGTATAAAAAGGTAATATTCATACTCACTACATATTAGATTCTCATGATACGTGACATAAATAGAACAACTAGAAAGTCTAGTATTTCATTTCATAAATTTTCATATAAAACCTAGGTTTTGGGTTCTACATGAGCTTCAATGAAAACTAAATGTAGTTTAATTAATTTTTATATAGCTAAAATGACCAAAAAGACATTATAATTCAGAATACATATGGATATATGAATTTCAATTATATTTATTCTTGGAGCCCAGTACAACGCACATGTTTACAGTGAACAACATACTATCTGCCAGTGAAAATCCCGTGAATAGCTAGTTTAAATTAAAATACACTAAATTACTTTTTATAAGGTCAGCTATCTGCCAGTGAAAGCCCCGTGGAAATCGGTTCAACCGTTTTGGAGATAGTACTGCAGACGAAGCCACGGTTCACAGCTAGTACAAATTAGAGTAGCCTAAGTAACCCGCTGTAATTTTAGCTACCTCCCAGTGGAATTCCCGTCAAAATCGGTCCGGCCGTTTCGAAGATTACCCGGAACAAACGGACAGACAGACCGACAATAATTTTACAAATTGCATTTTTGTTATCAGTTGCGTGTTTACTTTCATACCCAATCAGTAAAAAGAAATATTTTGATATTACATACAGACGCTTCATTTTTATTATATGTATAGATTTGATCATTTTCTCACAAAAAATATATTAGAAAAGAAATAAATTAAGAGGTAAGCTTGACAAACAGTGCTTGAGCAATTCAAGTTTGAGTCTGTTCAGTCAACCATGGCAGGAATAAATTTTAAAGACAAATGAATTTGCCTATATAATAAATAAATAAGGTGTTGCTTGAGGAATGGTGTCAAAAAGTTATTTGAATTACTTGAAGCAACTAAATCAAAATGGCATATACGGAGAACTGCCTGCATACGTAGCTACTTAAATAGCCTCAAATAAACATTTTCACATTTTATGTTATAAATGTGTGACATTTTATTAAAACAGAAAATGAATTATGGAAAAAATTACCTATATACAAAATTTTAATTACGGTAATAAATCAAATTTAACTCATATAAAATTTTAGATTTTACTGAAGAACCATCACTTACCACATCTTGATGTAAAATCTGTGACCCAAGGCACCATAATATGTGCCTGAGGATCATTCATACTTCTACTCGCTAACATATTTAAATGAAGCAGATAATCCAGGTTTGAAATCCTTCCACGGACCCAAAGCATACACAGCTTCTCAAATTGGACTGCCTCATTCCGCCAACTACCTTCATTAACTTTTTTACAACTATTTTGACTATGAATAGGTGATGTCATTTGCTTACTCCTGTTCTGTTGACAAACTAGAGAGGAATCTAAACCATGGACATTATTTATAATAGGTGGTAAAACTTGCAGCCACAAATTTTCAGATAAATATATATCTTGCAAAGTCAATATTCCCAAATTTAGCCCTCTATCATTCAAGGCCTTAGATAAATTCAACAATTGATATATAAGAAACAGGCCACGTCCATAGTTAATATCTAATAAGTTTGGACTAAAATATAGACAATCTAACAATGTACTGTCATAGTGTCCCCTATATATTACAAAGAAGTTATCATCTGCTTCTAAAATGAACATAGCTGCTAGTAAATTGACATGAGTTTCATAACTTTTTAGTAAACTTTTATTTTGAATCATTTCTTTGTACTCTGTGTGGTTACCTGCTCCATCTATTTTAATTCTAATTATATTACAGCCATACAGTCTTAAAAGTACTTCGGACAGTAACTGATCATGTTCTAACAGATTTACTATGGAACTTTCTTTTGTACCATCATTGTTATGACAGTATTTCTTATATGATTCTTTCCATAAACTTCTTTGGTTTCCTTGTGATATATACTGTAGTAATTGAGAGAACGTAAGCGTTGTTTCTTCATTATTTTCGTTCAGTTTGTAACGGGGAAGTGGCAACGCTTTCGAGGTCTTTTTGCTCAAAACCTATAACAATAACCAAGGTTTTTTTAATAACTCTAAAATCATAAGCTATATTTTTGTAATTAACTTTCCATACGTACCCGTATAAATATTTTTCTCCACGGATATGGAACACTTTCACCAGGTAGCAAGGTAAAATCTACATTATTCACAGAATTCTCAATTTCAGTGTTTTTCAACCATTTCTTTAACCAACTAGTATGAACGACAACAGAAAATAAACCAGACGATGGTGTAGGAAATACACTTTTACTATTTATACCTAATTCTTTAGTGATACAATCCATTTCTAATTGTAATAATCACGGAATGACCTTTTGTTTTGTTTTGTTACGAACTAAATTGTATCGAAATTTGACGTTTGTATCGTGTACGTCCATATGACAGATCGATTTAGGGATACCAATTATTTTAAAATTATTATTATTTATTTTATTCTTGGCAACCAATCTTCTAGTAGATCATTACTACCATTGTGGAGTACACAAACTATTAGTCGTACAAGTAGTGGAGTAGTTAATGATATAACAAGTTTCTTGCGATCATTTTAATGTTCTAAGAAGATGGTGGTCCTCCTGTTAGAACTTTCCAGGGAGGTTTTGTGGCAAGTGCGAGTCTACACTCTGTGGTAATATTTCCCATCCGCTTCACTTGTGCATAATTATGAAACTACATATATTATATAAATCATCACCAATATTATAAAATCTCAAGCCAAATAACACACCATTATGAATAAAACATAGAATCCAATACACGTCATTCCAAGATCCCGTCAAAAACTCTCATTTTGAAAATATAATACATAGGAAAATTAAAAATTAAATCTAGACTCTTCGGTAAATGGTGTCTGTTTGATAAGAGTACTGTTCATGCTCCAACAGTGCCGTACCTAGTTCTAAAGTATTTTGGAAAAACTTTGAAAGCTTAAAATATTTGTTTGAGATTTGTAGCTAGGCGCCACGTGTTACAGATATAGCTGATGCAAGTAGATACACATTAAACTGTGTATTTAAAATTATGTTCCACAAGTAAAAACCAATCAGTTCAATTACACTAATGCGAAAATGATACTAACGTATAGAATGTGCTTCTGGCAAATAAAAGCATTAACGTTTTTGGAAGCGATGATAGCACAGAGGTTGATGTGTTCAGAAACCGCATCAATTAAATTAGATTCCAATCTTTACAAACGAACCGGAGCTTTAGATGAAGGATAATATTGTGATGAAACCATAGCATGGCGGTAGATAAGGCTTTTTCTAAGCTAGTCTAGCTAGCTACTAAATCTGTCGCCTAGCACCTTTTAGTATGCTCAAGCAGCTGCACTTGAGAGCACGTCTTCCTTTAGATTTAAAATTTTTACCGCCATAGACGACATGATGAACGTCAAATGAGATTACAGTCAAAGGCTAAAACTTATCTCCTTCTTCTTTTTTAAAGTGGCAACATGTGTGCGCATACAATTTTGCCAATGTCAAGTGAATGGAGCCACAAACAATGGAGATTGCGCCAGACAATTAAACAATTATCTTTATATCCAGACCGGGCTATCTACAAACAGACACCACAAAGAAAGCACATGTAAACTAAACATACAACATATTGTTAGAATACAGACATACACAAGAGCATCACTAAGATCTAAAGTTTAATTTTGTTAGTATTAATAAATTTCGACAAGCATTCTAGAATTAAATAATTATCCGCAACAAGAGTTAAGAGACACATAATGTTAGTAGGACGGGGAATAGAAGGAGGTAGAACATCATACAGAGAGACTCTGTTTCTAGGGCAATAAAAAAATATGTGATCTGGTGATACATCCTCTAAGCCACATTCACAAATAGAGTGATCCTTGATCTAAAACTTATCTATAAAGACAAATAAAGATAAAAAAAACAATGTCAAACATAATATATATTACATGTTTATTAAAATTGTCATACATAAATAAAACCTGAATAGCACCAATATAATTGATTTCATTATCACAGCAAATATTGGTCCTATTATTACTATGGATTATTGTAATAAAATAGTTTTTAATACTATCACTTCATAATCGAAAAGAAAACTTAAACCGATTCATTACTTATGAATATATAATAGTTTTATTAAAAATCCTGGAACCATTGAATTCATTACTACAATAAAATTAAATATGATAGGTATACTAATTACATTCATCATTAACAACACACTTTTTACTTAAAATTACTCAAGCTTTTAAAACAGGCACTTGAAATTGAACTCAAGTTCTTATATGAAAGCCTGTACCCTATTTTAATTATTTAAAAACAAGAAATTACGAAGTTTAAATCTCCATACATAATTATTTAAATTTTTCAGTTACGGAATTATTTATTACAGTTAGTTGTTTTATTTTATAAAATATGTGCACCATATAATACTCAGGATATAAAAATATCTTAGTTATTTTACACTGTAATCATCATAATAATTCATTCTAATTTACCAGAAACTCTCTTGACATAACATTTCCATAGAGCATCTCTGTAAATAAAAGCTTGGGTTTCAGGACTCTTTGCGGAAACAATACCACGGCCAACAACAACAACATCAGCACCATTCTCTAGAATCGCCTTTTCTGGTGTATTATAAACCTGACCAAGATCATCTTTGGAACTTTCGAGCTGTACACCTGGAGTTAATTGAATTAGGCCTGGATTGTTAAAAGTATCTTTATTCTGGCAAACAAAGCCTATCACTAAATCTGGATAACTGGCGGCCATGTTTACTGTTGCATCCCTGTACTCTGGTGTTACAAGGTTACCCTGTAAAATAAATAAATTGTTTTATATTATTCCCTTCTATTGTCTGAAATATTTTGTTTACAAACATTGGCAGAAATAATTTACGTAATGCCAGCCATGCACACTATGGTTTACCGGATTGGTCTTTCTATGCAGGTCTATTCTAATACATACTCTGGTTTGACCGCACAAGTAGACCTCTTTGGTAAACCATCACTTGTATGGCCAGCACAATCAACCAAATATCTTATTAAAGTCAGAAAATTTTACAATTAAATTAGGTTACCTCACTACTCATCTCAGCCAAAAGGAACACACCACGATCAATGCCATTCGTTGACCCATTTAAAGCCTTCAATATACCAGCACCAGGCAATGAATGAACAGTAACACAGTCTGCCCACTCACCAACTTTAAAAATACCATTTAGATATTGCATAGAAACAGTGTGCCCGATATCAGCATACTTTCTGTCTTCTAGTATGAGAAAGTTGTATCTATCTGCTAACTGTTTAAGTTGTTTAGGAAAATCTTCAGTAAAATCCTCAATTATGTCAGTGTGAGTTTTGACCATACAAATATGCTCTCCTACTCTTTCCAAAAGATCAAGAATGTTTCTGACTGATGTAAAATCAACAGACAAACAGAGATTTGTTTTTTTCATAGCCATTATGTTGAATAATTGTTTTGCAATGGAATTTGTAGTTAGCTCCGCTCTCTTTTCAAAAGGCATCAAAATTCTAGTAAGGGCTGTTTCTGTAACAAATTGATCTTATATTATTAATGATAAAAAAAATATATCTTTCACTTTGAATCTATTTACAAAAAATAAATCATTTTTCTTACATTACATATATATATTTTTATAATTTAGTAACAGATTAACCCCCAAAAATAAAATTAACTTGAAATAATTTAATGTTATAGAATATTTTATAACAGTCATAATGAACAACTATTTTTTTAACAAAACTTGGTGTTTTTAAAACCTTAAGGCACACTAAAAGAGAAATTTTATTTTATTTGTTCTAATTATAAACTGACTAGTGGGCCCGGCAGACGTTGTCCCGCCCTGATCATAAAAAAATCCTTGACAAATTATATACCAAAACCTTCCTCGTGAATCACTCTATCCACTGGTGAAAACCGCATGACAATCCCTTCAGTAGTTTTTGAGTTTATCGCGAACAGACAGACGCGGTAGAGGACTTTGTTTTATACTATGTAATGATAATTATTAGTGGTATTAAGTTTTACAACTGAACCTATGCATAATATATAATTATAAGGTACTGACCTTATGTCTGTGTTAAATATCTATATATAAATGTATAACACCTGTTTAGTTACCAGAATACAAGCTATGGAATAAATTACCTTGTGTGAAATAATTTAAAAAAGATTAAAGAATTTATTAGCATAATATATGTCACAAATACATACCAATCACAGGAGCTTGAGTTTCTTTCAAATAATTCTTTACTTTCAATGCCATTTCCTCTGATATTTTACAATTTTTCACCAAGATTTCTACCAGAGATGTCATTGTAAACAATGATTTAATGTGCACATCATTCTTAATAAGATTCATACATCCTCCCTGTTCTCTGTCTAAAATGATGACCGCATCATTAACAACCAATCCTTCATTACGTAAATCTTTAACTGTTTCAAGAACACTGGAACCCGACGTAACAACGTCTTCAATTATAAGGCAAATCTCTCCAGGTTTATAATGACCCTCAATGGATTTTTTTGTTCCATAAGCTTTTGTCTCCTTACGTCTCATAAGCATTGATTTTTTAGATTTGACACTGAGCAAAGTGGCAATAGGCAAAGCTGTATATGGCACTCCACATACATGGTCAAAATTTTTATCACTTAAAGCAAAGTCATACAACAGGTTTGATATCAATTCCTGAAATAAAGAAATGTAAATTGTTTTAACTTCCCTTTCTTTTCACTTAACTTGATGTTAACTACTGGGATAAATCTATATCTATCTATACTAATATTATAAAGAGGTAAAGTTTGCGAGTTTGTGAGGTTGTAGGAGGTAATCTCAGGAACTACTAAACTGATTTAGAAAATTATTTTACCAACAGAAAGCCACATTATTTGCGAGTGTCATAGACTGCATGTTAACACGAAAAATGAAAAGACTTTTTTGTGGTAGTTGAATTTGCAAAGGAAGCCAGAGAAAAAACACAGTTGTATGAAAATGTTTCTTATGAACACTGCCTTAACGATGAAAGATATATGAATGCGTTCTAGAGAAAAGTAGTAGAGCTAGATAATACCAACAAAAAATGTAACTTTTTAATTAGTCGTTTTTTTAAATGTTTACCACCCAACAAAGTGGGCAAGGGTCAACTAGTAATAATATATAAAGAGGTAAAGTTTGTGAGGTTGTAATCTCAGGAAATACTGGATAGACTTGAAAAATTCCGTGTTAGAGAGCTCATTTATTGAGGAAGGCTATAGGCTATATATCATCACGGTAAGACCAATAGGAGTGGAGCACCAATGAACAATGTTTAGAAATCGGGTATTTTCCGCTGTGTGTTAGCATTAGCCCAAAGTAACTATTCCATGCAGACGAAGTCGCGGGCAGAAGCTATATTAATAATCTTTTTTGTCATAATAACTTACTAATTGTATTGTGTACTTATGGAAGTATATACATTACTGCTTACACATTATCGAGTCCTAAGTGTAGCGTTAGTTACATTTCTCACTATGTATGATACAACCCAGCTTAGTACAAAGTCTGATACACCAATAATCAATTAATCAAACCTACTGACCTTTATCCTTGGCCCTTAACTATGAGATGAAATCATTAAAACTTAATTATTTTTTCTGTTGTCTCTGTGCATTATCGCATAAAAAAAAGAACGAATACGATGACAATGTATTAAAACTGGATATTTTAGTGTTCTAGAAATTAATTTATACCAAATCGTATTTTACCGGGTTCAAATGTACAAAGGATCATACCATGGTTTCCGGGTAGCTGACGATAACCCTTAAGTCAAAATATACAGGTGTTTTAATGCCACTTTTTGTTGTAAAATCTCCAAATTTTATAGCATCAATGGAGAACAGCTTAATAGCTAATTCTTCAAGATTTTTGTCGCAGTTCATGGTTATTTATTTTGAATTTCAAATGTGTAAAGTTGGTATAAAATACATAAACATAACACGTGAACCTGAAGTTTAACAAATAACAGAACAGTGTTGCCACTTTGCCAGCACAACAAAGCGGTACAGAATACATGTAGAATAATCTGTGGCACAGAAGTAGTGTATAGTATGTGAACACAGAGTAAATGAACCCTATAGTATTCATTAAACATCGATTAAATAATTATCAATGATAAAAATATGGTATAGAAATATAATTATAATAATGAAATATAATACTGTTGATTCTATGGATTCATAGTACATTAAAACGTCATTGTTTTCACAACGTTGACCAAAACTTACTGTACGACTACAAATAAGTTAATGATTAAGATGATACAAGTTGAAACCATTTTATACAATAACCTGCAATATGACTGGGACCTAAGTTATAAAAAGGTAGATGCTTTAGGTAAAGAAGAAAAAAGAACACGGAGTCGTCCTCATTTCTGAATCCAGAATATTACCTGAAACAATACATTTAAACGTACGGCTGATGAGACCTATAATTTAAAGTCGGATGATCTACTATTTCATCGTTCAGCAGCAACGTGTGTTATTACTATAGTTTATATACTATAGCTTATAATTTGCCCTAAATTAAGACTTTTTTAAAGGTCAGTAGATGAAATTCATTATTATCCATTTTAAAATGAATATGTTACGTAGATTTACGCATAGAAACGAATATGTGATCAGTAACATTCGTTCCTATGTAAAGAATTTTCTCTTCAGAATTGTAATAAAAAACGAAACAAACTGTAAAAATCTTATACATCTTTTATTTAACAAAATGTAAATATTTTATATTGTTAATTTATTTAATGAAAATTCTTAGTAATAACAATATTTAATTTTTGAAGTTATACTTCTTTTGGCGCGTTAGAGAAAAATGATGAGAGTAAATTTTTAGGATGCGCGCGCACACCCTGACAAAAAACCGACACCCTGAAGTTATTACGATGCGCGCGCACACCGTCACGAAAAACCGACACCCTGAAGTTAGCTATAGTCAACATTTTGTTTCTTTCTATTTGTTGTTTGTATTTCTTTGTATTAAAACTTTCAATGTATTAAATACCTTCTTTCTATTGTTAGTGTCGTTTTTTCTACAAAAGTAGAATAAGGCGAAATATAAAAATGTTGAAAAGATTTTTATCTTGTTACGCCAAAGAAGTGTAACTTCTAACGCGTGTAGATAAGTACACCTACACTTTTTTCGTTTTAATATTTAATAAATAATTATACACATTTTTGTTTAAGTCTATAATAAAAGTTAATTGATAATTCTATTAATGACATAAACAAGAAAGTTTGTGAAAATAGATATTTGTTACTCTTAAAACGATAATTTATAAAGATATTGTATAAACTAAATAAGTTTTAAGTGACTTTGAATAATTGGAGTCATAGCTGACAGCCATCACGGCATGTGCTGCATAAACGTTAGTTACAAGATGATAATGTATGGCATTAACATTTAAAAAGATAAGAATACAGACGAAGTCACGAGCGGCTGCTATTTAATTATATGTCTGAACATATATAAGTAGAATATATGTACCAAATAAAGTATTTAAATTTACTAAATGATTAGCACAACTCGTCATATGATATTACAATTTATTTTAACGTAAACAAATTCTTTCTCTCACACTTCTCTATTTTGAAGTACAATTTGTACAGATAATCTATATTTTAACAATAAATTAATAATTCCACAAAATTGATGATATAATAATATGAAAAGTAATCGATTTTTATGTAGTAATATATGCGTACATCACTATTCTCTAGCAAGCTGTGACACGTTCATTTTAAAACTGGTAGTGGAAGGAGCATGTTCGTGCAACAGATGTTATTATTATTTCGTAATTTGTGTCGAATGTGATGTTTACAATCATTATCCAGTGAATTTTAACGTAATCTTAAATTATTAAAGCATAAAGACGTTTTAAGTGGGTGTGTGTTTGCATTACAATCTTTGTCAAAAGTGTAAGTTTTTGTTATTTTATACTTTTAAAACTTTTTCGCGCGTAAAAATACTGAAATTACTTGACAATGTATATAGCCTAGTACCTACCTACAGCGATATATTTTGTTATTATTATTACATCGTTTTTAAAAGGGGTTTGGGTCACAGGTAGAAGATTTTGAATCGATGTTGGGTATCAACCCCTCCTGTCGGCTTGGAGTGGGGTCCCCTCCCTTCAATAGGGGATGTTTGGGTCGACAAAGGGTAGGCGCCCCTAATGCAGAGGGGAGCATGGGCTGCTTGGGCCTTGGGCGATATCCGTTGGTAGGGGAAGGGATCACTATTTCTTGTTTAGTTTTTTACTTCAGCATCTAACGGTTTTGTGTGTGAGATACGCTCCTTACTGTTCGTTTAGTTATATTTTTAGAAGCAATGAATTCGTTTGATAAACTTGATGGTGAGTTAGTTTAAATAATAAATATATTAATTGATTTTTTATTAGTATGTGTTAAATTGAATCGATTTTTATAGTACAAGTATGTAAAAAAATTAAAATGTCAGTATAAAGTAGACGTCGATATTAAATAAGCACAATTAATAGTAGTAAATTGAACTTGCTGTGATTACGCGACTTTGTTGTCCCAAATAAGGGTAATAAATCTATTTATCCAGAATAGTTGTAGACAGTCGTCTTTTTAAATTTTGTAATTATTATTTAACTCCCATATAACTCTTTTTACAAGATGTGAATTCTCCTTTCTTCCAAACCTCTTTTCAATTTCATCATTACTTCGTAACCTCTTTGGAAATAGTATAATTATTTATAGGCTGGCTAATAATTTATACCTAAGTCCTCAACGGCATATAGATAAACGTCGGCCACTTCACTTTAATTTACACGTATATATTATATTATTTATGTTATTATTGTTATATGAATAAAATTAGGCTTGGCGTTGTGCGCGCATTGCTTTTGAAGCTTATGGATGGATTTTGATGTTTTTTGTTTGATTTTTTTATACTTGGCCGTTTTGTAAGAAATTCTCTAAGAATTATTACGATAACCTCATTTAATATAAAGATGTGAAGGTTTTAATAAACTTCGATTCGGAAAATGGGAAAAGCGGTGTGGTGCTTATGTTATTGCTTCTATACATAAAATATATTATTAAGATAATAAAAGACGCAGACGAAGTTGCTGTTATCAACTAGTATACAATAAGGGTTATTGATAATGTGTTAAATAGTTTCCAATTCTGAAGGCAGCGCTGTACTGGCTAGCGGAGTGATCGGTTCGGCTTGTATCCGCATAAATCCGACACTGATTTAACTACTTATTTAAATTTAATCGCTGTCAAAATTCTAAATGTCTTTTAGCCATAATATCTGTGGGTATTATAACGCTACATAAAATATTGTCAACAGTACTTAGCCGAGTGGTCGGCGAACCGCGACTCGCGGACCGTATGCGGCTCCACTCCTTAGTTGCGGCTCTTCTACAAAGTGCTTAGTGCATACACGATATATTATCTATTAACTCTCCTTGTAAGAGACTGGTATACATTTTTAATACAAGTCTACAGGAAAGAACCACATTTTTAGAAAGCAACAATAGCACGTCTAGTCGTTCGCAAAAAATACATAATGAGCAAAGGCAAGCTCGAGAGCGTACTTTTAACACTAATTATTTGAATTAAAATGTATCTACTAAAGCATAGTTTAAAAAAGACTTACATTTGGCTCTTTTGGTCGAGAAGTTTATTCAAAACTGACTTAGCCTACTATAATTTATCATTATACGTACAATTGGGAATTCGGTGTAGATCCGGTCGTGGCACGCTACGGTGTCAATCAGGGATAGAATGGACTAATGGCCGTTCTGTCGATGTTAAAGAAGTTTTTACTTCAAAAATGGAAAATAAAAAAGAATTAATGTTTTAGTGTCAATCTCATCGATGGATTACATGTTAAAACGAAACTTATCATCAAAAAACACGGTAGCCATAATAATAACAGGTGAAGACGGTCTCAAGAAGTTCTGCTGCATCGAGTGTCCGTTCAGAACCGGAGAGAAAGAGAAACTTGAGTTGCATTTATTGGTCCATAATCGGGGGTATAGGTTTCTCTGTGAGATTTGCGGTAGTGGGTAAGATTTTTTTTAAATATTGCACCTCAATGCCTCAATCACACACACAGACACACATGATTTAATATAAAGCATTCTCGTAGCTTCATTTAACGAAACCAAACAACGCGTATATACATGTCCTTATGTGACCTCAATTACGTATATCAAATGTGATGACGTAACTAAATTATTTAAATTCCTAGGCTATAGTTACCGAAATAGCATGTATAGACAAATGAGGGGTGATATTAAGAGATTGAGATAATTTGGGATTGAAAAATTGCTCCACCAAGGCAATTTAAACCGGGACAACTCTGGACTAAAAAAGAAGGGAAATTAAGTTTCGGGTGACACAGATAATTAACTAGGAACACAATTTCACAAGGCCCTTTTATTCCTAACAACGTATATGATAACTAAACAACCGGTATACATATATAGATATTTATTTATTATATATTGTAAGCATATTTAATACAAATAACGAGAGATACAAAGCTAACAATTTTTTAGCTTAATTTTATATAGCAGCAGCAGATTTAGAAATAAGGTCTGACAAAAAGAAATTACATAAACTACTCTGGAACGAACCAGAAGCATTTAGCCAAGATCTTATATTTTTACTTCGAACCTTTGGCCTTATAATAGGGCTTATTGACACTGTGCACGTAGCTTGTCTCTTTATTTGGGTGTTGGGATCAGCTTTTCATAAGTAGTATTTATGTACAGTACGCGCCAAACTTTTTGACCGCTCTGAATACAGTTGTTCAGAACACAAATTTAGATATAAATACGTATTATATATTATATGTATAGCATCGAGACAGCTTGCAATACATACTTAAATGCCAATTTTAGATTCCTATAACAACTTTTTAACTTTGTTTTTTATTCATCTCTCAACTGTCCAAAACTATAAAGGCTTAAGTTCCATACCAATGAATGTAGACCTGAGGCACAGGCCAACAGACTGTTGGCATAATAAGTTGTAAAAAAATACCGCATTTATTAGATCAATTGAAAAATTTAACAATAATAAATTATGTAATGTAAAATTACAGTTTCAAAAAAATGCCTAGATATTCGAAAACATGATCCGCCATTTTGAGAACTGAGTCTTAAAAAAACAGCCAAGGGATTAAATCAGTGATATTATTGATTGATATCAGTGATATAACTATAGATACGTCATAAGCGCTTCGACAGCACCTTGTTAAAACTTGGCTAGCTGGCTTCTTTTTAACGGTGTCCCGTCACTCCGCCCGTATCTAAGCAACATATAAACTATTTCTTTTCCACCACGAATATTGAGAATATGCCATCTTACTTCCGCATATTATCTAAGACAGTTTACGTATGTGTGCGTTTTCGTGCCATTTGTTTTGTTAAAATATCATGTAGGTAACGTATCTACACCTTTTTAGTTATAATATTAGGTCTTTACCTATGAAATTGCCGTTTTGTATGAAAAAATTTAAACGATTTTTTTTCATGTATTTTTTATTTATATTAATCGAAGTAATCACCCATGCAATCAATGCATCTTTGTCAACGCAGTGGCAGTTTATTGATGCTCTTCTTAAAGAAATCAGCTGGACGGGAGGCAACAAATTGTTCAAAGGCATTTTGTACTGCCTCTCGGGTATTGAATTTTTTTCCCGCCAAAGAGTTATCCAAATTCTGGAAAAAGTAGTAGTCTGTAGGCGCAAGGTCTGGTGAGTATGGTGGATGACGGAGAACTTCCAACCCCAGTTTTTGCAACTTCGTTGCTGGTTTTCGTGCAGGAGCAGCGGAGACGAGCCATTGACCAATGCTGGTTGGAGATGTGCCAGCTTCTCTATCAATGTGTTCAGTTCTTCACAGTACACATCTGCAGTAATGCTCACCCCGTTTGGTAAGAAGCTGTGATGAATCACGCCGGCGCTAGACCACCAAACAGTGACCATCACTTTTCTAGGGGTAAGTTTTCGTTTAGGTCATTGTTTAGGTGCTGAACCAGGATCCAACCAACTTACTGAGCGCTTGTGGTTATCAAACAGAATCCATTTTTCATCCCAGGTAACAATGCGGTTCAAAATTCCTTCATTTGTGCGTCTGTTGAGCAATGCAAGACACGTCTCGACGCGTACTTCGCGCTGGCGATCATTGAGTTCGTGGGGCACCCATTTGTCAAGCTTTTTTACCTTGCCAATTTGACGCAAATGGACCAATATTGTTTAGACGCTAACGTCGAAAGCTGCTGCTAATTCAGCCGTAGATTGTGTATCATCAGTTTCTACAATCGCCTTTAATTCGTCATTGTCGACCAAAGTCTTCGGACGACCGCGAGATTCATTTTTCAGGTCGAAATTCCCAGAACGGAAGAGAGCAAACCAATAACAGGTGGTACGTTGGTTTGTAGTGTTAGCTCCGTAAACGTCGTTGATGTTGCGTGCCGCTTGTGCCGCGTTGCTGCCACGACGGTACTCATATTCCATAATTACTCGAATTTTTAACGTATCCATGATGATAAAAAAGATTGAAATGCGATGAAAATGTAACACTAATCAATAAACAAATGACTACTTTTGGAAAAAGAATTCCATGTTTTTAAAATAAAATTAATTTTAGAATTCTTAGCCAAACAAAAATTATTTTGATTTGAAATGGCCAGTACTGCAGAACGGCAATTTCTTAGGTAAAGACCTATTATCATTGGGTTAAATCCTTAACTGTATTATACTCAACCCGAACTTCCACTATATTCAAACCGGTCAGAAAGATCGGTGCGGACTATAAGTTCATTATATTTAATCCGCGCTAACAATTCATATCTCAATTACCTATATCTAATGACTAATCCATCTCTAAATTTATAAATATACGTTTATTATGGGAACAGGTTAAAACGCAGGGAGCATTTTGACAGACACACGGCAGAGCATGAAGAGTACAGGCCATACATATGCTCTGAATGCGGCAAGGCCTTCAAGAGGAAAGAACACCTGAACATACACTTCGCTTTGCACGTCGGTAACAAAAATCAAGAGTGCTCCATATGTAAGAAAAGTAAGTCATATTTTTAAGCTCCTAGATGTGTCTATGATTATGTATGTATATTTAAAAGACTTCACGAAGGAGGTGGTTCTCAGTTCAGCTGTTTTTTTAAATGTTTGACACCTTATAACATCATTTATAGATTAGGATTTTTTTTAAAGGTGTAATTTCCAGGGGGTCCTAGGTTGAATTGTAATTCGATTACTATTGAACATTGGACTTCGAAGATATATCAAAGAGTTCCTTAAATTTGAATTGGAAATATATCGTTATTGAGATATTGGTAGATTTATGACAAGCCAGGGTTAGGTACGTATCCACCAAAGAGGTTTTACTGCATTCTTTTAGAGTAAACTTAACTTTTTCTATTTTAACTTTTTTGAATTCGCTTTTATCCTTTGTTAAAATTTTCTTGTGTTATTTTATTTTTACGTAAATTATTATAAGCTATAAATTTTTAAATGCAGTTGAGAGTGAATACAAAGGTTAGTCAGTCACTCGTATCAGTCTTACAAGACTACTAGCTTTTTACATGGTATTTTCGTTCACATCATTTCGGTACATCTAATCTCAAAATTAATTTCAATACAGGCACAACAACACGTTCGCATAATTTTTTCATCGTAATAATAACTCGAAATTAGCGTTCCCAAGTTACTTTGATGTGTGTAAAAACCGCGGGCTCAGGTATTGATCTAAGTCTAATATCATGCAGTCCGATAGTTCCTAACCCATAATGTGTGACACATATTCCTATACTTGTATTTATTGCGACTATAGACTTCATGACGATACACACAGTATGGGAGTAGCATAAGTTTTTAATGCATACCGTGCAACTTATTATTGTTGATAATTGTGGTTTATGTCATAAAAATATTTTTTATAGCTTTCTACCGTAAGGACCATCTGCAAAAACACATACAAATACACAATAAATTATTTTTAAAACAAAACATATTCCCGCTTAATGATCAAGATTTGGAAGTAAAGCAGGAGATCATGGATGATAACGGAGAAGACATCGAATTTGAGGTAAAAATGCTTTCACCTGTTATGAGTTCATGGAAGCTAGTTTTTTCAATTGAAAACATTGAGTGCATAAAGGCGATATACCACAAATTTGTAATCTATACTTCTATACTATCTATACTTCTATACTATCTATACTTCTATACTAATCTATACTTACTAATAATAATATTATAAAGAGGTAAAGTTTGTGAGTTTGTGACGTTGTAGGGGGTAATCTCAGGAACTACTGGTCCTATTTGAAAAATTCTTTCAGTGCTATATATCTCAATTATCGAGGAAGGTTATAGGCTATATATCATCACGCCAAGACCAATAGGAGCGGAGCACCAATGAAGAATATGTCAAAATTGTTTTTTTCCTCTTGAATGATTCCGCTGCGTGTTAGCGTTAGCTCAAAGTAACTAATCCACGAGAACGAAGTCGCGGGCAGAGGCTAGTTTTACATACATTTACTCCAAAGTTTGGTCATATCATTTATGATACCTATAATATTATATAATTTAATATAATTAGTATAGACATTCGAATCATTAAAACAATTTGAACCATTCGAATAATTCAAACTATTCAAATAGAGTACGGACTTTTTAAATAATCGGAATCATTGAATTAGTCGAATAGTTCGAATATTCAACTAAATGGAATAATCAACGCATAACTCCCTCAGATAGGTCGCGAATTGCATGAGTCAGGCAACAGCCCAAGCCGAGGTGTGTCGTGCACCCTTGAGCTAGTTGTCAAATAAAATCGGCTGAGTGCCTTAAGCTCTCGCCTTAGTAGTCCGGTGAACCTGTTAAGACCTTGCTAGGTCAATAGCGTAATCAGTTCAAGAAAAAAAAAACGCGTAACTAGAATAGCATGCCATTAAATAAATATTATTGGTAGATTTTCGCTGATGTCATTTTGTGTTGTAGGTGCAGGAGCAGTACGATACTGAGTCGATTCTACCGTCACTCGATTCAACTGAGAACTCGTCCTTGGACAGGTACACGCTCCAAGTCGGCTCTGAAGAACGACCTTTCGTTTGTCTCGTTTGTAACAAAACGTACAAACGGCGCGATCATCTGAAAAAGCACAGTATGACGCACATGAAGAAGGATAAAGAGTGCTCCGAATGCGGTAAAAGTGAGTTGATTTTGAATTGTACGTATATTTTACTAGCTCCTGTACTACAGTTTGACCGCACTGCTATACCGTGACATAGGTACGCGAGCGGCGAGACGAGTGGACGAAGCAGTTGTTACGGACTCTCTGTATCAGATGCACATGAGATAAAAAATCTAAAGATGGGTCGTGTGTTATTTCAAGGTATCAAGACTATCATTTTCAAAGTGGCCGAATATTTTAAGAGAAGAAAAGCAGACAAAGAATGATTAAAATAAAATATTTAAAAGATTCATTTCATTTATACTGGTTCTTTATTTGTACATATCTAAAAATCATATTGGACAAAAATAGGGATTGGATATAATTATACTCGTAAATGTATAGTTTCAAATAAATGTGCTTTGATATCGTAAGATTTGTCTGACACTACGAATCTCATGTGAGTTCACGCTCTTTCCTTCCCACTCCCCACCTCGCTGCGCATACCTAATGCGCGGTACAGCGGTTGCGTTCAGACTATAGCTCCTTTACTAACTAAGAAAATGAACGCACATCTTTCCATGTAATGAAATGAAATGACAACTGAATAAACAAATAGTGTATCTGTCAATTATGTTAATATTTTTTGAAAATCTCTCTATTGTCTTCTAGCCTACACACTGACTTACTTTTTTATATGGAGGTTATTTAATACAATTTTTTCACATTTCCGTAAAAAAAATGTCACCTTTACTTTTATACAAACTTCCTGATAATTACAAATACAACAAAAAACATAATCAAATAGGTGCAGCCGTTATGAAGTGATACGCTTACATACATTCGGCGATTTGTTTTTATTTGTATAAATTCATTTTGAAAGATAAATAAAAATAGATGTTCGTAGCATGTTTTATGTTAGTCGTTTAAAATTTCAACCTATAGTTCTGGGACACGGATTACCGGATTAGAATATGCTTCAGGTAGACTAAAATAGAAAATTACAATTTTGGTTGGTAGAACATGATAGTTACTCCTACCTTAACTAGCGGGCACGTCAGACGTTGTCCCGCCTTGAATATAAAAAAAAATCTTTGACAAATTATAGTAAAACCTTCCATATGAATCATTTTATCCACTGGTGAAAACCGCATAAAAATCCGTTCATTCGTTTTTGAGTTTATCGCGAACAGAGAGACAGACACAGTAGGGGGCTTTGTTTTATACTATGTAATGATAATGCGCGAATACCATACACCAGGCGATGGTCTCCGTCATGGTTATTATTAACGTTCATGTAATTATAATTATCTTTCGAAAACGAACATAAACCATTATACGTATAATAATCAAATCAAAAGTACCGTAATATAATATAGATATAGTTAATGTGTTATTGATTTGTAAGAATAAATGGTGGCATGTTTATTCATAAGCGATTTTTTTGTGTCGGCCGCGACATCTATCGATAAATTGTCCAACTTTCGTTCGCCTCACTACGTATGGATTGTGCTAAGAGTATCATCAGACACATTGCCATAATACTGCCCGAAATGAAAAACTATCTAAGACACAATTTCTATGAACCTATACCGTGTTATTGCAAAAAAGTTAAATACGTATTGAATACTTGCTTTAAAAAAGTTTAGGTACCTTCGTATTAAATGCACCGCGCTCGCCGACGCCTGCCGCTGCAAGCTCGCGTTATCATTTTTCGCAAGTCTACCTAACCTAACCAAACCGAGATAAAAGAGCAAAATGTCGAACGTTCGGCGAGCGCGGTGCGTTTAATACGAAAGTACCCAAACTTTTTTAAAGCAAGTATTTAATACGTACTTAAGTTTTTTGTAATACACGGAATATGTTTTGTAATATTTACTATTGAACATTTTAATCACAAAGCAACTTGTTCGACATCGTTAGTTTATTATCATCATTTTTAGGAGTCATCAATATTTCAATCGACTTCAAAAAAAGGTGGAAGTCTTGTGTATTTTTTTAATATATTTTAATTGGTAACTTCGTCATTTGTGAACAAATTTTCATGTTTTTTTTTAATTTGAATTGAACGTATATGAATATGAGTCATATGCATTAAGGTCACGCTTTACTAGCATGTCGCTGACGCGAAACCATTAGTTTTTGTCCTGCCAAAAATACCGCTCAACGCGTCTAAAGAAGTTTTCATTTCACAAATTTGTTCAGTGTAAACGTGCTCGTGGGGCGCTCGCGGTACTGGATACTAATTTTTTAGTTTATTATATCTACTCGGAATCATATTTTTTTTTTCAATAAAAGTAGCCAAATCGCTCCTTATGACATCAGCTATCTGTCAAGAAAAGTACTGTCAAAATCCGTCCAACTGTTTCGGAGATTAGGCGAAACAAACCAACAGACAAAAATTTAAAAAAAAGCATTTTATATAAATACAGTATATATCTTTATATACATCATTACATATTATAAAACAAAGTCCTCTACCGCGTCTGTCTGTCTGTTCGCGATAAACTAAAAAACTACTGAACGGATTTTCTTGCGGTTTTCACCAGTACATAAAATGGTTTATGTGGAAGGTTTTAGTGTATAATTTGTCAAAGGTTTTTTTATTATCAGGGCAGGACAAAGTCCGCCGGGCCCGCTAATTTTATAAGAAAAATGTATTTTGATATTACAAACAGAACCTTTAATTTTATTTATTTGTATAGACGAAGAAAGCCGATACCGCCTGTGTATAATTTAGATAAGTTTTTCAAAAACGTTTTGACATAGTTGCGACAACGCATCAATTGACCTTGTTGCTTGTATGGAAAGATCACTCCTATTTAGCCTACATTAAATGTCAGAATCGTGAAGTCTTCATTGCGCCATCATGTACAAAGAGCAAGTACTCTTCTCGAAAGATGAAACGCCGTACCTTTAACTACCACAATAGACCACGACACGTATTGGGGCTGTTAAAGATTTGTCAAAGCAGCTTTACTATACTGTCATTCTAATTGAATGCAACATCTTATCTATATACTAGTGGGTCCGGCGGATGTTGTCCCGCCCTGATAAAAAACCTTGACAAATTATACACCTAAACCTCTCTCACGAATCATTTTATCTACCGGTGAAAACTGCAAGAAAATCCGTTCAGTAGTTTTTGAGTTTATCGCGAACAGACAGACAGGCAGACGCGGCAGAGGACTTTGTTTTATCATTACATAGTATAAAACAAAGTCCCCTACCGCGTCTGTCTGTCTGTCTGTTCGCGATAAACTCAGAAACTACCGAACGGATTTTCATGCGGTTTTCACCGGTAGATAGAGTGATTAATGAGGAACGTTTTAGTATATAATTTGTCAAGGATTTTTTAATAATCAGGGGGGGACAACGTCTGCCGGGCCCGCTAGTAATATAATAATACGAATACGATTGTGAACATCTTCCTCTTCTATTTCTTGGCCGATTTTCTTCATTCTTTTTTTGTTTAGTAGCTGCTGAAGAGCTTTAGTGTTATGAGTGAATAAATCGGAAAGGTTCGGTTTTTTCCTTATTGAAAATTTTGAAATTATATTGAAAAGTTTGAAAAATTAATTGAATTAACGGTGGTCGAAAGTAGACCACCGTATGACCATTCCTATAAATAAAACGATAAAATTCTACTGTTGTGCACTCGTCATGCCAAAACTGTTGGGTAGATTATGAGCATTTTTTTTTGTTATTTTTACTTCTTAAACCAATTATCTGATCTTTATCTAAAATTATATGATGATATCTCCCTTTATATCTATACTAGTATTATAAAGACGGAGGGTTTATTTGTTTGTTTGCTTGAACGCGCCAATATCAGGAAGTACTAGTCCGATTTGAAAAATTCTTTCAGTGCTAGTTAGCTCATTTATCGAAGAAGGCTTATAGAATATATCATCACGATAAGACCAATAGGAGCGCAGCACCAATGAAGAATGTTTCAAAATCGTTTTTTTTTTTTTCTTTTGAGAGCTTTCGTTGCTTGTTAGCGTTAGCCCAAAATAACTATTCCACACGGACGAAATCGCGAGAACAGCTAGTGTATGTATATTCATAATGAAAATAAAATTCTTTTGAGGCTCAATCAGGTCAAAACTACTTAATGTATCAACATAGAGTTATGACCAGTCGATGTGGAATTACGTAGATAGGTTAGCTAGGCTATTTATTTTTTGGATTTCGTGAGCCATTTTCGATTTTTATTAATCAAAAATTAATTTTATGCACACCAAAGCGAGCGGATATCGACTATTTTAAAATATACTTATAAAATTTTTAAGGAGCTACAAATTTTATAAACACTATAAAAGACTAAAGAAATATTGCAAGCAAAGTATATTTTTACTTTCGAATTTTTTGTTCTGTACATAAAAAAAGTCGCGGTGGGTGAATGGGTGGGTTAACCGGTAGAATGTCAATTCGAAATCCGCAGGCTCGATCGAACCCGAATCTTGGCATGTACCAATGGATTTTTTGGAATTCGTGTACATTTACCCATTTAAATTGGTAACACTGTCATTTGACGGTGAAGGAAAACGGCGTGAGAAAAACCCGAACCTGAGAAATGTTCATTTAGTAACACTGTAATTGGGAGAATATAGAACTATGGGTTTATCATACTTTGAAATCGCCAATTAAATCAAAAATACTTTATTCATTTTAGGCCCTAATAAGGCACTTATGAACGTCAAATACTACCACCGGTTCGGAAAACAACCCAGTCATCGAGAAGAACCGGCAAGAAACTCGATCGGGTACATTTTTTTAACATATATTTCCAATACATCATACAATGCTTTTAGTGGATGCACAGAGAGGAGTCAATTCCAGACATCACTATCATTCACATACTGATCCACTCTATAATATCCTTTTGAAACTAAAACCCGTTTGACGTGGCTCTTAAATTTACAGTCCGGCAAATCGGTAACATGCTTTGGGACTTTATTGTAGAACCTAACACTATTACCTAAAAAACTATTACTGGTTTTGCTAAGTCTGAAACATGGGACCACCAGTTTATCACAGTTTCTAGTATTTAGATTATGCCGGTCTTTTACTAAATTCAGATTTTCAAAGTTTTTATGGACATACATTAAATTATCAAGAATGTATTGGGAGGGCAGAGTTAAGATACCGAATTCCTGGAATTTCGTTTTTAATGATTCGCGAGGTCCCATATTATATATTGCCCGAACTGCCCGTTTTTGTAATAAAAATATCGTGTCTATCTCAGCAGCCGTACCCCATAGCAGAATGCCATAAGACATTAAGCTATGGAAGTAAGCGAAGTAGACTAACCTAGCAGTGGCAATATCTGCAAGCTGGCGAATCTTACGTATTGCGAATGCAGCGGAACTTAATCAGCTCGCCAGTTTTTTAATGTGAGGGCCCCATTGTAATTTGGAATCTAGTGTAATTCCCAAGAATACAGCATTGTCAACTAACCCTACTAAATTCCCTTCGATCTTGATTCTACTATCAACCTGTCTAACATTGGGTAAAGTGAATCTTATACATTTCGTTTTATCTGCATTTAGCAACAGGTTATTTAACGCAAACCAATGACAAATTTCATTTAAAGTATTATTCAGATGCCCAACCTCTGAATCTATCCTTTTCACTTTAAATATTAGAGAAGTATCGTCTGCAAAAAGCACCATGTCAGCAGAGTTATTAACCACTAGCGGTAGATCGTTTATATATATTAAGAACAAAAACGGCCCTAAAATGGAGCCCTGGGGGACACCAATTCGGGCAAACGATCCCGCCATACTTTCCTTCGGGAAGAGGCCTATAGGTCTCTTACAGCGACAATGACATAAAATGTATTGTTAAGATAATAAAAAACGCAGACAAATTCCCGGGTATTAGCTAGTAGTAAATATTTGTGAATACCGAAAAAAATCCTTATCACGTTCCGAAGATCGATTTTTCAGGCATCGTTCACGTATCCGCCCAGTCTGTCACGTCCGGCGTCCACGACGACAGATATGTTATAAGTAGAAAGTATTTTCTTCTAATTTTAGATTAGGGAGTGACCAACCTGTGTCTATATATAACCGAGCTATAACAAGAATGTAGTTCCTATTCGGATTCGGTCAATGGTGCTCGATATTCCCGCTTCTCCCATCTTCCAGACTAATAAAAGTTTTTTAGGTAACAGTGTAATGTATAGCGATCTGTATAAGTATAATAAAAATACAGTTCCTTTGGTTTTGGGGTTCTGATGTTATTCGAGTCCGCAGGAAACGTACCTCTAATTCCCCTGCACGTGCCCTCCGGGTGATACTAAAGAGTAACAATTGAGAGTTTTGGTCACTGCACTGTTCTACATAAATTGAACCTCGTAACGACAAATAGAGTAATCAATCAAGCGACGATAATAAAAGTTGGATACTATACTATTTAGACATAAAAATAAAGTTATTTTGAGACTCATTCACATCGAAAATCCTGAAGGTATGATAACCATGACAATGTAAAATTTTTCGTTGATGGCTACTTATTTTTTGGATTCGATTGTCCCTTTGCAATTTTTTTAATATACAATAAAGTGGGCGGGAGTCAGCTAATAACATATATACCTATATCGATAATGAATTACGTTATCGTACTATTTAAAACAGTTGTTATTATAGATTGTTCATATTCAAAAATAATGACACATAGAACGAATATTTATCTCATTATCGCGTTATTGCTACAAATTGCAATGCGGTACAAAACTGCTAATTAGGTCTTAGACCTGAGCTTTAGCTCGTCAATGACTTCTAAATAATAAATGAGTAAGAAATAAAAGAGAAAGATGTTCTGAACCGATTTATTTTCGCCTATTTATACATTTATACATACAATAAGAATGTAAATCTAACGTTTATGTACTTTTACGATTTTCGTGAAAAAAAATGTTGCCGGTATTTAGGAATAAGTAATATATTTCAATCATTTTTTAAATGTCTGTCTGTCTGTTTTTTAGAACACGCATCACTGCTAAAGTACTGGGTTCATAATAGAACTTCATTTAAAAAAATCATAGAGCATATCTTCGAGAATAACTTAGTCTTTGTTTCATTAAAATCGGTGCACTCTATCAAAAGTTATTATAATTTTAATTGCGCCGCGACTTAATTACGACAGAAAAGTAGATAAATAAATGGACATAATATATTCAGATGATTTTATTAGTCACTTTTTTATATTAGGTTCGACGCGGACAGAGTCGCGGGTACAGCTAGTCTATATATAATATTATATAAATATTGTGTTTACAGGTCGCTCAAGTATGACATAGGCATCAAAGGGGTTGAGGGTCTGAATGACAGTTACGTTAGCAGTATATATTTCCTTTCGATTTTTTTTTATGAAGAACACTTAAAGAACCTTGCGAGAGACTTTGTATAATGTATGCCAATACCTACGTAAGCATAGAAGGGAGGGATTTACTTATTTTTAGAGACAAGAAGGAGGGTCGGGTCAAAAATGACTAAGATTCCGCTTACGTAATGCTTGAACAAACCCTTATCTACACACATAAATAAAATTGAAATGTCTGTTTGAGGCAAAATAACTTTTTACTAAATGGATATAAAAGTACAGTTCGCACCAAATTTTTGACCTCTGACCATAGCTGCACTGAATGCATAGTTACGTAGGTAGTTAGTAGGTAGGTAGGTGTCTTGGAATAAGTAATAAAATACATTTCAATCATTCTTAAAAATGTCTGTAGTTAGTAGTTAGTTAGTTAGTAGTAGTTAGTAGGTAGGTAGGTGTCTTGGAATAAGTAATAAAATACATTTCAATCATTCTTAAAAATGTCTGTAGTTAGTAGTTAGTTAGTTAGTAGTAGTTAGTAGGTAGGTAGGTGTCTTGGAATAAGTAATAAAATACATTTCAATCATTCTTAAAAATGTCTGTAGTTAGTAGTTAGTTAGTTAGTAGTAGTTAGTAGGTAGGTAGGTGTCTTGGAATAAGTAATAAAATACATTTCAATCATTCTTAAAAATGTCTGTAGTTAGTTAGTTAGTTAGTTAGTAGTAGTTAGTAGGTAGGTAGGTGTCTTGGAATAAGTAATAAAATACATTTCAATCATACTTAAAAATGTCTGTAGTTAGTTAGTTAGTTAGTTAGTAGTAGTTAGTAGGTAGGTAGGTGTCTTGGAATAAGTAATAAAATCCATTTCAATCATTCTTAAAAATGTCTGTAGTTAGTTAGTTAGTTAGTTAGTAGTAGTTAGTAGGTAGGTAGGTGTCTTGGAATAAGTAATAAAATCCATTTCAATCATTCTTAAAAATGTCTGTAGTTAGTTAGTTAGTTAGTTAGTAGTAGTTAGTAGGTAGGTAGGTGTCTTGGAATAAGTAATAAAATACATTTCAATCATTCTTAAAAATGTCTGTAGTTAGTAGTTAGTTAGTTAGTAGTAGTTAGTAGGTAGGTAGGTGTCTTGGAATAAGTAATAAAATACATTTCAATCATTCTTAAAAATGTCTGTAGTTAGTTAGTTAGTTAGTTAGTAGTAGTTAGTAGGTAGGTAGGTGTCTTGGAATAAGTAATAAAATACATTTCAATCATACTTAAAAATGTCTGTAGTTAGTTAGTTAGTTAGTTAGTAGTAGTTAGTAGGTAGGTAGGTGTCTTGGAATAAGTAATAAAATCCATTTCAATCATTCTTAAAAATGTCTGTAGTTAGTTAGTTAGTTAGTTAGTAGTAGTTAGTAGGTAGGTAGGTGTCTTGGAATAAGTAATAAAATCCATTTCAATCATTCTTAAAAATGTCTGTAGTTAGTTAGTTAGTTAGTTAGTAGTAGTTAGTAGGTAGGTAGGTGTCTTGGAATAAGTAATAAAATACATTTCAATCATTCTTAAAAATGTCTGTCTATCTATGTGTTTGAACACGCATTCATTGCTAAAGTACTGCGTTTACGATAAAACTTCACCAAGAAAATCATAAAGCATATGCTCGAGTAACATTTAGTCTTCTTAAAATCGGTTCACTCTATTAAAAGTTATTGTAATTTTAATAACGACGCGACTTAAGTACGAGGGAAAAGTAGATAAGTACGTTAGGTCCACGCGGACGGATTCGCATGCACAGCTAGTATTATGTGTCTGTAACATAGTGATAACTAGAGACCTATTTTATATTCCTTGTACTAAATGTTTGACGATATTATGCGCAAGCCCAAGCTTAGGGCTATATTCACAGCGCCCAAAAAGATTGACCGGTACTTATAACAAGACGACATTTTTTGTAATTTATGTCTATCTATCTGTTTACGGTCGAATCAAAACGGTTTGGACGATTTTGAGTGGTTTTCACAAGCAGATAGCTGAATTATAAGGAATAACTTAGATCGTTTGTATTTCAGAAGAAGAATTAGGATTCCGCGAAAATATAATAAGCTATAGAAGCAGTGCCCATAACAGGACGCGCTTCACACGGCAGTTATTTCAAAATTATAATTTAAAAAAAATTGACTACATCTGCGAAAGCCATGA
This sequence comes from Antheraea yamamai, assembly GCA_036509395.1. Classification (NCBI taxonomy): domain Eukaryota; kingdom Metazoa; phylum Arthropoda; class Insecta; order Lepidoptera; family Saturniidae; genus Antheraea; species Antheraea yamamai. The sequence goes on from AP028440.1 coordinate 4,329,591, forward strand.
TTCGCCATTTTTTGATCTGGATCTTAAAAAATCAGCCAAGTGGTAAAAATAGAAAGGGCTTTTTAATAAGTCATGTCTATACGAATAAAAATATAGAGGTACGCATATTGTACAAAAATCGATGTACAGTAGAAACTCGATTAACCGGACTAATTGTTGTCGTTAGGCATTCGGATAATCGAAAGTCCGGATAATCGAATGTATGACAGACCTCCTAGAGTTTTTGGCGGGATTTTGGTCTGTCATGTAGTGGATTTTGTATTTTATTCATAATCTTGTGTTATTTGCCTCTATATTTGTAAAATTGGGGGTTTTTGCGTAATACAGTTTGGTTATTGTGCATAAGTGAAGTGAATGGAAAATAATACCACAGACAATGAAATCTGAGATGCCACAAAAACCCCTTGAAAAGTTCTAACAAGAGAGCCACCATCTTGTTGGAAAATTGAAATAATCACACGACAATTATTGTGTAAAATATGTTGTACTGTCCATTGAAACAAAACATTGACACTGGCAAATGCTACTGCGGAGCCAAAACAAGAAGAAGACAAACCTTCTTTGGTTTTGTGCATACGTAGTACATAATATGTACATAATTTTATGCGTTTATTAAAATACGAATACATATCAATGAAAATCAATGTTTATTAAGAAATTATAAAGAGATACATTTCCAACATAGAATGCACTTATTTATGTATGTACAAACAAATTTTCTTAGATTACATTATGTAATACTAAAATATTGCATGAAATAAAATATTTTGGTACGTATATGGGAATAATTTGTTAACAGTATGTATTTGGTAATTTACACAATACATAGGTCACGGTTGGTAGTCCGGATAATCGCGAATCCGTATAACTGAGGGCCGGATAATCGAGTTTCTACTGTAGATCGATTTTTTTTTCAATATATAATGAGATGAAACCATAATAAATATACAAACAAGTCTAATATACTCAAATCCTAAGTTAGTACCAGTATTGGCCTTCTACAACTCACGGTAGAGCCCTGGCTCGATACCGGTTTCGAGAACGACTCCTTGTAGGGGGGGAGTGGGGATTAGGTCAAGTAGACAGCTTCGTGCCGACTTATACAAATATAAACGTATGTAGAAAATAACGATGACTTGCGATATCATTATATAAGCTTTTTTTATTCAGACCACATAGTCCGTTTAATATTGAATAACTTTGCCCGCGTTTTCTTTTACTTCTCTGTTGCCACTTTTAAATCTCTTTGTCTTGCAAAAAGTCTTTGTTTTGCAAATTTCTAACTTTCTAAAAATTCTAATGCTGTATAGCGTTTTCATTGTATCGATTTGCATACGTTTATTGTCATACGAGTAGATGGTTTGAAGCGATGTTAGCTAAGTGGTAGCTCGTTCCGGTACATCGTCGATTGTGGGCTCGAATCCTATAGTGTACCTAGGTTTTCTATAAAGGAAAAGACGGGTAAAACTGTAGTATATTGATAGTTTATCTGATAGCACCTATCTATCGCGGTCAAGTTCAAATTCCATTCTCTATAAGTACAATATCACGTAAGAGACCAACTATCAGACAATAGGCCTCTGGTAGTACAAGAATATTTTTCAAGCTCAGATTTCCTCATTATGTTTTCCTTATTGTTGCCAATCTAAGTTATTAAATTATTAGTACATGAATTCTGAAAAAATCGTTAGTACATACCGCGATTTAAACATGGAGACATCAAATAGATATTTCACCACAGGACCATTATTTACCCAGGAGTCACGAAGTGTATATGCGTTTGAGTTGATTCACTTTAGAGTTAGTCTCTCTAAAGTTAAGGTGTTACCACCTTAGCCCAAACTGCCAATTAACATCAGATGAAATTGTTGTCATATTTTTTGGTTGTTGTAGTTTGTTGAATTGAAATTATGATAAAGTATTATGGGGTAATGAGTCTGTTTAGAAAGACAGAATAAGCGAGGTTACGTAGTAAATAGATTAACCGAAAACGTGCACCGTAAAATAAAATGGATTTGAAAAAAAAAAAAAATCGTGACGCCATCTATGAGATATCTATAAAAGTCGGTCCTACAGTTTTTTGTCAACAAACTAATTTAAAGCGCTGTCTGTTCGAGACTGATGAAACTTACAATTAATAACAATAATCAACATTGACAATCATTTAAGTTGTAATTAAAAAATATTGAGGTCATGAATCGAAATATAAATTATCGTATCTCTCAAGTTGGACCAAATTATACATACAAACCAACTTTCATGAAGATCGGTTAAGTAGTTTCGGAGTTCATCGTGGACAAACATTATGACACTGGGTTTTTATATATTTAATAGATAGTTGAATAGGAAACGACTTTGTGATTTTATAGTCTATGGTTCGAATTTTTTATCAACAGATATTTCATATTTCGATCATCTATATGATACTGATTAAAACGGAAAAAAACACTACTTAAAGTGTTATCGTATTACGTCATATCGCTATTTAACATCAGGTTGGATTGTTGTTGAACTTAAAAAAACAATGGATAGAAGAATAGTAACAGATTCGTGGTGGTCGACTATCAATTCTATATTCCCTGAAGTGGATTCTTTAATAAAAGATTTTTTATAATTTACTCACATATATTAAAAGTTATCGATTAAAACGGGGAAGCACATCTTGTTCGTTCGAGAAACAATCTCGTAGTACGGGTGTCTAGAGAAAAGCAAGTGAGATTACCCCGAGTTGAAATAGCAAGCGTCGTAACACGTGATATTTGATACCTACAGTTTCTTCCTAGAAGTAAGCGAAATCAGGGATTTTGAACCCAGAATTTGATTAGTAACATCATTCTGAGTTCACGGTTGTTACTGCCTGTTACTATTCCCTTCTAACTCTGGAAAGACGAGGTTGTTTCACGTAACCTTTATCTTTTAAATCTAGTTCCTAAAATTATTTATGGTAAACTTTTTACATATAAAAAAGATGTTAAAATTATTGCAAAATTGCTATCTCAAGGATCACGAATTTCATCAATACTACACTTGAAAATGATTCTGGTCTTTGTTACATTTTCGTCAATGAGTAACACCAACATTACGATCTTTAGCTTCAGGTAAACGAATAAAAGATTTACAAAAATACTTCGTAATTATTTTTGATTTTCTCCAAATATAGTTATCATTCACTCGGTTCTGTTTCCTTAACCAGTCTAAGTCTAAAACTCGTTAATCACAACAGACATTTTGACACAACGTGTTCACACAAACGCTGACTCGACACTAATTATCGTGCTCAATAAATGTCATACTTAGAGGCACTCGTATGCACACAAAGACACTGAGTGTACGGTATATATTGTCATAGTTAAAACTAAAACTTAAAGTAAAGAAATAAAGAATGGATAAGTTTTTATTGTTAGGAGACATAAAGGTTACAAAGTAAATAAAGAAAGCATACATTAACTCATTAAAAATACCCAACAAGCACCCCCATTCAGCTACATGCTGCAGTACAACTGAGTGCTACTACAGCGCTGATTTGCAATGGGGAGCCATAGCAATGTACGGACGTGTAGTCGATGGCTTAGCAAAAATATTATAATGTCATAGACACCTTCATTGAAAACACTCGATTGACGTCGTTTCCAAGCTTACTACTACCGAGTTTTAATAGTATACCAGAGGTCAGCAAACCGTGGCTCGCGGACTGCATACGGCTCTTTCACTCCTTAGTTGCGGTTCTTCCAAAATGTGTTTAATGCAAACACAGAATATTAATTCGCCATGTATGAGACGAGTAAACAATTTTTGAAACGTCAGTCTACAGAAAATAGGCACATTTTTAGAAAGCAACAACAGCACGGCTAGTACTCGCAAAACGGCTCGCAAAATAGACAAACTTATTATTATAACTTACTAGCGGGCCCGGCAGACGTTGCCCCGCCCTGACTACAAAAAATCCTTGACAAATTATATACTAAAACCTTCCTCATGAAACACTCTATCTACTGGTGAAAACCGCAGGAAAATCCGTTCAGTAGTTTTTGAGTCTATCGCGAACAGACAGACGGACAGACGCGGTAGGGGACTTTGTTTTATACTATGTAATGATATTGAACAAAGGCAAGCTAGAGAGTATATTTTTAATCCTAATTATTAAAAAAAATGTATGTAGTAAAAGGAAAGTTTGAGTGAAAAAAAGGCTCTTTGTATAAATTCATTTTTGTATTGTTTATATTTGGCCCTTTTGTATGACGAGTTTGCCGATCACTGGTATATCCAATGATATTATAACTAAAAAGCCCGTATCTAAGTAACATATAACTATTTCTTTTTCACCATCGATATTGAAAATATGCCATCTTACTTCCACATTTTAAATACGACAGTGTGGCGTTACAATATTAGTTTACGTATGTGTGCGTTATCGTCTGTGTTTTGTCAAAATATAATGTAGGTAACATATCTACAGCTTTTTAGTTATAATATCATTGGGTATTATATCCTACAGAAACAAAATAACGATGAAAAATTTTCGCTTCGTAACATGAATGTATGCTGTTACCGCCACTCGACCTTATCGTACGGTACCAGGGGCGATCCCCCATGGGCCAGTGGTTACGAGGGTCGCAAATAGGGGGAGGGCATCGCTGGGGTTGCTATAGACGGGTATACGGACGTCGTTTATTTTTAGGTGGGGTGAGGCACAAGGGTAGGTTGAATTTCGCATTTTGCCTTCACTAGTTACGAACAGTAATGGTAGTTTGGGAATACCATCTGTGGTATTAGTACATTGGACAGTTATTAATCTCATTGTTATATGGTTAATTTTCGTATAGCAGTTCTTTATCGTCTAGTTTTATGTCAAACCTATATCTGGAATTCGCTTTCATAGAATTTTTAACCAACTTCGAAAAAGGAGGAGGTTACTATATTCGGTTGCATGTATTTTTTTTATGTATGTTAATTAATATTTTCGTCAATTGTGAGCCGATTTAAATTGTTCTTTTTTTATTTGAATTGGTTATACTTAGAGGTGGTCCCATATAAATTTGAAGAAAATGTTCAACCCCTAAGGAGGTGAAATATCGTTTATTTGATTTTCACCCACTTCGTTTCTACATATTTTCGTCTACTTGGAACCGATTTCAATATACCCAATTTTATTATACCCAATACAAACCATATATATTTATGGACACTAAAAATAAAAACTTACAAAAAATAAAATAAACCGACTTCGATATGAAAAACCGATAAGGCACTAAAATGCGAAAAATAAGTAAATTGATAAATTAACCAAATTAAATAAGAAATATTGATATTTGCAACCTTGTCTAACATTATATTTGAAATCGATGCCAACATACATTCCAAATTTTTTGCAGGTATAAAAATATGTATACTATATTATACAGATATACATCGTGGGACACGAGAGTGGACCTAAACTTTGTATGTAGATGAAATGAATGTAGGTTGGGATCGACTTCAAATATATTATTAGGTAGCGCAAATATCATTTTTATTTATTTAATTTGGTTAATTGAATAATTTAGTTATTTTTCGCTTTTTAGGGTGTTATTACAAAAAAAGTTAAATACGTATTGAATACTTGCTTTAAAAAAGTTTAGATACTTACGTATCAAATGCACCGCACTCGCCGAACGTTCGACGTCTTGCTCTTCTATCTCTATTTGGTTAGGTTAGGTTAGACTTGCGAAAAAGGATAACACGATCTTGTCGCGGCAGCCGTCGGCGAGCGCGGTGCATTTAATACGTAAGTATCCAAACTTTTTTAAAGCAAGTATTCAATACGTATTTAACTTTTTTGTAATAACACCCTGTAAGTTATATACAATAATTGAACACAATACTTTAATGTCTGATAATGTACAGGAAAACATTTGACTTCATATAGACCATTATAAGGTCATATAAATTAATTGCAGGCTAAGAGAAGACCTAAGTACTTATATTATTATTTCGATCTGATGTCTTACTGCACACTATTTAACATTTTTTTAAAGAGGTTTCGAAAACGTAATAAATGTAGTTAGAATCGTAATCATGACCGTCAAATGTCCCTCAGACTGGGCATTAATAAAATTCGCAGGTTACATTTGACCCGTTCGGCCCGGCGGCGCCAAAGGAATCACGTTGCCATTGCTGAGGTGTGAAAATAAAATATTTATTTGTAGGAAAAAAAATCGCTTTCGAGCTATTTCAAGTGTCTAGTAGCTTTTTCGTAGTTTTAATAGTATCGAAGTAGCTGTCAAATTGGACGTATTCTTTCGCAACGTTAATTTACTTTCTAGTGTCAACTCGAAATACGTAAATTTTTAGTTAACTTATTTTTTGATTAAAAGACCGATATATTGGTGATTGACGATCGATTTTCAACTAGTATTATTAGAAAGCAAAATTAAATCGAAAATCAAGATAGCCTTTATTCAATTTAGGTATTGAGAAGGCGCTTATGAACGTCAATGCTACCACCGGTTCGGAAAACAACCCAGTCATCGAGATGAACCGGCAAAAAACTCGATCTGGTTTATCTCATGTTATATATTTTTACAAAGCATAGTTTTACATACATTCGTTTTTAATGGATGCACAGAGAGGGGCGTCATTTCCAGTCTGCCAAATGAGTATTATATACCAAGTAATTATTTATTTACTCCATAATTTTTCTATTTAAAAAAAGCTACTCAATAAACGTATCATTATATTTTAAGACCAATATTTAACATCCATAATAATTTTTAATACAAAATGTAAAATAACACAATACTCTTTTTTCTTTTAAAAATACTACGAAGTATAGGTATAACACGACTAATAAGGATCGTAGAGAAGTTATTATATCGTATATTTTTGAGAATACTTAATGATTGTGTTTACTTAAATATTGACTTCAAAAACTTCAAAGTATATACTAACTATAGTAAAACGAAATATACATACTTCTCTATAAACAAACTCCTAGGAATATTTCTCTATTACGTATATTGAGGGAACACTGGTTTTAACTGGTACATAGCAGAAAAGCCTAAGTAGTGGGCAAAAGAGATCATTATTTTGTTATTATCAATAACTATATAAGCAATTATGATAATGTTATATTACTTATATGATACATTAAATATACGGCTATATTTATCGACTTAAAAAGATAAAGCATCTTCGCGAGTCCCTACAGAGGCATCCCTTCAACTAGTTTTAATAATAAATAACCAGTCCTAATAATAACTTACTAATGGACAAAGGTTTTTTCCCGGGAGAGAGTAGATACTTAATTACAACGCGAGCCCGTTAAATATTTTTTTTTAATACTAAGAAATTGACATATTTTTTCAAACTATCTAACGCTATTTGTCAGACTGATCTTGACAGCTTCACCGGACTAAGGTCTACGGCCACGGATTTTCCTAATACAAGGGATATAGGATAAAAGTCAGAAAAAATGTAATATTCCCGATGAATAGATATAATCTACATTATGGGACGCAAGGCCGCGAGCAAAAACTAATATATAATAATATGGGAATATATCACTAATTGAATTCAAATTACTTAGCATAGCTATGAGGTAACAGAAAAATCCGTTGGTTCCTACAAAGCTGGAGTATGCTTGATATTCGATTTTAGACGTTCAACCTACAGGACTAGGTTTAGTTTACCAAAAAGAAAACCCGTTTACATAGAGAAGAGTAGGTTGAAACCGAGCGACGAGTAATAAGCGTGTTATACGGAGTCGGGCGCGTACGGCTTAGTAACTCCCCCCTTCCGATGGGTCGGTTCGAGGCACTAATGCCCTTGAGCTACTTGGTGCCCCCTTTCTCTGGGACCGTGTGAGCCGAACAACCAGTTTGGTGACCAAGGCCGTTTGAGGCCAACAAATATTTTACGTCAAAGCTAATTTTGTACGTACCACCTATTATCTTGTTAGTAAAAGTAGCTGTATGCCCCGGCTTCGCGCGTTTTTACTAATGAAGAAAATTAAACAAAATCTTGCCTCTTCTCACTTACTTTTTTATATGGAGTTTTTATAAACCAAACTTTTCACTTTTTCATACGATTATTTAAACATTCTTTATCTCATATATAAGTTCCGACAGTCACAAACACAAAAAAAAAGAGTTAACCAAAGAGGTGCAGCCATTCTGAATTCATATAATACATTCGGCAATTGATTTTTATTCATGTATATTTTTTCCATCCGGATTTTTAATGGTCTATTTTTTCACTACAATTTTGATTAGTCATGTGTTAATTAATAGGAGTCGATTTTTAGACCTCGTCGGCCCCCAAAATCGGTTTTGGTTCATGTTGACCCTCTGGGAAACCGGTATCGAACACTTTGGCAAACCCTGGGCTAGGCTAACATTAGGAAAAGCGTTACCACCAATTTCGCCTTTCACCTCTTCGTCGTAAAGCTAAGACGCATTGTATGAATTCGAATTTACGTCAATCGACGTAGTGCCCATTACGTTACCAGTGAGTCATCATTGCTCCAATCATCATTCGTATTTATAGAAAGAACAGATTCAGAAGCTAAAATAAATAAAATAACTTATCTTTGTTTTACTTTTTTTCTTCCATCAGAACCGCACAAATCCTATTTCATGTTACCTTGCTTGAAGTTGAATTCTATATCCATTGTACAAAATCAAGAAATAAAAGCATTTACTTTTATTTAGAGGCAAAGTAACATAAAATCTACATAGGCAACTAGATCGTCTAGGCGTGGCAGGTCATAGAGGACAAATTAAAGGACAACAAAGACTAAAAAAGGTTGTCACCCACCCGAAACGTTTTAATGGCGTAGAAGGATACTTTTGAATCGCAATTTTTATATCACTTATTTGAAAATAAAATAGTATTTGAAGCGACAATGGCTCAGTTAGGGTGATCGATCTGGCGTATTGCTTACAAAGGTGTAAAAGTAAAAGCAATTAATAATGCTCCAATGTAGGCATAGCGATTCTTTGCATAAAAATCGATTTTTAAATCGATCCGAATTGTGGACTTTGGGGAATCGATTCATGAAATGAATCGAGGTCTACTGGATCGATTATTCAAAAATCGATCGTTTAATTTTTTTGTTTGGTTTTGTTGAGCATTTTTTTTTAATCTTTTGTATTGGGCTTTTTTATTACTTTTAGCACACAGAGAGATCGGTTCTATGTGTAATATTGATTAAAATAATCGATTTTTATATGTCAAAAAATCATTTGTTCGATCAATCGATCTCAGATCGCCATCCCTACTTCAATGCAATGATTCAATCAAAGTTGTCATACACCGATGTGTGATAATCGCCTCTTGTTTCAGCCTTCGTTAAAGACGACCAACTTCTGGAGCATATGAACACTCATGTGAAGTTTTTCGCAGACGATACTGAAGATATGACAAATTTACATTCTCTACTTCGTGATCAGAGTGAATTTTTCGTAAGTATACTCTTATATTTCTCTTAAGTACTCTTACGTCGTCTATATTCCTTACAATATTAATTCAAAAAAACGAGAGAAACACCTCCTAGCCCGCAGTATCCTTTTCACAGTAAACGGTACCCCCTGTCCCTCCGCAAGTGCGAATGTATTCTATGAACGGGCCCTAAGTATAACAAAAACATTTTTTTTTCTAAATACCTCCAACTAGTGCGATGGCATGCTTACGAAATGCATATTAATTAGGAATTATTTTCTATGGAACAACATAACCATTTTTAAGAGAACATAGTCGCCTACCCTATTTATTCCATACATAATAGCAACGTTTACGTACGTACCTAATAATTAATATATATCTTAAATATTTAAAAACTAACTGACCCGGCGGACGTTGTACCGTTCGCATAATAAAAAAGAACCTTGACAAATTATATACCTAAACCTTCCCCATGGATCACTTTATCTACTGGTGCAAATCGCATGAAAATCCATCAAGTAATTTTTGAATTTATCGCGAACAGACAGACAGTCCTGGCAGAGGACTTTGTTTTATAATATGTAGTTCAGTGTCATGATGTTTGTCCGTGATGAACTCCGAAACTACTCAACCGATTTTCATGAAAGTTGGCATTTATGTATAATTTGGTTCAACTTGAGAGATAGGATAATTTATATTTCGATTAATGGCCTCTATATTTTTGTAATTATAAATTTAATTATTGTCAAAGTTAATTATTCTTATTGATTATAAGTGTTATCGGTCTCGAACAGATGGCGCTTTAAATTAGTTTGTTGACAGAAAACTCTAGGACCGACTGTCGTAAATATATCATAGATGGCGCCACGTTTTAATTTTGAATTTCTTTATCAACTACAGTTTATTTTATGGTGCACGTGTTCTGTTAATCTATTTACTACGTAACGTCGCTTTTACTGTATCAAGTTTTTAGGCAAACTCATTACCCCATAATATCAAATACTTTATCAATGATTTTAATTCATCATGTAATAACTGAGCCACAGTAACGCGTGGCCGAGTCAGCTGTCAGCTAGTCGTATTATATACGTGGGCGGATATAGCAGTAGAGGAAGTAACCGAAAAAGGTATAGAATATTGTGTGAAAAATGATATGTGTATAAAAGGTGTAAATACTGAGATGACACAGCTGATAAGGGAGAGTGGAAAAGGAAAACATATGCCGACCCTACTTAGGTGGGATACGGGTAACAAGATGATATATATGTATGCACAGGGAGGTGTACCATTCGTGACGCAATATTGACAGGGAGGGGCGTAAAAAATGTCACAGCGTAACGTATTTTGTGTACGGCACTTAACCCCTACAGCTAATATAGAGCTCATTTATCGATTTTAAGTTTTTTTTAGTTTAATTTTTTTTTACTTTTGAGGTTATAAAAGCCAACCAAAATCGTTTTAGTGCAAAGTTTAAGAAAATAAGCAAAATTTGAAAAAACTTTTTTTTTTAAATCGAAAAAAAAATTAGAAGAATAAGTGGGCACAAAATGGGAATAGTGGGGTTAAATACGGTTTTAGTTGAAGTTTTTTTTGAGACAAAAAAATTTAAAATCCGAAGTGTCGAACTTCGAAAAAATGACGGTTTTCTTGAAAAAACTAAAATATTTTATTGTTCTTTACTTCTGAAAATTTTTTTGAATTTTTTTCTAAAAACTACATTTAAAAACAAGAATAAACAAAAAAAAAAAGTGCCAAAAGGTCAATTTGTGTCAAAGTTATAGCAATTTGAAAAAAAAAGAGCGTTTTTTTTTTAAATTCGTAACTTTTTTTGGGTTGGTTAAAAAAATCTGAAAAAATTCAGAAAAATGTTATTGGTAGGGTAGAAAATAATACCAAATTTTTAGCCAAATCGAAAGGGGTCGAAAAAAAACTCGGTGATTTGGCATGGAATGCCCCAGATACACTTATTAGTTTTTAAATAATACTATAAGCTCTATGGATTCAGTGATGTGTGTTTTGATTTGTAGAGAAGTGGGATAAACGATATGGTGCTTACCTTGTTTCCTTTGTACATAAAATAGTTATGTATATAATAGTATATGTATATAATACAAATGACATGTTGCTAGACATTATTTTTCAAACTGACTAACCGCTGACTTGACGGGCCTTTACAGTTTCACCGGGCTTTTTTTTTAGGCGGAGGGCTTAGGACACAGCAGTATGGCAACAAACTCAAGGGTGCCAAAGCTCTCCTTGAGTTACTCTCCCTCCGAGCGGTTTGTTATCGGTAGTATATCGCCGCGCCTGCATGTGTACATGGTTATGAAAAGTATAATTTATGACCTTACCTGCACCGAGATTTCGCCCCTAATATTATTATCACAGTAATCGGTTCTTGCCGTTTAAAAATTATCACTTAGATGAATATATGTCTTATTTACGTCCTGTGTGATTAAAAATTATAATTTCCAGTCCGAAGATAATAGTCTGTTGGTACCGCGTACACCGAGACACAAAGAGGAGACTAGACCACACGAGTGTAACGTTTGTAACCGACGCTTCAAGAGACGTCAGCATCTCAAAGTGCATATGAATATACATCTCAGGCACAAGTCGAAGGAGAAAGCCGTGTGGTGCTCATTTTGTAATACCAGTAAGTTTATTTTAATTTTTATACTAACAATTTTTTCACTTTCTTTTTGTAGTAATACTTCTTTACGTACGCTTGACTTGGGTATAAAGCTGGTGGATGCGTGACGAGAGCGTTACGAAAACGTGTGATCGGACGAGGCGAACGGAAGTTGAGAGGGAGATATAAGTTAGTGAAGATAGAAAGAGAGAGAGTTACGTTTCGTATTATCAATGAAAACTCATAATAAATTTAAATATTTGCAGAAAGTTATTATATGTATTTGTATATATATATATATATCCAATTTTAGCCTATTCCTAATATTTAACGTTATTTTTCAATATCTTCAAATTTTGTACATGCGACATATGAAGATCATAAAAAATACTAAAAACCTTATGAACGGTCAACATTTGAACTTCGTTCTCGGTGTATAAAAAACTGTAATTGATTAAACAAAGTTATATGTAATCTATACAAATATTATAAAGAGGTAAAGTTTGTGAAGTTGTAGGGGGTAATCTCAGGAACTACTGGTTAGATTATAAAAAAATATTTCAGTGATAGAGAGCTTATTTATCGAGGAAGGCTATAGGCTGTATATCATCACGCTAAGGCCAATAGGAGCGGAGCACCAATGAAGAATGTTTCAAAGTGGCACCTTTTCCTTTTTAGAGCTTCCGCTGCGTGTTAGTTCGTTAAGTGATGTATATTGGTCATATTATCAACAGCAATTATTAATTCTTATCAATATGTAGTGATATAATAACTGAGCTACAGCAACGCGTGGCCGGGTCAGCTAGTTGAGTATATGATTGATATTGAATGGTGTTACTTTATTTAAAAAAAAAGTAACAAGTCTTATTCAACTCAGACCATGAGATGGCCATTATGAAAATTAAATATTACCGCAATATTATCGAGAAATGATAGCAGTAAATTCGACTGAGTTTCATTTCTATATAAAAAAAGTGAATTTTAAGGTATTTATACGGCTAGGGCCATTCTCAGACACCACACAGGCATTCAGGTTATCTCTACACATATAATAGGAATGTAAATCTAACGCGTCTGTACTATTTCGGTTTTCGTGAAAAAAAATATTGCTGGCATCTAGGAATAAGTAATAAAATACATTTCAATCATTTTTAGAAATGTATGTCTGTCTGTTTGTTTGTATGAACACGCATCACTGCCAAAGTACTGGGCTCACAATAAAACCACACTAAGAAAATCATAAAACATATCTTCGAGAATAACTTAGTCTTTTTTCATTAAAATTGATACACTCTATCAAAAGTAATTTTAATGATGACGCGGCGTAACTACGATTGAAAAGTAGATAAGTAAATGGAGTCCGGTGAAGCTGTGAAGACCTTGCCAGGTCAATAGCGTAGTCAGTTCGAGTAAAAAAAAAGATAAGTAAATGGCCTTGAATACATTCAGATGATTTTATTAATCACTGTTTTTTAGATAATGTTCCAGGCGAACGAAGTCGCGGGCACAGCTAGTCTATAATAATATTTTCACTTTAGACCTGTCTTAACCTGGTCCTTAAACCGGCACATCAGTAATGAGCTCAGAGACCGTAGTATATACGCCTTTTTTTTTTTTTTTTTTCGAACTGACTACGCTATTGACCTAGCAAGGTCTTAACAGCTTCACCGGACTACTAAGGCGAGCGCTTAAGGCACTCAGCCGATAGTACTCTTACATTGTTTTCTTAATAATCCTTTTATTGTTTCCACTGTGTTAAAAAAAAAGGAATACCTAAATTTGTATTCGTTTTTGTTATTAAAACTATTTCCATTGGTACTTTAGTTTATCTAAGTTTTCGCGAACATGTATGAAGTTATCACAAGTGTATTCTTATCATTACATACCTACTATAAAACGAAGTCCTTTGCCACGTCATTTTTTTTATGTCATAGCAGGCAAACGAACATCTGGGTCACCTGACGTTAAGTGATCACCACCGTCCATAGACACTAACAACACCAGGGGAGTCGAAAGTGCGTTGCCAGACTGTGTTTAGGTGAAAGGGAGGGAGGGGGAGAGGAGAGAGGAGATGGGCCTCTGGCGCTAACAATGCAAGCACTGTTACTTCACGTCGGTGTTTCTGCGAGAGGGTGGTAGTACCGCGAGCGAACCGACCCATTCATAGTGAAACCAGTAATAGCTTCATCGTGGCTCTACCACCTACAAAAACACCTACACCTACGTCTGTCTGTCTGTTCGCGATAAACTCAAAACTATTGAACAGATTTTCATGCGTCCTTCACCATTAGATAAAGTAATTAACGAGGAAGGTTTAGATATATAATTTGTCAGGGTTTTTTTTAATTACCAGGACGGGACAACGTCCGCCGGGCCCGCTAGTATAATTATAAATTATGCCAGTTTTCTTGTGTTGTGAGCCTGATCATCAACTCCTTGCTTTTTTTTCAGTATTCCAAACAAACGAAGAGTTCGAGGACCATATCTGCAGAATGACTAGTGAAAGTAACGATGAGCAGCCCCTCGAAGACGATGATGAACAAATACTCAGTAGTATTCCGACAGAGGCGAAGAAAGAGAACAAATTACCTATGGAATTTGTAGAGGTGAGATAATTACATATCTATATAATTGATACCCGCGACGTCTTAACGATACATTAATTAAAAGCAAAAATATACTTTGTATTCAAAATTTCTTCATAAACAATTTTATGTTTACTTCCCCTCCTGCGCATGCGCATCACACCGCTTGCCGCACTTCGCACATCGCTGAATGCGTAGTGCTTATAAGAATCGTTGTTTCTTAAGACTTTATTAAGTAAGGATATCGTTATAATTTTTTTATATGAGCACCAAGTTTCTGTGTCTGTGAAGTAAAACTTACAAAATCATATCGAAATCTATCTAGTAGATTTTGAGTGATGCGTGCACAACGACACACCTCTGTCATTTTATTTATATACATAACTATACTTTCATTTAACTATGCTGTCTCTACATCGCATTGATGCCATTGTATCTTATAACTTTGGACTAGCATTTCTTGTGTATATATAAATTTATTTCGTGAATCTCTGAAACGGCTCTAACGATTTGGATCTAGTTTTGTAATTAGGTAAAGTTTTGCTTATTAAGTTTATCTATATAGGCATCTTTCCGAAAAAAAAAACAAATTCACAGAAAAAGAAACATTTGTAAAAAATGGTCATATACCGTCATCTCGTTAACTTTTGGGGTACTCTATATATTAATAATGAATAATACCCTATTAGTACCTCTAAATTTTGTAAGATGGCGCTATATTAATCATTTCATATACAAGTAAAATTTAAAATATTCATATGTAATCGGTATGTGATTTATCACTACATATTATAAAGCAAAATCCTCTGGCACGTCTGTCTGTCTGTTCGCGATAAACTCGAAAACTACTGAACGGATTTTCATCAGGTTATCACCAGGAGGGTTTTGGTATATAATTTGTCATGGTTTTATTTTATCAGGATGGGACAACGTCCGCCAGGCCCGCTAGTAAACGATACATTGTACCGCTTTTCCTGCGAATACTTTTATGTCTTTGTCATATTTACATAAGATATAAAAATTATCAAAATGCTCGTAATTATGAAAAATGACAAAAGTTTCGCTATTAAAAGTAAAAGCATTCTAGGTAAATATGAATATATGAAACAAAATCCATGACATTAGAAATTTTCTGTTTTAAAAAAAAAAAAAATATATATATATATATTATATATATTTTTTCATTGTTTATCGTTATCACAAATACGTTACCGTTTTATTGTAATAAGAACTTTTGGATAATCATCTAATAGATTATAGATGATCATGAAAAGCTATCTCAGTTATACATAGGCTTTGTGTATCGGATAATTTTGGTATCAGTTACGTTTTTTTTCTTTTTTTTTATATTATTGGAGGCAAACGAATAGGTGGATCACCTGATGTTAAGTGATCACCACCGTCCAAAGACACTTGCAACACCAGGGGAGTCGCAAGTGCGTTGCCAACCTGTGTTGCGAGAGAGGGGGAGTAAAGGAAAGGGGAAGGGGACGGGAGGTGGGTCTCCGGCGCTCTCACTGACCGAACGAAACGCAACAATGCAAGCACTGTTACTTCACGTCGGTTTTCTGTGAGAGGGAGGTACTACCCCAGGAGAGCCGACCCATTTATGCTGAAACCATTAATAGCTTCAGCGTAGCTCTACCACCTACAGAACTGATTTGATAGTTTACTTGATATATTGTGAAACAAGCTGTGTCTTTCAGTAACAATTTATTTTGAGGCATCCTACGACGCTTTACGTTTTTTATTCCCTTAATTATCCTAATGTGAAAATGTAAACGTCATAGAGGCAATGATATTATAACTAAAAAGCTGTAGATACGTCATAAGAGTTTCGACAGTGCCTTGTTAAAACTTGGCTAGTTAACTTATTTTTGACGTCTGCCCCGTCAATCCCCCCATATCTGTACAACATATAACTATTTCTTTTTCGCCACCGATATTGAGAATATGCCATCCTACTTCCACATTTATCTAAGACAATGTGACGTTACAATTTTACTTTTCATTTATGTGTGCGTTATCGTGCCATATATTTTGTCAAAATATCATGTGGGTAACGTATCTATAGCTTTTTAGTTGTAAATAGCTGGCCCGGTGGACGTTGTCCCGCCCTGATAATAAAAAAAAACTTTGACAGATTATATACCAAAACCTACCTCATGAATCACTATATACTGGTGAAAACCACATGAAAATCCGTTCAGTAGTTTTTGAGTTTATCGCGCGAACAGACAGACAGACATACGTGGCAGAGGACTTTGCTTTTATAAACTTTGACAGATTATATACCAAAACCTACCTCATGAATCACTATATACTGGTGAAAACCACATGAAAATCCGTTCAGTAGTTTTTGAGTTCATCGCGCGAGAAGACAGACAGACATACGTGGCAGAGGACTTTGCTTTTATACTATGTAATGATATCATTGCATAGCGGTCGATTGGGAGGCATAATGAATATACCGAATGTCATTACGTCAATGTCAAATTTAATTTTCCATTATCAGATGGCCTTCCGTATGCTGAATTTTTCTTGTCGCACAAGTTCAAGTTAAACTTGTCGTTATTATTTAAATAAACTGAACGGCGTGCATACGCGCAGGTAGATATGACGTCATTATCAAATTTAAAAACCATTATAAAATGGTTCTGTATATACGGAGTTTTATTTGTCGCACAAGTCCAAGTTAAACTGGTTGTTGTTATTTGAATAAAGTGAACGTACATACCGCAGGTGGATATGACGTCAGTGTCAAATTTAATCTTAAATTATCGGATGGCCCTGTACATACTGGGTTTTATTTGTCGCACAAGTTCAAGTTAAACTGGTCTTTGTTCTTTGAATAAACTAAACGCTGTACATACTTATAGGTGGATATGGGTAGTAGCGATGACGTACAATTCACGGTGGTGAGAGACGAGCGCCATCTGCCGGTGCCGCAGCGTGTTTACGTTTGCAAGTACTGCTCGAAGCCTTTCAAACGAAAGGACCATTATAAAATACACCTACACATACACACCGGGATCAAGTCATTCTTCTGTCCGGATTGTGGAAAAGGTAATTAATGTTAGAAATATAACCAGTACTCGTACTTATGGTATTATTAGGTACATCAAAATAAGCGACGTAAGTTCCATACAAAGTTTAGGGTTCGGTTGAAAAAGATTTTAACCTGGATAACTCAAAGGAAATTCTTAAAATATTTATTTATCGAATTAGTAATTAATTTTTTTAGTTTTTAGCCTACTATTTACGATATGATAATTTTATTATAATGAAAAAAAAAAGAAATACAAAATAAAATAAACATTGGGCATCAGGAACATATTAGTTCGGTCGACAGAAGTGACATTTTTTCCCAATAGGCAAAGGTAATATTTTCTACAATACATACACAGGCCCAGATTAGACTTATTACAGAAGTAAAAGATGCTACGTGGCCCGCATTTTTGAATAGAAGATAAAACAATTTTGTAAACTTATGTCGATTCCATTTAACCAAAAAAAAGACACACCATAAAACTCTCCAATACAAGTAAATTATTTAAGCTACGTTGGTCCCTAAATTTTGAAAACATTGATATTATGAAGGAACGCGTCACATTTTAATGGAGTATCAAAAGTCATTGTTAAATAGGGAATTTACATACAATTACATTGCATTACTTACCTTCAACACCCCCTCCTCATCTTTCCTTCAATCTATTAAACGTACCCCGCACTCTCTCACCACCCCTCAACCCATTCGAATTTCCTTTGCTTTAATCTGACAATAATCTTGTTACGCTTTACGGTTACCCCCGTCTCATGTGACAAAAATTATGTTACACTTTTGACTTCTCAACCACCTCGACTTGAGGTTTGTCCCTCCCCTTCATCTCTCCTCAATCCATTCGATACCCCCGTCTTATCTGACAAAAAATAGTTACACGTTTGACCTCTCAACCACCTCGACTTGAGGTTTGTCCCTCCCCTTCATCTTTCCTCAATCCATTCGGTTCCGCCGTCTTATCTGACAAAAAATAGTTACACGTTTGACCTCTCAACCACCTCGACTTGAGTTTGTCCCTCCCCTTCATCTCTCCTCAATCCATTCGATTCCCCCGTCTTATCTGACAAAAAATTGTTACACGTTTGACCTCTCAACCACCTCGACTTGAGGTTTGTCCCTCCCCTTCATCTCTCCTCAATCCATTCGATTCCCCCGATTTATCTGACAAAAAATAGTTAAACGTTTGACCTCTCAACCACCTCGACTTGAGGTTTGTCCCTCCCCTTCATCTCTCCTCAATCCATTCGATACCCCCGTCTTATCTGACAAAAAATAGTTACACGTTTGACCTCTCAACCACCTCGACTTGAGGTTTGTCCCTCCCCTTCATCTTTCCTCAATCCATTCGGTTCCGCCGTCTTATCTGACAAAAAATAGTTACACGTTTGACCTCTCAACCACCTCGACTTGAGTTTGTCCCTTCCCTTCATCTCTCCTCAATCCATTCGATTCCCCCGTCTTATCTGACAAAAAATTGTTACACGTTTGACCTCTCAACCACCTCGACTTGAGGTTTCTCCCTCCCCTTCATCTCTCCTCAATCCATTCGGTTCCGCCGTCTTATCTGACAAAAATCATGTTACACTTTTGGTACCTCTCAACCCCCTCGACTTGAGGTTTCCCCCTACCCTTTGCCGCTCCCCTTTATCTCCCCTCAATCCATTTGGTTTCTACCTTTCTTATATGTTAAACTCTTGAGAGCTATAATAGTTTAGATGTAATAATCACTCCTTAGGCTTCTACCGCAAGGACCACATGCAGAAACACATGCAGGTGCACACGAAGGCGAAGCCCAAACCGAAGAGGAGCGTCCCTGACCTTTACCCGATTAATGCTGTATCAAAAAAGAACGATATCAAACCTGAAATCACTATACACGTAAGTTTTTTCACATTTACCTATAGATCGTCACGATACACGTATTGTAGTACATTGGAAAATCGATAAAACGGTTATAATACTCTGAGGCAAGGGTTCCCAAACTTTTTCAGACCGCGGCGCACTCACAAGTTTGGTAATGATAATCATGACGTCCTAACGTAACTAGCTAGTCGAAATAGACTATACTTTGATAGGCAAATATATTAAAACATACACAACATGGATTAGTGTGTGCTGGGAATTTAATGGTTTACGCTGTACCTATGAATAACTAAATTAAGCTACCGAAGTAAGGTTAGAAGAAGTGTCTCACGGCGCCCCTCTTTATATTGCACCAGGGCGTCGCGGCGGACACTTTGGGAACCCCTGCTCTGAGGAATTTGCTAGAAAGTTTTAATAAGACGCTTCATTGGCACTGCATTTATTCATAACTACATATATGAAGTTTTTAGTAAGGTCATAAGAGTCTGACGTGGCTTTTTAAATTTTATACTTACGTTATTTGATTATGTAGTATTATTGGTGTAGTTTGGTTATTGTGCACAAGTCAACATTATCACTACATTTTATAAAACGAAGCCCTCTGTCACGTCTGTCTGTCTGTTCAAGATAAACTCAAAAAGTACTGAACGGATTTTCATGCGGTTTTCACCAGTAGATAAAGTGATTGATTAGGAAGGTTTAGTATATAATTTGTCAAGATTTTTTTTATTGTCAGGGCGGGATAACATCTGCCCTGCTCGCTAGTAAATGTATATGAATAAAATTATAGAGGTCTGATGTTGTGCGTGCATCACTGGAGAAATTTCGATAAGATTGTTTATTTTACTTCTTAGACACTTGGTCCTTGTCTAAAAGAAAATTAACACGATAAGTTATTTTCACAGAAAGTTGTTAAAGTTTTAAGACACTACAACTTTTGTAAGCACTGTGTTTTCTTGTCGCGGAGAAATGGGGCAAGCGGTGTGGTGCTTTTGTTATTTTCTGTGTACATGTATCAGTTAGTGTTAAATGAAAAAAAGGGGTGCAAGATAATTCAAATTACGACTCAAATTCGCCACGACAATAGCAATTATGCTTGCCATCCTTCTATTACACTTCCATCTGGTGCAGTTTAGGCACTATGTTATAATGCAATAATAAAAATAAAAAAACATTTAAAAAAATTACCAGGCACCGTCAAATGCGAAACTGAGGTTACCACTTCAAATCAAAGTGCCCTACCAGATGGTTCTCTCGACTGATGATGGAGAGCAACACGCAGTCACCGTAAACCCTGAAGTCGACACTCCTGACTTCACCCTATCATAAATATATATTAGATATAGGCGATAATTAATAATGTTGCCAAAGTTAAAAGTTGCAAGGACCCCCGAATTGAATTTAAGACTTAATTTAGCCAAAAAAAAAATCGCTGTTTTATCTAACAATGTCGTCCCTACTATGGGGCCTTTACGACCCCCTACCAAAACCAATTATTTCGATAGAATTGTTGAATCAATCACCTTCTAAACCTGCAATTGAATTTAATTTGTAACAATATTAATATGTATTGTGGGGGGGTCTTTATAACCCCTCATATTAAATTGAAGTATTTGTTAACAGTTAATTTAAGTAACTTAATTTCAATTACATTGTTAGGTCGGTAATTTTTTCACTATTACAGTGAAATAAGTTTTTTTTTTTAATTATACTTGATTATTTCCGTCTTTTATGTGAGTGTTTAATTTCATAGGAGGCCATATGCGAATAAACTAGATATATATTGTACTATAGTTTTCAAGTAAATAATGTTCGTACATAAACACATGAAATCTCTATCCACGAGACATAAAAAACCCACTGCAACACACCTTTTAAGTTTTAGCCAAGTTAGATTCTTATTTTTCTTAGAACTAATGAAAAACAAAGCGTAAACTCATTTCAAATCAATCAAATTTATATTTACGACTTAAGCATGATAAATTATTATTTAGATTAGTAAAAGAAAAAATATTTACCCCTTGGGACGTTAAGTTCCTCTTTTATAAGTAACAGACTTAATATGAAATCAAAAAAATATTAAAGTCTAGTAGGTAACGTTAGTTACCATGTCTCTGGCAATTGGCCCAATTACCTAATGTAAATCACTTTAAAAGTATGTCGTATAATTATGAAAATAGGGTCCAAATGGTATTGAACGATCTCTTTATTTTTCGTATTGACTACGCTATTGGCCTGTCGGGCCTTTATAGCTTCACCGGACTACTGAAAGATCTCAATATGTAGGGATGATTTAATCACATAGTAGATGTGGTAAATATTACGAACCCAGCGTTTCTGAATGTATTACTACGACTAAAAATAAAAAAAGATATACAGTGTTTCAAATAAGAAGATAATTGTCAAACTATTATTATTTCAGTAAACAAATATACGATGGCAAATATATCATGTGCTAATTATTTCCTATGTCATGTAACCGATCATAAATTTTATAAAATGCAAAGGTTTATATTATACAGGGTGTTAGGAAACCGCTTCCGAAAACGAAGACAGACGATAGTACTAATGATACCTTTGATGATGGGACGGAAAAAAAATCGTAAATCAAAGGTAACTATCGTCTGTCTTCGTTTTCGGAAGCGGTCTTCTAACACGCGGTATTAAAACTTAATTGCTACACGAATGCGTAGCTAGCGGCACGTTAAGGTATAATTGATACAAAATGGCCGCCAATTGTTAATAGTATTAGAAACAGGCAAATCATTGATCATCAGATATCTAAAGTAATTAAATAATTATGACTGTTTAGAAATACATCAAAATACAGTGTTAATTATTTATTACAGTCATTTAAATTATTCAAAAGAGAGCATTTGTCGTATTTTACGATCTTATTGCCGACTGTACAATTTTGACAAGCAGTGAGTTAAAATGGCGCGGACACAATTATTTTCTTATTTGAAACGCTTTAGTATATGGGACTCGCACTTGATCAGTGTTCTAGTGTATCTTTTATTCGCTTTCTCGATATATAAAACTTATTTTAAAGATATTTTATGTAAAACATGGGTCTAGTGCAGTCTATTACATGCCATGCGCTGGTTATTGCATAATTGTCAATATGTATTGATTTTTACAGACCTAATGCATGTCGTTATAATTTGACATAAACATTTCTTTTACTAAAATCGTTTAATTTAAGATTATGTGTACTATGCATTAAAAGATAAAGAATAATAACAGTTTGTTTTTTTACATTTTAATAGCTGTCAATCCAGTTTTTTTACACTAAATCAAACCTCATGAAGTGTCACAAATATTTACTTCTATCTAATTTTGTATGTAATGTAGTGCTTTATTTATTATTAATTATCTACCTAAAAGGATACACTCGTGAAATAAAAATGTTGGGTAAAATTAATTAAAATACTTGAGATAGTTATTCTCTCTCGAAAATTCCATCATGCTTGTTTAGGTTTTGTTAAGATTGAATGAGCCTTTTCGCATTATTCTAATCCCGGTCTGTTCTAACCCTGGCTAAAGACCAATGTTATGAAAAGCTGGGTGACGAGACATTTAGGCGAACCGTTCACTTGAATATTTTGTTATTGATGAGTCGTGACCAAAGGAAAAGAATATAACCATCTATTAGCATCATTCCGTAATTTTTGAAAGCCTTTCTTTGTAAAAAAAGTAGCTAATCTTTTATATCCTATTAAATTGTAAATAAATTTTCTATCCCTAATTTTCGTTAGTGTCCAAATACGTATCAATCTGAGAGCTGTAAAAATTGCGTAGCATTTAGTAAAAATAATGATACTATTGAAAAGAACAATAATAAATAAATTCTTTATATTTAATTCATTATTAAATAAACGTATATTTCACCAGTACTTATTTCAAATATTAACTAAAGCTAAAAAAGTCATAAAGTTACAAATTTATTTTTTTAAATAAATCTCAATAAAATAATTTGTTCTTGTAGTTGCAATTGTACATAAAGTTTTTTTTTTCATTTTCATACTCTGTTACCAAATTACATTTAAATGATGCAAGTAACACTTGCAAACTTCACTATAATAACATTTATGTATTTATGAATTGAATATTTTATTTACGAATATCAAAGGTGTTTTCTGAGAAATGTGAAACAGTAGGTTTTAAGGTACTATAAATTTACAAAATAAAGCGTAATGTAAACCTCGCAAGCTTTTTATTTTATCTATATCTAATCATAATAAAATATGATTCAATCGTTTTTAGCGGATGTACAGAGAGAGATCTTGTTTGCATATATCACCGTCGTTCTTATATTGGTCCTTGATACACCCCACAATGACTTCTTGGCATCAAAACCCGCTGTTACTACTCTGTCTCTGGTTAGTAGTTCGGTGAAGTTGTTAAGGCCTTGCCTTGCAACTTTCTTTACTTAATCTAGGTTTTTTTACAGGCATACATTAAGTTATCAATAAAGTGTTCACAGAAAAAAGGTAAGAAGTTTAGATAAAAAGAAACAAGTATTTTCACATATTTCATAAATATATTATTACACCTTTAAACATCTTTACATCGTTAAACATCTATTATACTAGTCAATAAAAAAAATTACATTATTTACATTTATTTTTAGAAATCAAATAAGAATCAACTAAAAATAATAAATAAATTCAAACGAAACAACTCTTTTAGAGATGATCAATGATTAATCACATAGACAACATTTTTTTCCATCACAGCAAAGAATAAAACTTTTGTACATAGATAATATATGTACATTTTTTCACTATAAAGAGTTTCTTTGTGCTTTATTAATATTTACAATTTCTAACTAGACAATTAAAATTTAATATTGCATCATATTAAAATAGAAAGAGTTTACACAAATAAATACACTGCAATATGGTTCTCCTAATTACGTATTTCGGAAGAATAAAGCGCTAACAGTAATAAATAAATGACAGTTTCAAGTGGCAGATTATGTACCAATAAAATAAAACGTGATGTCTTGTGTATAGACTTACTTCAATACTTTACGTACATACTTATTTTTCTAAAGCTTAGTCAGAAGATATATATATCCTGCTATCGCTATGTATATGTCATTAAAGGCTCAAATACAAATTTGATACGTATATTATAAACTATTAAAATGAGTGTCAATTAGTTTTATTTCCAAGTTTAATCTCAACATCTTAAGAAGGTGCAGTTACTTTTAACTAGTCGGGTCCAAATACTTTTTACAAGAAAGATGATTTACGTATAATAAACACAGTTTCAAATTATTTTCACAATGATTGGAAAATTACATAACAAATTTAAATCAAATATAAACTTGGAGGTTTTTGTTGTTAAATTATCATTTTATAATAAACGAATGAATGACATCGATTAAATGTTTATAGTACAGAAATGGTACCTGTCGACCGGTAAATGGACCGATATTTTTAACATGGTCTTCTATCTCAATATCTTACGTCTTCTAGTCAAAAGACGTCTTTTGCAGCTTGAATAAGAGAGAGGAGATCGTTTTTGTCATCAGGCTGTGGTCAGGAGGGTGCCGGAGCGGGCACGGTGCTCGACAGCGGCGGGGAACCGCCCCCTTGTTGAGAAAGTTCGGCTTTCACGCGTCGCGCTATGTGCGACCTCGTATGTTTGCGCAAATGATCTTTACGGTAGAAACCTTTGAAGAAATCAACATCTTATCAATCCTAATATCAAAATTTATAATAGTACTGGCATTTAGTTCAAAAAGAAAAGTGACAGATAAAAGCCTGCTAATATTTTTTTGTCTGTGATCTGATAGTAATACATTGTATGTAATCTGTGGAAAATTTTTATTTTTTGGGCGGAACGAAGATATCAAAAATACGTATTTAGAAAACTAAAGAGTTGAATTGACAAAGTGTTTATTGTTTTACTAGATATATTTTGATATTGGAATCTGATACTATTTTGAAGAGAGATTTTTTACAAATTTTCAAAACCTGACAAGTACGGGTAAAAAATAAAATTATTACTTAAAATGGTGTCAGACAGTGAAAGCATCGATACCGTATCCACATAGAAGGTTAATAAAATGCTACTATATATGACTCAAGTTGTAAAATTTTCTCATGCACTCAATAATACTATGCACCGCTTTCTTTTATTTTCTTTACTTAACAAAATTATAGATATAAACAAAACAAATACAGAAATAAACATCTAGCTTTGCTCCAGACGACTTTACGAGATCTTAGAAAAAGACTCAGTCATCATTACATACACTTCCTCATTAATAGACTGTACTTCATATCAAGTCATTCATGAATAAATTTGAACTATGAAATGTTTTATAAAAGCTTTTATTAAATACTTCTTTAACAGCACAAGCGTTATTTAAAAAAATTCAAAACTCATGTCGAGGGGCCTAAGATCCCTGTTGCTCTCTTTGTTGTCATTTAAATTCAACTTGTTCAGTATTGACGTCATTACGTCATTCAAGGCAAAATAGGACGAAACCGAACTATAAATAAAGTTGAAACCTTCCACCCAATTTTAAACTTAAAGCCCGTTACATAAAATCGAAAACCAAATACCTGTGAAACACTCACCTTTCCCACATTCGTTGCAAATGTGCCTCTTCTCGCCCGAATGTATTACGAAGTGAAGTGTCAATTGTTCCTTTCTTTTGAACGCCTTCAAGCACACAGAGCAGACGTGCGGCCGCTCCGGGTTGTGCGACTGTTTGTGACGCGTCAGGTGGTCTTTTCGCTTCAAAGCCGCGTTGCATATATCACAGATGAACCTGGGAATTAATAAAACAATTCATTTTAATCAACAATATTTTGTTGTATCTTTAGAAACAAGATATCCCCTCAATCTCCCACTGGTATAATGTTGTGTTTATAAGTTTTTAAGCCATTTAAACACATTTACTAGCCTGATATATGTTTTTGTGCTTTGACATGAAGTCACATAAAAACTTTTTTTTCTTGCGTGTAATTTGAAATCTGTGATATCTAATGAGATATTCAGTGAAATCCCCCGTAGTGTTGATATAAGAGATATTCAGTGAAGTGCCCTGTAAATGGCAATTTTAATCGATATTAGGTGTGCAACGTAATTATAGTAATTATGGTATTTAATTAGATAGGAATGATTACTATATTGCACAAAGTCACTTCAATATAGATCCTTTTATATTTGCTATAGAAAATCTTAAGCTTTAATCTAATTGTAAGTTCTAATTATTTTAATGTATGTAGCTTTCAATAATAAGACGACTTTAAGCCCCATTTTAATATTAGGCTCAGAAATTCACAGATTATTTATCAATAAGTGTATTGTTACTGTGTATTGTACATGGTAGAAATAAACAGGTTATATTATTTACTATAAATAAATTAATGTTTGTATATTAATTTTATGGGATTTTAAAAAGTTCTTAAACAGGAATATATATAATTTAAATGGTAGCACGGCAAAATGACTGCACTATGCCTGATGATAAGCACAATACAATCCAAAGACAATAGCGACCACCGAACCCAGCCGTAGCTAGGGGGGGGGGGCATTGTGGGGCAATGCCCTACCTTGAAATCACAATGCCCTACCTTAAAAATACCAAAAACTAAAATAAATTATTATAATTAAATTATTTGTTCATAATTTGAGATTTTTTAAAAATTTAGCGATCGGTATCTAAATTTTTCAGAACATGCCATAGTTTGTAACATACGAGGGCAGATCAATTATGATAATTTTTTTACTTCCGCCCTTACCAGTAACCAATGCTGCCCTACCTCAAATTCGACTCTAGCTACAGCCCTGCCACCGAGAGATACACTATCCATCACTTGTCGCCGCTGTCATGCCGGTCTGCGTAAGTGTCTATTCAGGTTGCGCTTGAAGGACCCCATGCCATAGGAAGATATTATCATTATTAACTTAATTGTGAAAGAATACCAGCGAAAAAACCCGACGAAAGTCAAGGGCTACGCTCAACGCTCTTGTTATATTACGCCTGAATCTACAAAATTAAATCAAAGTACTGCGCTGGCGTAAACTTGACGGAATCGTAGTCCGGTGATGGTGTTAGGGACTTGCTAGGCCAATAGCGTAGTCAATTCGAGAAAAAAAAAATTGACGGAATATATAATAAATTGCACACAATTATTTATCACAACAAGGTACCTCCTTTCCATAGTGTGGCCGACTAGGTGTTGCTCCAACAACCCACGCTCAGGGTACGCCATGTGGCATTCTGGACAGCAGTACAATGTACTTCCATCTAGAAAGAAATAATAGTTTTTGTTTTTTATGAGAGGCCTTGAAATTCTGATCAGCGGCACTTTTGTGCGGCGAAAAAAGGGGACGGTAAGCACTGTGTCATATCGTGTTGAAAACACCGGTTCTCGTTCGATCACCGAAGTTAAGTAACGACGGGTGCGGTCAGTATTTGGATGGGTAATCACCTGGGAACATCGCGTGACGTTGGTTTTTGTTATATTTTTAATGATTTTTTTTCCCTGTTATCAAAAGTTTCACGTCTATCGTGTGTCTTTACGGTATTTTTATTAACCTACTTCAAGGAAGCTCTCAAACACCACAGAACTTCCTAATTTCCTACACGACTCATTTTTTTGTTTCAGAGATTAAACTTTTTTTTAATTTTAATTATTAATATACTTCCAATTAAAACTCATCACACTTGATTTAATTAGTTGATAGATAATATAAAAACTCTAACCCAGGGCTGTCGTTAAACGTATCTCCCCTGGCTTCGGTCGTTGTTTCTTCTCTTTGAGCGATGTCTTTTTCTTCTTTCTTTTCTTTGCTAACGACATTGTGTTGTTAGAATTTACTGCCTGGTTTACAATGGTAGCTGTCTGCACCACAACACTGTTTCCCGGCATCTGATCAATAAAATCAATTTAAAGCCTATTGAACCAAATTATTTAATATGGAAAATAATATAGATCACAATGACATTTACAATTTACATATCAATTATAAATTCCGTTGTTCTGTTGTTATTTTACAACAATTGTTTTTGTGAATTGCTGTCACATTTTTTGCTGTTTAATATTGTATTTTAATTTGTACAAATAACACTATCAATAGGTATGTAGTATCTAGTTCAGCCGCTGTCCTCCAAAACAAAATACCATGTAACACTGAGCTACGGAAGTAAGTGAAGTAGACCAACATAGTAGTGATAACATCTGTAAGCTGGCGAATCTTACGAACTAACTTTTGTGTTTTCTTATAAGTAAGGTATACAAATGTGATATATATGTATAACGTGTTCTACGTGTTCAAATTTCAAATTTTTACGTGAATTCGTACAAATGATAGACAGACAGACATTTTAAAAACCATGGAAATGTGTTCTGTCGTTGATTCTAGGTCCAAAAGTATTTTTCTTTAAAATTATTTAATGTACAGATCTCGTCTCGTTATCCCCCTTTATTATATGTATAGATTATAATAGTGAACACCTTTAGTAGTGGTTGCGCCGCTTTATATATTTTAAATTTAACGCAATATGGTGATCAGATTGCGACACTTTTCATCCCGCTTCATCACCCCTTCCTATGGTGGCACATGCTTAAGTTAGTAGCGCGTCGAACACGACACAGTCGAGTCGTTTCCGCGCCGCCTGCAAGAACAGTCGCTTCCACGCCGCGTGCAAGAACAGTTTGAATTTTCGCCTGGTCGAGTGATTAGGAATAAACGCATCGCTCCATATATGGTGCGTGCCGACACACTTTATAAACAAT
Source organism: Antheraea yamamai (assembly GCA_036509395.1). Classification (NCBI taxonomy): domain Eukaryota; kingdom Metazoa; phylum Arthropoda; class Insecta; order Lepidoptera; family Saturniidae; genus Antheraea; species Antheraea yamamai. The sequence continues at coordinate 4,358,919 of AP028440.1, forward strand.
AATTGTTGTGTGAGACCTTTTGAAACTAGACTTTAGTGTCCGTCAGTGTTGTGACGGAGAAAAACAGTGGAGTGCATCGAGAACAATCACCTAACCGGCTAGCCACGTGGAAACTGCAAGGCCACGAGGTATGTGCCTATTCCTTCCTAGTCTTGTTTCCCTCGTCGTATCTGATCGCAATAGTTGAGTATCAAATATAGCACACCCCCCGCATATACAGTCCACTTAATTAACATAGAAACATTTCGGTTCGGTGGCGTTGAAAACGCAACGGCGCCACCAAGTAGACAGTATTGATGTATACCGGTTTCAAGTGTTAGGGCTAGTTTTAGGAAATTCTAGAGAGTGAGAAATTCCCACAACCAAATTTTTATACCTATATACCAAGCGTAAGGATACATAGAGTGAAGTGCTAAAGATGCCAGAAACTGGATCAGCGATAAGGTTTGAATGTCATGATATCTGGAATGAGCCGGAGCTTTTGATGAAGGAAAACATCGTGAAAAAAAACCATAGCTTGATGGTCGGTCTTTTGGTAAATTCGCCAGACTAGCTACCATCCACGAGTTGAAAATTTGTCGACACATACCTATAAATGTGTTCAGGCAGCTACACTTCGGAACCTTGGACCACTTTACCATCTTAGACCTCATTGTTATTTAAGATCCAATGAGATTCTAGTCTAACGGTGAAGCCTATGAAATCTAAAACAATCAAAATACCATTATATTTAGAGCTCTACTTACAGTGGTGATCGTAGGAACTGCATTCCCATGAACATTTGAATTAACATTCGTAACTATGCTTGACTGGTCTTCCCTCTTTGTTTCTGTTACCGTTGCAGGAGTCGAATACTTGAGGAGATGGTGTAACGGTAGTGGAAGTGCTGAGAGGTAGTCAGCCACTCCACCACCTAGGGTCTGCCATGTAGAACTGTCTGTCACATCGCCTATACCTGAAGACATTTCGAGTGTTGTAATGTCTTCTAATACTACATATATTAGTGTATTGTTTTAGTTTGTACAAATATATAACGGTCGTCTAGTCCAATGAGCTTTAGTCCTGTCATATAAGCCAAAAAATATAGTTAACCTCGGAATAAGAAATAATAAGCCGTTAATTTGTATAAACCTTTATTTTGCCAATCTAGAAAATTTGTTTGTCTCAAAGGTCTCATGTATTCTCGCGTCCGTGTTTTAAGATATCCAAGGTCGAAGATCACAAAAATAGGTTTTTTACAAATATCTCGTTTCACGAGATACTATACATAAATACCTTTAGACGTAGAACCCATTGTAAACTTATAATATTACCCTCATTCAAAGAAGACCCAAAATCTAACCATGGAAAGTAAAGGACCCTAAAATGAATAGCGTTTGCTCAGTAAACAACCCATTTCAAACAATTATCTGTTCTTAAGTTTATGTTTTATGAAGTGCTCAAGTAGAAAGAAGTTTGATAAATAACAACAAGACAATTGAATCGCCAGCACCACACATAAATCGTATCACAGTGGTATGCAAAGGCGCGTGGCATTACATAATCAGCGGGTATGTATCTAATAACCGAGCGGAGTGGAAAGAAAGGATATTCTCAATTCGGATGTATTTTTTTACCTCAGAACTTTGTCATTCATAAACTGATTTCGAAATTTCTTATTTTTTTATAAATACGATGTTTTCCCATTTTTCATTTCATTGGCATTAGACAGTAGATTTACAAAATATATCAGGGAACTCCTCGAAATCAAATAGAAAGTTTATAGTGATTGTAATATTGTTAGGTTTACGACAATTGTACACTGAGTAGACACTTAATACTATGGTAACCATGTTCTGGTGCATTTTTTTAAAGTTGATTTTTTTGAGGTCTGTTTAATTTTCTGTTAAAGATGTACTGTATTTACCACCAGGGATAGTGCCGTTAGTATGTCATGATACTATATTAAAAAAATATATGCTTACTGATATATTCTGCAGGCGCCGTAGCGACGGTTCGCTCTGACCTACCCTCCTGTTTGATAGCGCGCGCTATAGCTGCGGCCTCCTTCGGCTCATGAAGTACGACCAACAGCTGCTGCGTTCCTTGATGGAGTGGAGACCCTTGCGCCACTGTAAAGAAACATTAAAATCACAATTGATTCTAATGATATTTTCAATTTCAGTTTACTTATCCCATGTTCAAATGGAAATATCATTTGATACAAACTTTCTGACAAAATTAATATTCTTTAATTTAAATATAAACTATGTATATTATTTATCTATGTGAGCGGTGGCCGACCTTTTTAAAAGCAAGTGCGCAATGACAAATTTTTACAGCACGGTGAGCACATGTTTGTTTTTTTTTTTAGCTGGAAATGGAATAGTGGCAACACCTCGGAGTGTAAACATCTTTGTACAGTCAGTGCACACAAAATTATTGTTATAAACAGTAAAAAGTCGTTGTTCGATATTAAAACCGTGTTAAAACGAAAAAGGAAACCGGCGCACAGTGTTGTGAATAAATATCGTCAAAACTGTTAACGGAGTGGAAAGAATATCGACAATAAATAGTGTAAGCAATTTGAATAATTGTCAATTGTCAAACGATCTAACTGTCACAATATAGTACTGCCAGATCGCAAAATTAAAATTGTACAACTTTGACGATACGTTTCGTTTAACGCAATTCGAACAGTAGGAATTATGGAAGATCAGTTTCAACTTTTGTTCGAAAAAATGAAAATAGAAATGAAGAATCAAAATTTAGAATTAACAGAACATATAACAAACTCAATTATGTCGAATATTGACGAGAAATTAGAACCCATTTTAACAGAAAATAATAGATTAAAATTTAAAATAGGAAATCTTGAAAAAGAAATAGAATATTTAAGGAGACAGAAAAAAGAAAATAATTTGATGATTTTCGGACTAGAAGAGAAGGATGAAACATCCAGAGAGTTACTACAACATATGAAAATAAAATTCAAAGCCGAATTATATATTAGTTTAAAAGACTATGAAGTTAATAAAATATTTCGAATAGGAAATAAAAACAAGGAAGGGGATAAACCCAGACCTCTCCTAATTTCATTTGTAAATAATTGGAAGAAAATGGAAATTTTACAAAACAAAAAGAAAAGTAAAAATATATATATTACGGAAGAATATTCAAAGGATGTGTTAGAGAAAAGGAAATCTTTACAGATGCAATTAATAGAGGAAAGAAATAAGGGGAAGATCGCGTACCTAAAATATGATAAATTGATAGTGAAAGAGAATACCAGAAGTACAGTAAATAAGAAACGAGAACTATCAACCTCTCCTCTAGCCGATAAACCTAAGAAATATCAGTCTTTTAAGTCTTCGAAAAATAGGGCAAATGCCTTTGATTTTATGAGGCAAAGATCGAACTCCTTATCAAATGTGAACTCGTCACTAAATAAAATATAGCAATCAGAAGTCGGCAAACGCAAAACGCAAAAAATTATAAAAAAGGAAAAAATTAAATATATATATAAAACAACATACACTCTCCCAAGCCGACCGGTCCTCGTGGGAGAAGAAGACAACGACCCTCTAAAGACAACAAACCGGATTCAGGATAAAGTCACAGATATAAATATAGTCACCTTTAATGCAAGATCGTTAAGAACTCCAGAAAAACTTCGTGAATTATAATTTGCTACGAAAGAAGTTAAATGGGATGTCATAGTAATATGTGAAATGAGGAGACTTGGAGAAATTATAGAAGATTATGGAGAGTACATTTTACATTACAAAGGTGAAACGACAGGTCTACACGGTGTTGGATTTTTAATTAAAAGAAACCTTACTGACAAAATAGAAGAACTCAAAGGTATCTCTGAAAGAATAGCAATACTTAATGTAAAACTACCTTTACATCATAATAAAGAAAGAATGTGGACTACCATTCAAGCTTATTCACCAACAGAATCTGATAAGAAAGAAGACATTAAAAAAATTGAGAAATTTTATAATGAGTTACTACAATCAACTATTGAAAGCGGTTCTAAGAATATTATAGTCATGGGTGATTTTAATGGCCAAATAGAAGAAAGAAGAGAAGGTGAAGAATTCATTATAGGCAAACATGGATTCGGTAAAAGAAGTAAAAACGGAACAAGAATAGTCAATTTTCCTTTGCAAAACAAATTAATCATACTAAATAGCTATTTTATCAAAAAACGTAACAAGAAATGGACGTGGAAGTCTCCTAACGGACAATACAAAAATGAAATAGATTTCATTATGACTAACAGTGGAAAAGTATTTAAAAATGTGTCCGTTATACATAATCTGAATTTTAACTCTGATCATAGAATGGTAAGAGCTACTATTACGGGATCACCCATAAAGAGAAGTAGAAAATTTCATAACAAATATACCCAAGTTAAATGCGTTCATAATAGCGATATAATTTTAATCAACTTATCTGAGGCGTTAGAAAAAGAAGAAAGAAAAGAAAATACGTCTACACATGAAAAGTACCAAAGCATTATAAATATACTGAAAACGGAAAAATGAAAGGAAATATTAAGTACAAAAAAGACATTTCCACCGAAGCTAAGCAGCTAAAGAAAGAAAAGAAATTTTACAAATGGAAAACAACAAAAATATTCGACAGAAAATAACTGAAATAAGAATAAAAATTAATGAACAACTAAGGAAAGATCGTAAACTGAAAAGATTAAAAACATTGGAAAAGTTTATAAAGAAGACTGGAGGAATAAAGAAAGCTATGAAGGAAATTAGTGATAAGAAGATATGGATGCCTAATATTAAAAATCAGGATGGAAAAACGATTAGTAATCGGCCAGAAATACTAAAAATCGCTACAGAGTATTATATAAACCTGTACTGTAGTCAGAAGCAACAACAAAATATATATGAAAGAGATACAATAAGAAATGTAAAACCAATACCAACGATACTAAATGATGAAACTATTAGAGCTATAAGTACACAGAAAGCAAATAAAACACCTGGATCAGATCAGATAACGTACGAAATACTGAAAATTACTTTGCCGGTACTTGCTCCAAAACTAACAGAATTATTTAATGATATTATTGACCGGAAACAATTCCGAAAGATTGGACCAAATCAACAATAATATTATTACATAAGAAAGGCGATAAAGGAGTTATCAGCAATTACAGGCCCATAAGTATAATGTCCAATATTTATAAAATATTCTCTAAAATAAATTTATTTCGAATTACCCACACACTCGACGAAAATCAACCAAAAGAGCAGGCCGGGTTCCGTAATAAATTTTCAACAGTAGACCATATTCACGTGTTAAGACAAGTCCTCCAAAAATATAAAGAATACAATAAAGATTACTATTTGGGATTTGTTGACTTTAATAAAGCTTTTGATTCATTGGAACACCAATACATATGGGAAGCATTAGAAAGACAAGGAATTGAAGCAAAATACAGAAGATTAATAAAAAACATATATTCGAAAAGCACAGAACAAATAAAACTTGAAACTTTAGGAGAAGAATTCCCTATCGAAAGAGGTGTACGCCAGGGAGATCCAATATCACCCAAATTATTCTCAGCTGTTCTGGAGATGATATTTAGAAATTTAGATTGGAGCCAATACGGACTTAATATAAACGGCGAAAAATTAAGCCACTTGCGATTCGCCGATGACCTAATCCTCTTTTCGGAATGTCCAAACGCATTACAAAATATGCTGCAACAGTTATCAGATGAAAGTGCAAAAGCAGGTCTATCAATGAATACAGTAAAAACAAAAGTAATGACTAACATCTTACGACCAAGGAGTATCAAAATTAATAATGAAGAAATAGAATATGGAAGCGAATATATTTATTTGGGACAGCCAATATCTACAGAAAACCTAATGGATAAGGAAATTGACAGAAGAATAACCAACACCTGGAAAAAATTTTGGTCTCTTAGTGAAGTCATGAAAAATAATGAAATGCCTATTAGTGAAAAAAGGAAAATTTACAACACATACATTCTACCATGCCTAACATATGGATGCCAAACATGGGCATTAACTAAACTATTAACCAACAAAATAATTGTATGTCAGAATGGCATAGAACGAAGTGTTGTGGGAGTTAAAAGAAGAGACAAAATAAGATTAAATAAGAAAATTTAAAAAAAAAGATTAAAAAGAAAATGAAGATTAATAACAAAATTTAAAAACATTTCAACAGTATATAGACAACTAAAATGGAGATGGGCAGGACATATGATAAGACATGAAAAAGAGAAATGGACTAAACTAATAACAGATTGGTACCCCAGAGAGAATAAAAGAAGCCGAGGTAGACAGAACAAAAGATGGGAGGATGACATAAAAGAAGTAGCTGGTCCAGCATGGATCCAAATAGCGAGAAACAGGGAAATATGGAAATCTTTAGAGGAGGCCTTTGTCGCACGACAAGCTGTAACAGAAAAAAAACGGATGCCGATAACTTAAATACTTTGTGTTCATATATTAATGTAGTTTTACAGCAATAAAGGCTTATTTTATTTTTATTTTTTATAGCTGGAAATCAAACCTAAATCGAAATTGCATTTTTGGAAATCTTGCAGCGGATGCGGTGTTGGCTACCACTGATCTATATCTATATAAGTGATAAAAACAGATCAGAACCATTTTCGCTTTGTCAACAAACATTCTTTTTTTTTGTTCAGAAGCTATGGACGAGATTCAGTACTATGATAGGAGTGAAAGACGGGACTCTAACAGCCGAATAACTGACAACAGTTTGTACCAATGCAACGGTCTAAATAACATGACGGTGTTATATTACCCTGGTGCTGTTGCATCATTGAAGCCATCAGGTCGTGGTGCAACTCCTCTCTATATTCTCGCTTCTCAGCTCTGTGTTCGGTTTTAAGCTGTTGTTGCAACGTCTCTGTTTGTACATAGCTCGTCTGTCCGCCATACGTGATGTTGCCGAGATTCACCGATGAACTCGATGCTGATATCGTTTGATATTTTACTCCAGTGTTTACTGTTACAATTAAATTTGTTTAGTATGTTCATTGTTATATTCTAAAATAGGATATACAGAGCTCACAAAATAAAATAGAACGAACAATTACGTAATTAAAAATCATCCTTTGATCCAGGATAATTAAAATGACAATCTTCAAGTGTTATAAAAGTTAAAGAAAGAGAACCCATAGATATCCGTGGTAATAAAATATGTCATCTACTAAACTCAATTGAAATACGTGGTTATTATAGTGGCAAGATTAAAATTAAAATTAAATATTTACAATATAAACGAACCAAAACTCAATGAAAGTTTAGCTTGCTTCAAATCTTGCAGGGATTTTTCATGTAATGTGCGATTACACGCATAACGTAAGTGATTTTTCTATTGATGTACAAAATACAAATGAGACATTATATATGTATTATGACGCGTTTATACTTTTATTTAAATCAAAAATACTTTATTCAATTTAGGCCTTAAGAAGGCGCTTATGACCGACAAAACTACCACCGGTACAGAAAATAACCCAGTCATCGAAAAGAACCGGTAAGAAACGGGTTTACCTTCTTAACATTCTTTGTGTTTATATTAATTTATCGGTAGAATAAATAATTAGTTTTTGTGTTATATATAATAGATATGTTCTAACTTACTGCCAGAAGAAAACTTATCTAAAACGATAATAAGATAATTGGTCATGTGCCCACAATATACGACAATGTTTATATACTTATTATTAAGTTTCAATTGAAAACGTAAAGCGTTAATCTTTCCTTAAAGTTCTCAGTACAAATGCTGCAATGCTTATGCTTTAAGCCTCCTACTACGAAAGAGACATACTTGACTCCGTGCAACACTTATTTATCATATTTCTTTGAATTATTCTGTATGTTAATATATATTTTATGTTTTCTTTCTTTCTAATTTTAATCTTTAGGTCTCAAGTTATCGTTAGTTATCCTTGCGATCATGGATTCTGGATTACTTTCAGAACAACAACTTATTAAGTAACATGTATAACCTTATATTGATAAATTCTTAAATATCATACCCGTATGTAGAGGAGTTATTCCAGCTAAAGTAACTGTGCCAGGTTGCGCGTTACTGACGACCACAACACTCTCAGCTTGTCTAAACTTCACACCATCAACGGACACTGTGCCCGGTGTCGGAGCGACTGAGAACTGAACTCCACTTCCACCGCCTGCAGACTGATAACGCGTTTCCTGCAATACCCCTCCTGAGTTTCCAGTACCCTCGTAACCAAACTTCGCCGCGAACTGGTGGATGGTTGGAATCGCCGCCGCCGTCGGGATATGCCCGGTGAACGGCGCAAAGTTCATCGTAGCGTATTAAAACTGGAACCGCGAGAGACATCGTGTCAAACGGAGTGATAATTACACTCATCTCAACGCACAGGTGGGTCCGCGACCACAACTGAATCAAAGGGTGCGGCCCCTGGTAGGGCGATCACTCAACCCATGCCATTCTGCCTCACCCCAATCGTTTCTTACACTTTATTTTTACCGGCCCGCTCTCCCACACCATTCGCACTGATATGTGAATCGGGAGTACGTGCGATCGGGTGAAGCAAAACTACGGTAACAAAAGGGAATGTTTACCTGTTTCGCGGCTGATCTGAAGGTTTTCATTGCGTTTTAATTGTTCGTCGTTGATGAAATAAGGTGGATGAGGGATGGCGGAATGCGCGGACATGATGCGCGGAGGACTCGCAGCTGCGCGGTCGAGTGCCTTCGGGTGACAGCGGCGTGGTTCGGGCGGAGTGGGAACGGGGGTGTCGGACAAAAGACACGTGTTGCAGATTGATATCTCCAAGAAACGCATCGACGATGCGCCAATACATGGAAATGCGTAATAGTTATATATCTATTTACGACCGACTACGAACCAACATTACTTAGTTATAAAATAAAACTGAATGATTATTTCCTTTATAGGTTCGCTACTGTTCTTTAATTTCTATAAATATTTTGATTTTAATTCTGTAGGTACAGATTCTATAGACATTATCATCAGCAACTAAGAAACAGAACAAATTATAACGTTATTTGTAATCGAGATATAAGCAAACATTCAATGCCATTAAAATCAAAATAAAAATATCAGTTTACACTCGGAGAAGGTAATTATGAATCTCAAGATACTAATACCACGGCGATTATTCGGAAAACACCCTAGCCATCAAGTTGATTTGGTTTATCTTTTGTTTGAAAGAGTGAAATATTCGTAACTGATACAACAAAACGAAATAAAAAACGTGTACTGGATTTTAACTGTTGAACCTGACGACGGCTGCCACTGATGGTATGTAACTGTAAAATATATTTGATTGAAATATATTGTACAATAACACGTAATAACCACAAATAATTACACGTGTTTCGCTCCGTCCGCGTCACGGAGCATCTTCAGACCGATGTTAAATAAACTATATCTTAAAGCCGAGCATCGTTCAGGGCTCGGTGTTTAGCGATAGTTTTTACATAAACGAGTACTAGAATATTTTTTTTTTCCTGTTCAATGATAATGTAGTCTAAGATGGTAAACACGCAAAACCTAGAGGGAACTGGCGTTCCAGTGCAGCTACACGAACAGACCTATTTTCAACTTAAGAGTGGTAACTAGCTAGGCGGATTTGGAAAAAGCCCTACTACCATATCATGGTTTCATGACAATTTTTTCCTTCACCTAAGCTCCGAGTCAGTTACAAGTATTCGAACCTACGTCCATCGATGCTGTCCGAACACGCTATCAACTATCATCATTTCATTACTTTCATTTCAAACCAGTTTTCTTTCACTAGAAGCTCAAGGTAGGATTTGAGCCGCTATCCACTCGCTTTCACTGAACCCTGACGGCTTTACGATATTATAAGTAATATGAGGTATATGCCGTAGACGGCATAGTACATTACTACGTCTATAATAGCATAGATCCCATATTATAATAATTGTCTTGAATTGTCATATATTCCAACTAAACTGAGAAACCCATTGCAATTAAAAGTTCATATTACTATATTAAGAATGGAATATTTTAATATGCATCTCTGATACTTTTCTTATGAAATCAAAATTAATATCGAGATATATCGGTGATCTTTTATCCACATTTTTCACTTTTCCGTACGACTTTTTAAACATTTCATACAAACCTTATCCTTACGATTACAAACACAGCATACAAAAATTAGCCAAATCGGTGCAGCCATTCTGAAGTGACGCGTTCACATACATTCGTCAATGAATTGTTATTTATAATTTTTTTGGGAAATCTTGATATGACAATAAAGGAATAAATAAATCACTGCTATTTTTGGTATAGCATGAATGAATCGTTGGTATTTATTGTATGACGCATATTAACTTAAATCACTGCTTTTATCTAGAAAGCCAAGCTAAATCTAACAGAATGGCGAGCGCGCGCTACCGTGTGTAATATTACACGAAGCATTTGGATCCACTTTTCACCCTTTCGTATCTCAAAAACTATATCACATAAACATATCAAATTAGGCCCACGAATTGAGACTTGCGAGATATATATGTACTCCAAATTCTATAAACACACATCAAACAGTTATTTAAATATTAACGTCCAAAAATCGTCATTATTAGCACTGACTAACCTATAGATCTAAATTCTAAGCTAGTTCCAGATGAAAGTTCAAATTTGGCATTCAGATAGGTAATTCGGTGAATACAAAGGAATCAATCAGAAACCAGTATTTTTTTATCACTTTATTATAATTTTTCAATTAATCGTTTCTATTAGAAATACTTACTTATAGCGCATATAATAGCAATAAGAATAGCAATCAAAATTGATGACATTTGGTCTTTAATATGTGGATTTTAAGGAATACATAAATATATAAGGAATGGAATACCGCCCTTAATTTTTTTAAGCCCAAACATATCAGTTTTCGTAGTTACGGCTACTTATAAATAAGAGTATGGTTCAAGTTTATACATATAAATATTATAGGTCGAGTTTCGTATTTATTCCGTTATTAACTGGGATTCATTATTTGAGATTAACAAAACACCATTTGGTATTAATTTTACTATGAATAAGTAACTACTAATAATTTCTGTTGTTCTGTACGTTCGAACTAGCCAGGTCAGACCTTAGACTACAATATTATCACAAGTTATAAGCAACAATGATATTTTAGGTTGTTATAAATAAATTTCAGGACTGACCATTGAACTTGGCACCCATTTAGATCTCACTTCTTTTGTCGTTGAAGTCATCAACCAAGCCATATATCATAATATTGAACTTGGCTCTCATTTTACATTTATGTTTTTGATGCAATTCTATTGTCGTAAATGAATATGTACAGGTCTGGCCAAGCTACAAGTTACATAACACACGTGTATTTTCTCAAGTACAGTCAAAAGGAGAATTTTATAAAATAAGGCCTTCCCAATATATTTTTTACTGCGCAGCTTCTTTTAGCGACTTCAGACTGAACTATAAGTTTGGTGAGACCTCTATGCCACTGCTATATTTTATATCATATGATTTTTCATTGCTCTGAATAAATTCGTATCATCGCTGTTTTTGATCGGTTGATCTAGGAACTGAAAAAAAGAGGTTACTCGAGTGAAAGTAGTTAGTGCCTTTCTAATAACGTATACTGACAATTTCCCTAAGCAGTAATTGTTTTCGAATCTTTATCACAACAAATTATAAAACAAATTCCTCTGCCGCGTCTGTCTGTTCGCGATAAACTCGAAAACTATTGAACAGATTTTCATGCGGTTTTCATAAGTAGATAAAATGATTCGCGAGGAAGGTTTATGTATATTATTTGTCAAGGTTTTTTTTCATTATCAGGGCAAGACAATGTCCGCAGGACCCGCTAGTTTTATATATATATATATATATATACGGAAAAAATGCGGTTATTCATATAAACTTTCATGCCTTTCATCATGTAAACCCACATACAAATTTCCATGGTCCTAGCCCCAGTAGTTCGGCCTGTGCGTTCTTAGTCAGTCTATCAGTTATTCATTAACATTAGTACTAAGGGAACAACAGTGATTGACACATCGCAAAAGTATTGCAACATCTCTGTATTTGTAAGCTGTGTTTACGTCCAGAAGTGTTTAATTTTTATCACACTTTTATTAGCTTCACCTGTATGTATGTATGTAACCGACCCCTTTGAGCTCGATTTTGTCCTACTTTGAACGATCAGATTTAATTCAAACTTTGCACACCTGTCAAAGGTCGATGACAATGCAATAATCCGAAAAAAAAGTTAAAAAAAAATTTTAACTAAAAAATGAAAAATAATAGTTTAAAAAACACGCTTTCATATAAAATCCAACTAAAAAACAGAAAATAAAATTTGTAAAATAAAAAGAAATAAATGTATATTTTTGTAAAAAGTGACAAAAAAATGATAAAAATACTGATATCTGGAGGTGCTGATATTAACATGCGATGCGTCACTGTCACGTCATTTTTTTGTCACTTTTTACAAAAATATACATTTAATTCTTTTTATTTTACAAATTTTATTTTCTGTTTTTTAGTTGGATTTTATATGAAAGCGTATTTTTTTAGTTTTTTTAAACTATTATTTATTTTTCATTTTTTAGTTAAAATTTTTTTTTTACTTTTTTCGGATTTTATTTAAGGAATACATCGCTTCAAATTGTAAAATGAAACACAGTTTCGTAGACCAAATAAAAAAAATTAAATAAAATTATAACTTTCCCAACACTCCGATGTTCACTAAAATAATGCGGTAGGCTTCATGAAGTTACGGAAGGAACCAGATACTATTTTCGTAGAACCTGTAGAATTAAAAAAACAACAATTCTCCAAATCAGCGTTTAATTTGTGAATCTCTTTCAATATGGTTTTCTTAATAAATAAGATTTCATACAAAAAGATTATACTTAACAATACTAATTTGTCTAGAAGTATATCGTCTTATGATTTATACTAAATAATCTACAAATTTCATTGAATAGAAAAAAAAAACAATAACCAAGTTTTTTTTGCTTGCAAACATTATAGAATTATACGTCCATAAGTATTTTTATAAAGAAATTCTATTAAATTTATATAAAGTTTTCGACCGAAGTTATTCTTTTTTTAATTCGAATTACTTAATTACGTTACCAAGCGAATGAGATTTTTTTTACCGAATACAATAAAAAAAACTTACATGTATACAATGTACAAAATTACAACTTACGCACCTACAAGTACCTAATTTAAAATGTATATATTGTCTTATAGTAATAGGTGCCTTTACACTATTGGAATTAATTCTAAGGGAATTATTGTGCCATAGACAATTAAAAAAAATCCCCTTGACCACTTAATCTACTTGCCATTTTTTAAATCATATACATCATTGAAGTTTTACTTCTTTTGGCGCGTTAGGGAAAAATGATGAGAGTAAATTTTTACGATGCGCGCGCACACCGTCACGAAAAACCGACACCCTGAAGTTAGCTATAGTCAACATTTTGTTTCTTTGTATTAAAACTTTCAATATATTAAATACCTTTTTTCTATGGTTAGTGTCGTTTATTCTACAAAAGCCGACAAATAAAATTTTTGAAAAGATTTTCATCTTGTTACGCCAAAGAAGTATAACTTCTAACGCGTGTACATAAGTACACACAAACTTTTTATTTTTTTAAACACTTCCATAATTTCTTTTATTATTGTGGTACTATAAAAATATACTTTTATTTACATTATTTATAAAATATTCGAGTCTATTGAAATCAATAATAAAAAAGTAAAGACACCTAAAGGAGCACCGCGATCATTAAATCTGTTTACGCTTGACGTATAAAAATACTATTATAGTAAGTGATGGTGTTGGAAAGGACTTAATGTAAAACAGAGAAACATATGCTAAGTACAAAAATAAGTCTAAAAAAAATATTTTACACCTACATTAAAGCTGACGGGTATTAATATCGTGCTTATATATAATATATTAAAAAGGATTTATGCATATTAATGTTGTTTAATGATATTGCATGTAATTGCGTTAATTAGTTTAAAAGAGTGACTGCGTGAAAAGGACGAAAGATGTAAATTTAAGCTTATTAAGTAACCGAATGGGGAGTAAAAACATGCAAAAGGCTTAAGTAGGAAGCTTTGTTCGTGATTTCATGGAAGACTTATACCGGAGTGCAATCATAATTCTGTATAATTTGACAGTCGTTCTGATTTATTAGCGAACCTATTGAAATAATTTAAAAAAAATTAAAAATGTTACAAGGCGAGAGATGGTTTATCAGAACCGGAACCCACTATTGTTAGCATCACATAAGCATATATCAATAGCAGGACATGTAAGAACTCCCAACTTAATTGATAATTTAAAATTTCTAAAATAAATAACTATCGCGTTAATATCACCGAAAAAAAAAACTGATATAACTGTCAGCTGTCACAATAAAATCAAGCGCCACTGGAATAAATTAACGTTTTGACAGTGGCAAAAATAGTGTTTATGGGACGCCATTAAAATTAAAAAAAAAGGTGACGTTAACCACAGACTGCACGATATTCGATTGTTAGAAGTGACACTATCGCGAGAGATTTTTGCGAGTGCTGTCATCGTGTACTAATTGCAATAATAAATTATATTAACATATATATTCATTTATTTAATGTAAGTTAAATCGAGAGTATGTCAAGATTTCGAGGCACTGTCGTCGTGAACTTTTCCATGTATATGCTCACTTGCCGATTGAGTTAGCAAAGAATAGCACCGAAAGAGAGTCGATACTGAACAATATGAGTGTTATTTGTCAGAATATAGGTATTTGTCACAGTATTTAACAGAATCCTGTTCAGATGAGGCCAAGATGTTATATGACGTGGTAATGCTATCTCATCAGTTACTCTCCTAATGTGAACTTTAAAATAATATGGAACAATTGAGGCTGATATGTTCGATACAATGATTATGATATATTTTACTGGGTATAGGTTATTATAAGAATTTTTAAGAAAAAGGAAACCTCCAACAAACTGTAAGTAGATCATTATTAATCATTCTAATAGACAGCAGACGGCTCAATAATGGGTTTATTGTTTAAGACAACAGGTCTTTGTCATACGACATGCAATATGAAACATTCACGACTAAAACGAAATGGAAGCGGTGGGGAGTGTAGCGTTTCCTTTAATTATTAATCCGTAAAATTGTCGTAAGTTAAATAAATTACAGCTGCTTATGTGTTGTCTATGTGTTAATTAAAATAAATATATTCAAAACTCTACACAGAAGAGTTACATTTGCTTTATAAAAATATCAATGTGTATATATTGCATTGACTAATAAAACCGTAAAAAGGGCTAGCATATAAAAACAAAACATTCACAATATGAATGTTTGTGAAGTGAAATTAATTATGTGTTTTGTTTGAGATAAAATATATTATCGCTTATTTTATTACGATTTTGTTTTGTTCTGATTGAATTAATTTAAAAATTCTAACCAACTTTAAAACTATATCATTTATATGCCATTTAAACATGATTATTTTGTTCAGAAGCCGACCTAATAATAATAAAAAAAAATTAAGTAGTTACTCATATCTACTAGTTGCGAACACAAAAAAAAAATCACCCAACAAGAAAGCTCACATATATTTTATGTCTCTGCCTAACCCGAGCAGGATTCGTAAGGATGAACCCACTGCAATTTACACATCTCAGCTTACCCCGTTAATGCATGCACAGTTGTGCTCATATTCACAGCTCTATTAAAAACTAATCACCATAGACAAAATTAAATAACCATACAAACTCCTTGTCTTTGGACTCGATTCATGTCAGAATATCAGCATCGTTGTTCGGACAATTTTCAATGTGAAAACGGAATGACCTGTATGTCATGGCATAGATATCTAAATATAACCTTTACTACATACACACTCCACGATATGTATGTATATTACTTAAAAGATAACACAACACATCCAAACACATTCATACATATAATAAAATACAACATACGAGCTATCATCCACACAAACCGGACACTACCAACAGATTTCACAACACATTTGTTTTCAATACACAATGTATGTTTCAGATATTGTTTTACAAATTAGTAATTTTTTTCATCGAAATCAATCATTCGGTTCCATTAAAACCATTGACCGTATAGAAAATCTGTATAAACATTAGATCGTAGTATCGTTTTAATTTATTTTTAATCAGAATTAATTCTAAAACGTTAACGATTACTAATAAAAAGGGCAATATTGTCTTTATACGATCAACACTTCGTTCGTTCATCATCAGATTCTTGCATTGTTAGCGACGTCATACGAAATGGTAAATGGTTCATATAAAACTTGCCCCATTGTGATGTCACAGAAACAGGTGAACGTTTCATACAAAACTTGCACTATAATTACGTCATAGTAAACGGAACATACAAAAGTTGCACTGATAATGACGTCATAGAAACCGGTTAACATTTCATACAAAAGTTGCACTGATAATAACGTCATAGAAACCGGTTAACGTTTCATACAAAAGTTGCACTGATAATGACGTCATAGAAACCGGTTAACGTTTCATACAAAAGTTACACTGATAATGAAGTCATAGAAACCGGTTAACATTTCATACGAAACTTGCACTATTGTGACGTCATAAAAACCGATAACGTTTCATTATAACGACGTCATAGAAACATATAAACCGAACGAACATACAATACAGTCTGTAGCGAACAGGGCACCGTTCATGTCTCCTCGTCCCAACTATCCTCGTCATCTTCCTCGCTGGGAAGCTGGAGGAACACGTGCTATCCCCTCTGTCATGTGTGTTGTGCTAGTAGCGCCTCGAGCTGCGCGTGCGCGTCTTGTTGCTGCTGTTGTTGTTGTTGCTGTTGTTGTTGCTGCTGCTGCTGTTGTTGTTGTTGCTGCTGCTGCTGTTGTTGTTGCTGCTGCGCTTGCGCAGCTGCTAGTGACGTCATCACGTGCTGCGGTATGTTTATCTGGACGGGCACTTGCATGTTCGCACTCGTGGGTACCTGTGGGTTAATTGGTTTCATCACTAACCTATGGATATACAATGCTCCAGAGTTGAAATTATTAAACAGAAATGCGAAATCAACAGATTAAATTAATTTACTTAATTGTATTTAGTGTCTATGATTAATGCTCTTAAAGTAATAATAGAATATATATCAGGTAAATTAATAGACTTATAAGTAGCTGTTACAAAAATAATATTATTCATCGATAGTAAATAGCTTTTAATTTACTTTTTTTTATATGGACAAAGTGACTAATATATTGTTAAACCCTGTATGCGAACTCAAATGGCTCATCAACCGCGTAAACAATATATAATGGAGTTCTGTTGTCGAATCATTCGAATGATGACATCAAGCCTTCTTTAGATTTCCATCCTTGTTTCTTGAAAGGTATATAAAGTGCGACACGATGCGTCCGAGCTCAATTCTCTCCTATACGGCAGAGCGAATACGAATAGATCTTCAGGCTGATTATGACTACAGTATTATAAGGTCTACTTCAGACTATAGTGTAATTGTGTTATAGTGATTCTCTTTTATTTTTGTTAGTACAAATACATTTTATTTTTATGCAAACGGCGTTTACTTTACCCCAGGTGTTACAATATTTATAGGTAAATGTATAAATTACTAATATTATTAATGTGAAAATATCTTTCTTTAAATGTCTGTTTTTAAATGACATCTGAAATGCCAATTGGATTATAATGATATCTCGCGTAAGAGTCGATTATGTTATTGGATAGGGCATGAATATTTGTAAAATACTATAAGAAAAGATATATACCGAATTTGAATATCTATCTATATAAATAAAATTATAGAGATTCGTCTTTGTGCACATATCACGAAAAAGTTAAATCTTCAGAAAACTAAACTAAAACTACAAAATAGGTTTTGATCCATGTTTTTAGTTTTACTTCTTCAACACCTAGTCCTTATACCTAGTGATTGTTTAGACAGTAGCAATATTTCTGGAGGATACTCTGTACTCGATTCTTGTTCTAAATCAATTAAAAAAAATAGTTGCTTAATATTTGACCAAATTATCTAGAAAAATACAAAAATTATACACAATCCTCTACGCGTCATGTTAAAGCACAGTGGCAATTGCTTTCGGGTGATGTCACTGTCATTTGAAAGGCAACGTGGAAATGTCAGGAACGAAACAAAAGGGCTTATTGTCAGTTTTACTATCGAAAGTTATTCACTCCGGGTCGCCCAATGTGGCCCATTGTACTTAGCACAAAGCATCTTAGAACAAACTTTAACTTAGGTTTTCTTGGTTGTTTATTAGTATTTGTTTTAATATTATTATTTTATATGTTAAATGTGACCATGAAGTGTCATATCCTAGAATAATGCGAATATCTAAATAGTCACCTTGTATAAAATATCACATCTTCAATAACATAAAGTTACTAAACTTTTATAAGTATTACGCGTTCAGCGATCAGTGAAGTGGGGCAGGCGATATAATACGCATGCGTAAGAAAGGGGAAGTAAAGAGATAACAATATTTACAAAGAAATGTAAGCAAAGTACATTTCTACTTTCAATTTTTTTCATAAGATAATGACATTAAAAATCTAGAAGATTGGTTGCCAAAAAAAAAGAATGTATACTGACGTGTATAGTGATCTCGGGCAATATGGTGTTGGGTCCAGTGAGTGTGGGCGAGCCCTGCAGCTGCGCGCCGCTAGACTTGTGTTCAAGCGCGGTTCCGTCCGCCTCGTCTCGGGCTCGTTTGCTTTCGTGCGAGCGCGTGTGCTTGCGCAGGTGATCCTTACGGTAGAAACCTATAAATAACTACCCATATCAATAGTAGAAGTAATTAATGAATATCTTCAGTTTCCATATTATTCAAGTTAATTTACCGAGGAGTATACGAATATTGAAAATTAGTCGATACGAGGACGTTGTCCCGCCTGCAAATAAAAAAAATCTTGACAAATTATACACCTAAACCTCCCTCATGAATCACTTTATCTACTGGTGAAAACTACATGAAAGTCCGTTCAGTAGTTTTTGAGTTTATCGCGAATAGACAGACAGGCGTGGCAAAGGACTTTGTTTTATAATATGTAGTGATAGATTGTGAAATATGATGTATAGAGACTCATCGATGGTAAGAAAGAAATGTTTCCAATTTTTTTTTCATTGATAACACCAAAGATGTTGAAAGGCTATTAAAAACATTGATCTATTTATAAATTTTATTTGTATTTTGTTCACTGCGCAGCTATTTGCAGCAACTTCAGAGCAAACTAGAAGTTTAATGATCCCCATACAGTAACAAAAAGGAGTAGGATTTATTTTATTTACCGCGCAGCTGTATGTAGCAACTTCAGAGCAAACTACAAGTTTAATGGTGCCCATACAGTAACAAAAATCCGATATATATGTAAGCATTTGTGAGTTTGTTTGTTTGTGAGTGCATTGAAATTGTATGAGTCACAAACGAATGTATGTATGAATAGTATAGCTAGTTCAGATTCGCAGTATCGACAACAGCCCAAGCCGAGATGCGCCGTGCACCCATGAGCTAGTTGTCTGAATAAAATCGTCTGAATGCCTTAAGCGCTCGCCTCAGTAGTCCGGTGAACCCGTAAAGGCTGACCAGGCCAATAGCGTAGTCGGTACGAAAAAAAAGATAACTTACCAAAAAAAAAAAGGGATAAGAAAAAAACGCATACCTTTCCCGCATTCGAGACACATTTCAGTCTTAACCCCCGAGTGTATGACGGCGTGCAGGTTGAGGTGCTCGCGCCGCTTGAACCCCTTGCAGCAGACGGCGCACACGTACGGACGCTCCGGGTTGTGCCCCAGCTTGTGCCTCTCTAGATGCTCTTTACGCTTCAATCTGTCAATAACCGATAATCATTTTCCTTTATTTATTTTAGAGACAATAATAAACTTCCACAAAAAAATATTGGTTGTCTAACACATCGGGGTCACCAATTTAAGTATTTGATGTATTGTCTATGCTTGTGTGAGCCCCGTATGAAAAATAAAAAAAAAAGTCATTATTTCATAAGAATTAAGTGTTTTTACTGTTTTCATTACACATTACATTGATATATAAATCACTGTAATTAATTATCCATAGACACAGATTTACTTAATGTAAGTATGCTTACATGAACGTCTACAACCGAAGTGCTGTAATATATTATAGTGGAATGGAAAACGATGAGTGGACTTTGACCCCTACATATCCATAGCGTGCACTCTATAGATATGCAAGTGTGCGTCCCTACAGTCTGTAAAGTTGGTTTACGGACGATAATTTTACGTGATAACGTCATAAGAAAACATTGATGAAAAATTGCATACTTTCACTTATCTACCTTAAGTACACTTAAGTAACCTATTTATTTTCCCCTTGAAGCACTCCATACTGTAGTTCCCAGGAAAGACTTCAGCAGGAAGCTCATTCCACAACCAGATCGTTCGTGGAAGGAAACCCCTCTGGAACCCGACCATCCAAGACCATTTCGGTTCCAATGTGTGGGGATGAATTCCCTGCCGATGACGAGCAGTGCGATGGTGGAAAGCAGCTACAGGCATAATGTTAAACAATTCCTCGGAACACAACCCATTATACAAACGGTAGAACGCACATAAAGAGGCGACGTCTCTCCGTAGACTTAGTGGCTCGATACCGTTTGTGAGCTTGGGATCGTCAATAATTCTCATAGTTCGTCTGTGCGCCGAGTCAAATGGTCCAAGCTGATATCCAGGTGCCCAGAGATAGCAACAGTACTGCATATGGGGTCGAACTTGTGTTTTGTACAACAACAGTTTTTGCCCAGGGATGAAGTACCGTTTCACCTTATTCAGGATACCGAGCTTTTTGGATGCCAGCTTAACCTTGTCTTCCAGATGACTGCGATACTGAACGTCACTAGAGATGTTGACACCAAGGATCCCAATACTTTCTGCGATGGTAAGTGGTGTGTCCTGGAATTGTGGGGCGACAGTGAATGGAGTTTTTTTTAGCAGTGAACGCGCAAACTTGTGTCTTACTAGGGTTGAAACGCACTAGATTGATAGATAGATTTATCAAGACATTATCATGTCAAAAAATAGTATTCATTATTAGGAGTGATCGAACTTCGACTATGGAGACAAACATATTTTTCTTTATTGATAACACAGCTCGTTAATAGCTACTAAAGAAAATAAGGACTAAAGAAAATCGGCTGAGAAACAGAGGAGGGAGATGTTCGTAACTGTTCTCACACTGCCGATTTATAAATAGAAGATATGTCGAACACATTTCAACTATGCCACATTATCAACATATCATACTGAACTAGTCCCCGAGAGCAATACTTTTTTCTGAATGAAAGGGGTACCCTTTTACTTTTTTTATACCCCCGACAACGTGTATGTAAAATTGCATAATTTTCAATTCAGTAGCATGACAGGTAAAATCATCTAGTACGCAAAATTGGACCATAGTTGTAGTATTCCAAAGTTTTTTATTAATAACACTAAAATTTTCCGATATTTAATAAACAACAAAAAATAAAGAAAATCAGTTGCGAAACAGATGGAGATGATGTACTTAACGGTTTTATACCTGCCTATATATACTAATATTAAAAAGCTGGAGGGTTTGTTTGTTTGATTGATTTCGCTGATCTCAGGAACTACAGGGCCGATTTGAAAAATTATGTCAGTGTTAGATAAGTCATTTATCGAGGGAGACTATAGGCTATATATATCATCACGTTAAGATCAATGGTAAAAGAGCACCAAAGAAGAATGTTTCAAAGTCGGGGTTCTTATTCCTATTGAGCGCTTCCTCTGCGTGTTAGCGTCAGCCCAAAGTAACTATTCCAAGCAGACGAAGTCGCTAGCAAAAACTAGTTTAATAAATAGGAGATGTTAACTCACCCAGCACCACATATACCGCAGATGAACCTCCTCTCGATCTTGTGAACGATCAGATGTATCTCTAGCTGCTCTTTCTCCGGATAAGCCATCTGACACTCCGGACAGCAGAATATAGGAGTGCCGTCTGAAGCGGTCGCTATAACCACCTGCCCCGGCTTCGGCCGCGCTGGCTTCGGCGGCTTTTTCTTGTATTTCTTCTTCTTTTTACTCTGTAGTCTTATCGTACCATCTGTCACAAACATATATTCGCAATTTTGTGGTAGGATCTTAGTCGGTCATGTAGTGTGGTCTTTTATATGTTATTCATAACTAGCGGGCGCGGTAGATGTTGTCTCGCCCTGATAATAAGCAAAAAGCTAGACGAATTATACACCTAAACCGGCCTCATGAATCACTCTATCTACTGGTGAAAACTGCATGAGAATACGTTCAATAGTTTTTGAGTTTATCGCGAACATATAGACAGACGTGGTAGAGGACTTTGTTAAAACAAAGTTTTTCTTATTATCAGGGCGGGATAACGTCCGCCGGACCGGCTAGTATATTACTAAATTAATATTACATTAAACTTGTAATCGAATGTACTAAAATATGTACTAAGGTCGAAAAATGACTAGTGGTTATTTTTTATTACATACCTTCATTAAGGATGGCTTCCGCTACAGCTTCCTCGTTCTTATCCGTCAACGCTGTAACTTCCACCTCGATCTGTTCCTGTTTCGTCACCTCACTGGGGTTCAGCTTCAGAAACTGCTGCAAGGAGACCGGCAGCGCTTGGGTTTGCTGTTCAAACAAGTGACTCGTTATATATCAAACCTAGCTTCTGGCCGGGACTTCGTTCGCGTGGAATAGTTACTTTGGGCTAACTCACCCACCTGCCCTCCTCTCTCCATCCTCTCCCCATACTCCACTCCCCCTCCCCCAAACAGGTTGGCAACGCACTTGCGACTCCCTTGGTGTTGCAAGTGTCTATGGACGGTGGTGATCACTTAACATCAGGTGACCCGCCTGTTCGTTTGCCTCCAATGATAAAAAAAACTCTAACGCACAGCGGAAGCTCTCAAAAGAAAATAATACCCCGATTTTGAAACACTCTTCATTGGTGTTCCGCCCCTATTGGTCTTAGCATGATGATATAGTCTATAGCCTTCCTAGATAAAGGAGCTATCTAACACTGAAAGAATTTTTCAAATCAGACCAGTAGCTCCTGAGAATAGCGCGTTCAACCAATCAATCAAACAAACCCTCCAGCTTTATAGATGAGCTAAATCCAATTTTAGCCGTTCCCAATATTTTGCGTAATTTTACAGCATCTTCAAACTTTGTACATGCGACGTATGAAGACCATAAAAAAAAATAACCGTAACCTTTATGGACGGCAAAATATGAACTTCGGTGTATAAAAGTGCAAATCTTAAAAAAATTAAACGTGTTATTAATCAAATTAAGACATGATTTTACTAAAAAATTATATGTTAATTTTAAAGCTTATATCTATACTAATATTATAAAGTTGGAGGGTTTGTTTGTTTGGTTGAATGCGCTAATCTCAGAAGCTACAAGTCCGATTTGAAAAATTCTTTCATTGCTAGATAGCTCATTTATCGAGGTAGGCTGTAGGCTGTGTATCATAACATAACGAGCAGAGGATAAATAAAGAATGTTTCAAAATCGTTTTTTTTTTCCTTTTGAGCTTCCGCTGCATATAAGCGTTAGCCCATAGTAACTATAATATTATTATTGTATATAAGAATGTGTGTTTTTTTGTTTGTTACACTATCACGGCAGAACTACTCAACCGATTATCATGAAATATTGAATACACGTTGTAAGGGGTACAGAAAAGTACATAAGGTACCTGTCATAAACAAAGCAGTTTTTTAAGAAGTACCAAACATACAAAGAGATGATACAAATTTCTTTAATGCCGGGTATTATTCTCTAGCCTAATTATAGCCATATTCACGAATAGCCTTTGCCCGCGACTTCGTTCGCATGGAATAGTTACTTTGGGCTAACGATAATATGCAGCGGAAGCTCACAAGAGGAAAAAACAACACGATTTTGAAACATTCTTCATTGGTGCTCCGCTCCTATTGGTCTTAGCGTAATTATATATAGCCTATAACCTTCCTCGATAACTGAGCTATATAACACTGAAAGAATTTTTCAAATCGCCTCAGTAGTTCCTGAGATTACTCCCTACAACGTCACAAACTTTACCTCTTTATAATATTAGTATAGATAACTGTCCTAATAAATTACATTCAACCATCACATAGAATGTAGAAAAAGAAATATCCAGACAGAACTACAGACTTACGAATATAGATTACCTGTGGGGGTAACTGGCTGAGATACTTCACCAGGTCCTGCTGGCCCGTGTTGATTTGCCAGGACATGCTGTCACTCGTTTCGGTACCCTGCGAACTTTCCTGTGTTAAAAATAAACCTATTAATATCGCATATTACTAGCACACAAAGTCACAGGTAACAACTAGTATTAATAAAGACATTTTGTTCAGTGCAAAAGTGAACAATGCTTTTTTAAAATTATTACATTTGCATGGAATCCTAATTTTTCTAAAACAAAAGTAGTTTACCTTCCTTATTATAATATATCACCAAAAAGTGAGCTTGGGGCGCGCGGTTCTAAATACTGTTTCTTTAATATATTATATTTGCACAAAGTACAATTTTTTTTTCTAAAATATATGTAGCCCAATTTCATCATCACATAATACGCTATATGCAAGTGAAAATCTCTTCAAACTCGATCCAACCGTTTTATTAACCTCTAGACTGTCCAAAACCATAATGGTTTAAGCTTTATGCAAACAAGTGCGGACATTATGATTCACTGATCAGCAGACAAATTGGCTTGAATATTAAAAACATTTTGAGATGTGGTTCTTAGATAAACAGCCGAAAGGGTTAATGTATGAAATACTTCAACTCTATGAATACTATAATGAAACTGTAGAATTATTCTTTGTACATTGAAAATATTTGCAAAAATATTTATATAAGTATGTAGAATACACTAATAAGTATATTTTTCAAAACTGTTGTGTGTTTCAACTTTGGAATACCTCCAAAACTAAGACGGGAATTTTCAGTGTTCTCTCATATGACTTGAGAGTAGCTTGTAGCATCTTATATACCAGGTGTTAGGTTAATCGCTTATAATATTCGAAGAGATGATAGTTCATGATAACATTTAACTTATAAAATAATAATATTAAAACAAATACTAATAAACAATAAAGAGAACCGAAGTTAAAGTTTGTTCTAAGACTTTCAAAAGCATAAACACAAACGTAATAAGCCTAAGTGCAATTGTCGAAAGCTGCAAGTTAATAACTTTCGATAATAAAACGGACAATAAACCCTTTTGTATTGTTCATGCCGTTCCCACGTTCACTTTCACTTCACCCGACGGTCATTGACACTGTGCTTTAATATAGACGCGTAGAGGATTGCGTATAATTTTTGTATTTTTCTAGATAGGTCAAACCTTAAGCACCTATTTTTTTAATTGATTTAGAACGAGAATCGATTGCAGAGTAATCTCCATAAATATTGCTACTGTCTAAACTTTTAGCCTGTATATGCTTCAATTAAATCACCAAAACCTAATTATTTTAAGAGTCTACTCAGCTTAATATAGTTTGTTAAAAAGTCTAAAGATGGCAAATACTATAGAATAGCTTTTGCTGGTGGCTTCTATATGGGTTAATGTAGATTTGGAAAATAATGTTACTCGCTAATAATGTAGATTTCTATAGGTGAAGAAAGCATTTTTAAAATTGGTTTAATATTTTTTTAATTCATCCATTACAAACAAAAACTCAAACCTATATTCTTTAGCTTAAACCGAGAAGCTTTATTAATAAAAAAAGGCGGAAAGTTGCGAGAATACGTAGCATTAATTAAAATTAGCAAATATGTTGCATTTGTGGTTGGTTATGTAACATTTACACCGTTCAGTCAAGGTGATCGCTTAGAAAAATATCAAAAACATCAAAATCGATCAATCAAATCATTTCTAGTACAGTAAAAGTCTTACGTCATCATTGTCATCACATTCCTGCTTGATGACGATGCTGTCAATGTTGGAATTGTTGTTGTTGTTATTGTTGCTGGTATTGTTGTTGAGCGCCTTCATGTCGTCCGGACTGTTGATTATTATCTGCTGGTTTGGTGTTATGAAAACCTGTGAAATGTTGCATTGTTTTAATTAAAGTTCGTAAATCTCTTTAATACTAGGCGATGATTATGCTGTGATAACCTTTCCGGTTTTGTGTCACTGCATATTTTAAAGTACAAATGCCCAGTTATCAAAACTGTTACTCCACCACTGGGTGGTTTAGCAAGGTGAAAACTGTTTTTTACATTGTAATATAAAAAAAATGTATAAGAATCAGTACATATTAGTACATTTGAAAATGTGAACGAATTAGCACATTTTTAAAAATATAAAAGAATTAATTCAATTCTCTAAATGCTATTTATTTTTTGAAAAATTGAAATCAACAAGAGATATAAATACTGAAGAAGTTGAAAACTTTATGAATCGAAAATAAATAGTACATAATTGTAGGAACCTTATTACCAGACCAAGCTTAAAAGTTGAGAGAAGTTTGAAATAAAAAAAATCATACGGTACATTCATTATTTAAAACTCGCTTCAAAAGTTTCAAATACAAAAAACTTTTAAAAAAAAATTGAAATATGTTGCATTTTTTTTTCTATGTAGGCCATGTAAATACAAAAAAAAATACAATATAAAAGAAAAAATTTGGACCATTTTTTAAAAAGTGATGTCCAAAAATCTAAAAAAAAAACTTTTGAACGAGTAACAAAGAAAATTTCAAAATTTAGCAGGATGGCTATTTAGAGGTTGTACTAAAACACATCACTAAATTGAGGTAATTAAAAAAATAATCAAACAATCTATTTAGAGTGGAATATCCTGAAATGAAATGAAATCATCCGACGGTCATTGACACTGTGCCTTAACATAGAAGCGTAAAGGATTGCGTATAATTTTTGTAATTTTCTAGATAAATAGGCAAAATATTAATCACCAATTTTTTTATTGATTTAGGGTGAAATTCCAGTGCAGACTATCCTTCATAAATATTGCTACTGTCTAAACTTTCAGCCTGTATATGTTATTGGAGTCTGTTTACCTGGTGCATGTTCGGCTGCATCTGTTCCTTGGCTTCGGTTTGCGCAGACTGTACGAGCTGCAACTCTTGCGGTATCGCAGCCAGGACTTGTAGACCTGTTTTCAACAATTATTTACATATTTTATTCATTATCTTATTTAATTATTCGCGGTTCAAATGCAAAAAGAGTGTATTAAAGCATTTAGATAAGGTTTTATGCCAAGAGTGTATATAGAAATGTTTTTGTAGTAAATCAACTGGGTCCGAATACAGACAGATACCGTATAGATCAAAATCCCAGGGCCCCAGCCCGCGGCCATTTGTCACGTATCGTGCGCTAAAGACAAGTAAAATAAACAGATAGTTTTCTTAAATTCTCAATGCTGAATTTTAAGTATGTTTTAGAAAATGTTGTTCAAAATTAATAATCAACATCACCAGACACTTTCCGTCGGCAGTAATTTTTACCAGGCACTTGAAAGCTACCAAAAAATATTGTAACATTACTTATACGAGTGCTCGTCCAATGGTCACACTTCGACCCCAAAAAAGCTAGTCAAGAGCTGCAGAACAAAAAAGAATGAAGAAAATTGGCTGAGAAACAGAGGAGATAGATATTCTTAACCGTTTCCGCACTGCCTATTTATATTTAGATTCTTAATTTTTATTTATACTAATATTATAAAGAGGTAAAGTTTGTGAGTTTGTAGGGGGTAATCTCAGGAACTACTGGTCCGATATGAAAAAGTCTTTCAGTGTTATATAGCTACTTTATCGTCACCACGCTAAGACCAATAGGAGCGGAGTCCCAACGAAGAACGTTTCAAAATCAGGATTTTTATGCTGATATGATGAGTATGAGATAAGAAAGCCTAACAAACAAACAAACTCACTTTGACAAGTATAATATTAGTAGTTATAATAGTTTGTAGGTGGTAGAGCCACGCTGTAACTATTAGTAGTTTCAGCATGAATGGGTTAGCTCGCCCGAGGTACTACCACCACCCGACCGACAGAAACACCCACGTGAACTAACAGTGCTTGCATTGTTGCGTTTCGTTCGGTCAGAGAGAGCGCCGGAGACCCACCTCCCTTCCCCTTTTCCTATCCCTCCTCCATACGCAGGCTGGCAACGCACTTGCGACTCCCCTAGAGTTGCTAGTGTTTATGGACGGCGGTGATCACTTAACATCTGGTGACCAACCGGTTCGTTTGCACCCTCTATATATAAATATATATAAAAAAAGTAAGGATTATACATAAATTAAATTATAACATACTAGCGGGCCCGGCAAACGTTGTCCCACCCTGATTATGAAAAAATCCTTGACAAATTATACACTAAAACGTTCCTCAACAATCACTCTATCCACCGGTGAAACCCGCATGAAAATCCGTTCGGTAGTTTTTGAGTTTATCGCGAACAGACAGACAGACAGACGCGGTAGTAGTAGACTCTGTTTTATACTATGTAATGATTTACAACAGGACCTGGAATTCTGTACCTAAAACTCGATATTGCATAAAACAGCAAACGCAGGGTTGTACTCTTTTTTAGGACGGCAGAATATGGAATACAGAACTCAAATATTGTATTAAAAAAAACTCACCCTCACCCATGGAATTCTGGCCCACTAGCTGCAAGCCCCCGGCTTCGGCTGCCTCCGGCGTATACGCTACTGTCACTACGGCCCCTGTTTAAATTATTAAAAAAAAGTTGAGGCAATCATAAGGACTGTTGACAGAAGTGAAAACTCAAAACAAGGGAATATCTGTGTTCTCTTTTGAACTTGTAAATTAATTATTACAGTAGGAATTATTTAAATTCCATAATTTGTGAATTGTGAATTACTATCATTGGTCCGGCTTTCACATCTATTGTCACTCTGAACAATAATTATATTACATTTTTATACAGTTTATAAATCAAACGTATGACGGGCTGCATAATATCAATACAAAATATCAATATAAGAGGAGGCTGTCCAATCGGTTGTACTTTTTTATGTTTTTCTACCACAGAAAAGCGTTACTAACAAACAAAACTCACAATCTCATTTATAATATTCTTTGCGATTATCACTTCTATTATTAAACGGGTAATTGTTTTACAATACAATCTTCTGGTAACTTTACGAGTTCCATCAAAAATGGTGGCTCCATTAATAGAACTTTCCAGAAGATTTATAACGTCACAAAATTTATGTACGTCATTAGTATTTTAATTCACTTCACTTATACACAAGAACTGAACTGTATTACACAATACATAGTCCTATAAATAAAGTCTATGAATAAAAAAATGAAGCCACTAAGTGTATGACAAAGATTCCGAAGAAAAAAAAACTCCAAACAACCTAAGATCAGGTTTGACTGTGGCCAAATGTCAAACTACAACTCTTAAAAAAATACACTGTAATATTGTCATATAACATGACATTTCATGATATGTCAAAATTAATACAGGGAACTGTAATTATGTAAAGTCGAGATTTCTCCACTTCAGGTAATAATTTTGGTGACGTCACATTTAAAAATCATATTCTTACATCCCGCATATGGCCGTGGGACTTTTGAGAGTTCAGATTTTTTTTTATATACTTAATAGGTATTTTGTGTTTGTCCACAATCTCGACTCATGATAAATGATGAAATAGTCTAAGATAATAAACCTAGAGGGGACTGGCTCACAAGTGCAACTGCTGGAACACACCAACAGGTGCTCGGCGACAGATTTCCAACTTGAGGGTGGTAGACAAGAAGCTTAGAAAAAGCCCTACCACCTTGCTATGGTTTCTAATCATGATCTTTTCCTTCACCCAAATCTCCGACTCGGTTGCTAGGATTCGAACCTACGTCCATCGATGCTGTGTCTGAACACGCTATCAACTAAGCCTAATCTAACGGTGATAGAGCCACGCTGAAGGTATTAATGGTTTCAGCATAAATGGGCCGGCTCGACCGGGCTACTGCCCTCTCACAGAAAACCAACATGAAGTAATAGTGCTCGCATTGTTGCGTTTCGTTCGGTCAGTGAGAGCGCCGGAACAGTTGAAAAACAAAGCAGAAAAGATTCTGAACAGTTTTATCTTCACTTATTTATCTATCTATACATATAATAGGCATGTAAATATAACGTGTCTGTACTTATTAGGTTTTTGTGAAAAATATTGTTGCAGGTGTTGTGTGTACTTCTTCCAAGAAGAAGAAGTAATAAAATACATTTCAATCATTTTCACAAATGTATGTCTGCATGTTTGTATGAACACGCATCACTACTAAAGTACTGCATTCATGATAAAACCCTTTGTGATTAAATTATAAAGCATATCTTCGAGCAACATTTAGTCTTTGTTTCATTAAAATCGTTTCGGTCTATCAAAAGCTATTGTAATTTTAATGACGACGCGACTTAAGGACAACAAAGATGTAGATAAGTAATTGGAGTTAATACATTCATATGACTTTATTAGTCACTGCTCCTTTACATTAGGTTCCACGAGGACTGAATAATAAATTACAATTAACATAATCGTTTCCAAAGATTCATTTTTTAAAAGATCTCTGTATTGTTAAGTTAAAATAAAAGAAATTAAACAAACCTTGCTGTAAACCTTGTATGGGTATCTGCATGTGATATTTTGGTTGCTGTTGCGGCTGCAGTATATTCGGATTAAGTACTTGTATCTGAACTGTTTGCTGCGGATCACCTGAAATTATCAATGTAATTGATATTAGTATATAATTTTCTATATAGATAAAATGATACGACGTCTGTCGTTGTGCACGCATCACGCAAAAACTATTGAATAGATTGCAATCATTTTTTTAGATATCCTTCTTAGATACCTGGCCTTATCTAAACAAAAAAATATTACGACATCTTTCTCTAATATAAAGTTTTAATAAACTGCGATTTTTAGAAGGACTACGGGTTCCGCGATATGTGAAACGGGGCTAGCGATGTGATGCGCATGCGCGGATAGAAGAAATAAACAGATAACATTGTTTACTAAAAAAAAATTGTAAGTAAAGTATATTTTTAGTAAACAATTACGTCTCTACATTTGTATTATCAACTCTATACAAGCTCAGTTCTCTTATCGAAATCACCATAAAAGACAGCGCAGACGTTTTGCATATTATAAAACATACAATCTATACATATAATAAGAATGTAAACCTAAACGGTGTTATTACAAAAAAGTTAAATACGTATTGAACCCTGGCTTTAAAAAGGTCTCATATTAAATGCACCGCGGTCGCCGATTGTTCGCCATCTTGTTCTTTTGTCTCGCTTTGGTTACGTTAGGTTAGACTTGTGAAAAAGGATAACGCGAACTTGCCTCGGGCGAGCGCGGTGCATTTATTAGGAAACTTTTTTAAACCAAGTATTTAATACGTATTTAAGTTTTTTGTAATAACACGGAAAGTGTCTGTACCTTTTCGATTTTTGTGAAAATGTTGCAGGTGTCTTGGAATAAGTAATAAAATACATTTCAATCATTTTTAGAAATGCCTGTCTGTCTGTTTGTTTGTACGAACACGCATCACTGCTAAAATACTGCAATCACAATAAAACCTCACCAAGAAAATCATAATGCATATCCTCGAGTAACATTTAGTCTTGGTTTCATTAAAATCAGTTCACTCTGTCAAAAGTTATTGTAATTTTAATGACGACGCGACTTAAGTACAAGAGAAAAGTAGATAAGTCAATGGATTTAATTCAGTTGATTTTATTAGTCACTGTTTTTTTACATAAGGTTCGCGGGCACAGATATCACTTACACAATTAATAGTGAATTGTGAATAATACATACCAGGTTTAGCACCCGGTAGGGCTATAGGCACGGAGATGATCTGAGGCGCCGCCTGCAATGTGGCGCCGCCTTCAAGAGCACGCATGTACTGAACACCATCGCCCATCGTGACGCCGCCCACCATGCCGACCACCTGCAAAATACGTCACGAACACCTTATGTCAATTAAAGCGAATAAAAAATGTAAACAAACCTTGTATTAAAAGTTTTTTTTGGGGTTTTTTTACCCAGGATAAGTACTTCCCCTCTTCAGAAGACGACTGACAGTTACGTTGGTACTGGACTCACTAGTAACCACAATATAAGTTTATACGAGCTTAGTGCCGGGGGTATAGAAGTCGTTGGTCCATGTTTCCCTACCCACGGGCAACAGCTGCCCCTGAGCTTTTCTACGTTGGTAAGTTTTAAACTGGTGGAATACCTCGGTAATTTTATAAAGAGGTTATCTTCCTCTAAATCTGTAAAGAGGTTTTATTCCTCGGTGGTTTTTTAAAGAGGTTATCTTCCTCTCAAACCGTAAAGAGGTTTTATTCCTTGCTGATTTTATCTTATTCATTAATATTTAAAGAGGTTTTATTGCTCTCTAATTTATTTCGCGGTTTAATTCCTGAGTTCGTGCATGAGCCTTTCAAGGCAATGTTTTATAGAAGTTTACTACCTCGAGACCTAAGCGATGAAATTAAGACCCCTCACCCTTCAGTCGCAGTTAGAATTGATGAATACACTCCTGGAATTACGAAATATTTGACAGTCGCAAAGAACAGGCAAATCCTTCGTTTATTGCCTGGCATCAGGGTGTGTTTGACAGGCTTAGTTTGACACAAAAACCGCAAAAATGAGATCACGAGATATTTTTACAAACTTCACGAAAATTAAGATGACTATGACACTAAAAATGTTTGCAATATGCACTACAGCGGATCTAAGGTCGAGTTGTGTGTTTATTCAGTTCAGCAAAAAATAAACCAAACTTACGATTAGCAGAAATACAAGACGACTGTGGAAAATACACTCATCAAAAAAGTCTAAGCAACATGTACTAATTTAAATTTTAGGATGGTTCTTCACATTATAACGTATTTTATTTTTAAAATAATATCTTTAGGGTTCTATGATGTAAAAATAACAGCTGTTGTCTTTATAAGTTATTTTAATAACAGAAATGAACAATATTAGAATATACTGTAGAAACTAAGATACATAAGAAACTAAACTTTTTTCTTACAAAATGAAATTTCTAAAGAAAATGTATTTATTGTGAAAGAATAGAACAATTTAATACAAAGTATGGGCTCCTCTGCTATTCAGAACTTGTCGGCAACGATTATTCATTGAATTAATGAGACTGTTTATGTCATCTTGCGGTATTCGCTCCCAATGGAATTGTAGCAAATCCTTCAGCTGTTGGGTTGTTGTCGCTCCGTCCAAGTCCTTCAAAACACGTCTCTGGAGTATGTCCCATGCGTGCTCGATGGGGTTGAGATCTGGCGATTGTGCAGGCCAGGGCAATACCCGGATGTTCTCCGTTGCAAAGTATTCACTGGTTCGCCAAGCTGTATGTGAACGCGCATTGTCATGCATTAACCTAAAATCGGAGCCAAAGGTTTGTGCAAATGGGTAGACATAAGGTCTGAGAATATCCTCAATGTAATTTTCAGCATTCATGTTTCCATTTACAAAAACGAGCTCAGTTCGCCTGTTCTTCATAATACCCGCCCATAACATAACTGTTGAGCCGCTGTATGGATGAACTTCCTGAACGCACCTGAGCCTTTCAGTATTTCCGGGCCGACGATACACTCGCACCCTTCTTGTATCAGACTTAAACCCGAATCGCGACTCATCGGAAAACATAATTTTATCCCATTGTTCCTGGGTCCATGTTATGCGTTCTCTACACCATTCATATCGACGAGCGCGATTCCCGTGACGTATCGGTGGGCACCTGATTGAGCGTGGAGCTCGTAGGCCGTACTCATGCAGTCGATTTCGCACAGTTTGAGGACTTACATCAACACCACTTGAAATTTGTAGCCTCAAACTTATCTCTCGAGCGGTTAAAATCGGCTGGCGTCTTGCAGTCAGTTGTATGTACCGGTCTTGCCGAGTGGTTGTACTCCTTTTACGGCCTGGATGCTGTTCAGCGGGTTCTCCTGTATTATTGTAGCGCTGCCAAAGACGACAAATAATACTTCTATGAATGCCAAAATGTCGAGATACATGAGATTGATTACTTCCCGCTTGCAACATCCCTACAGCTCTTTGCATTTCATCTGCCATCAAATGACGTCGCTTCATGACGTAAAGAATATCTAACAATTCAATTTTGTCGCTAACTTTATTTAAATGGTTGGTAAAATTATAAAATCAAGACTAAACGTAGCAATTAAAACGCACTTAAATTCAAACAAATTCGCAGTCATTTGAATTTTATGAAAAAACAAAACATAATCAATTTTTTTTTACAACCAGCCAGTATGTCATCAATAACAAAAAAGTTTACTTACCTACGCACTTTGTTTGAGTAAATACTTAGAAATTAATTAATATAAATGGTAAAATTTGTAATATCACGCATGTTGCTTAGACTTTTTTGATGTGTGTAGATTAGTTTTATATATGAAATGTTATTTTTATTAATATCACGTTATTGGAAAATATACGTTATTAAATGATGAAATCCAAAAAGGGATATGCTCCATATTAAATCGTTTTATTACCGGTAACGAGTTGAAAGTGTGGGAGTGATTTCATCCATACTATTGTAAGTTACGATTTAGTTTCAAATGCGAGGCGCATGTATCGCTACTTTCACTGGTCGTTACATAATTGCAAAACGTTGTATTATTTTAATATCTTAATACATACATACATCTATACAAAAAGTCGGATAGGATAGCATTTTTTTTAAATCAAATTAATATTGCAATCACTGATATAAAATATACACCCACAGGATAAAGCATATTATTTGTCATATTCGTATTGTTATCCATTTTCTCCGTTTAATGTTTTCCTTATTCGACTTATAGTGAAGTAATTTTTAACTTATGGTATCATATCACATTCAAATTTATATGTATATTCATAACGTATCTAGAACGAACAATTGAGCTTAATAGTGACGTAGTCAAAATTATTTATACTAAAGTTATTACATGTTGGCTAAGTAATACGGTTCTATAAAATTCAGAACAAAATCTAAGTTTAAGGCATTCCGAAGTAAATATCACTTATAATGATGCTAATATGGAGGTGTTTCACTAAATAATCAAATGTATTTCCAAAAAGTCTAGCCATCTATGTATTAATTCCTCTAATGAGACTAATCACTCAAGAGATCTCTTCGTCTCTTTCTCTCTTAACTCTTCGTATAAAACAAAAATAACAATCACTAAAATAACGATACACTAACTCTGTTCCCATACGTGTAATTATCGCTATTGGCTTTGTCTATGATCGCGATAAATGCAAGTGTAGGAATTATCATAGTGTCTTATGAACTATAGGGCTGCGTGGCGATAGACCCAACAAGATGGCGGCTTTTACTTACATCAAAGAAGTTGAGAGGATGTTAATTCAGACCTATTGGAAAATTATACAGGTGTGGAAACCTGTAATTGCGCTTTTATCGAAATAACTTTTGATGTTAATTTCAGCGCAGCGAGTAGTCGAAACATCGTCACGTAGGTATGGGTGTAGATTAAAAATAACATACCTGAGACAAGGTCGTTCCGTTGTTCGAGACATTCTGCTGTAGCTTGGCGACTGGAAGCTGGCCGCCGGTGGTCACGAAATGCGTACCACCGGCACCCATCGACGAAAACGTGGCGAAATTCATTTCGGTATCTTCGTCGCTGCAAAAAAAATCAAATCAACAAAATAATAGGTGTCGCTTTCTAAACAAAATCAAATCAACATTTCAGCTCATGTCCCTAAAGGGCACTTCTTATGAACACCAAGGCCATAGATTCGGACAATGACTAGAAGAGTCGACATAAAAGTCTATAGATGGTTACCTAAAATTTTGGTAGTACCCACCAATCTTTGTCACTGCTCTAAATATAGCGCCGAACATAAATTTAGGTATAAATGCGAAACAAATTAAGGATACATAAATGTCTAATTCCTATAATAATCTTTTAACTTTCCTTTGTATTAAAGCCGAACTTAAAGAGCTTAAAGCTATATTCACAGAGGACAAAAAAATTTACGAGACCTGACTCTGCTCTAAATATAGTAGCGCAGAACATAAATTTAGGTATAAATGCGAAACAAATTAAGGATACATAAATGCCAAATTCCTAAAATAATCTTTTAACTTGGCTTTGTATTAAAACTGAACTTAAAGAGCTTAAAGCTATATTCACAGAGGTCAAAAAAATTGACGAGACCTGACTGTATTTAACAAATACTGTTTTTATTACCATTTTTACTGGACTTACAGACACGAAGTTACTTCCAGACATCACTATTATTGACATAAATATTCATTCTCTTTTCGACAACAAAAGTTGTTTAACAGATCCTTAAACTTACTATCCAGCAAATCCGTAATGTGAATAGAAACTTAAAACAATTATCGAAATAAACTCAAAGATATGTTATATGAAAGTATTGTTAACTACATCGTAATTGTACCAAAACCGGTAAGACATTCCCGATAC
The DNA here is from genome assembly GCA_036509395.1 of Antheraea yamamai. Lineage (NCBI taxonomy): Eukaryota > Metazoa > Arthropoda > Insecta > Lepidoptera > Saturniidae > Antheraea > Antheraea yamamai. The sequence continues at coordinate 4,395,568 of AP028440.1, forward strand.
GAACTTACACCTTAAGCGAAAACTGAAACACCTTGTGATCTTATATCATGAACTCGTATTACCCAGTGATGTTACAAAGTTAATGTAACAAATTGCAATGCAGTTAATTTAAGTTTAGCATAGTTTTAGGCCACCAAGAAAATCTTTAGATACAAATCAAATATGTGGTTGTCTGTTGCAAGACCGGGCGTTTTGCAGAGGACTTCTAAGAACATTATCTACGTTCATATAATCTGTTTTTTTACACACTAATTATAGTATAACTGACTCGGCCACGCGTTGCTGGGGCTCAGTCATTGATATTACAACTTAAAAGCTGTAGGTACATGTAGTCCGGTGACGCTATAAAGGCTTTACAAGGACAATAGCGTAGTCAATTCGAAAAAAATAAATAAAATAAAACTGTCGATACGTTATAAGCGCTTCTACAGCGCCTTGTTAAAACTTGGCTCACTAGCTTATTTTTGACAGCTGCCACGTGAATCCACCCATATGTAAGCAACATATAACTATTTCTTTTTCACCACCGATATTGAGAATATGCCGTCTTACTTCAACATTTTATCGTAAGACAGTGTGGCGTAACAATATTACTTTACGTATGTGTGCGTTATCGTGGCATTTATTTTGTCAAAATATCATGCGGGTGACGTATCTACAGCTTTTTAGTTATAATATCATTGGGCTCAGTTATTACATGTTGATTTAAAATTATGGTAAAGTATTTGGTCTTATGGGGCAATGAGTCTGCTTAAAACTTGACACAGAAAAAGCATGGTTATGTAGTAATTAACAAAACACGTGCACCATAAAATAAATAGGAGTTGAAAAAAAATCAAAATTAAAACGTGGCACCATCTATGAGATAACTATTAAAGTCGGTCCTACAGTTTCAAGAAACTAAAGCGTCATCTGTTCGAGACTGGTGAAACTTACAATTAATAACAATAATCAACATTGACAATCATTTAATTTATAATTAAAAAATGTTGTAGTCAAATTATCCTAGAGTTTTTGGCGGGATTTTCGTCTGTCATGTAGTGGATTTTATATTTTATTCATAATCTTTGTTAGTTGACTCTATATTGTGTAAAATTGGTGGTGTTTTATGTAATATAGTTTGTTTATTGTGCATAAGTGAAGTGAATGGAAAATAATACCACGGATCATGAATTCTGACATGCCACTAAAACTCCATGGAAAGTTCTAACAAGATGGCCACCATCTTGTTAGTTCATCGTAATTATATCAATAAACTTGTAATATCGATACTCACTTGACGATGTTAGTAATAGTCTACTAGAAGACTGGTTGCCAAAAATGGAATGGAAGAAGAACTTGTAATACTACTAACTACTCGACAACGTCAGTAATAATCTAAAAGATTGGTTGACAAAAATAAGGTTAAAAAAAAATTATCCTATCTCTTATGTTGGACCAATTATAATTACAAATTATACATAAATGCCAACTTTAATGAAGATCGGTTGACTAGTTTCGGAGTTCATCGCGGACAAACATGATGACACTGGATTTTTATATACTTTGATTAGACAACGAAAACATTAGAACAAAATTGAAGGCACCTATGTAGTCAGTTACAACGTACGCAACATGGGCTCTTGCATTGTCGTGTTTTAAAATGTTCACTAATAAATGGTGCATATGGTATTTATATGGTGTTCCGAAATAATTTGTTGTTGTTAATTTTTTAAAGCACTCGTCGATCTTCTCTTTTTTATTATTTTTTCATAAGCGGCCTTCAGAGCGATTTACATTACTGCCACAACTATTTAATACTATCTTAATATAAAACACATTGTTCGTAATTAATGCTAAGTTTATACACAACGAGCTTAAAACCTACACTTATTCTAACTTGGTTCATATAATTAGGTTTCGTTTTTCTAGAGAGACGTTCTAGTTCTTCTTTCTAGACGTTGTCCCGCCCTGATTATAAAACAATCCTTGACAAATTATATACCAAAATGTTCCTCATGAATCACTTTATGCACTGGTGAAAACCGCATGAAGATCCGTACAGTATTTTTTGAGTTTATCGCGAACAGACAGCCAGACAGACGCGGTAGAGGACTTTGTTTTATACTATGTAATGATTAGGTATAAAAAACCGAAAGAAACGTGTAGGTTTTGCTTACAGATTTTATTACTGAACTCAGTATGGGGTTCTTTAAGAGAGAAGTGAACAGGTTTTTGATGGCAATGCGTATCTGACATTTCTAGTATGTGAAGCGTCCTCTGACTGCGGTAATCGCTTACCATCACGCGAATCGTACATTAATTAGCCATCAATATATATTTTTTTAAGAGAAATGCCCAATAATTGGGACTGCGGTCTTTTAATTTTGGATAAGGTGCAGTGACCACTTAACATCAGGAAGACTTTTTCTCTTGCTGCTTCATAGAAAATAATACATGTATTCTAAACGCTTAATGAGTGCTGTTTTCTCGATTGCTGCATTAATATTGTCACAATATATAATTTTTTTCTTGTCATGTACGTGAGAATATTGACAGTATTCGTTCAATTGGTTCAGCTTGTTACTTGGTGGCTGTAATATAAATAACGCCCCCACAAACCTCACGTTGCTTCATAAAAAGTAATGGCACGCTGAAATCGGTTTATGAAAAATCACAAAAAAAAGGCAAGAGAACAAGAGAGCTTTAAAAAATTTGGTTTTCTGTAAAGGCGGTTTACGGACGATAATTTTACATGGAAACGTCATAACAACACGTTGATGAAAAAGTGCATACTTTTATGAATTGAATTATTCTATTTAGTATAGACTAGCGGGCGCGGCAGACGTTGTCCGGCCCTGATTATAAAAAAATCCTTGACAAATTATATACCAAAACGTTCCTCATGAATCACTTTATCCACTGGTGAAAACCGCATGAAAATCCATTGAGTTGTTTTTGAATTTATCGCGAACAGACAGACAAACAGACGCGGTAGGGGACTTTGTTTTATACTATGTAATGATAATGATGATAGATGCGTCACAAGCCGAACGCTTTGACCAATGGCGCCTCTCTATCGGTTGTTCCTCGCTTGCACGGTCGGCTCAGGCGGAACGTGACGATGAGTCATGCTTTTTCTTGCATGCAGCCGGCGTTCATCGATTTATAATACGCTATCACGTCAAAAATTAACAACAACTAACAACAAATGATTTCGGAAGACCATGTAAACACCATTCGCACCATTTATTTGTGAAAGTGTTCATTTAATTCATGATAATGCAAGAGTCCTAAAACTAAAATCTTTCTGAGTTCAATTTTGTTCTAGCGTTTTTGTTGTCTAATGTTTCGTGTGTGAAACCCATAAAACGGTATCCCATAAAAATAAACATTGCAATTGAAAAGCGCTTACGTATGACAATTTTAACCAAAGTGTAAATTTAATAAGAAGCATTTAGATGTGAGCACAATAACAGTTCGCTTTCAGAAATCTACGGAGGTGGGGAATGCAAACACTTAGCACTAATTTTTTTATATAGATGACGTCATTAATCTTTTATGAAAACAAAATAAATTTAATCTAAAAACTGCTACCATGTTTTTATTTTAAGTTTGTACAATGTGGCTAGTTATACCTATACACGTAAGTAAAAACAAAATATGAACACGTCACACTTCTTAATACTACGAGTAATCGTTTACAGAAAATTATGCATATATATATTTTACCTCGACACAATGACTGGTAATACAAGAAAGACGTCCACGAAATTGGTATCTATTAGCCACATACAATTCTGTTTGCAAAAATCTGCTGTATATTCCCAGGTCGATACTAGAAGCTGCATAAAAGTGATAGCACAATCTAAAAGAACAAAAGGTCGGATAACGGACACCCCTAGATGGAATGATCTCGAGCAATATACTGTACAAGTTGGACGAATGTGCACAAGCCGTTGAGGGTTGCCGCATCTTATTAATTGCATGTATTTCTTCCTGAATACTTGTGAGCCAACTTAGCTCAATTGCCAAAAACTTTTTTGAATAGTAATGAGAAAAACAGCATTGAAGATTTTAGTAAAAAAATCTATATAAATAGAAATTAATAGCAGAACGTATGTAAACGCATCGCTTCAGGAAAGGCTACACCTATTTCGGTAATACTCTTCTGTCGTGTTCGTCATTGTAAGGACAAGGGTTGTGTCAAAAAATGTTTGCAAAATCTTAGAGAAGTTAAACATTTCGATAAAAAAAATCGCTCTATAAAAGTGTGTATAACATTTTATTTCATTACATGATCCTACTGTAAAGATTTGGTCATTTTATTCGTTAGAGCACTCGTAAAAGCCGAAGCGCGCAGCTAGTTATAAACAAAAATGTTTTTTTTTTTTTTTATAAATCTGTTGCACAGTACTCAGCTTTTGATTTGGCATGTCGGAGAGAAGACAGAGTTAGTCGGTTAAATTCAGTTTCGTATTGCGCTGTGCGATAGAGAGAACTGTAGGTTGTAGAGCCACGCTGAAGCTATTACTGGTTTCAGCATGAATGGGTCCGCTCATTCGGGGTAGTACCACCCTCTTACAGAAAACCGACGTGAAGTAACAGTGCTTGCATTGTTGCGTTTCGTTCGGTCAGTGAGAGCGCCGGAGGCACCCTTCCCTTCCCTTCTCCCCCTTCCCCCTCCCCACCCCAAAACACAGGCTAGCAACGCACTTGCGACCCCTCTGGTGTTTCAAGTGTCTATGGACGGTGGTGATCACTTAACATCAGGTGACCCACCTATTCGTTTACCTATGATATAAAAAAAGAGAATGTTTTAGAAAACAGAACAACACCGATTTTAGCCGGAGATCTCATGCGTCTCCCCGACGTGGCAAACCAAAAGCCGGGTACTGTATCTTAAAACACTTTTTGTTTACATTCAAATTATTAGTACAAATGAAAGTTGGAAATGTTGTTTGTTTAAATGGATATTATTCTGATTTGAAACATTATTTTTGCTTTAAATAGATGACCTATTTATTAGAGGTTGTTGGTTAAGAAAGTTCATGTTTCAAATACTACTGAAGCAGTAATTAAAAATGGAATAAAGATCAATGTTCTTTCACATTTTTGGAACAAAGGCGAATAACTTTTTTTATAATATAAATATTAATTTAAACAAAGAACAGTCATGAAATATATATATATATATACTAATACCAAAAAGTTAAATCTAGTTATGGCCTTAAGTTCACTTTTAGTAAACATTTTTTATTAAATCCACTATTGAGCTTACATTTCTTAGTTCCTAAAGAAAAGTATGATAATATTTGATCACACAGAAAAAAAAAGTTTCCTTTGTGGAAATAGATTAAGTTTTGTTTGCAGAATTTGGTTAAAATTAAGAAGTTTTCAATGTACTGTTATATGTACATTCCAATGTACCAAGATCACTTACATACCAAACATCAAGCAAGTTTGTTCAAGTGTTAGTACTTTTCACACAAAGACCAACATACATTATAAATTAGCCCGAGTGACAGAAGAACTACAAGAAACGAACGGTGTATTGATTCAAGTTTTGAGATATAATCGTATTCAAATTAAATAAAAATTATGTACAGTTCGAAAAGTAAATGAAAAGAATAAATGACATCTTAAAATAATAAATTTTGATTCCTATGATATAATGTGTTCTCAGGTTAATGTAATTTTAACTTGTTATTTGGCATAAAGTTGTAGGACTTATATTGCAATTGCAAAAATATGTTAATCCTTATTTGTATATAGATTTCATAATGAAGTAGAAAATGACAAAAGATATCTAAATTTCATTCAATATTTATACCTTATAAATTCAATAACATAATAGTGTAATTTATACAATGTATTCAAAATTGATTTTAAATTTAATTGGCAAGGGCAGGGCCTCTTCATTACAATGAGAAATTAATTATTCATAATCCATCCAAATGGCTTATAGCCCACTAGTTTTTGTTGATCTCAATGTTATGAATACATCTGCCAAGACATTTTAGTTAAATGTAATTTTAGAAAAAACAATATAATAATTCAAGCGTCTAATAATAAAGGCGACAATTAGAATTAATATATTTTCTAAGCATTAACTATTTAATAAATATTACAATTTTGCACAAAACAATACATCACTATAGTATTCAACAACTCTGTCTTAGGTAGTGTTGTTTCATTATTTTTTTAATTATATGAGACTATATCTGTGGATATTGCTGCCTTTGTTATTAGGTCTCTGAAATATAAATATAAAATGTACCAAGGCGCATCTTCTCTAGTGGGCATTTTCTGCATGTCACACATATTCCCCCTCTTCATTTGTGAGCAGAAGAAAAACAATAATAAAAAGCACTGTGCCACACCACTTCCGTCATTCACAGATATCGGCGTGTATCCCCACGTCCCGACATCCCACCACCGCGGCGCGACCACGGGACTACACTGGGACACTGGTAGGGCATACCACAACCGACTACCAGACACACAACACTAAAATTAATTCAACAGTGAGAGGCAAAAGATGATCGTCGCAGGCTAAGAAAGTGGGTTAAAGAAAGTTTTTTATACAAGCCCGACCAGTTAGCTATACATACTGACAATTTGTGTGTACGCATATGTAGCTCTAGCGTGATACTCACTTTCTCTTTGTGTACTTTCACAAGACACACCGCGGTGTGTGGTTGTGGTTCAGTGACTGTGTGGAACCCATTTATTGAGTAATCTTGTTCTACTGACTGTACATTTATTTTTTGCTACAAGTACCAATTAATCATAATTTTTTTATACTTATATTTAATACTTCTTCAGGCTCCTACAGTATACATTATATTATTAAATTATTAGTTTAAATAAGATTTTTCTTTTAATGAGGTCATAATAAAAAGTCAATGACCTCGATTATGTAGGTTCATTTTTTTATGACCTACGCCATGAACATGTATAACATATTTGTTATGTTTTTAATTTTTTTTTCTACTTTGATGATATTTTTCTGATGTGCATCTTAGGTATAAAGTTCAGACAAAGAAATCTCTGTAAATATGGCCGCATTTATGTTCGAGTTACGCAATTTCAGACAAAGTACAAAACGTAGGATAGTTTGTAAATTTTCATAGTGACCGCGTGGTCGTGGGCGGAACTAGGCGGAAATCGAAGATTGTTCACCCCTACCAGTAATTCCTTTTAACCGACGGAACGTCCATCACGCGGACGCGACGCATCCCCACCAAGGTGCGGGATCCCCTCCATGTGCCGTTACCAAATCACTCCCGCTCCCGACTCCTACCTCCATGGCAGGAAAATCGCGAGAGGAGGGGTTGACGCGGCCCTAGCGGCACTCTCGCTGGCGCTGCGATGGCCACGCGCCCTCTCTAACGGTACTACGGAGTACCGCTTCCAAAATAAGGTCATGGATACTGAGTATTCACACGTTGTAAACAAACAAGTAATTACACTTACCTGACACTATGTATTCTCTTTTCAATTTAATAGCAGCATAATTCTTGCACATAAATATTTTCAACACTTTTCCATATTTATAACATAACATAATAACAACTCCCCTTCTCTTTTACAATTTACCAGTAATGAAACCCGCCATATTGTTTAGAAGTTACTCAATTATAACACCAGGTGGCGCAAAAACCGTTCTATGATTGGTCAAATAATTGCCGTCTGTTTTTGGCATTATTCAAAAAATACACTAAAGTGTTTATACGTGGCTAAAATAAAAGCCCTGCTGTATATTTTCAACATTATTTAATAGAAAATGGCATATTTTAATTTAAATACACGCTAACTATTGTAATAACACAACACAAGCAAACTTATCTAGAATCTTAATTAAAAAGGGAACTGCTGTCCAGATCTTTGTATTCTTTCTAAATGCAATTCAAATAGCAGTTTATTTTCATAATAGTAATTACTCTGCGAAGAACTTATTCCAGGGTCGTAACTCGGTCTACGATCCGTGTCCGATGATGAGCTTGGCGAAGAAACATTTTCGTTGTTTATCCCATTTATTTGACTAGGTTCTTGGGTTGGTGGGACAGTATTGCTGTTTATAAGATTATTGTTTATGTGGAGATTGTTTATCCTTTTAGAAAGCGGCATGAATTCACATGTATCCTCGTCCCGAGATCTTTTTCTAAAGAAAAATAAACTACTTGGTTACAATACAGATAAAACCAGAATATGGATGTATTTTGGTGTTTATTTATACCTACCTATTTCCTGTCATAGTTTGATTGAAATAATTCCCATTATTACCAATACAGATGTTCCAATTCAGAGTGTCACCTTTACTAAAAGTCATTTGTTCACACGATGCAACTCATTTGATATCGATAAACTATGTTAGATTATAAATTATAGAATATTTATCAAGAAATACACACGCGAAATGACAGCATTAATGACAGCACTCAAAGCAAAGCAAAATTACTAATAGTTTTAGCATAACATAAGCATAAAATTGAGAAAGACTATCCCTAAACACAAAAGTCAGACAGAGACAGTAGAAAACGAGTGATTCTGAATTTAAAGCGGTTTGAACAATTCAAATATATCATGTGCCAGCTGTTTCGTTTTATTACATTCGACGAGTAAAAGAGACGCAGTCATATAAATTTATATCTTATATCCTTTGCTTATACTGTATAAAGATGTCTGACGAATACTTCCAGTCATAGACGATAAAATCCAAAGACTTTTTTAACGAAGATGATTAAATCATGTAAGATTTTTAAATATATATTTTCCATAACAGATTGTATTTTAATACATACTTGTTTTGAGATATTATAGTTATTATGGTTTTATTAAATTTCCACTTTATTTTCCTTAATTGAGAATAGATGGCGTTTTAATAAAAATGTTATTTTCGCGTAATATCGTGTAGATAGACGATCTACATAACATAAAATTTTAAGAAAATAAGTTATAGGTGGCAGCACGAAGGCTGCGTCGTAGCATTCAATTTTTAATTCAATAGATATCATACATATTTCAATGTAGCTAATAAGCACAATGCCTTACGTCGACCGCCAAATGTAGGGTTCGAGAGTGTTTTGTTCCAAAACTCCTATACATTCAAAGTATTTAACAAGCGTTTAAATTTGAACTTTTGGCAAAGAAAGCATTATTTATAAATTATATCCTAGTTCATAACCCATTTATTTATATATGACTAGCTGTATGCGCGACTCCCCGTGCCTTTGTTATTATTTGTTGTAATAAATATTCCAATTACAGCAGAATGGGTATTGTGTAAGTATTATCTGCATTTAAATATCTGTCTATTCGTAACGTGCAGCGCCGTCTAGTGGTGAACTGTAGTAAAACGTATAGAATAAACATCTTTCTGAGGCATTACATTGAGTCTATAAATTTAGATATATTATTATATATCAACATCCATTTTTATATTTGCAGATAATGTCATGGTTTTGTTTCATTTGAACGAATAATTTCTATGAATAGTAAACACAACGGGTATGACGACAAACATGGCGTGCAAGAACAAGAACAGTTGGTCGAGTTGCCAACTTTATATGGTAAAAGAATACAGGCTTGTTCGTACAACACCGCTAGGTATGGTTTTTTTCCAAGTTAAAATTTTAAATTACAGCTATTTATGAGGCATATAATTGTGTATGTATGAACTTTTTATTCAGATCTATCAGTGTGAGGATAAATATTAATTTTATGACGGTACAATATTAGCGTACTCGAGCAGCTTGTGGTTTCGAATTTTAAAATAAACCTTTGATTATGGATGGTTATTATCATCGTAATAAGATCTTAGCATCGTGATAGGGCATTTTCTAAGCCTCCCTAAGACTAGGTACTGCATTTTAGTAAACATTTTCTACCAAACACTCAGCCCCCATTCAACCAGCTACCACTCAACGCCTATCCAAATACATCGTGGATGTCATATATAAAGTAAAAAAGGTTTATGTTCGTAAATTATCTTCCATAAGTAAACGTCCAAGATGGATAACAGTTGTAAGAGTAGACCTAGACTACCGAGTACACCGGTATCTTTCACTACGGTATTTTGTTTCACAGTTAAAAATAAAATTGCATACGAATCGTAATTAAAAGCAGCCTGGAACAGTTATTAAACTTGTCTCAGATTTTCAAGTGAGAGCCGGACAACGCCACCCAGATGATTAAATTAACCGTTCTATCACAGTATAAATATAAGAGGCAGTACGGAAACTACCTACATATGCTCGTACCGTCACACTCAACAAACATGCGCATCGACGAGAGCAATAAGGGGTTCTCGCGGTGCTATCCATAGTACCTTTTAAAACTTCTCGTCAACGCGCATATTTGGGTGAGTGTACCGTTTTCGAGCGTTTGTAGGTAGTTTCCGTACTGTCTCTTATATTTATACTGTGGTTCTATTACAATTCAGTATAATATCATATTTCGGGCTTCTTCAACCAGTTACGGATTCAGTTCTGTAGTCAATACTAAACCGTGAGACGTGACCCCGTAGGGTCCGCAATAATATTTTGATGTGTATACTTGACGGAGAAATGTAATTAAACGGTTTAATTTCTAAGCTTTATAACTATTAAACGTATGTCTCACGCGTGCAACTCTGTACGCGTCTCATGGCAACAGAAATAGGACATTGATACATGATGTGACTTTATTTTGAAAATATCGATAATACAGAGAATAATTACAGATATATTTGAAACTAGCTGACCCGTGCAACTTCGTCTGCACCAAATCGGTTATTACCGGTTTCAATTGTATTCTTAAACGCAAAATAGCTTAAAAAACCTAAAACCTGATTGCAGCGACATCTACCGCTTCCAATTGTGAATCCAATCTATCTAGGGACTCATTCAAACATATACTCAGTTGGTATGTGAAAAGTCTTTTAAGATAAGCCTTAAACCCGTTCGGAACATCATCTACCGGGTCCAATTAAGATAAAAACTAACCTACATACGAGGTGTGTTCAAAAAGTAAGGTGACTTTTCAAATTTCGCGGGCAACGTACTTTCGATTATCGATTTTTTTGTTTTGTTTTGTTGGTACACTCTTTCCGAACATCTGTACCAAGTTTCAAGGGTATAGCATTTTTTGTTTGGTTGTGAGAGGCGTAAAGGTTATAAGTGTTTTGCGTACTCGTCGATTTCTTGCTATCGAAAAATATGGATCAAAGGATTTGCATCAAATTTTGTGTAAAAAATAAAATAAAGTGCTCCGAAATACTTGAAATGTTGACAGTGGCATACGGTGAAACTGTTCTGAGTAAAAAAAACGTTTACAAGTGGTACAAACTCTTCCAAGATGGCCGGGAAGATGCCAATGACGAGCCTCGCTCTGGACGTCCAAGCACGTGAACAACTGATGAAAACGTTCAAGCAGTGAAGAAAATTCTTTTGGAAAATCGTCGAATCACCATCAGAGAAGTTGCTGAGGATGTTGGTATATCGCTTGACTCGTCCCATGAAATTTTTTCTAACGTTTTGGGTATGAGACGTGTGTCAGCGAAGTTTGTTCCGAAATTGCTAAATTTTGACCAAAAGAACCGTCGCATGAGCATCGCTCAAGAACTGTTAAATGACGTCAACGACGACCCAGATTTACTCAAAAGGGTCATAACTGGTGACGAATCATGGGTATATTGTTATGATATCGAAACCAAAGTCCAATCGTCCCAATGGAAGAGCCCAGATGAGCCAAGACCGAAAAAAGCACGCCAAGTTCGATCAAATGTCAAAGTTTTGCTCACTGTTTTCTTCGATTACCATGGCGTGGTGCATCAGGAGTTCTTACCATATGGTCGTACGGTCAATAAACAGTATTATCTTGAAGTTATGCGCCGTTTGCGAGAAGCAATACGAAGAAAACGTCCAGAATTGTGGAAAAACAATTCATGGCTTTTGCATCACGATAATGCCCCTGCTCACTCATCTTTGCTTGTGAGAGATTTTTTGGCCAAAAACAACACCACAATCATGCTTCAGCCACCATATTCACCGGATTTGGCCCCATGTGTCTTTTTCTTGTTCCCAAAACTAAAGAGACCTATGAAAGGACGGAGATTTACAACGATTGAAGAGATAAAGACTGCATCGCTGGAAGAGGTCAAGGCTATACCGAAAAGTGCTCATGAGAAGTGCTTTGAGGATTGGAAAAATCGTTGGCAAAATTTTATTGTATCTGAGGGGGATTACTTTGAAGGGGACAACATAAATATTCATAAATAAATAAATATATTTTCTTAAAAATACAAAGTCACCTTATTTTTTTAACACACCTCGTAAATTGCCCATAATACATACCATATTATGTATAGAATTTTTGCCGATTTCAATTACAATTATTGTGTTTAATTATTATTAAATATATATTTTTATATTTCTCAGAATAAAAAATATACCTATATAAATACCTATAGCACTAACAGATAATAAACCATTCTAACAGTGAAAGAATTTTCAAAATCGGTTCAGTAGTACAAAGGAATCCCCGAAAACAAAACTTTATCTCTCTTTATAATATTGGTATAAATATAACATAGTATGGTAACTGCAAATACCTCATCTAATTATCTTAATCGTAGATTCACATGCCTGACCCCAACTACTTCAAGACCCAATAATATTCACAAAATTAATCTTATTAAATATCGAAACAACACACGTACTGACAGAACTCTAGCACATGTACTAACAGAACTCTAATTGAGATTCATCTTCTACAATGCAATGTAACTGTTATCTAGTACAGTATAAATATATCAAGAAAATAACATATACATCAATACAATTTACCCTACTTTTTGTTAGATTTTATACTTCTTATTCAATTGATCGATAATTATGCATAGAAACGTCATGTTGTCGTAGCTCAGTTATAATGTACTGTATATTATTATACGGACCGACGAAGACGTCGGTTCGGAACACAACGGTTTTTTTTTTTGTTTTTTTTTTAAGAAGCATAGGAACATGAAAGAAGGCGTGAGGGGCCTATGAACCCCCGATCAAAACGAAGTTCCTTTCCCTGTATGGTAGACGTTTGCTATGCAGTCCTTATAGTTTATAATATAAACTATCATAATCAAAACATCCTTATTTAATTTAGGCCCTGAGAAGGTGCTTATGATAGTCAATGCTACCACCGGTTCGGAAAACAACCCAGTCATCGAGAAAAACCGGCAAGAAACTCGATCTGGTTAATCTCTTCATGTGACATCAAGTTGATAAAGTTACATTTGGAAATTTAACGATGAAATATATTTATTATGTATAAAATGAATAATGATAAATTAAACACTGAATGACCTGGGAGATCTTGAGTTAGTTTGCTATTGAAATGGTAATTTTATGTATGTTATAAACTCATTCTTTCTCTGTCATGCACCTAACCTTCTGCACATGCACAATACTTAAAAATAAAATTAAATAATAATAATTAAATAATATTCTATCATGACTATCTTCAATTTGTACTAAAATATATTCACACTCCATTATATTTTCTTATTTTTATCAATTTTGCTGGTTTCGCTCAAATATCGTTTGGAATTGGCAATATAAAGGGGGAGAGAGGAGATCGCAATTTGATTCAATTCACTACTCACTCCCTTGACGTGTTGCATGAGCATAATATAAAAGTCGCCAAGATTTGTCAGTTATACTCCATTGTATTGAAGAAAAACTGTAAAAACTAGTGGGCACCCAGTGGTCGACATTCGACCATAGTTCATTTATTTTTTAAAGTTTGAACTTTCTTCTATAATCAAAGGTTTTCATCGTGGCTACTCAGTTATTTAGTACTTTTTTTTAATGATATAAACATTTAAAAAAACCTATGTCTAAATGAAAATTGAAATTAATCATAAATTTGAAATAAAAAACATAGGTTACTTACATAAGGTGGTAAGGCTCTCAAATTATTTGTAAACATAACTTTACGAAAATAAAGAAATATATCACAACTAATGACACAATTTTCAATTAATTTTACACGACAACATGGGTGGGCGGTATTTCTGGGTGATATTGATTTAATGTAGTCTGTACATTATGAGGAATAGTGATATGCCCAGTATCATCGTTTGGAAAAGTAATGGATACACAATATAATCAAATGATGAATCCAAAACAAAGATATTTTTAATACTACCATTAACTTTATTATTTATCAATTAATTATTAATGTATATTATGAATTAACATATTATCTTAATATATATATTTCTTGTGTGCGTGTGTATGTGACTGAACTCCTCCTAAACGACTGGACCGATTTTGATGAAATTTTTTGTGTGTGTTCGTGGAGATTCGAGAATGGTTTAGATACACAATTGGACCCGGTAGGTGGCGCTGCGGTTGACTTTTGGGATTTATATTTTTTATTATCAAGGCAGGACAACGTCCGCCAGGTCCGCTAGTATTTTTATAAAATTAACCTACAGTTTGACCAGTTGATTTCAAAGAGCATGTAAGGCATGCAACGTCAGTCATGTTAAAAATATTCAAAAGGTAATTGGAACGTAAGAGTAAAACGAAGGATGTCAAAACATCATTTTCATTTACATGTGAGTATATGTTGTGTAAAATTCAAGCAATAGTGTGAGTAATGTATATTTTAATTAATTTAATATGCTTGTAATGCATTTTAAATAAAAAAAATGGCTTTGTGCACTTCTCCTCCATATAAACTTTAACTATGCTAAATTTCAAGTTCATCCTTTCGCGCAATTCGCTTAAAAAGTGATACAAAGTTTTGGCTTCACGTATTAATATATAAGATATAAAAGATGTGAGCATCGCGTCGACGCACCAACTGTCACTCGCCAGTAACTATTCGTCCAAGAGCTAGCAACGTTTTCGAGAGAGAATTTTAGTGAGCTGGTTTTTTAATATATCTTTATGTTCTTCCGAACAGAGTGCGGGCTACCTGGCTGCCGGTAAATGCTGTGTTTATTAGTGCACATCGCACCTTTACAGGCAAAAATATTATTTTAGAATGCTTTGTTTTTCACTAACTTTGAGACGCTACAAAAACATGAAATGATTATTGCCAGACATTTTTGTTATTGACGATATTGTGCCCGATGCTATTTTTTGCTAATAAAAAAAGTATGTTCAAACCATGGTAAGATAGCTGTAATTTTATATTATTTTATTTAGACATAAAATAGGGTAAATTAAAAATAATATGTATAGAATACCTTAGCTATAGCTATAATTTAGCGCAATACTGGCTGTATGATAAAGATAGCGATATTTGTGGCAGCGCCTCTTAAACACGCATGTATTCAAGATGGCGTCAGTCCCAAGTCATATATTTACGTTTATCGTTGTTTTTCATTGTTTACGGTGAAATCTTAATATCATAATGGTTAATAAAATGAAATATGTTCTTTGCAATGGAAAAAATAAAATGATCTGGAATGATTTATTTTTCTTTATAAAGAATATCATCAGGCACATTATTATCAATAACAAAATTGTCTGGCAGTGAAAAATTCATGTTTTAATAACGTTTAAAAAGAACGTTTCACTGAAAAAAAAGTTTCCTAAAGTTATTTAAAAATCAATATTTTTACCTGTAAAGGTGTGATGCACATTAATAAACACAACGTTTACCGGCAACCAGGTATCCTGAACCTTGTTTGAAAGAGCGTAAAGAAAGATATATTAAAGAACCAGCTTTTCTAAAATTTTTGTTCTTCCGACGTTGCTGGCTCTTGTACTAAGGTGTGTGTGTGTGTGTGTGTCTAGCTCCCATCCGCTCAAAGCGCAATTAGGAATTTCGTTCCAATATAGCTTAAATTTTTAGCTAATCTGTCTGCTATATATAGCACAAAGAAAACATACCAAAATCCGTCAAGAATTTCACTAACTACAAATTTTTTACTTTCGTTTCGGCCGTTATTGTGGAGCACCCTTGCGTTTTATGGTACAAAAAGTATCCTAAGTTACCTTGTAACAAGGATACCTTGTAATATTAGTTATCACTGTGTCAAAATTGGTTCAGTACTCTCAGAATGATACGTGTTCATAGGGACAGACAGAGAGACAAAAATATTAAAAGGATTATTTTTGGCTTCTATAACGATAAGAAAGTCTATCCCCCGATTATGATTTTACAAAAAATATTTAATGTACAGATGTGACCTTGTTACTGTTTTATTATCTATACATATAATAAGAATATAAATCTAAAGTGTCTGTACTTTTTCGATTTTCGTAAAAGAACTTGTTGCAGGTGTCTAGGAATAAGTAATAGAATACAATTTAATCATTTGTAGAAATGTCTGTCTGTCTGTCTATATGTCTGTCTGTCTGTTTGTATGAACACGCATCACTGCTAAAGTACTGGGTTCACAATTAGTCTTTGTTTCATTAAAATCGGTCTACTCTATCGAAAGTTATTGTAATTTTAACGACGACGCGGCGTGAGTACGTGAGAAATGTAGATAAGTAAACGTACATAATACTTTCAGATTACTTTATTAATCACTGTTTTGTTACATAAGGTTCCACGCGGACGAACTCGCAGGCACAGCTAGTAGTAAATATAGATATAGATAACGGTCATATAAATAACAATGTTTTTACTTTGTAGCGCACTAAATTTCTTACGATTTGCTAGAGTCCTGCCCAATTAACTATTCCAAGGTAGCGCGAGACAAGCAAAATGTTTCGTAGCAGTTTTATTAGGTTTTAGTTCCCTCGATTACCGCTATCAGAAGATAAACTCGTAGACATAATAGGCCAGAGCGAGATTTGTAACAACTTGAATGAAATTTAAATATCATTTATAACCAAAAATTTGGCCACTTGGGATCGCTGATTGTTTAACTTATTGTGAACATAAATCGAAATTACTTTATAAAATGGAAGGTCATACATCTAACTGTAATAGGCGATGCTGTTTTTGCTGTGATGCCCAAGTTTTATCCTCTATAAAAGTACCTTGTGTTTATTTATAATAACTGAGTAATTCTTGTACAAATATATTTAATTGCTTTCTCGGAAACGTCTACAACGGTTGTAATGAAATTTTATATTTAAGTAAGGTTTCGCTTTTCATATATCCAGTTAGATATAATCTTAAAATTATCACTGTTTTTTTTTAATCATCCAATTTCTATATTTTTACACATAAAAGTTTCTAGTTAATTCAGATCTGATATTCTCTATGATATTTCCTGTTATAAAACGATCTCTTTGCAAAACATAAATTATAGACGATATACAGATTGGTATTGCTTTAGAGGTAAAATGAAAAATCATATCGCTTTGATACATAAAATAAAAATAAATAAATAAATACAGTTTAATGATATACGAACAAATGGACATGTGCTAGAGTCAGTCCCTGTGAACTACAGGCTCGTGTGCGCAAGCGCATCGACGCGTGAACGAGCTCGTCAGTTCAGCTGTGTTGCTTGGAATTCGCCTTATATGGCTGTGATCTGCTAGCTTCGTTAAATCGTGCCTACAGTCACCAACCTATAATATGCTATTGCAAATAAAGGCCTGGAAAATTACAAAATACTGTAGTACAAAATACTAAGGCTTTAATAATGTATTCAAATCAAAATATATGGTCCTCGCATCATTCAAAAACTTCTGGATATATTTCGTAGAAATTTTATTTGCTCCTGATACAAAAAATTATCAACATATATTCATTTAGTATAAAGTTATTAAAATGTTTAGAGACTAGGATTTTTGTAAGCAATGCAATATCCGCGACGTTTATTTTCTTGCCATGGAAAAGTGGAGCAATCGGTGTGGGGCGCATACGCAGGACAACGTAAATGAACTCGCGGGTATCAGTTAGCCTTCACATAGTAACTAATAAATTTTTGTAGGTGGTAGAGCCACGCTGAAGCTATTACTGGTTTCAGTATGAATGGGTCGGCTCGCCCGGGGTACTACCACCCGACCCACAGAAAACCGACGTGAAGTAACAGTGCTTGCATTGTTGCGTTTCGTTAGGTCAGTGAGAGCGTCGGAGGCCCACCTCTCCTCTCCTCTCCTCTCCCGTTCCCCCAAACACAGGTTGGCAACGCACTTTCGACTCCCTTGGTTTAGTTAGTGGTCTATGGATGGTGGTGATCACTTAACATCAGGTGACTCACCTGTTCAAAAAAACTAGGTTAAGGAATCAGTATATAATTATCAGTAGTTATCTGTATGTTTCAATCTCCTTGTATACCCTTATGTTTTCTTTATATCGGTGGTATAGCAAAATCATCTGACTGAAATAATTAACGACAGCGACAGACTAACTTGGTTCCCGGATAATAGAACTTTTGGCGGGATAGTAGACTGTCGTGTAGTAATTTTTATTTTGTATTCATTAACTCTATATTAAGTAATATAGGTGAGATTTTGAGCAAAATACTTAATTAGTTATTGCGCACAAGTGACTTACAAATAATAACATAGAACTTGAATTCCGAAATGCCAAAACTCTCCACTCTCTGGAAAATTCCACGGGGTGCCACCATTTCGTCAAAGCGTTAAAATTATCCGAAGAGGCTAAATTATGAAACTATCACATTTTTGATAACTCCATTAATAATCTTTAATAACGGTAACTGGTTTTGCAAAATAGGAAAAGCAGAAAAAGACCCGAATAATTTAGGTCAACAGCCTGACTACTCAGAAGCCAGATAAAGATATTACGATAAAAGATTAAGCAGTCATAAGAACTGCCGACAGGTGAAAACTCAAAACAGTGGAATAACTGTGTTCTCTTTTAAATTTTGAAATTATTTATAGTCTGAGTTATTTAAAACTAGCGGGCCCGGCGGACGTTATCCCGCCCTGAGAATAAAACAGTGTACATATAGCTCATGGAAACCGTGCGGTGACGATGAAGCGAGTTCCATGATTTTTGTTCACCTAAAAGTGCCCAATGCGCCTAAAGTAGTTATCACTACAAAAAAAAAAGATTAGACTAAAATCGAATGTATAAAAGATCATTGTATTAAATAAAAGGAACTTTCTAATTAACTAGACAGTTAGCAGTATCACTGGCGAAGTTGTTTCCATCCATGAAGACGCTACTTTCATAAGCTGTTCACACAGACTTTACTTTCTCTATTCATGCAGCATCACTGCTTTCACGAATACACTTTATTCCGTTGAACGTAAAATAATTCTATACGAGGTAAAATTCTAAATAATTATAAGACACAATTAAAAACACAATTCACACTTTTTAAAACGTTATTTTCTTGTTTATACGCTAGTGAACGGCCCCGGCTTCGCATAACTGCAATGACTTAATGTGTCGTTCTAGGTTGCTAAACAATCTAACTCCATTTTTAGCAGTTTGATATTTCGAGTTCATAAAAGTCACAGAAGCTATGTAATCTTCACAAAACCGCCATTTTAATTTTGTTACTGGTAATTTTAAATCTATGATAACTTTGAAAATATTCATTCAAATGGTATGCTGTAAAGCGCATTTATGATGTAAATTAGGTACCGCACGTAATGAGAATGTTTAATTTGATAAGTAGTAATAGCGTATTGATCAAAATAGCTTATTATCTAATAATATCTACGAGATAAATGTACACTATATCGAACTTTACTGTTGGCGTTTTTAGGATGTACAAATTCGTAGGAGATTAATTTGATGTATGTCATAAGATGTAGTCGACGTTACCGAAAACTCCTTTTTATGGCTTTATTAGAATACATTAAAATTTATGTACTTCATATAAATATAATACATATCATGTAGGTGGTAGAGCCACGCTGAAGCTATTACTGGTTTCAGCATGAATGGGTCTGCTCGCCCGGGGTACTACCACCCGATCCACAGAACACTGACGTAAAGTAACAGTGCTTACATTGTTGCGTTTCGTTTGGTCAGTGAGAGTGCCGGAGGACCACCTCCCATCCCCCCTCCCCTTCCTCCCTCCTCCCCTGCATCCCCTCCCCCCAAACACAGGCTAGCAACGCACTTGCGACTCCCCTGGTGTTGCTAGTGTCTATGGACAGCGGTGATCACTAACCATCAGGTGACCCGCCTATTCGTTTGCCCGCTATACTATTAAAAAAAACTAATACTTATAAACATCCGGATTAAATTCTCTAGATAATAAAGAGTAAAAACCGTATCAATATCCCTTCAATAATTTACAGAAATCCAAAGAACATACAGACAGCCAGGAAAAATGACTTCGTGTTATATACATATACATACATATGGATATAGATAACTTAAAAATGTATAAGAGATAATATGCACATCATCGGTTTTCTCAAGAAATATATTGGTACAAAGTTATCAAAGACAATTATAATACATTTTTCCTCATCACTTTGGTTTGAGTCGTACATACTTTTGTTAAAAATATTTCTAATAATTTACACTTTCATGTGTAAGCATGTCTACATATACGTGTGTGGAGGTGATATGTGTAATGTTGTTGCAGTGATGTAAGATTTTGTGTCACTGTATCGCGCGAGCAGCGTACTCAAGGGCTCCACGCCGGATAAACGGACCTAAGCTTGAGCCGTTGCCGAGGGGGGCCTAGTCTGGTGTGCGGGAGCGAAATTCACCCCCAGATCACGGCAGCGTGAACTGTGGTTACGCGTGCGTGGGCGTGAGCTCGCTCTGTTTGGAAGACAGGCTGGTACTGATCGTTCATTGCCGTTATTTCATCGGGACGGTCGGTAAAAATATGTCGCGGACGCCTTTTATAACGCGCAGCATTCGGTTCGTGTTCGTATTTTGCAGCAGATACCATTAACGGACTGGGGTGCAAGATGAACGCACCTAAATTGATATTTATATGTTTTTACATGAAAGGTTTTATGCTATTTCTTTTATTTTATCACTAGCCAATAGATGGCGTTAGGGTATATTTTATACTCATTAATTTTTGTACTGTAACTTTACCCAGACGAACGGCTGGCATAATAGTAATATAGACTTTTATAGTTACAAAAAAGACAATTTTCAGTTACGTCACCATATTTCATCCGAATTAGATAAATACTCAGCAATTACTACGTATCGGAATAATACTGGTTATATTAAAAACTGATTATGTATGTTTCTATAAATATATATGATGTATTTGTTAATACAACATACACGATAACATAGTATGATGTAAGTTATTGACGTATCATTTGATAATAGGTAACGTATGAAATTTAAACGGTCGTGTCGGCATCTCCTGACTCCATTCAAGGTCAGCCGAACTTCGACTGAATTGTAAATCGCAATATTCTAAACGTTACTATATGTTTTCGATTCGCTTAATTTGCTAAAAGGTTTATTCTTGTAAAAACTCTTTTAATTTTGAAAAGAGGTTGATTTAACTTTATATGTTGTAAATAATAACAAAAATTTAAATACAGTGATCGGTTTTTTTGGTGGGATCGTCGGTCATGTAGTGGCTTTTATATTTTATTCATAAACTTGTGTTATTTGAGTCTATATTATTTTATAATGTTGGTGCCATTTTACGTAATATAGTTCGATTATTGTGAATAAGTGAAGTGGGTGAAAACTAATTCCATGGTGCATGAATTCTGAGATGATACTAAAACTCCTTACAAAGTTCTAAAAAGGAGGGCCACTATCTTGTTAGAACACTGAAATTATTGTAAGGCACTTGTAATATTATTACCTACTCGATAACGGCAGTAATAACCTGAAAGATTGGTTGCAAAAAAAATACAGAGATCATTTTAATTTTTCCCCATTCCTATATTCCAAGAGCATCAAAATGTATTAAACACGTTGTTTATTTTACAGTTCTGAAGGAGATAAATTAATAAAGTTATTTATTATGGTTCACCAACACAATACTGCGCTAACTAGTTGTTTATATAACAAAACAATTTTACAATAAAACTAACAATCTCCCACTGCCCTTGTTTTTTTAGCAGTAAGTATTTTCTACTGACGGAAATATTACAGATAATATTACAGATAATCCTGTGCTCACCTATAGTACAAAAATAACCCGCATGCAAATTATCACGACCCCTAGCATCAGTAGTTTGGGCTGTGCGTTGATATGTCCGTCAGTTTTTCCTTTATATATGTACATTATAGGTTAATTAAGGACTAAAATTTCTTCCTAATATTTAAAAATGATCACGGCATGCTCGGCAATTGATCCTAAGAAATAAATATGATAAGAGAAATGAATAATAATGAGAAAGTAAATAATATATTGAAACCATACTCCGGGAATAGATTGACACGTCAAAATCGTTTTTTTTTTATTCTATAATCCAATGTGACGCAAGTTTTATATTAAAACAGGATAATGTACACTAAAATTGCTAAAGGAATGAGCAATATGATTTTAATGAAAATTTACCTGCAAATAATAAATAACTATATATGGGCATAGTTGTGACATTTATATAAGAGGTATATGTGCTGTGGGACTAAAAATTATAAGTATCGTCTCCGAAAGAATATTATTTTTTTTACTGTTGCTTAAAGCAATTGAAGAGATGTACGTATTCTTGCAATGTCTGTAAAAATAAAGATAAAACAAGGAGTGTTGAATTAAAAGAGATATCTGAGTACTAAAGGGATAATTAGTTGTATGATAAGAAATACTTAGAACTGTTTTTATATCTGAATATTTGTTACATGATACTTTATTATTACGATTAGCAACATTTAATCAAAGTCTTATGTTTTATCTACGGATTCTTAAAAATGTATGTTATCTATAATTTATCAAACACGAGTACACAATACTATACAAACAAATTACTTGAAAAATTACATTGAGTTATTTTTATAGCATCATTCGTAATTAAGTTCGTGTTATTTTAACAGGATAATTGATGCATGGAATTTATTTGACGTAGTTTCATGTGTTCATAGTAATAAATAAATACTTAATTATAGGCAAATGAATTTATATGCGTTTCAGTTTACGAACCGTTCGTATTAGGAAATATCTAATTTCGTTATACCAAAACTCATGGATTTAGTTATATTACGAAAAATCACATGTAAAGTGGCCGGCTATGCAAAAATCTACTACGCAAGCTTTATGGACATCCTTATTTCTTCCTTAAAGCAAGAGTATCCGAGAGTTTTCAACCGAAGAATATAATTGGCATTTTGATACATAAAGCATTCAAATTTAATTTTCAGAAATAGCTATTATTCATTAGTCACAGTTAAGGTATCGGACTTTTTGAAGGTGGTTGCAGTAATCTTTTTTAATGATACAAAGTTACTGAAAGTGGTTGCTGCATTGGCAGCGGCTCAAACCTAGGTCCGATCCCTCGGCATGGAAAACCTTACACCACTACACCAACATTACACATATCACCTCCACACACGTGCACGCACACATGCTTACTCATGAAAGTGGAAGGGTTTTATTTTTTTCCCTTATCGAACTGAAATAGTTTAGATAAATTATCAGACACAAAATACATATAAGAGTTTCTGAGGTAGTATGCTTGGTACACATATATATTTCCATAACTCATATAAGAATATGTAGCTTAGCTTAGTTAGGTCGCGAATTGCATAAACTAGGCAACAGTCCAAGCCGAGGTGTGCCGTGCACCCTTGAGCTAGTTGTCAAAATAAAATCGGCCGGTTGCCTTAAGCGCTCGCCTTAGTAGTCCGGTGTAGCTGTTAAGGCCTTGCTAGGCCAATAGCGCAGGCAGTTCGAGAAAAAAAGTTACTGCAGCTTATAACGGTATATCCAATCTCAAAGCGGCTATTGCCTACTGCTAGACCTAATATACTGCTACTTTTGAGGTCTGAGTTGACACGACTCATGTGTCTGTCGGTTCGTGCTAGGAACTCTTTGAGCAGAGATACAACAGCGTTAACAATATTGTTTTGCAACAGAAATAAATTTCACGATGGTAAGATCAAGTCACCTGCACACTTGTTAAATTATTCACAGCATAAAATGAAACTTTTCTATGAAATTCTTGCCATCAAAATATTTAAAAGTGAAATGTTATTTTCACATTCAATTGAATATATTTTTCATATTATAACCTTATTGAACAAGCTTCGTTATCTATAAAAACAGATATATAAAAGTCATAATGATTTCATAACAGCACATTCGGATGTATGTAGGTAGTTTTCGTATATTTTTTATAAAATTTCGACTATTCTAATACGCTAATATTGTATAATACAATTTGTAACAGAGATTAAAATTAAAATAAAACATGTATACTGTTTACACGTGGCAGAAGAAACATTTTAAAATAATTAATAAAATAAACGTTAATATGTTCTTTCTCTGGCACTTTAAATCCTAAAATATATTTGTGTCTTTTTAATGTTGATATTCGTTTCATCGAGTTTTTCAAACTTTTTTTTTCCTTTTTTTATGTCATAGGATGCAAACGAACAGGTGAGTCACCTGATGTTAAGCGATCACCACCGTCCATAAACACTAGCAACACCAGGGGAGTCGCAAGTGCGTTACCGGCCTGTGTTTGGAAAAGGGAGGATGAGGAGGTGGGCCTCTGGCGCTCTCACTGACCGAACGCAACGCAACAATGCAAGCACTGTTACTTCATGTCGCAGTCGGTTTTCTGTGAGAGGGTGGTACTACTCCGGGCGAGCCGAACCATTCATGCTGAAACCAATAATAGCTTCAGCATGGCTCTACCGCCTACATAACAACTACTACAAGGTTAAATAAGTTTTCGCTTCAAAAGCTATAATTAAAAACTGGTAAATAAAAAATGGGGTGTGGCTGTGTCCAGGACACGGCCGTTTGTTGTACGTGAATACGTGTCGTAACGGGCGATATTGTCTATATAAATTATTATTATTTATGTATGTCATAATCATAAGAAGTTCTCCGGATTTCCATGTTTTGTTTATAATGGCAAGTGTTCCATTTAACGGGTTCAGGAAATAAATCAACTAAACAAATAATTACTGTGTTATAACTTTATTAAGTAAAGGTCTGTGTGATCCGCTCGGCCGCATTCCCTTTTTACGTTGCCGACACTGCTTGACTTGGTCATATGGTGTTTTATTAGTACCATTCGATTGGTTTTAACCCAATACGATTTCTGTATTTGGATTTGGCTTTTCGACGCGTATAGACCGACATTATATATTTTTTGATATTTTATTTTTATTTTAACCCCTTATTATATACACAATCACGATTTTACACTAAAGTTTTATATATAATCGATAGACTTTGACAAGAGCTGTAGATGGAAACTTGAACAAACGTCGTAGCTTCACCGAGTCGAAAGTTATACTAAATTGAAATCTCAAAACGCAGCGTAATGACCTCAAAATGCCGGCGCTTCCTCCCACGCCGGGTGAGATGTATTACAGTCCTGATTTCGCGTAATAAATTCTTTGATCCTTTAGCTATCCAGTGGTATAATTTAATTTTGGACGTAGAGAATAGATTCGAAACTACATTGCCTAACTGTATCCCCCGATCATTAGAGTTCTTGGATTGCCCCTGTATGGTAGCAAATTTTAATACGTATTCACGTCAAAATACAGAAGCCTATTGTCATATTACCGAGAACATTCCGAAATTAAAACACAATCGATCGTGAAGGAACAATGGTAGGAGTGTATAGATACGTCCGCACCCACGCGGTCGCGTCGCGTCTCGCATTGGCATCCGTTAACCAAATCCGTACCGTTGATGATTTGAATTTGAATCGTAACGGATGCACACAGAGGCCAAGGACCCCGTGGTTTCGGAAGTATTATCTATTTTGTCTTGACACTAATTTCAAATTCATTTATACATTCAAATGCCATCTGGATCGGTTTGAATCTAAGTATTAAATATATTATTACAGATATTATTATATAAATGCAAATATAAACCACTTTCTTATGTCTTATTCTACAACTTTATAATAGATACCTTCATTTTTTTAGAATACCTTCTCCAAAAATCAACACATTCAAAGCGCTTTTTTAGAACTATAGAAAGTAACCTTTACTTTCGTGACTCAAAATGTATTCAATGAATAAATTAAGGACGTATGTTGTAAGTACCTTTCTATTATAATTTAAAAAGTCATAGAAATACAAGAATAAAATATTGCGTGGTTATTGTTTCAATCATTTTTTTGTTATATATTATAGGAGGTATATAATAATAATAACTTTAACTTTATTCAACAAGATACACTGTAATACAAAAGGTTTATCATACGATATACATATTGTTATATATTTATGTATCTTAGCGCCTGAACTAGGTCGAGCCTGTATCTCAGACGCTAATCTCTTCCTGTGACGTATTATATCATGTTATAGGTATAAGATATAAATGAACAGGTGGGTCACCTGATGTTAAGTGATCACCGCCATCCATAGGTACGAGCAACACCAGGGGTGTCGCGAGTGTGTTGCCAGCCTGTGTTAGGGGGGAGGGGGAGGGATATGGGCTTCCGGCGCTCTCGCTGATTGAACGAAATGCAACAGTGAAAGCTCTGTTAGTTCACTTCGCTGTTTCTGTGAGAGGGTGGTACTACCCCGACTCATTAGTGACTGAAACGTATGTAATAATGATAATAATGATGAAAATAATGATACGTTGGTGATAATGTTAACAATGTGGATTTGGTGCAACATAACCTAACGTTTTTACTTTCTTAGGCTATTTTTCACAACCTTTCTTCATTTCTTCCGAGACTCACAATCATAAGGCTAAGTGTTAATGTGCAGCCAGTTGAAGTTCAAAGCTACGACACTTTTTTTTTATATTATAGTCGGCAAACGAACAGGCGGGTCACCTGATGGTAAGTGATCGCCGCCTTCCATAGATACTAGCAACACCAGGCGAGTTGCAAGTGCGTTGCCGGCCTGGGGGGAGAGGGGGCGTTTCCGACGCTCTCACTGACCAATCGAAACACAACAATGCAAGCACTGTTACTTCACGTCGGTTTTCTATGAGAGGGTGGTACTATCCCCTGGACGAGCCGACCCATTCATGTTGAAACCAATAATAGCTTCAGTGTGGTTCTACCACCTACAAAACTTTACATATAGGGTATGCTGAGCTGGATTGAATTTCGGTATTGAATGCGGTAATTATTTCGGCAATATTAATTATCTTTAGAGGACATTTTAAATCAAACTGCGACCTCCGACATACTTCCGGCGTATCCGTTTATTTTCCTTTACACAATTATCCTTTTTTGGTTATCCTTCCATTGTTTATCGCTGTCAGATTATTCAAATTTATAAATTTAATACTCGCTTTCCTTCTGTGTACAACGTAGAAAGAAACTAGATTCTTGGTATCATCTCTATTTTAATGTATAAGCCTATTGTATAACCTTTTATGCTTGTTCGCGATAAACTCAAAAACTACTAAACGGATTTTCATGCGGTTTTCACTAGTAGATAAAGTGATTCACGTAGAAAGTTTAGGTATATAATTTGTCAAGGTTTTTTTAATTAACAGGGCGGGACAACGCCCGCCGGGCACGCATGAAAATCCGTTCAGTAGTTTTTTAGTTTATCGCGAACAGACTAATAGACGCGTAGAGGACTTTGTTTTATACTATGTAATGATAATATGTAGATAACTAGCTGTTACCGGCGGCATCGCTCCCGTTAATTTAGATTTGACCTACTTTTGTACTAATCTCTGGATGAACGGTCCAGTAGGTACCCTATTTCCTTTGCTATATCTCTGACAACATCTATGAAAAAAATCATAATGATCGGTTGAGTTGTTAAGGTGTAAAAGCGTAACAAAAAAAACCACTTTCCTATTTATAATATTAGTTAGGATATTTTTCTTAGCGTAGATTGTTAAAATAATAAGAAAAAATGATAGACAATTATTACAAAGTTATTTTCTAGTAGCCACAAAAATGATAATTCAATTCAAGTTACTTTTATGTCGTTTTATAAAAGCAAGATGTCTATAAAGAATTCGCTTTACATCGTGGGAGGATCCCCGGTGCACTGTTATGCACAAAATGAAGTCAAAGACTCAAATTATCAGACGATGAGATCACTGTATTTACATATTACTTAACTTTTCCATTATTAACTTTATCTCGCTAAGGTTATGGAAAACTTAGGTTCAATAAATCCGTGGCAACATATATTTTTAAGTGACAAAGAGTCCGAGACACTTTACCCGATTAGGTTTGTCAATGGCCTCGTTTTGTCACGCGTATGACGCAGTCTGTGCACAGAGCTACCCATTTTAGAGGGCCTAAATAACGCGACAAAGTGTGGTTCTGTGCTTTACATATTGCTTTGCTTGCTTCTAAAGTTTATCTGTGTATGGCAATTAGTTACAAAGTAAAAGAAACGAAGATTTATATACAACAAATGATAGGGGTTTACGGTTGTGCGCGCATCATGTAAAAATTACTGGGAAGATTACGATCAATTATGCTTAGTTTTTGGCCCTTATTAGAAAAAATATCACAAAATCGCCCATTTTTTTTTCTGGCTAACCGCTGTTAGCCTGACGGGTCTGTAGTTACGCGGGTGTTGGCTCGAGCACGCTCTGACGAATCGGAGGGGTACGAATCATCTCTGCTCGTATGTTTTTTTTTTTCGAACTGTCTACGTTGTTGACCTGGACAGGTCTTTGCAGCTTCACCGGACTACAACCGTACACCGGACTCTGTTCGGAAGCATTGCGGCGCTCTTTATATACTTTTAATAAAAAAAGGGGGGAACACTCTAGAAGGCGGATGTCATTATCGGTAAAGTTGTAACACAGACTATTTTTTTAAATCTGTTGTAAGTCGTTCCCATGGTAAATGTTTGTTTATTTGCATAGAGTTTTTAAACCTTTTAAAAACGATATTTAATTAATTCCGTTTATTGATTTTTATTTTCTTCTACTTTAGCTTAACATCATAGAGCTTATAACAACGAAATGAAAAATTCCAAAAATCAATGTACAGCAGAAGGTGTTTAACTTTTTATCATATAAAATATGTTATGGGTTTATCAATGTTGTTATTAAGACTATGATAATTATTATTCACAATATAAACGCATATTTTTAGGTTAGAATACTTCCCACAAGCTTTCGTATGATGATATACTATATCACGATCTTTATTACAGCTGTATTAAAATACTAATGATGCCGATATCGAACTGTATTAAATATGAGTAGTCCGGTGAAGCTGTTAAGACCTTGCTAGGTCAATACCGTAGTCATTTCGAAAAAAAAAATGTATCTAATACGAATTGTCCAGCTACAATGACTACAAACTCCCATTTTTTCCATCATGAACCTCCATTTATCCCGAACATTTTTTGGTATTTAACGCAAACAGATAATACAGACACGTAAAAACACGAATTACTAACGATGATGGCAAAGGCCTCATTCAAATAACAGACGCTATTAATCTGTAATTCATATTTTTTTTCATAACGAAAAAACTATGCGATACATCTAGGCTGCTCAACCCCCTTCTTTTTTTATTAGCGTAGCGAGATCTTCATGGATACGTCACCCCCGGGTGTGGGTAGTGTGAGACTCGTACTAACTAAAACGCCACGCTGTACCGACCACAGATTTGGCTGGGACGGCACGAGATTATACAAGGGTATCACTATCCCACCCCAGTGATCAGCCCGGCGGAAGGTGGCCGCAGCCAGAGTGAGGCGCTCCTCCTCCCAGGCAGCACACTCGGACAGATGTGGCCCGTAGACGAATTTCAAATGGTACTTTCGGACGCTACAATCAAGGGCCCGCAAAGCAAGTCAATTGTGTTTTTTTATTACATAATTCTTGAAAGCAACTCGAACAGTCACCGTCAGTGGTTCGCGAAAAATGTCTGTCTTAATATTGCGAAATCTTTGAATTAAATTTCCTTGTAACTTACCATAAAAACTGGATCTCGCTCACAGTGATTTTTATTTTGGGATCAAATACCTTGTTAAAAAAACGATTTAGAAACGATTTTATTAAATAAATCGCCGATAATTATTGTACTCAAGAGTTATATAGTATAATGTAAAGAAAAACAAAACGGAAAAAGCACCATCTTGTTAAAACATTGTAAGTTTCCACAAGATACGTTAATAGCGATCTTCAGTAAATAAGATTGGCTGCCAGAGTAGGATATCCATGAAAAGTGGGTAGTTTTATTTCATAACACACATCATACCCTCCTTTTACTGCAGTTTAATGATTTACCTTAGACAAGTTATGATTATATTAACAAAAATGTAATACTGTAAACGCGGTGGTGTAAGTACAAAGATTTCTTCATGTGTTCCATCAGAAGATTTATTGACATCAAAAGATGTAAATATAACAATCTTTTCATACAAATCTATATAAATAAATAATACTTACTGGTACATATACTAAATGATATAAATTTACCTATTATCAGATTCACTGCTGTATTCAATTTTGACAAATGTCGGCTGTACATTTTGAGTTTTTCTGAAATAAATAATTTTCATCAATTAAATTCATAGTTAAAAACAATACAAAATAGCATACTTAGTAAAGTTTTTACACTTACAACAATGAGCGGGTATTTCGTGGCTTTTCAGCTTCCAATTCTTGTATTGTGAATTTTCGCTGCATTTTAACAATATAATTATGTTGGTATAAAATAAGAAAGTTGAAGTAACAAATATATTTACTTTATGCCGAAACACTAACAAGATTTCACGCATCAAATTTTCATAATTAAATCTCTAATTTAGATGATATAAAAAAGTAAGTATATATACTAATTAATGTATATATACATAATACTTTAATATGCAAAACCATAAATAATCTGTTTCAAACAATTATTCTTTGAAAACACGATAAATACTATGACGTCATAACTTAGCGTGTGAATAAAACATCCGTCTCACACGAATGTTAACGAAATACTGCAGCATGGCGGCACGATGTCTGCTTCCGGCTTCGACGTTTCTATCTACACTCCCCACCATTTCCTGCCGTTTTTGTCAAATTGATTCTAATTTTAATGAATAACTGTCGTTCAATCCCAGAATGCTATGATAGTTCTGTATTATTTTTAATTATTTTTATTGTATTGCGGTGTAAATATTTTTTGAACTGATGAATTATTTAATAATACGTAGTTCAACTGTTTAGCAATAGTTCGAAATTGGCGAAAAGTAATAAGTTAATAGCATTTTAAATTGTTTAACTATCTTTTTGTATATACCGGAGGGAGTTTCATGACGTTTTGGTTGAACGGTACAGAATTTTAAGTGTTACAGAGCTATCTAGTAGTTAGTCATAGTAAAATGAAGAGCATAACCACCATTTTTTTTTATTTATTTATTTTTATTAACGTGGGGAAATCCGTTATGGATTCGTCACCCTCCCGGGGGAGACAGTGTTATGTCCGACTCCCACGGACTAAAACCCCACGGTGTACTGACAGACCGTATTGTTGTGGTGGCAAGGGATCGTCTTACGCTAATCACCTTGGATAGCCGCCCCAACGGTCCGCTCGGCGGAAGGTATCCGCCGGGCTCCTACATAATAGGGAGACAGACTAGGTACACACGAGCTGCCTCCCCTCGTCAGCCGGACCTGTGCAATGAGGAGATGGGCTCCACGGACCATCCCCTCTGGTCCGGCTATAGTGACGGGAGGAGTTGAGCAAATCGTCACCTCCTCCCACCGGTCCTCTGTTGGCGGGGAGGGCCACTTAGAGGATCCAACTCGCGGGCCCCCTCCGCCGCCTCCTTCTGCGAGATGACCTCCTCGCAGAAGGAAGCCATCGCACGCCACACCTGTTCGCTGCCGAGCATGGCCGAAACCACACTCGGCAGCGACAAATCTCCAATACCCCCCTACCGCCGCAGCCAGAATGCACATTCAGACAGAGTATGCTGCGCGAAGAGCATAACAACCATAGATTACGTTATATGTTTATATAACTGTCTGTTTAGAAACCTTCTCCAAAACAAAAGGCATAAATATGCAAGCTTTCATTAGTAAATCTGTAAAATAAATGTAGAAGTTATATATTTCAAATTCCATCAGCAATTAACACAATGCAAAGTTATATTTGAGTCACTACATTTCAAAATAACCTAAATCCAATTTTAGTCGTTCAATTTTATGTTATTTTTCAAGAACTTCAAATTTTATACATGTAACATATGAAGATCACAAAAGAAAACTAACTAAAGCCTTATGGACGGCAAAATTTGAACTTCATTCTCGATGTATGAAAACTGGAAATTAAAAAGAATAGTAATATGAACGATTAAAGTTGGATTTAGCTCATTTTGAAATGTAACGACATAATTGTTGTTAATTTTATGCTGTGACTATGCGAATGTCTGCAAATAAAATACAGTTTCTTAAATACATCGGTGTTCCGGTTTTCAAATTCCTTACATATACGAAGTATCAAAGCTCAATATACAAACAATAATTGTATATCATTACATAGTATAAAACAAAGTCCCCAAACGCGTCTGTCTGTCTGTCTGTTCGCGATAAACTCAAAAACTACTGAACGGATTTTATACGGTTTTCACCAGTGGATAAAGTGATTCATGAGGAACGTTTTGTTATGTAATTTGCCAAGGATTTTTTTTTATAATCAGGGTAGGACAACGTCTGCCGGGCCCGCTGGTATATACTAAGAAAGAAAATGACACCAAATCCTTCATTTACATTATCATTACATAGTATAAAACAAAGTCCCCAACCGCGTCTGTCTGTCTGTCTGTTCGCGATAAACTCAAAAACTACTGAACGGATTTTTAAATACGGTTTTCACCAGTGGATAAAGTGATTCATGAGGAACGTTTTGATATGTAATTTGCCAAGGATTTTTTTTATAATCAGGGTAGGAAACGTCTGCCGGGCCCGCTAGTATATACTAAGAAAGAAAATGACACCAAATCCTTCATTTACAATACGACCATATGGTGAAATAAAATGAACAACAGAACATCTGAACCTCAATCTGTCATTATGTTAATATTTTCGAAGATTTTCATGTAGTCTTCTCTCTAACTCACTTTTATTTGGACATTTTTTAAGCCCAAATATTAACTTTCATGCCAATATTGTCCTGAGAATTACAAACACAAGAAAGAAATAATCACCCAAATTCGTGCATCCGTTTTGAAGTGATACGCTCGGCATTAAAAAAAAAATCTTATAGTTGAATCATACTGGACACGAGTTCTGCTCGCTAAGTTTTCAACTATTTTGTCATGCTATGGAGTAAGAAGCGGATATGCAGAACGCTTGATAAAAACAAATTTAAATAAGCCAACAGTCTAAACTTGTTCCAGTTATTTTTCCTATAACCAAGAATGGAGACTGTAACACCACTCGTTCGAATGACGCGAGTATGTATTACTTCTTTGCGATAAAAATGGCTTCAGACGTTGGTATTAACCTATTTCAATATAATACACATTCTAACACGTATAGGAAACAAGTAATTGCTAAAATGATTTGTCATTTAAACATTTCTGTCACTATGTTATTCTATATTGGCAGGGTTAAAATTTCTGGGAAATAACAGTGCAGTGACGTTACGTTCTCAAGAATTAGTATACAGTTCCTGGAAAATAATTAGTGATTTTTTGTGAGCAATACCTTTACACAAAAAAATACAACATATTTGCAACTAAGTTAAATCAATACAAATTTTAATTAAGGGTTTCTATTTTATTTCAAAGCTATTGGTATATTCATTTGTTTTTCCTCATAACCAATTTTAGCATGTCGGTAATAGCAGCTAAATAACTAAAGATTTATGTGTCAACGTGTAAAATATTTTTATGACACTTCGATCTAAGTTCGTTCAGTAAACCACTGAAGTAATTAAGTTAATAAAATAAATTTCAGACGTCTATTTCTAAAAAGACAATATATATCTTACAATTTATACTGGATTGCGAATCATATTCGGACGGTTATTAATGTTTGTCAGGTCGCGATCTCTCTACTTATTTGGGCACTCTAACTCTTTTAATGTGTCACCATTTTGTTGTTTTATTTGCTGAAATATTTATTATCTCTTTTACACGATTCATCTAAAAATTAGCTAGGGTTGTTACTGAATAACACGAAGTAGGTAGTCATACATCCATAAAAATAAATAAAATGGGAATGTATTTGTTAATTATTTTAAAATAACAGCTCTTTATTAAATGGATATAAAGGTATATATAGTAGTTATAACAAAATAAAAACATTTATTAAAACTCTTGACTGGCTATTTGTTCCGACTAATCTCCAAAACATTTAGACCGATTTTCACTGCACTTTGTCTGCGTTCAGTAAAAAAATAATAAAGGTGCGTAAAGGACGCGCGTGGTACTGGACATTGCTTCTTTATTAAAAGAAGCCTTCTATGGAAAGCTACGTTTTTGCCCCACAGGATTCCGCGCCCGAATAACTTGCACTCCTTAAGTCTCGGGTAAAGACAACCCTGGAATAAGATATGTGTTTACAGGGAAAAATGAATACAGTTGAGGTGTATTTAGAATGATATAGATCAGTAAATATAACGGAACGGTTGTTTCTATACTGAAGATGTTATCAAATAGACCTGATAGTTTGTTTGTTCACAGATGAACAAACTTGTTAAAAAGTGTGTGCACTTAAACAAGTTAATAACTTTTGTCTGTGTGCGTGTAGAAATTTGTAAATAGAACTAAAACATGCTTTACCTTTAACATAGGTTAAGTTTTACTAACAAAAACAAATGGATGTAATGTCTGAATTTAATAAATTATTATTATTATGACAATGATTTCCTTCACCGATAACACCGACTCAGTTGCTAGGATTCGAACCTACGTCCATCGACGCGGTGTTCGAAAGACTTAGTGTACGACCAGAGTGGACGTTACAATCGAGCGTCGAGCGTGGCGTCGCGTCCGGCGTCGTCGCAATCTTCTCGCTCCTGCCTTGGATGCAGGTGCGGGGAAACCGTACCAGGGTTAAACCCTCTGACGGTGGCCTTTGGTTCGACACCCTCTCTAGGGGTGCGTCTGTTGCGGAGGCCTGATGGCTTCCTTCGGGTTATCGGGCGCAGCTGTGTTACTCACTCTCTGTGACGTGAGTGAGTGTGCGTGCGTGTTGTTTGATCATCTTTCTTCTTACAGGGAGGTCGGTGCTGTCGTCTTCGGGCGGTCTTGTGTGAAGCGGCGCGATGTTTTGGAGGTGCACATGCGCCGATCTATCCGCTCTCCGAAACATGTTCGTGGCGAGGCTGCTTATGAAGGAATCTAGGCTCTCTACTCGCAGATCGCGAGCGATCGTCGCGTTCTTCACATAACGCGGAGCCCCGACGATCGTTCTAAGCGTCTGGCTTTGTTGAGTTCGTAATCTGCGTTTAAGAGTTTCCGATACGCAACCGAACCAAGCCGGGGCTGCGTACGTGAGGCGTGATCTCACGTACGTCTTATAGAGACCTAGCTTCGTGCGGTACGGGAGTTTGGAGTTGAGTACCGGGCACAGCACTCTCCTCGCCACCCTCGCCTGCGTGATGATGTTTTCAATGTGCTTCTTAAAAGACAGCCCCCTGTCTATGGTGACCCCGAGGTATTTCACCTCATTCCTCCATTGAAGGGTTACACCTTGAAGCGTCAGGGGTGGTGTTGGGGTAGTCTTGAAGCCAAGTTGGAAGGCTTGCGTCTTTCTGGTGTTCACTGTGAGCCGCCATCTCTCCAGCCACTCAGGAAGTGCGTCTAGGGTGGGTTGTAGTAGGGCTGCGGATCTCTTCCTGTTTAACGATGTTGCATAGTATGCAGTGTCATCGGCAAAGAGGGCTAGTTTAGCCTTGCCGACCACCGGGATGTCATTGGTGTATAGGGCATATAGAAGCGGTGAGAGGCAGCTGCCCTGCGGGACGCCTGCGCGTACCTCTACCTCCCGAGACATCGCGTTTTCCACCTTTACTCTTGCTCTGCGGTTCTCCAAGAAGGATTTAATGAGTCGTTGTAGGAGGGCGGGGGTGGTGGATGCTGTCGCCAGCTTATAGAGTAACCCTTCGTGCCACACCCTGTCGAACGCTTTCTCCATATCGAGGAGCACGATGGCGGCGTGCTCTTTCCGGTTATGTGTTTCGACGAGGGTGTGGATCACTCTTGCGAGCTGCAGGGTGGTTGAGTGGCCTTCCCTGAAGCCATATTGTTCCCTCCGTAGCTCGATGTGAGGCTTCAGCATGCTCAGCACGATTCTCTCGAATACTTTCGAGAGAGTACTGAGCAGCGTAATTGGTCTGTAGTTTTCGGCGTACTTCAGGTCTTTATCTCGTTTTGGGATCATCACGATCACTCCCAGCTTCCACTCATTAGGGAAGTGACCGGTGCGGAGAATGCCGTTATATAGTCGCGTCAGCGCCGCGACGGTCTTATACGGTGCGTGACGTAACATTGTGTTAGTTACTCCGTCGATTCCAGGGGCCTTCTTCGGTTGGAGCTTTTTAATTTCGCGCTGCACGGTGCGCGGCGATATAAAAAGGTAGTCATTGCCTGGGTCTGCCATGCCGGTTCTTCTGGCTTCCAGGAGTTGATTGACCTCGTTATAATGGTCGACGTTGTCAATCTGATTCGGCGCAAATTGCTGCCACAGATGTGTGGCGAATATCTCCGCCCTATCCTCGGCTACGAACCTCGGTGAACCGTCTGCACCCAAGAGCGGGTGAGGTTTTCTCGGAGCCGAAGACAGGTTCCGACACAATCGGTGCACTGAAAGAAGGTGGTCTCCTATGCTCTCGACATGTGCGTCCCATGCTTCGGCCGCGTGGTTGTCTAGTGCGAGCTTAACGCGCGTCACCATCGAGTTGAGTTGTGTTTTCAATCTCGGGCAACGGGTATTCTGCCATTGTATGCGGAGTTTTCTTTTCTGTGTAATGAGCTCCCTGATGTGTCTTGGTAGCGACGAGTGCCATCTGCTGGCTAGTTTGGCAACTGAGGACACCTCCACAGCGCTGTGGATACACCGTGTGATGTCCTCTGTCAGTACCTCGACGTCCTCACTCGTGATCATCCTTCTCGTGGGCGTATTGCTTTCTAATATGCCCCTGAATTTCTCCCAGCATATCTCCATGCGAGGGGGGGGAAGACTGATCCTCACCGGTGCCGCGCAGATCTCCATAAGAACCGGCCTGTGATCCGACGGCAGGTCCGGGAGCGTCCGGCGTTCGTTTCCAACATCTTATATATCAATACGTGAAGCCAAAACTTTGTATCCCTTTTTAAGCGAATTGCGCGAACGGATGAACGTGAAATTTGGCATAGTTAAAGTTTATATGGAGGAGAAGTGCAAAAAGCCATTTTTTTATATAAAATGCATTACAAGCATATTAAATTAATTAAAATATACATTACTCACACTACTGCTAGAATTTTACACAACATATACACACATGTAAATGGAAAAAACATTTTGACAGATCCGTCACTTTACTCTTACGTTCCAATTAATTACCTTTTCAATATTTTTAACATGAATGACGTTGCATGCCTTACATGCCCTCTGAAATGAACTGGTCAAATTGTAGGTAAATTTTATAATATGTAAATTCATAAATATATACATTAGTAATTAATTGATAAACAATTTATCTTTAGTACATTTATGGAACCACTGAAATAATTATTATTCTCTTTGATCTTATTGGATGTCAAAATTTTTAGGTGATAGGACTGCTTTCACTTCATGTCACTTCATGGCTTCTGTTGTCATAAGAGTAAAGCAATATTACCAAAGTCAACGTCAATATTATAACTTTAAATAATCAATGAACTATGGTTGAATGTCGACCACTGAGCGCCCACTAGTATGCATTAATACCTGAGTGTCCTGAGTGGCGCGCGAGCGTCGTTCTTGGACGCTGAACGCGCCGCACGCGACGCCACGCTCGACGCTCGATTGTAGCGTCCACTCTGGACGTACACTAAGGCCAAGATAAATAGTCGATACTTCGAATGAGTCCTGACTAAAGTACTTACTTAGCATCGTTCTTAGCGTCACTGGTACAT
The DNA here is from genome assembly GCA_036509395.1 of Antheraea yamamai. NCBI lineage: Eukaryota > Metazoa > Arthropoda > Insecta > Lepidoptera > Saturniidae > Antheraea > Antheraea yamamai. The sequence continues at coordinate 4,433,557 of AP028440.1, forward strand.
AAATAGGCCTTAGTTTCGCACGATACTATCGACGAAAGTCAAGTAAATGCTTAGCTTAGTCATAGTCAAGATTGTTGAAGACTTAGCACGTTCTAAAAACGGATTTGACATTTATTAACATAAATAGTGCCGCAATTCTTTATCTGTGGTACTTAGCTAGGCAACTAGATAATGACGTTGTATAGGTTATAAAAATTGAACGCTATTTTCGTTCAAAATGGATTGAAGATGGATGGATGGAAGAAATCTGAGAGATATTTTCTGTAGGTGGTAGAGCCACGCTGAAGCTACTACTGGTTTCAGCACGAATGGGTCGGCTCGTTCGGGGTAGTACCATCCGACCCACAGAAAACCGACGGGAAGTAACAGTGCTTGCATTGTTGCGTTTCGTTCGGTCAGTGAGAGCGCCGGAAGCCCACTTCCCCTCTCACGACCTCGCCTCCCCCCATCCGCCAAACAGGCTGGCAACGTACTTGCGACTCCCCTGGTTGCTAGTGTCTATGGACGGCGGGGATCACTCAACATCAAGTAACCCACCTATTCGTTTGCCTCCTATGATATAATAAAAAAAAAACACAGGCCGCTATACTACACGTCGATAGTCTGACGCAAGCCACGCAAACGCAATACGGTTGGTCACGCTTACTAGCATGTCACGACGCGAAATTATAAGTTTATCTCCTGCCAAAAATACCGCTTAACGCGCCTAAAGAAGTTTTGACTTCGATAATGTAATGAAATAATTATATGACAGCCATGACATAAATTAGTAAAAATCTGTCGAATATTATGCGGCCATGCCTTTTGGATTCAATCTTGTTGTGGGACAGGAAAACCTCCAATAATGACAATTAGTCTATTCGATTTATATATAGCCATCTGTGTGTTATTGTTTTCTGTACTCGATGTCTTTTCCTGTTCAGAATAATAATAGGACAATTATTGGGTATGCAAATAACACAATGCATAATTAAAATTATGTTTGTTAGCCCTTATCACGGATATTACAATAAGCCTATACCAGAGGGACGATTTGACCACATAATGAAGTCTCGTTCGGTTATTAAATCCAAGTTTAATGACATCATTACATGTGATACAACAAAGCCCTCTACCATCTCTCTCTGCCTGTCTGTCTGTTCGCGATAAGATCAAAAACTACTGAACGGATTTTCCTTCGGTTTTCACCAATAGATAAAGTGACTGAAGAAGGTTTAGGTATATAGTTTGTCAAGGTTTTTTTTTTGTTATCAGGACGGTATAATCGCTAGTTTATATATAAATAAGCAGTGACAAAACGGTTAAGATTTTCCCCTTTTCTGTATCTCAGCCATTTTTCTTTATAACAATTGACGAGGATTTGGATTACCAAAGAATTGTTGTCACTTTTATTGCACGGTAGGGAAAATTTTGCGTTACGCGTCAAACGTAAGATTTATGTGTTTGCGTGTATGTGTATGTATGTATAAGTGTCTGCTGGGTCTAGTAGTATACCCAAATTAGTAAATGTATAGTTAAGTTATAGTTGTCATAGTCAAAATACGATCGACGAATGTTTATCTCATTATGACGTCATTGTATGTGCAATCAAGCAAGCATAATGTAGCAATAGATACGACCGGGAGAGTATTTCATGTTGCTCACACTCGTATTCAAAAATATTTTCTGCCCGCGATTTCGTCCGTGTGGAATAGTTACTTTAGACTAACGCTAAAAAACAATTTTAAAACATTCTTCATTGGTGCTCCGCTTTTATTAGCCTTAGCGTGAGTATATATGGTCTATAGCCTTCCTCGATAGATGAGCTATTTAACACTAAAATAATTTTTCCGACCAGTAGTTTTTGAGATTAGTGCGTTCAAGCAAACATACTCTTCAGGTTTATAACATTGAGAGGCGGTGGTCCTTTGGCGCTTTCACTGACCGAACGAAAGGCAACAATGCAAGCACTGTTACTTCACGTTTGTTTTTCTGTGGGTCGGGTGGTAGTACACCGGACGAGCCGGCCCATTCATTCTGAAACCAGTAATAGCTTCGGCATGGCTCTACCACCTACAAACGTACATTACCTACATTATTGTTATCTCTAATGGAGAATTCCCATATTTTCTAATGCAACGAAGATAAACATTAATTGGTAACATTACTGTTCGAAGATAAATTTTGTTTATGTGTTTTAAGCTGGTTCACCTTGACACGTTTTGTATTCTTTATCTCTTCCTTCCGCCAGATGTTCACAGTCGCAAATTATACTTTTTGTACGATCACCTGTTTCCTTGAGAATTGCTAATGTTTGCCTCCATGTAGGTACTTATAACGATTAATAGTGAAAAACAAAAACGCTGATGTCGATGTTTTCTCGAAATATATTTATGAACGGGTAATATGTGAGTATTTGTTTGTTTATTCTTCCACTATTCTTTATTCACAGACTAGCGGGCCCGGCGGACTTTGTCCCGCTGTGATAATAAAAAAAAATCTTGACAAACTATATAATTAAACATTCCCCATGAATCTCTTTATCTACTGGTGAAAACCGCATGAAAATCCGTTCATTAGTTTTCGAGTTTATTGCGAACAGACAGACGTGGCAGAGAATTTTATTTTATAACTAGCCGACCCGCGCAACTTCATCTGCGCCAAATCGGTTATTACCTGTTCCAATTTTATTTCTAAACGCGAAAAGTGATACATAACCTAGAACCCGATTGAACGACCCTATAAAGAAAGTATATATAGAAAATCCTATATACAAAGTTCAGTCTGGATAACTTCATTAGCGATAAGATCAACAGATTCATTAACCCTGGATCCTACTATGTCCTCGTATCCATGTCAGAACTATATAAATTCCCTAAACAATGCCATTGATACAAATGGAATTGATAACTGATGTTTCATTGAAATATGTCAAACATGTCAAAACAATATCAAATGTAGTATAAAAAGTTTCAATAAGAAGAAAAAGTCCTTTATTTCTTGAAGGCAAACATTTTTTATATATACATATATAGATTTTCCGGGCCAGGAACCATCTCGGGCGTCCCCAGAACACTCTACTAACTTATTATCACAATCTGATCAGTAGTTGCGGCATGCATTGAAGACAAACATACAAACGTTGATTTTTATATATAAAGAAGAAAGAAGACATGGGATAAAAAATAATCGGAAAATTTGAGAAAAAGTGCTAGAGTTCCATAACAGCGTCATTTACTGAATCCAAATATAGCTGGAAATTTCATACGAGCAAAGATGATATCCTTATCTTAAATCTAAATATTTACTAATACTAACTTTTCACCGCGACTTCGTCTGCGAATGTTTAGGTAAGTACAACTATATATAAGTAGGCAGTGGGAAAACAGTTAAGAACATTTCCCTCCTCTGTTACTCAGTCGATTTTCTTCATTCCTTTTTGGTTTTATAACTATTGACGAGCTTTTGTGTTATCAATAAAAAATAGGAAAAAGTTTTTTTTTCTCTGTGGTCAAAGTGCGGCTACCGGACGAGCACTCATTTATTAAGAAATGTAGCCTAAATTCTTTTCCATATGTCAGGTAAAATCTATGACATATGTTATTCGATCGGTTTAAATATTTGGTCATCAAGAAGGTTACAAACAGATTTATTTCCAAATTAGATGTGAATTACAGGCATTTATAGTTAAATTAATTTAGAGATATTATTCGTTCAATTCATATTTTATTTTGGTGAACAACACTGTATATTTAACACAATAAAAATATTACGAACTATGAACTAATAACAATGGAGATGTGTACAGAATAATATTGGGATATAGGTACGTGTATTGTGCGAGCTGAAAACCTTATTTTCCTTGTATTTAAGTTAGTATGATTCCCGTAATTAATTAAAATTTCATATATTCCTTAGATGATGTAAACAAGAATCTAAATTTAATATAACAAAGAAACAAAGGTGGATTTACGTACGTGCAATTGTGTTATTCTGAATTTCAATTTATTACCAATAGGTACATCCTTTTAATATAAATTGTTCTCCTAATTAGAAACATAGTAACTCTTTTCTACTTTGGTACCTAATCCTTTTTATTGAAAATGGTTACTGGCATTACTAAATGGTCAATTATTATAAAGTGTTTTGTGCTGACGTCAGTGTCCCAACAATATGGTGGCCCTCTTGTTTCAGGGAGTTTTTGTGTCATCTCAAAGTTCACGCTCCGTTTTCCCTCCATTTCACTTATGCACAATAATCAAACTACTTATACCATGCAAGACGCTCCCAATATTACACAATATACGGTCAAATAACGCAACATTACGTATAAAAAATAAAAATTACTACATTACATACTCCGATTACGTAAAAAACACTTTTTTTATCTGGGGTAATGCTATATCTTAATTATCATATCATATTGTATTATATTGATCTTTATATATTCTATACATATCATAAGAATGTATATCTAACGTGTCTATACTTTTTCGATTTTGGTGTAAAAATTCTTGTAGGTGTCTAAGAATAATTAATAAAATACATTTCAATCATTTTTAGAAATATCTGTCTGTCTGTATGAACACGCATCACTGCTAAAGTACTGGGTTCACAATAAAACCACCAAATAGTAAAGCGTAATGCATATCCTTGTGAATAATTTAGTCTTTGTTTCATTAAAATCGGTCAACTCTATCAAAAGTTATTGTAATTTGAACGACGGCTCGAGTTAAATACGAGAGAGGAGTAGTAATCTATACTAATATTATAAAGCCAGAGGGTTTGGTTCTTTGGTTGAACGCGCTAATCTCAGGAACTACTGGTCCTCAAAGTGACCGTCTCCGCCAACGGAGGACGGGCAGGAGGAGGCGTCAGTTTGACCGCCTCCTCCCACCGTAACCGGACCAGGGAAAATGGGTTGGGGAGACCCTCTTCCCATTGCACAGGTCCGATGGACGGAGGAGACGGCCGGTGTGTACACGGCTGTCTCCTAACAAGACGGGGCCCGGCGGCGGCGCTTCTGCTGCTGCGCTAACCGCTGGGGCGGCACGATGTAGTCTATAGAGATCTCGTGCCGCCCCAACTATAGCGGAAGACGTACACCGTCAGGTTTTAGTCCGTGCGAGTCGGAAATAACCCACCCTCTCCCCCGAGAGGGTGGTGTATCCATAAGGGATTTCCCCACGCTAAAAAAAAAGGAACTACTGGTCCGATATGAAATATTTTTTCAGTATTAGATAGCTCATTTATCGAGAAAGGCTATAATATATATCACCACGCTAAGTCCAATAGGAACGGGGCACCAATGAATAATGATTCAAAATCGGGTTTCTTTTAGCGTTAGCCCAAAGTAACTATTCCACGCGGACGAAGTCACGGGCAGAAGCTAGTCTAGTATATAATTCTTCTGTCCATGTGTATGTGACTGACATCCTCCAAAAAGCCTAGACCGATTTTTATAACATTTTTGGTGTGTGTTCCAGTAGATTCCCGATTTTTTTTATTATCAGGGCAGGACAACGTCCGCGAGGCCCGCTAGTTTTAATATAATTATTCCACCCTAATTTTTAATGATGGATTTCCGCAAAGTAACGCCTTGATCAATCAAAGAATATTTGTAGAATACTCGATACAGATAATAATATCTATACGAAAATTAAAAAGTGACGAAGAGAGTTCGTACCTCTTATTATGGTATAAATTCGACCACTGGACTATTAAAAAAAATAAACAAGGACATCATGTTCTAAGTGTGTTGTCCCACTTTGCACTTAGCAAGCTACGTTATCGCACATAGCGTAATTATCTAAAACAACAGAATGCACAATTTAATTAAATGTACTAAGGCTTTGCCGGATCCATTATGGCATATACCGGCTCGATATGGCTTCGAGCCTTGCTTTTAAAGCCGGCGTCGTCCAAAAATGGCTCGCTGTCGATTCGCAACCGTCGCTTGGCTAGCAGTGCACCTTTTAAGGATTCGTACCAACCTTTCTGGGGCTAACTGCCTCTACTTGGACAGTATGCTGAAGGCGATCGTGATAAGAACGGAAATTAACGTTAAAATAGCTATAATGGATCTTTTAAATTTATGCTGGTTATGATTCAACGTGTATTGAGTTTTTTAATTTATTTTTCACTTTCTTTTAAGAAACTTGTATGTGGTAAAGCCACGCTGAAGATATTACTGGTTTCAGCATGAATGGGACGGGTCGCCCGGGGTACTACCACCCGACCCACAGAAACACCCACGTGAAGTAATAGTGTTTGCATTGTTGTGTTTCCTCCTCCTCAACTCCCCTCACCCATCCCCAAACACAGGCTGGCAACGCACTTGCGACTCCTCTGGTGTTGCAAGTGTCTATGGACGGTGGCGATCACTTAACATCAAGTGACCCACCTGTTCGTTTGCCTTCTATGATATAAAAAAAAGTTATCCTGAAGTACTATATTTTGTAATATTTGTGCTGTTTTACATAATATAGTTTGGTTATTGTGCACAAGTGAAGTGGATCGGAAATAATACCACTGAGCATGGAGTCTGACTTGCCACAAAAAGTCGCTGTAAATTCGAACAAGACGACCACCATCTTGTTAGTTCAATGAAATGATCAAGAACATTTAATATCATCATCATTACCTACTCGACAATGGCAGTAATAATCTACTAGAAGACTGGTTGCCAAAAATAAAATATAATAAAAACCTTTCTTTTATCAAGAATTATTTGTCATTTTTTCTGTAGTCTCAGAAACGACTAAACCAAATTTTACTGACAGATAGAGGACTAACCATAACGCTTTTCCGTGAAGGGCAAGCAATAATGTCAAAACTTATCACAGGTAATTTCAAATAATTACAAGTGTTATAGATTTAAAATAGGCATTAATAAATTACAGTAGAAATGTAAAAGACACACCAAAATTAATTCATAAATAAAATCACATCGTGTTCATAAAAAAAAAACAAAATTATTTCCACAAGAACGTAATCGCGAGCATTAGCTAGTCTTACATGAAACACTTCAATATTTACTGTATTTTGTACAACATTTATTTGTTTATTTAGAACAGTGTACTTAATAAAATAATAATTTAAATTGAGAATGAAAATAGATAAGGCCTTTTAAGGCAATACCAATATGAACTCTGTATAGGAAAAAAAACAGGGTATGTCGTAAAGCCCCACTATAGAAGTGAAACATTTGCATTACAGGGAAACATTTTAATTAAAAAAATACAACAAGAAGCCAACGTCACGCGATGTTCCCAGCCGGTCACCTATCCAAGTATTGAACGCGCCCGACGTTACTTAACTTCGGTGATCGTATGAGAATCGATGTTTTCAACACTCTGTCCGACACAGTGTTTACCGCCACCACTTTTTGTCACCCAAAAAAGTCGCCGATCATAATTTCAAAGCTCTTCCATAAGAGGTTTCCATTTACAAAACGTGTAAAAATAATCATTTTCAGTTAGATCACTACTTAAGATAAATTAATTGCTTTTATATATTTTAATTAATTATAAGTATTCATTTTTATAACTGAGAGTGTCTTAAATCAAAAACCTATGATTAAGTCGGTCTGAGTCACTCAAAAAGAACCATAAAATACTCACATATTTAGGAAGTTAATTAATTTATATATCGTGAAATTACCTGTATTGATGCTATTAATTAGAGTATACGTGTATTAGTAACTACTAACTAACCAGAGATAATTTCGTAACCTAGCTTCGAAGGAGTTGACATTGATCTGAGAATGCCTCGTGGAAAGGGGGAGGGGAGAAGTACATCTAAATACTCAATACTAGAAATCTGCTTAACGTTTCAAATCAAATAAAAGCTACTTTATTCAATTTTGGCCCTGAGAACGCCTTTATGGACATGAAAACTGATACAGGTTCGGATAGCAACCCAAATATCTAGAAGAACCGACAAGAAACTCGATCTGGTTAATCTTTCAACATATACCTGAATATTTAAAAAAATCATTAACCATACAATCGTTTTTAATGGATGCACAGAGAGGTGCTATTTCCGGATATTACCATCGTTCACATATTGATTCACCCTATAATAGCCATGTCACTCTTGGGCATTGATCATTAGGATTCCTTATTGGCGTACAACAGAAATATTTCTAATAAAGATGCAACACTAGGAAACACTATTCTTAATCGACAAAATCGCTTGAATTTTGCTTCGGATCAAACTTATTCTAAGAACTTTCTAGTAGATAATAAATTATGTTTTCTGTTTCCAACATCCCGGTAATTAATTCTTGGTCGAACTTATTATATACGATCGGAAATAAAAGGTAATTCTAACTAATATTTTAAATGTGAAAGTAATTTATTAAAGTAATATTATTCGGTTTATTGAGGTATGTATAAATAAAGGTGACTCGAAGGAGAAAAAACCAAGACTTCAATGTTTTTTATTGATCACACTAAAGCTTATAAATAACTACTAAACAAAAATAAAATAAAAAGATACAGTTTTATCTTCGGCTATTTACATAATAACGCATAGACCCGGGCACAGCTGGTTCAAAGTCTTTCAAGTACTATTGATTATGTAAACCGAAGGACACAGGGTTATTTTAAGTATCTATAGTTGTTAAAAACACTAGAAAGACGAGTGAGTCTGAGCAATGAACTTGCATAGCGCATGCGCCGAACAACCGAGCGGATCGCCTCGACCTTGTGGTAAGAATTTATGCGTAGACAGGCTACAAGCCGATGCGATCGCGTGACCGTACTTAATTTACAAACACGATTCGCTACCATAATTCAATTGTGAATATTGCTACAAGTAATATGTACACGTAACTCTTTTTGAGGTTAGATATTAGCGAAATCAATCATGAAACAAGCGCATTGATGTAAAACTTCATAAGGTCTTTGAAATTCTGATCCGCAAACTTTTTGTGCGACGAAAAGTGGTGGGGATAAGCACTGTGACGGGTAGAGTGTTAAAAACACCAGTTCGCGTCCAAGCACAGAGATTAATCAACGTCGGGCGCGGTCAATACTGTAGATGGGATAACCGCGTGACGTTGGCTTTTTGTTCTATATTTTCAATTAAAATTTATCCCTATAATCCAAAAGTATCACTTCTATGGTGTGTCTTTATAACACAAATCCCGCAGAAAGATATTCATTTTTATCCATGCAAATTAGGTTACGTCTGCCTTAATGCAATGCATTATTTATTTTAGGCTCATGCCGTACGAAAAATAATTGTCTCAAAAAAACATTGCCCAGGTACAATTTATACTCTTGTGAGACAGTATGAAACATACCGCATCTGTTTTTAACCAATTCAGTTCTTATTCTTGTCTATTAAAACGATGTATCCTATATCTATGTACTATATATGTCCACTAGCTGACCCGTGCTGACTTCGTTGGGCGGTAAACATGCAGTATGCGATATGCAGTAATTGGGAAAAATCTTTTGTTTTAAACACTTGAGTCGATATATTTGCTTATTTTGATAAGAATTCATAATTATTGTTGATATTATGACGATAATTATCATTTAACGATTAAAATTATTTTTTAATATAAAAACTATCTCATGTGACTTAAATATAAAAGTTAGACATATGATGTCGTTGACTTTCATGTAGGCATTATTAAGCTCTACAACTGTTCTTTAGAACTCAATCATATATCTCTCATCGTTAAGGCAGCGTTCGTATGAAACGTTTTCGTTCGACCGTTTTTTCTCCGACTTACTTTGCAAATCCGGCTACCACAAAAAATATTTTCATTTTTCGGGTTAATATATAAGGGAACGTACCCAAACCACGTAATCGGTTTAGGGGTGGGAGGGGGTGTCTTCAAGTACCACGCTTGGTCACAGGGTGGAGGGAGGGGGTTAGGTTTTCGTCAGGTAGTCAACATCTTCCAAAAGAAATCTCGCGCTTTTAAAACTCACAGGCAGTAACACTGATGTACTTATACCAAAGCGTCAGCTAACTGAAAACCTACAGTTTGTAGGGCAGTGCAGTTGACAAGCAAATCGACGAGAGTTTGTGCCGATATAACAATGTCGTACGATCGACTGGACATTCATTGCGTTCGTTAAATATTACAAGGATTCCTTGTCAATGCTTGCAATACAGAAAGAAAGCAAAAAGACTTGTTTTTTGTACATTATGTCCCTGTATGTGTTCAATGTGTTTTTACATAACTTTTTCCTACTTGATAATATTTTTTCTGTTCTCCGGCCGGAAAGTGGCAACTTTCTGGCTTCTGTGCTAAACGAAATTGCCACTTTCCAGCTCCTTCATGCTAAAAAGTAGTGTTACTGCACCTTGATGTATAAAACCTGTGATATGTCCAAGTAGAAAGTAGTGCAGAACTTCTTGCTTTCGAAAGGCCTGTCTATCTGATTTCTCAGTCAATAAATTTGATGGGTGGTAGCGTGCTGGCAACGTAATCCCAATTTATGTTCAGGTATTATCTTCCGATAACATCCATAGCAAATTAAAAACTTCATATAATTATGCTACTAAAACCGGAAGATCCAAAATCATATAAGCCAATTAGCAATATGCAGTAGGCAGTAGGCCTAGATCCAAAATCATATAAGCCAATTACTACTGCCTACTGCATATTGCTAATTGGCTTATATGATTTTGGATCTTCCCTAGGCCTACTGCCTACTGCATATTGCTAATTGGCTTATATGATTTTGGATCTTCCGGAGGCCTACTGCCTACTGCATATTGCTAATTGGCTTATATGATTTTGGATCTTCCGGAGGCCTACTGCCTACTGCATATTGCTAATTGGCTTATATGATTTTGGATCTTCCGGTTTTAGTAGCTGGCCTACTGCCTACTGCATATTGCTAATTGGCTTATATGATTTTGGATCTTCCGGTTTTAGTAGCATAATTATTTGTGCAAACTTATATTAGGGGTGATATTAGTTGACGCCCTGCTATTGCATTAAAATTGCTGTCATTGGGTTAACCGACACTCAGGTAATTCTTGCGAAACTTTATTAATAATGAGGCCGTAACTTGGTGATTTCTTGGAGTAGGAATTGAATTATTAAATAAATAATTAATTGATATTAAATAAATAAATAATTGATATTAAATAAATAAATAATTGATATTAAATAAATAAATAATTTATATTAAATAAATAAATAATTGATATTAACTAAATAAATAATTGATATTAAATAAATAAATAATTGATATTAACTAAATAATTAATTGATATTAAATAAATAATTAATTAATAAATAATTGAAAGTAACTAAATGTTTCGGAACGAACCGTCAACAGTTCTGAAGTTGCATTGCACCCGCACGAACTTCACACTCGCAAGCGACTCTCGCAGAACGACATTCGATTCTCGCGCACTCACAGCATTTGTTATACCCATTAAAAATTGTAACAAGGTGAAAATTCTTTTATTAACATCCACGATAAATAAGCGTGTCACACAACCGCCACTACACTAAATAATTACCGTGTATATTGATCCAGATTCGGGGAGTTAAGGAATCTCATGAATTTTTCTTCTTATACCTGTACACCTTCCTAAGGATGGGGCTGAAAAACATCAGCTAGATGTTATGTAAACAAATTAGCTTGCTCCTGGTTTCTGCATGCCCAGCTTTTGTCTGTTTTTCTTAGCGGAGCGGAAATGGATATGGATCGTTTAATTTTCCTTTTTGCTTTGCACAAGGCAAAAACTGTAGCTGTGGTTGGATTAAAGCTTTCAAAATATGCCTGTATATGTGAATTTCGATTATTTTCAAGAATGTGCTCACTTATCATATGATTTAACCGTCTTTTTTTCGCTTTGTAATCGCCTGCTGCAATGAAATGATCTCCTAAGGTTTTGAAGAAATCATTTAAATGCTCCTCTCTAATAGTGTGCTTCGGTGGGCAATAAGATGCCGATATGTACAATGTATTCAAGGATTCCTTGTCAATGCAGACAATACAGAATGAAAGGAAAAATACTTGTTTTGTAAATAATGTTATTGTTACGAAAGTTTTTATATAACTTTTTTCTTATCTGTAATATTATTTCTGTCCTCCAGCTGGAAAATGGCAACTTTCGGGCTACATTACTAAATGAAGTTGCCACTGTCTAGTTCCGTCGAGCTGAAAAATAGTATACCCAACCAAGCTAGTAAAAAAGTCACAAATCACATGTTTGTCAGCCTCGGCATCGTCTCGGCTAACAATTAAATGTGGTGGTTTGAGACTATTTTACTGACCTAGGTATATAATACATTATTTTCACTGGTAACTATAAGCAGGCTTTTGGTCACTTCTTTTTTGGGGACACGCTAATTTTCGAAAGTTGTAAGTAAGTCCATAATTTTTTGTATTTGAAGAAGTGTAAAAGTGTACACCTTATTTAGGGTACTTGTGGCATAAAGTGTTAAGATACTGTTGTAAAATTTTCAGAACGAAAACCAATGAAAATCAATAGATATTTAGATGGATTCCCATACATTGAAAACAGTTTTATTCAATCTACTCTTAAACTATAATTCCAATCTAAAAAGTGTATTTATGTATTTCTATTGCTTTTCATTCGATTAATTGAATAGCGTTTAATTTCGACGTGATAAGTTGTTATAAATCGATGAACGCCGGCTGCACGCACGAAAAAGCATGATTCATTGTCACGTTCCGCCTGAGCCGAGCGTACAAGCAAAAGTGCGGAACAAGCGATATAGAGGCGTGATCAGCCTAAGCGTAATTTAATTCATAAAATAAATTTTTCATCAGTTTTCTTATGATATCATCACGCAAAATGATCGTCCGTAAATCGAGATTAGAGACAACTTTTTTGTAAAATCACGACTTTCTTATTTTAGTGTCCTGACCTCTACTACAGAGACAAACTACCGTGCGACGACGCGGTGTTTCTGTATATAGTGTATTATCTAAGATAAATTACATTTTTACATTTAATAAAGACAAATATAAGCCAAATATTTTTAACTTTCTGTTTGTAAAAACGATTTAAAATCATATTATAAAATACCACGTGAAAACTAGAGGGGGAGGGTGGGGGTCTCCTCATATACCACGGATGGTCACTGAGGGGGGGAGGGGGTTAAAAAGTTGTCAAACATAGGTTACGTGGTTTGGGTACGTGCCCTAACCTATGACACTCACAAATAACGTGGCTTTCTATTGGTAAAGGAATTTTCAAAATCGGCTTAATAGGTCCAGATATTACCCCCTACAACCTCATAAACTATACATTTTTAAAATATTATCATTACCTAGTATAAAACAAAGTCCCCTACCGTGTCTGTCTGTCTGTTCGCGATAAACTCAAAAACTACTGAACGGATTCTCATGCGATTTTACTAGTGGATAAAGTGATTCTTGAGGAACATTTTGTTATATAATTTATCAAGGATTTTTTTATAATCAGTGCGAGACAACGTCTGCCGGGCCTGCTAATATATATTAATAGTATAGATATATAAATAGACCAAAATAAAACAGTTCAGTACATTTATCTGCCCTTTTTGTCAACCGATTTTTTTTGTTCAATAGTTATTGATGACCTCAATAAAAAAAATGTAAGTAGTTTTTTTCCACACCATCGACGAGCTCAAGCCCTTATTTATAAGGCTTTATTAGTCATACTACAAGATCCTTGCGGTTACAAATCGCGCTACACTGATTCACTCTTTGGCAAAAAAACGTTAATAATATTGAAACTAAAAAAAATTGTTATGATCGAAATTGAAACATTCGAATGACCACTAACTACATACAAATGTGTCGGTGGATCTCAAACACAAGACTATCGCCATAAAAATTAGTATAGTATATATATATATATATACTAACTATATATACATATATATAGTTAGTATAGTATAGTTTTATGTCGCCCGACTAGGTGGCGCTAGGCTATATTTTACTTAGATGAAAGACTTCGTTCACGTGGAACCTTATGTAAATAACAGTGACTAATATAATCATCTAAATATATTAAGTCCATTTACTTATCTACTTTTCTCTCGTACTTAAGTCGCGTCGTCATTAAAATTACTATAACTTTTGATAGAGTGAACCGATTTTAATAAAATAAAGACTAAATTTTACTCGAGGATATGCTTTGTAAGTTTTTATCGTGTACGCAGTACTTTAGCAGTGATGCGTTTTCAAACGTACAGACAGAGAGACAGACAGGCATTTCTAAGAATGATTGAAACTTAAAATATAAAATTGCTTGTTCCTAGAAACTCGCAATTTTTTTTACAAAAATTTAAAATAAAGACGTTACATTTACATTTTTATTTTATGTATATGTATAGATATAGATTGAAAAGAGAAGAAGTCAGGGTGGTTACTAGTGGATTATAAAATAGATTAATTTATCACATAATATATATAAGTTAATTCAGTATAAAGCACTCATAAGCGTTATAAAGCAATTTTTATGTTCGTACCGTCCCTAGATAATACGATATTATGAAATATTTGTCGCATGACGGTATGCGGTTTGCTATGAATTGTGTTATACATTACATATCACAAAAAACAAATATGCATGTAATCTTCATGATAGTGACGTCAGAGATAAAGTATGAAGCTATATGTATTTTAGTTGGACATTATTATTACATATTTAGTGCAGTTATGATAACTTTTTTTAACACCTTCTTATGACATTTACTTTGAAACATATTAAAGTAGGGGTAATTTAGGGTTACCATTCCTCCTGTTTTGTCAAGATTTATCTTATTTTTAGGAATGTCTTGAATAGATTTTAAGGAACTTACTCGAATTGTTTCATATTTCCCACATAAATACCTTCTTTAACCTTATGTATATCGGTCAATTCCGAGCCTCAAATAAAATAACCTAATCTGTCTACATTCTATTTCTTTTAGATAATATTTACTGCATATTTATTCATTACTAATACAGTAATACATCGTCTAGTTTTTAAACCGAATATTGTCCTTGTATTTCTGTACACAGCATTTCATAAATTCAAAATGGCAACGATAGGATAAAAGAAATACATTATTTAGGTTTAAACAAGATCTGAAGTTGCGAGTGTTTTTATTGATATTAATGACTATTTAATCATTAACTTCGTTGATACCTAAGTGACGATTTAATTAAAGATACGTTTAACTTGACGGCACCTGTGTCATGGCTTGCTGAGCGATAACTAGCGCATGCTTCAGTCGACCGTAATACACTAATGTGAGTATACCTATGCTATTTCAGATATAAGGGTGGTGTGTCACAAAGAAACATCGTCAATCGTAAAGCTATAATTTTAGTTACAACCTATTTTAAACTGGAATTAACTGAGGACAAATAAGGTCAACACGTCATCGACCGAGAAATCATTATATATAAATATTTTTCCTGCAAATATTTGTTATTCCCGTAAATAAAATAAACTGACTATTAAATAATTATAAATTGAGGAAAATAATAATTTATCCAGTAAATAACAGAAACAATTTAATGCCTATAAACAAGTTAATATTATAATACACTAGCGGGCCCGGCAGACCTTGTCACGCCCTGATTATGAAAAAATCCTTAACAAATTATATACTAAAACGTTCCTCGTGAATCACTCTATCCACTGGTGAAAACCGTATAAAAATCCGTTCAGTAGTTTTTGAGTTTATCGCGAACAGACAGACAGACAGACGCGGTTGGGGACTTTGTTTTATACTATGTAATGATGATTATAACAGCCCTATTCTTTTTTTATGTATAATCTAACGTGTAATTACTATTTCGATTTTCGCGAAAAAAATTGTTGCCGGTGTCTAGGAATAAGTAATGAAATACATTTCAATCATTTTTAGAAATATCTATCTGTTTGTCGATTTGTTTGGACAAGCATCACTGCTAAAGTACTGTGTTCATGATAAAACCTTTTCGAGAACATCATAAAGCCTATCTTCGAGTAACATTTAGTTTTTGTGTCATTAAAATCGGTTTGGTCTATTAAAAGTTATTATAATTTTAATGACGACGCGACTTAAGTACGAGAGAAAATTAATAGGGATTGGACTTAATACATTCAGGTTACTTTATTAATCACTGTTTTGTAAATTGTACATCAGGTTCCTCGCGGAAGAAGTCGCGGGCATGGCTAGTAAATAATAAGGAGATAGAGCGGTAATCTCACTCCAAAACACTTATCCATATCTTGTAATAAATGTATTTATATGTAGCTGCCGAGTATAACATCCTCTTTGGCAGACTGGCTGAAACTTTTGAATTTATTGTAAATAGAATATGTCGTTCGAACAATTGAACGATCGCGTGTCTGTATAAATACCATATATGGAGTTATGAATAAACAGTTTATTTTACGCATTCCGAGCCTTATTATTACGCTGTCTGTGCCAGTCTAGAATCCTATATTAGTGAGCCCGAGGCTCCTACAAGGACGTTGCTGGCACGATACAGTGACACTGTATTAAAAAAATAATTCAATCACTAGCTAACACCATAACACATATCTACCCCCACATACGTGCACACATAAACAAGTAGGTACACTTATGATGAAGGGTTTTTTTGCCTTATCGAATTGAGTTAGTTTAAGTTAAAAAATATCTGATACGAAATATATATATGAGTTACTGAAGTACACATGCTTGTTATGTATCATCAGTTCGTATATGTATGAACGGGTAGCTTAGTTTAGTTTAGCTTAGTTGGATTCGCGATGTTGCGTAACAAGGAAACAGCCCAAGCCGAGGTGTGTTCGTGCACCCTTGAGCTGGTTGCTTCATATAATGGGCTGAGTGCCTTAACCGCTCGCCTTAGTATTCCGGTGAAGCTGCAAAGGTCTGTTAGGCAAATAACGTAGTCGATTCGAGATGAAGTAGGACGAGGGTATGTTCGGCTGCATGTTTTTTTTGTGCGATTATTGATTTCTTCGTCAATCGTCAAATGAATTTATTGATTCTTCTTTTATTTGAATTGGTTATACTCAAGGGTGGTCCTATTTAAATGTGAAGAAAATACTCCCCCCCTAAGAGGAGCAAATGCCGTTTTTTATGATTTTCACCCTCTACTTGTCTAAATGTATTCACCGATATTTTCGTCCATTTTACACTAATTTCACGTCCATTTTATTTCGGTGCGATAAGGGTAAATAGATTATATAGGATAGTAGGATTAATAAGATATATTATATAGGATCTAATAAAAGACCAACATAATTTAAATACTAGAAACAGCAACAAATTAGTCATTCCATGCTTCAGGCTCACTAAATCCAAAAACAGTTTTTTAGGTAATAGTGTTAGATTTTATAAGAAAGTCCCAAAACATAGTGATAGATAGATAGTGAGTTCAAGAACCATGTCAAGCGGGTTTTAATATCTAAAGGCTATTATAGGGTGGATCAATATGTGAACGATTGTGACGTCTGGAAATGACGCCCCTCTCAGTGCATGCACTAAAAACGAATGTAACTATTTATGTATTGTAAAAATATATAACGTGGAGACTTAAACCAGATCGAGTTTCTTACTGGTTCATCTCGATGACTGGGTTGTTTTCCGAACCGGTGATAGATTTGTCGTTCATAAGCGCCTTCGCAGGACCTAAATTAAATATGTAAATGATAATTTGATTTGATTTGATAGAATATTTCTTTACAACTGAATGTTTGAATGTTTCACTAATTTTAGGTTATTTTTCTCAATAGACTCTCTTCTACAACTTAATACTTATTGTGACTACCAGATTGGTGTTGGATATTTAATATTAACAAAAGCAAAAAATGTGACAGACAATATACATACTATATTATTTATGTGTGTGTTTTGTATACAAGCAGACATAGCTAATGGTAATTTACTAGCAATATTTACATTTTACTTCATAAGGTGTGTTACAGATAAAATTAATATATATAATAGAAACATGAAAAACTGTATTTTTTAAGTGTAAACTTCTTTAGCCGCGTTGAGAAATTTTCGGTAGGGGCAAAAATTACGATGCGTAGTATAGGCGGAGTGGGTACATGTAATATATATATATTTTATTGAGCTTGTGCAGCCTATCATATGTTTAATTAGTTAATAAACTGTATAAAAATGTCTATAATTATTGCTCGGACTGTCAATATATGTGAAAACCTTTACAATGTTAACAACTTTAATTTACAGATTACGATATCTAAATAGTTGTGATTATAATTGACTAGCGGGCCGTTGTCCCGCCCTGATTATAAAAAAATCCGGGACAAATTATATACCAAAACGTTCCCCGTGAATCACTTTCTCCACTAGTGAAAACCGCATACAGATCCGTTCAGTAGTTTTTGAGTTTATCGCGAACAGACAGACAGACAGACGCGGTTGGGGACTTTGTTTTATTATAATTGATTTAGAGATTCATAAAAGGAACACCACATTGTTTTGAGTTGCTTATTCCCTTCCACTATGTGATATAATCATATATCGAATGAATTATATCTATCAACGCAAATCGTCATCGTTGATTACGCTACAAGCTACAATGAGTCATTTACACAAAATATTCTCAGAAACATCATGAGTCATTCGTACGCCGAGTGCCTTCGCATGGGTATATGATAAACTTGTATCTCGCGAGTTTGATAATACAATATCAGATTTTGTAGAATTCTTTAGTGTTCATTTTAACTTTTTTTTATATCATAGGAGGCAAACGGACAGGTGGGTCACCTGATATTAAGTGATCACCACCGCTCATAGACACTTGCAACACCAGGGGAGTCGCAAGTGCGTTGCCAACCTGTCTTGATGGAGAGGGGGAGTAAGGGAAGGGGGAAGGGAAGGGAAGGTAGGCCTCCGGCGCTCTCACTGACCGAACGAAACGCAACAATGCAAGCACTGTTACTTCACGTCGGTTTTCTGTGAGAGGGTGATACTACCCCGGGCGAGCCGACCCATTTATGCTGAAACCATTAATAGCTTCAGCATAGCTCTACCACCTACAACCTAACTGTTTAAAAGGCATTTATTTACGTGGTACGTGCGAGTATTGTCTATATCTATACTAATATTATAATGCTGAAGGGTTTGTTTCAACGCGTTAATCTCCGGAACTACTGATCCGATTTGAATTTGGTCTAACGCTAAAACGCAGCGAATGCTCTCAAAAGGAAACAGCCCCCATTTTGAAACATTCTTCATTGGGGGCTTCATTGGTCTTAGCATGATGATATATGATAACTTTAATTTTTATGTGTTTATTTATAAGTTTTCACTTCTTCCGTGTGGTTGTAATATACTAATACTAATAGCACATAATATTTTTTTATTGCATTTGTTTATCAACAGTGTATGTAAGGTTACAGCACAAATAAGAGTTTTATGTCTAAGGGCTGGATCAATATGTGAACGATGGTGACGTCTGGAAATGACGCTTTTCTCTGTGCGTCCGCCACAACTATCTATGTCTATAACAATATATGTTTGTAAAAATATGTTAGGTTATGTATAAGGTTAAAATAAACCAGATCGAGTTTCTTGACGGTTCTTCTCGATGGCTGGATTGTTTTCCGGACCGATGGTAGTTTTGACGTTCGGAAGTACCTTCTCAGGGCTTAAATTGTATAAAGTATGTATTTTTTATATTTTTAACGTGATACCTCGAGCAATAAAGCGAATCTGTAGTATAAATAATAACGTTACTTCAGTTAATAACCTACTGTATATATAAATAAGGTACCTAATGCATACTAACGTATATTAACTAATGTACCTCACATTAATACGAGGGTACTTGAGAATAGTGCACCCACCTACGATTATATTAAGTTGCAATTTAATAAAGTAATTGTTTTTTTCATATATTATATTACTAGCGGGCCCGGCAGACGTTGTCCCGCCCTGATTAAAAATAAATTCTTGACAAATTATATACCAAAACGTTCCTCATGAACCACTTTATCCACTGGTGATAGCCGCATGAAAATCCGTTCAGTAGTTTTTGAGTTTATTGCGAACAGACAGACAGACAGACGCGGTAGGGAACTTTATTTTATACTATGTAATGATTATTATATAGTAAGTGATCACTGCCTTCCACTAACTAAGAATTGTGTTACGTGACGATATTGTTTCTCTATAAATAGAATATACTAGAATCGAAGTATATAATTCCACGTTACCGAAACTGTCTGTTGACTATTAGAAAAGTTATCATAATCTTGGGGTGCAAGTGTGATGGCCGGATGAGTCACTCTGCACCCCCGAGACGCACCCTCGCCGCAGTCGCGTCGTAACGCTGCACTGTCTGAGAGGGTGGACAGAAATCAATACCAGACGAATGCTCAGCGAATTAGTTATGTACTTGAATAATCCCTCTCCGATTTTAGGGGTCCCGCAGTATCGATTGGAGTTTTTATAACATTTCTTACTGACCGCGCGGGGTATCTACTTTTAGTTTTTGGTCATCGAAATGGGTGCGTTAGTTTCAATTGTTATACAAATATTTCCCATCTATACTATTTACAATGTTTTGAATAAAAAAAATGTTTTACCAAACGTTCATGGCTGTTAGTAAACTCCAATATAAAACTATAGTTTTAAAATAGTTTACACATATAATATCTAGATCATAGCTAGGATTATAAAGATCGAATAATAAAGAATGTATTAAAAAAGGACTAAATTTGAAAACGACTAAAAAAATTCACGTCAATTTTGAACATTTTTAAATCTTTTTCAAATTATGAAATACAATTTTTTTCTTTTTTGTTAATTTTTTTGTATAGTCATCCATTATCGGTCTGTGTGATATTTCAAGTCCTTAGTTGATCAGGAAGTATACCAAAATCCAATACATAATTCAGCCGATAGAAAGAAAAAGTCAATAGCGTTATATGTGTATGGCTAGCTTTCGCCCTCGGCTTCGCTCGCGTTTATGCTTCTTTCTGGATGAAAGGTACCCTATGTTATTTTCTGTACCCCAAACAAAATGTAAGTATAATTTCATGATGTTCGGTTCAGTAGTTTAAGCGTGAAAACATAACAAACAAATAAATTCACAACAAATAATATTTATTCTAATATAATTTTGGATATTTTTGACATGACTTGATTGTTCCGCCGAAAATTGATGACGAATGTGAAAGCGCTCCTTCAAATCCGGTTGAAGGTCAACATATAACGTGCGGTTTTAGTGAGCTGGGGCTTTTACATAACCCTCCGGAGTTGTCTGACGAGGGAAGATACAAAGTACCTTACCCATGTTGAAATAAAAATCAATGGAATAAATATTCGACTGACCTACATATCAAACTAATAACGGTACGATAAGTTACCAACAAACAGATGACTGACAAATATTGTATTAACCGGTAATTAAATGTAGTGACGCACTAAATCGTGGATACTCGACTCGAATCGTTATCGATCAGATGTTTTCACTTCTATCGGGTGTTCATAAGCACATACCCACTTTTTTAAGATGAATCTATTTTCTCTGGTGAGGTTTTAGTGTAGGTATAATCAAGTACATTGTGGAACAAGGTATGACACTAAAGGTAAATTAAATCGATTCAAACTATCAAGCACTATACTTTGATAAAAATTTTTTGTTAGATCATAAAATTTTATCAATACAATGCAGTAGACAATTCTTTAGAATAGAAAATATTAAAAAATCGATAGTGACATTAATATAATTGTTATATTAAATCATAGTGGAGGACTTTTTTTATCAATGACGCGATATTATAAGCACAAAAATAGTGGTTTATAGTTTTTAATGCATTCAATAATTTTCACGTGGCTGAGCCACAAAAGAATTGTAGTTTCATTACATCATCATCATTACATAGTATAAAACAAAGTCCCTTACCGCGTCTGTCTGTCTGTCTGTTCGCGATAAACTCAAAAACTACTGAACGGATTTTCATGCGGTTTTCACCAATGCATAAAGTGCTTCATGAGGTAGATTTTGGTATATAATTTGTTTAGGATTTTTTTAATAGTCAGGGCGGGACAGCGTCTGCCGGGCCCGCTAGTAACTATAAATAACAACATTAAGCAAGAATAATAACATACAAAATGTAATCAAGTACCGTTTCAAATCGATTTAATTAATCGACTACTAACTTATGCGTTAAATAATTCATTCAATGTTTACCGAATTAGTTGAAACGGAAAGTTGTTTCCTTCTCGTTAGAAATCTTAAGAAAGCATTTTTATATAATCATTTAAATTATGAATTATTTATGTTTATTACCTACTTATAGCGTACACCAAATCATTGGTTACATAATTAATCTCTACGATCAATAAACTCTCTTTACCTTAAGGAAATAATATTCGCTGTCTAAATATTTCTCAGTATTTAGTGTTGTTTCGACTGCAAACTTGAAACTTCACCACTTAGTGTCAATTTTATATTAAACAGTATCACAAATTGATAGCAAATTATCGAACATGGATTTAGAGTAAGAGGTGCAGATTTAGCATTATAATCTGGCAGTATGTTTTGATTGACTATTTAAAATTATATAATATACTAGCTGTACCCGCGACTCCGTCCGCGTGGAACCTTATGTAAACAGCATTTAATAAAGTCATCTGAATGTATTAAATCCATTTACTTATATACTTTTCTCTCGTACTTAAGTCGCGTCGTCATTAAAATTACAATAACGTTTGATAGAGTGAACATATTTTAATAAAAACAAAACTGAACGTTACTCGAGGATATGCTTTATGATTTGTGAGTGAAGTTTTATTATGAACGCAGTACTTTAGCAGTGAGGCGTGTTCATACAAACAGACTGACGATTCTAAAAATGATTGAAATGTATCTTATTACTTATTCCAAGACACCGGAATTATTTCTTTCACAAAAATCTAAAAAGTACAGACACGTTAGATTTACATTATTATTAAGTATATGTAATTCGATGTAATGAGTTTATACCGTTATTTATCAGCAAGTTGAGCCTTGAATCTACATTTTTTACAAAATTGACATTCCCACCCCAACCCTTCCCTCAAATACGTCATATTTCAAAGAAATTTGTCGCCCTCTTTAAGTGCCACCCCGGTAGGTCCCCCCTAGATCCGGGACTGAGGAAATGTACACTCAATCTTGCTTAAAACTAGAGTCGACTTTATAAGTATCTGGTTAATGAGCGCAAAAATATTATTTAAAAACTTCAGTGACTGTGGCCGGTGTTGTGAACGTGCCAAGAAATAGAAAGTTTATTCATAATACCTCATAAAAGTGCAACGAGTGTATAATAATACTGACAAATTACAGACGGTTTTAAACTATACCAGACGGTGGTGATAAACAGATCTTCAGGCCTTCAACGTGTTCTTACACCCGGATAAAATAACTCTCTTTTATTTTCATTTACATAAGTTTTTCTATTTTTCTTCCACTGTTTTTCCTTCTTAAAAAAAGAGTAATAAGCGAGATAAAAGACATAAAATGTCGACTATACCGATCAATTGGGGCTGTTGTAATTTAGATACTGACAATAATAATTACAAAAGATGTACGCGTTGCAATAAGGCTTTTCACTATGAATGTATTTTCTCTTTCGAATCCCAAGAAAGTTCTACTAATATCCTGTCTAAGGATTGGAAGTGTCCGATGTGTAAAAACAAGAAACGCAATAATGACAATACCCCAATTCGATCTGCTGATACTCCCGATGAAGCCACTGTCCTACCAACAAAATACCAAGCACCTATGCAATCTCCGGTCCAGTGCACTTCCATTCAACTTGATCACGATTTTATGCGAGACTTAATCAAAGAAGTACTTAAGGAAGAACTGAATAATTTTGCTATACAAATAAATCAAAATATATCAAGAACCATCAACACTGAACTTCAATTAATTAAAGAAGATATTAGGTATTTCCAAGAGTCGTTTTCATTTCTTAATTCGCAATATGAGGAATTGCTCAAGGACCATAAATCGTTATCTGATACAACAAAAGACTTAGCGTCACAGAACCTGACAATGCAAACTGCTATTAAAGACCTAAGTGGCCGCATAAATCAAATGGAACAACATGCACGTGCCAGCAATATAGAGATACAATGTGTTCCCGAGTCAAAGAATGAAAATTTAGTATCGATAATTAAGCAGATAAGTACTGTTATAAACTGTGCAATTGATGACGAAAAGATCTTGCGCTGTTCCAGAACTGTAAAACGAAATCGTGCTAATCAACATCCTCGTGCAATTGTAGTGCAATTTAATAGCCCTTACATTCGAAACAGTTTTCTCGCTGCTGTAAACAAGTATAACAAGCTTCACCCAGAAGACAAACTTAATTCCTCTCATATCAAATTAACAGGTAACAAAAAACCCATATATATCAGGGAACATCTTTCCCCCGCCAACAAAGCTCTTCATGCTGCTGCGAGGCAGCTGTCCAAAGAACACAATTATAAGTACGTGTGGGTGAGCAACGGCAGAATTTATATACGAAGAAATGAATACTCAGAGTGTAAAATTATTAAAGATATGGATTGTTTACAGAAGATTAAGACAGATCTTTGTTAAATTAGTGGCTTCCGTGGCTCCCGTGACTTTAGACAAAAAAACGCATACTTTTTATCCGAAGCTTACCAGTAATAATTTTGATATAGTAGTTAGTTGTTTTCAAAGAAACTTTAATAAATTCTAGAATAGATAATCCCAAGCTTTTCGATAACAGATATGTTGTATACCAGGGAGAAGGAGATTTTACTCCGGATAAAAAGAACAAAGATGTGGATTAATAGCAGTCACTGAAAGAATGTTATAATCTAAGAGTAATTATGAAGACTTGTACACTGGTCTTAAATGTGTTTTAAGAAAAAGTGCGCATTATATGCTTTAAAATTACCACTATCTGTAAATCGTGCATCTTTAGACTGTTCTCCTCATAATTGTTCTCTTGATTATGTTTTGGAACTGTTAAAGAGATCATATTGTGTATAATTTAAGAGACTTTCATCTGAACTTCACGTGCCAAGTGCAATAATATTAAAAACAATTCAATTTTCCAATTACTCCCTGGGGTTTCAATGCAATTATTGATCGATCAACGTAAAGAACTGTCTATCTAGTGTAATCTTGGGAATATCGTAAAATAAGTTATAAGTTTTAAATATTTTTGTAAAGTATCTCAAGCTTTATTACTCTATAAATTGTTAATATTCTTAATATCTTTACTGAATTGGCTAAAGAGTATCTCAAATAGTGTTATTTTAATATCGTTGTAAAAAAATATCCGTCCATAAAACAATAAACAACGAGAGCGCCACAAGGATAAACTTTGGTCCAATACTATTCAATATATTTCATATATCCTATAATATTGTTTTTGTAATTAATAACGCTTCTGTTTTGTTTGCTTATAATTTAATATTTATAAGCATTGTGAAGAACTGTTAATGTTCTGGTGTTTCTCTTTTCTGTTATGATATTAAAACATCGATTGATTTAAATAGTTTAGTAATGAGTCTCAATAAAAAAAAATGTATTTATCAAAATCAATTTATAAAAATAATTTATCGCCATCATACAACCATTACAAATAACGTTGTAAAGAGACGTTATCTATTGGGAATTTCAAAGTCCTGTGATGCTGTAAAAACCCGAAAGGACAACGATCAGATCGAAAAAATATTGTAATATAGGTATTAAGTTTGACAAAAATCAGTTATCTTAGAGATTTATATGTATAAAATACCCAAAAGATCGCTTAAATATCCTGGATTTATAATCCAAATGGTAAATAATTTCGCAAATCACAAACTAGAATATTACGTTACAATGAATATTCTATAATAATCTTGTGCGAATATTACTATATATAGTCATTGGGAATGTTACTGTTCATGCATGGACACAGAAAATAAAAATGGTAGTATTCTCGAATCCTAAACATTTATTGGATAATGTATTATTCAATTTAAAGCCTAAGAAGTTAAATTGAAACAGAAAAAAAACCTGAGAATTCTTTATAATGTTCGCTTAATAACAATTCTTTATAGACAGTATGTGTGAAAGGATAGAAAATTCCCTACTTTATAAATAATAACTAATAAAATGTTGTTCATCATAAAAATCTCATTATAATTTTTACAACATGTGTTTGTACATTTAACATATTATAAGCATAGATGACATAGATAAGCATAGATTATAACTGATGGCAAATATAATAAAGAATCCAAACGCTTTATTTGACTAATTTCTAAATTAGTAAACATAAGCGAAATTTAAAAATACATAAAATTTTTGACTTTATAATTTGAAAAAGGAAAAGATAAGCAAATGAGTGAATTTTATTTGAATAAAGATTTCAATTTTTCAACCAATATGTTTCATTTTATACTTCACTAGCAAACACCCATTACATATCTACGTACTGAACCACGTAGATTGTGGACAGGTTTTTTTAAAACTGTTATATTTGTCTTTGATATTTATCATATACAAAATTATATTATTACTGCAGAGTCCATTACGAAAAATTATAATGAAATATAACTTAGCTCCTAGAGACCTAATACTCGAAAAGTCCTCTGCCTACCTGCAAAAGTTTCATCAAGATTATTACAGCCGCTTCGTTGTTTAGTACTAAGACAGCTATATCTACTCGTATAGATTATTCATATTATTCTAAAAATTTTTAATATCATTTTTCTATTTGATCGCTCTTCGACAAATATAACAATCAAATTAAATAAGATCTACGTGTAGTTGTGAAATGATTCCAAAAGTAGATCTAAAATATTTTCTAAATATTATTATTACAAAAAAATATTGCACCTCTGCTGGCAACCCTAAAATTAATACATAAACCATCCGTAGTACGCCAAATTATCTGTCGTGTTCGAATGATTCATATGTCTTCCGGGCCGTAAATAAAAAAAAAAACATAATATTTATCGACACCTTATTCATCTAAAATACTTATCATCTTTTGTTTTTTTTTATTATGTCAATACATTTTGCCCCACAGATACTAGAGGCTAGAATTTGACAGCCCAACTCGATAAGCGACGATTTAGTCGAAAATATTATCTATAACTTAGAAATCCTATAGCTTGTTAAATGAAAACGCCGAAACACAATAAACGGCAATCACTAATAAATATGCAACTATATATGTGTTTTCTATGTCTATTACAGCTGTATATAGACGAAAAACGTTATATATTCTTGGAAATTATCATTTAATCTTCACAACTTTTGATGCTTTCTGATCTTCTCATAATCATAATGAAGAATATAAAACAATCATTAATATACACAATTACCCACCTACACGAATTATAATTAAAATATAACTGGGTTAATATTAGTCATTTATCGCAATTAACGTAGAGTAGCAGTCTCTCGGAGAAAGCATCTAGTGAAATCCAGGTTTTTCGTGATCACCGAAGCGGCAGACGGCGGCCGTGCCACGTGAGAGACTACGTGTATAAAAACACTTATCAAAGTTATGTGTTATCATCAGATGTTGATAGAGTGAACGTTACCATATATGGTGACAAAAACTGAGTCAGAACGCGATTGGTGGAAATTAAATTGTTACCGATAGTGTGTGAACTCTGATAACGCTCGTATTATATAGTTTATCCTCGCGATCCGGTTCTCATTTACCGTGGTGTGCTTGAACGAAGCGGAGTTCGCTACTAGTCATTTATATTTTACTTTATATTAACTGTAAGTTTTTTTTATTTGATTTTATTTTACAAAATGTTTTCTTTATTACAATTATTTACATTTAAAGTTATAAACAAGACAAGTTTATCATCGCAGTGTTTTTTATTAGATCTCGTGATATTTCTTTATACGGAGTTATATAATGATGGGTTGGTTACATAATCAGTGAAGTGATTGTAAAATTTAGGAATTTGTGAAACTGGATATAATGAATTTAATGGATATTATTGGAAAAATATGCAGGAATTAAAATTTACAGTGGCTCGTTTGTCTTTCGTTGTTTTTTATAGTTCATTTATTTGTTTCGACTTTTCATATCACGCCGAATGACAAATATAATAACATTTTTGAAGTCATTTCTCGTAATGTGTCAAGATTATTTAAAATTTACAATCAGTAAATACTGTGATTTATGTAGTTGAATTAATCATTTGTGAACTAGAATTTGCTAAAAGTATTTTCTCATATATATTATTATGAATATTCATTAATAATTATATTTATTTATTACTTCGAGATTCAATTAGATGGTTAAGTGTCATCAAAAACTAGTACTTTTCATTTTTTTCTATAATAATAGTCATTTTATTTATTGCAGACTAATCCACAATGTGCGACGAGGAAGTTGCCGCGTTGGTCGTAGACAATGGCTCCGGTATGTGCAAGGCCGGTTTTGCGGGCGATGATGCGCCCCGCGCCGTATTCCCATCGATCGTAGGCCGACCTCGCCACCAGGGTGTCATGGTCGGCATGGGACAGAAGGACTCCTACGTCGGTGATGAGGCACAGAGCAAGAGAGGTATCCTCACCCTCAAGTACCCCATCGAACACGGTATCGTCACCAACTGGGATGACATGGAGAAAATCTGGCACCACACCTTCTACAATGAGCTGCGTGTAGCTCCCGAGGAGCACCCAGTCTTGCTCACCGAAGCTCCCCTCAACCCCAAGGCCAACAGGTATGTTGCTATCTCAGTGCGATCACATCCTGAACTACTTTCCACCTTGTCAGGCGACTGATGTTCTTGTTTGTGTTTCAGAGAGAAGATGACACAGATCATGTTCGAGACGTTCAACACTCCCGCCATGTACGTCGCGATCCAGGCTGTGCTCTCCTTGTACGCATCCGGTCGTACCACCGGTATCGTGCTAGACTCCGGCGACGGTGTCTCCCACACGGTGCCCATCTACGAAGGATACGCGCTTCCACACGCCATCCTTCGTCTGGACTTGGCCGGTCGCGATCTCACAGACTACCTGATGAAGATTCTCACAGAGCGCGGTTACTCGTTCACCACCACCGCCGAACGTGAAATCGTTCGCGACATTAAGGAGAAACTCTGCTACGTCGCGCTCGACTTCGAGCAGGAGATGGCCACCGCCGCCTCCAGCAGCTCCCTCGAGAAGTCCTACGAACTTCCCGACGGTCAAGTCATCACAATCGGAAACGAAAGGTTCCGTTGCCCAGAGGCTCTCTTCCAGCCCTCGTTCTTGGGAATGGAAGCTAACGGCATCCACGAGACGACTTACAACTCCATCATGAAGTGTGACGTCGACATCCGTAAAGACCTGTACGCCAACACAGTATTGTCCGGTGGTACCACCATGTACCCCGGTATCGCCGACCGTATGCAGAAGGAAATCACAGCCCTCGCTCCATCCACGATGAAGATCAAAATCATCGCGCCACCAGAGAGGAAGTACTCTGTATGGATCGGTGGATCGATCCTGGCGTCTCTCTCTACCTTCCAACAAATGTGGATCTCGAAACAGGAATACGACGAGTCTGGCCCTTCAATTGTACACAGGAAGTGCTTCTAAGCGTCAAATTAAGACTATTTCTAATTTATGATGCCCTACACCAAACTCCTGAACGGGCGGCTCAAATTACGCTTGTGATCTTGTATTTTAAGTGCAGTATTTAAATAGGTCGTAAGGTATCGTAATATGCATATTACGTAAAATTGACGGAAAGTGTTGTGTATTGACAAAGATTTTTATTTATTTATAAAATCGTTACTAACCCAATCATTTGTAATAAAACATAATTTAAATACCGGTATAGATTGGACTTTTCTTACTTTCTCCCTTTCATTTTTATTTAATATCAATAATCTATATTAATAATTGCGATTGCGTAACTGTTAATTAATCAGAATTTGTAAGCATATTTATTGATGCAAAAGTTTTTGATTCAATTCATATCAGTAGGATGATCTGCCTTTCACAGAGTTTAGTAGAAATAACTTGTTGCAAGTTATAACGGCATAATACAAACTATAGGTAGGTATGTCACGAACATCCCGTGCCGAGAATTGTCTAGAGCTGAGCAATCTAACTGCACCACAGAGGTCATTGAACGTTTTAATTTTTACACACTTTGAATTTGTAACGTGAAACTAAGAAATATGAGACATCCAAATAAAACTTTCTTGTATGTGATGATACAATTTCACATACGACCATTTAATTTCATACTATATATAGCTTGTGTTATAGTAAATAAACAGCTGATAAACATACGTTTACAGATATTTAACATAAAGATACAGAACTGGTAATGAATACTGGTAATCATTACATAGGTTAGTCAAGTACGGGAGTCGAACCATTGCATTCTGCGACATGACCAACAAACACTACGGTATGCATCCAAATCTGCTTAAAATGCCTATACCATCGCTAAATAATTAAAAGACACATTGTTGCATTCAACATCTAACAGTATGTTCATTACTTCAATGATTTAGACAAATATTAAACTTAATCAATCTTAGTAAAATCGCCTAGTAAAGACGGTAAGTATACAAAATTTATAATTATTGTATAAAATGCAATAAACTACATTATTTTGGTACATTAGATACCAGATTAATCAATAAGACAATTTTGTAAACAAGTTTTTATACCTAATGGAAAATATTGTAGATCTTTATTACACGCTTAAAAAACAATTAAGAATTTCGTTTATCAGTAGCTCATTAGTTTCAAAATGAAATCACCGCATAATTTTAACAATAACAAAATACAATTAATTAATATAAGGAAAACAGAACAACCGAACAACAACTTAGAATATTCAGCTTTGAAACAGGATAAAAACGATGGAAATAAATTTAATACCACTAATGGAATACCTATATATGGGCGAGGCTAACAATGTTTCAGTATATAGTACGTTGTTGCTAACTAAACCCTGGCTTTTAAATAACTAATTAACTTCCTTATTGGTGACCTAAGCCGACACTTTGGCTAAGTGTAAATCCCGGCTACTGTTTACTATAACAAACGATAAATACAATAAGGTCTATTATTTATTAGTAAATATGTAAAAAAAAATACACAACTCGGTGATAAAATGTCATTCGTGACTCATAGTTTTGACATTTTAGTACTCAGAATTAGATGCCTCAATCAATGCGAAGTAGTTTAGTGTCACAATGAGTAAAAAGGTGAGTTATAATACGTAGTCCGGTGAAGCTGTAAAGACCTTGCCAGGTCAGTAGCGTAGTCAGTTCGAGAAAAAAAAAAGTTAGTTATAATATCATTGAGGGAAGAGGCCAATTTTGCACAGTTTTAAATCAAAATCAATTAATATAAAGAAGAAAAATAAATGTTTGTTCATATATGGATATAACATATAATTATTCGGCTTTCAAAATCTCTGTTATACCATATAATAGTTAATCTTACGTGTTTTAACGGGTGTCGCCTGTAAAACTTCTGTACACGTAATGTAGTATGTGAATATTTTTTTTTTTCGAACTGACTAGGCTATTGACCTAGCAAAGCCTTAACAGCTTCGCCGGACTACAGTATTAAAAAAAAACTATACCAATCTCAATGCAGTTTAAAAATCTTCCGTAGTGGCGTGTCTCAGTTTGAGCAACGACATAGAAAAAGTTAAAAACCATTCCCAAACGGAAACTTTGAAGATATTTAAAAACATAATATAATATATTGTTTATACACGATCAATAATTTCACCAATAAGGAATTAATTCGTATATAAGTTTCGATAAATTGAAGGTGATAGAAAATAATAATTTGCATATTTATCATTTGGCGATCAATTTACGTATGTATGATTTAAAGTATGGTTAGTAATTTTCATTCATTATAATATATAAATCTCTTGTTTCTTTCTAACTGAATTATTTTTTTCTGATTTAACGGCTTTCGTAATTTGTTTGATGCAGGCATAATATTATATTTTACAATACTGTTGTACAAAAAAGAGAGACGCATCTGGTGTGTTCTTCAATACTAAATTTTATATACATTCGAAATCAAGTTAAAAGGGTCCATCTGGTACATTTTTGTTCACCTATAGGTGAATAGGTGAAGCAACTGTTCTCAAATGATAGTCAATGAAAAAAGAGTTACATAGCTCAAGGCTCAAGTCTAGACTTCGGTTTTTTTCGATTTGTGTTTTAGTCCGATGAGCCTTAGACATATTTGTTGGGTTCATTTTACTATTAACAATTTTACAGGAAGTTGGTCCCTCATTTTTTGCGTAAGAATTTTAAAATTCGTAGCGAACATGTCCCCATCGATTGCCTGTCTTTTAAATTTCTTTACCCATCTCTATATAAAACGAAAAGGATGGGCAAACCACTAACTTCAAGAATGCACCTTAAGATTTTCGATTTTACAAGTTTTTTTCGGACGCTGGTTCACGCATTTTAAATCTTTCATAACTGTTTTTGTAGGTGGTAGAGCCTCGCTGAAACTATTATTGGATTCAGCATGAATGGGTCGCGGCTCGTCCGGGGTACTACCACCCTCTCACAAAAAACCGACGTGAAGTAACAGTGCTCGCACTGTTGCGTTTCGTTCGGTCAGTGAGAGCGCCGGATACCCACTTCTCCGCCCCCTCAACTTCCCCCGTTCATTACGCCGTCCCCCCCTCCCTCAAACACAGGCCGGCAACGCACTTGCGAATCCCCTGGTGTTGCTAGTGTCTATGGACGGCGGTGATCACTTACCATCAGGTGACCCGCCTGTTCGGTAGCCCCCTATAATATAAAAAAGGTGGACAAAAAAAAAATTAAATAATGGGCAAAAATGGTCAACCGACGGACTCTATGAATTTTCAAATTCTTACGGGAAAAATGGAGGATCAACTTCCCGAAGTTCACATTTTTGGCTAAATTTCTATAAGAACAATGATCATAAATTAATTTTATTAAAAAGGTAAACTTATAATATCATTATCTTTTTATTCGTATAAAACATGCTCTAAAAAGTGTTAACACTGCATCTGAATCCACTGAGACGCAACAGCCAAGGTGCGGCGTCTATGCTGACCTAGTACAATAATTAGCTACTATACAAACAACCAAATATAACAGTACTATAATTAGAGCGGGATCACCCGCGTCGACTCTCTCAGGTCTGCGGCGCGTCTGGTGCGTGTGTGAATGCGTCTATTTCTGGAACCGTCCATAGTTTGTTTTCGTATGATTTTGACAGTGCATAATATATACATATAAAGTCGAGGCGTGTTTGCAGCTGTCAAATGAAAGTTTCATATCATTTCGTTCGAAACTTATGCACCCATACGATTTAGGTAAAGTGGCAAAATAAAAGTAATGCATACTATACATAAATGTTTGATTACTTTATTTAATTATCGATTTGATAACGAAAGGTTATCTAAAATTATTTCTATGTAAAATAAACTGTATGAAACTCGAATATTCGTATAATATAAATATAATAGATTTGAAAATTAAATATACTTGCCAAACCAGTATGCTTTAGTCAAGAATTTTCCGTCGGTTAAAATTCGAGAGTCATCCGATTTTCAACCTGTATCAATTTTCAATAAGGCACGTTTCAAATATACTTAAAAACACTCTTGGGCAAAATGTTATGTTACTAGACGCAATGTTTTAATTTAATTTATTTGTAGCACCAACAAGATTTACACAAGTATAGTCCATAACATGCATTTTTAAAGAATAGACTCTATATAAGTGCAATCTTTATTATAGGTGTTCGTAAACAATAACATTTTAATTTTCTTTTTATCATAAATTACTTAATTTTTTTTAATATTGACTGAGACTATTTGTGAATATCTCTAGATTTGAAGTTTTAGATTCGAAATTATAAAGCGATATCATTCTATACAATTTTTTCGGAAATTTGTTCGGAACTCATTCCTAATGAATTAGTTGTTAATTAGTATCAAGAACTTAGTTAAATAAAACTAATTTTATAATTAGAATAGTTAACTCTGTAATATCACCTCAGATCAACTAATATGTGATGCTGATACCACAAATTACTATCAAATATTAAACTCGCATCTATTAACAAATTTATCCCCATGAATGTATTCTGAAATAATATTATTACAATGTAAATTATATTTTTTGTACAACTTCCTCGATTTACCTCTAATGAATCTGCAGTAACCGATAATGCAGAATCACTGTATTTAGTTGATTTAAAAATATGTTCCACTCGCCATTCACAGAAGTGAAAGGTGCTATATAATTTCAATATACACCTGTCTACATATATCATAATTTAATGATAAAAACAACTAATTATGCATACCGTCTTTACTATAATAAAATTGTAGTATCTTAGTGTCTGTACACTGAGAATATATATTTACCAAAAAACGATCATGAGTTATAACAACGAGTTTAATCATAACACAGTACCTATCCCCCTTTTTGTGATTTGTCTATGTTGCCATGTTGCTATTTTAGATTATTCTACGTTGTTACACTGAATATTTGGCAATTAAGATTTAAGCGTGTATTTGTCACACTTGATTTTGGTGAAATTGCCTACATAGGCAGAGGTCATACCAAAAGAAAAAAAACAAGGAGTGTAACAGAACTTAATATGGCTATTTTTAATATCTTTATACGAAACTTAGATTAAGATTTTTTCTAGATTGTTTATCATTAAGTTGTCTTGATGCTACACTTATAACATAGTACGTAGACAAATATATATAATATTATAATTTTATTTGCAGGTTGGTTATATTTTTTAAAGTATTTATGTATAAATTTTTTTTACTAAACTCTTTTGCTTAAACATTCGTAACATATGATATTGTCGTTAGATTCATCTAAATTGTGGCAGTGGCATAAGTCTGACGTTTGTAAATAAGAAAATAGTGGAAGGATAAAAATATTTTTACGTAGCAATACTCAACTGAACATTTGCTCATAGTATTAAAAACAATATCAAAATCGTAGCCAGTTTTTTTTTTGTTTTCATACTATAAAGTCAATATGCAATATTATTTTATTAACACAACTTGAAGAACAATAGATGGATACAATTTAACTGTATATCTTATTAAAGTCTATTATATTGTATATCTATATATTAATAGGCAGGAGGAAACTGTTAAGAACATATCCCTCCTCTGTTTCTCAGCCGATTTTCTTCATTATTTTTTTTATTTTGCAGCCATTGGCGAGCTTTAGTGTTTGAAAATTGAAAATGTTTTTTTTTCTCTATGATCGCAGTTCGACTACCGGACGAGCACTCGTTTTAATAAAAATGACGCAGTACTCAAAAACTATTGAATAAATTACGAGCAATTTATTTTCGTTTTACTTCTTACATACTTGGTTCTAATCTAAAATTATCATGATATTTTCACTTGCTATAAAGTTTTAATAGACTACGAGCTTAATAAGCAATACGTATTCAGTGATGTCTTCTGGCCACGCCACGCCACGCCGTTGAGAAGGGAGGCAAGCGATATAGTGCTTATGCTTTTTCGTTAGTACTTTAGTCGTTAATAAAACAATAAAATAAGTTAAAATTCCATCATATTATACGTATTGATGCATCGTGTTTCAAAATCATAGCAGTATATAAGCTGACAAAATTTAATTTAATAATAAACCATGTAGGTATGCGTCCCTTATGTCGACCCAACTCGCTTGTGACGGCGAGGGTCAAGGGCGCGACGCGACGGGAGCACCGATCGATTCCTTCGCGTCCCGCTGCCCTCCCCCGCCCGCACTCACACGCTTTCCAAGTAGTCTAGTCTGCCCGTTTAGACGCGCATGCATTTGAAATAAGCAATTAAATTATACATATTAGCTTAAAGTTTATTTTGTTCACATTTTGTTTTGAGAATAAATTAGTCTGCTACGATTCTTTATTCAATTATGTTCTTCATCTATTCACTATATACAATAATGGATAGGTATTCGTATCTATATCTGAGTTTGACAAACTCCAACGTTAAACCGTTTGCGTTAGTGAGACCGATTGTTTTAAAAATTGGCGCATTTTTTCATATACATTTGTATGCATAAATACATATTTCAGTCGGAGAAGATTTACACAATGTCTATTCAACTATTTATTATGTTCTCTCTCTTGATTAATTTTTATTTTTCTTTTTGACTGCAAATTACTTTTACATATAAAATGTCTGCTGATATTGCAAATGCTGAGAAACGTATATGTTTAAATCATGTTCCGTATACACATTTTGTCTATATTAGATGTAGATTATTTTAATAAACGTCACGCTTCTAGTAGGTGTGATTCATACAAATCCAACACGAACTAGACTCGGATCACCGACCGGTAGTATTACAGCTAGGTCACCACTCTGATGCTAGTTCTCCTTCCGTCAAAGTGGCCAGCTACGCGAAGTTAAATACACATATTTCAGAGACCATCCCTCCTTGTCAAGTTTAGATAGGGGCCCGTGTTATAGTCTAAAGCCGACGCGGATTTGATTATCGATTCCTTGGTCGACTAGCTCAAGACCACGTCGGGGAGAGTTCGAAAGAGGTACAAGATGATGTTGACCATATGTACACACACATACAGGAGGTAGGTACACATATGTCGGAAGGTTTTCCCCCTTTTTTTTTGAACTTGGTTAATTTAGTTGTACAGATGCTGATAAACATGTGTGTTAGAAACTTAGCTTGCTGTAGCATGGCAACAGCTAAAGCCGAGGTTCGACCAGTTTAGCACCTTTGAGCTTGTTGCCAATCGGCTGGGTGCCTTAAGCGCTCGCCTTAGTAATCTGATGAAGTTAGGAAGACCCGTCAGTCCAATAGCGTTATAAAGGTCGAAAAAAAATTTATATACATTTCTTGGTATATTTTAATATATTGAATGTTCTGGTGATCATTTCCATTAATTGTTTAATGGGTAAGGTGATGATAATAACATAGATGAGATGAATGGTCATACTATATTAAACAAACACAGTGCGTTTTCTGCAATTTTTAAATTCTCTTATTATTATACTCGTAAACAAGAAAATTTATGTGGAAGAATGGAGGTTTGTTATTCATTCACGATAAAACTACTGAAAAGGATTGTGAACTTTAAAGTAACATGGTTTGTACATGAGAAAAACACGCAGTTTAGAGATATTTTTTAAAATGCCCAAAATATGACGATAATTGTCAAATAAGTCGGGATAAACATTGCGATTTGAGAGATATATCTAATGATATTATAACTAAAATGCTGTAGATACGTTACCCGCATGATATTTTGACATAACAAATGGCACGATAACGCACACATACGTAAAGTAATATTATAAGGCCGTACCGTCTTAGATAAAATGTGGAAGTTGGATAGCATATTCTCAATATCGGCGGTGAAAAAGAAATAGTTATATGTTACTTAGATAAAGGTGGATTGCCAGGGCAGCCGTCAAAACTATTCTACCTAACCAAGATTTAACAAGACGCTGTCGAAGCGCTTATGACTGGATATATTAGTTTGTGGCGTATAAATCATTACAGTTAAAAGAGATAAAAATCTTTTCAAAATCTTTATCTTTCGCCTTATTATACGTTTGTAGAAAAAACGACACTAACAATAGAGAAAAGGTATTTAATACAATGAAAGTTTTAATACAAAGAAACAAAATGTTGACTATAGCTAACTTCAGGGTGTCGGTTTTTCGTGACGGTGTGCGCGCGCATCGTAAAAATTTACTCTCGTCATTTTTCCCTAACGCACCAAAAGAAGTATAACTTCAAAAATACCATGAAAGCGTATATCTACTTTTATGTGGAAGTCATTATTATTAATAATGAACCATAAATACATATAAATTAAATACTGTGTTTATAATGTACATTTCATTGTATTACATAAATTCTTAATAAAAATTAAATAGTTACCTTTAACGCTTTTGGTATTTAAAGTTTTATAGAGTTTGCATACTTACTACAGAAAAGTCTATAATTTATTATATGAAGTAGAAGTCATAGACGAGAGTTAATAAATAGATATCTTTATTAAAAGGTCCCAAAAGGACAAAAGCTGCCCGCTTTAGATTATTGATAAAACATCCCCTTTTTTCTTTCATTCGATATAATTTTTACGTTACACAAAAATGCACCATCTCAATGCCAATTTCGTAGCTTTTTGAAGCTATTACTGGTTTCAGCATAAACGGGTCGGCTTGCCCGGGCTAGTACCACCCTCTCACAGAAAACCGGCGTGAAGTAACAGTGCTTGCATTGTTGCGTTTCGTTCGGTCAGTGAAAGCGCCGGAGGACCACCTCCCTAGCCCTCTCCTCTTTTTCCCCCCACCCCCTTACCCTCAAACAAAAGCTGGCAACGCACTTTAGACTCCCCTGGTGTTGCTAGTGTCTATGGACGTTGGTAATCACTTAACATTGGGTGACCCGTCTGTTCGTTTGCCTCCTATGATATAAAAAAAGACGTTTTTACGGACTGACTATCAAAACAAACGCATCCATGTGATACTCGATAGTAGTTAGTTCGAGTAGTTCTTTATTTTTAGTAACTGGGCGAATTTGCATCAGAATATGTGCAAGTTATGCGATAGTACATGTATTTGATCACGCATAATTAATTTTTCTGCTACAACCGTAGGAGTTATTCTTTGAAACAGTTAGTTTTAGGCGGAAGAAACTAATTAAAACTATGTATATAAATTTTTGGCTATATTAAGATCACGCTCTAATTACTTAGTAGAGATGACTTTAGTATACATACTAACTGCAATTATAAAGAATTACTCGTATCTTCTGATATCTAATATTTTTTAACTAGAGAGTTTATAAAAATGAGTATTGGCTAATTTTATGTCCAAAAAAGGACGATATTACATCA
This sequence comes from Antheraea yamamai, assembly GCA_036509395.1. Classification (NCBI taxonomy): domain Eukaryota; kingdom Metazoa; phylum Arthropoda; class Insecta; order Lepidoptera; family Saturniidae; genus Antheraea; species Antheraea yamamai. The sequence goes on from AP028440.1 coordinate 4,472,370, forward strand.
GACAAGTAATGGGAGTGGTGAGCTTCGTATATCTTCGTAGCCGGTATAACTGTCCAAAAATGTGTATGCTAAAACGACTGTTATTGCATATACTGCTACTAACAATTTTCCGCGGTTTTATACGCATTTTCTATGCAGTAATTATTTTCGTATCTTTATAGTAAATGAATAACTAAATATATAGCAATAACTGATGGAAAATGACGGATTTTAATACAAATTTAATTTCTTTTTTCACTAGTTCAGGAGTTGCCTTTCCAAAAAACCTTCCTATGTGCTTACTTATTGTGTAAAAAAGGACTTGCTTACAAATTTTGACGGGCCTGACTTGAATAGTTTGGGTTGTGAATTGATATATTTAGTCAGTCAGCCAGTTATTCTTTAATTTACAAAAATAACCATAAGATGCGCTCGTAAAATGCAACTGGTTTAGGAGCTTAAAGTTAAAAATAATTATGCTTCTAATTCCGCAAAACGATAAGATACACTCACTCAAACAATGAAGAAAATGATTAAAAATATTAACCCTACTCTAAACGCAACTGTAGATTCTTAAATTACACAAAACGCTCTGTAAAATTCTAACAAGGGACCATAAGACGACGAGAGTTAGACACTTTCTAATAAATACCGATTTGATAATGCAGTAATAATCAATAGCAAAAATCGGTTGCTAAAGCTTAAAGAAGAAAAATAAAATATATATAATGATGGTTGTATAACATATTAGAAAGAACATTTATTTAATTTAAAATACGAACAAAATTACAAATATATATAACTACAATCAAAGTATATTACACACAAATACAACATTAGAATATTGTCAAAATGCGTACCGCATGACACCGACAAGGACCCAAGTTCTGCATGTGCTAAAGTAAATTCACACAGCCACGATTTTCAGCTAGCTCTACACTCCACACTGATAATATTAGGCTTGAAGAGGTAAAGCAGATATTGCAATGTACTGACCAAGCGATAAATATTATATAAAAAAATTGTCAGATAACCGATGTTGTTAGAAATTGTAGTGATAACGTTAAAAATGCTTTATACTTTTGCTTTTGTGCAATTTTAGGACATACCTTAAATATTCATGAAAAACGAGCAATCTGCAAATATAATGGAATATTGTTACAGATTTTACGAACAATATATTTGAAATTATCTCTTGCTGCAGTAGTATATACATCCTTCTGAATAATGAGGCGAGAAAGTTTGGTACGGTTTGACAAAATAAATTTCTCCAGAATATATTCCGGTTTTCTTGTTCCTATAACACCAAAAACAAGTAGTGCAAGATAAACGAAAGGTCTGTTCGACACTCACATTGCCATCTATACTTAAAAACTTTGAATTAAAGTAAAGAGAAAAGTAATAATATAATCGATTATTTGGCGGTATCTTAGAATGTCATGCAGTGAATTTTATTCATAATTTTGTGTTATTTGGCTCTATATTTTGTAATATTGCTGGTGTTTTAGGTAATATCGTTTGGTTATTGTGCACAAGTGGGAAATAATGCCACGGAGCATGGATTCTGACTTCCCATAAAATCTCTCTGAAAAGTTCTAACAAGAAGGCCATCATCTTGTTAAAGCATTGAAATCAACGCAAGGGACTTGTAATATCATATTTGTAATATGCCTACTCGACAATGGTAGTAATAATCTATTGGAAGATTGGTTGCCAAATATAAAACTAAAAAAAATAAAATCGTATTCAACTAATTAAGCGGTTATTTAAACAATTACGGAATTCTCTAACGTCTGTAAAGTGGAAATATTCTAATTTGTAGTTATGTAAGTACTAGCTGACCCATGCTCACTCTGTTGGGCGGTAATCATTTTTACTTGTGACGAAATTATGAGTGAGATTCTGTTAGTACTGAGTGCTATGTATTTTGATAAGAATTCATAATTATTGTTGATAATACGGCCAATAAACATCACTTACCGATTTAATTTTTTTTTATTATAAAAACACTACTTTTTGTGACTTAAATATAAAAGTTGACATAGGCTGTCGCGGATTTTTTTGTAGGCATTATTAAGCTCTACAACTTTTCTCAAGAACTGAATTATATATCTGTCATCCTTAAGGCAGCGTTCGTAAGAAACCTTTTCATTCGACAGTTTTTTCTCCGAGTTACTTTACAAAACCGACTAAAGCAGAAAAGTCTTTTCATTTTTCGGGTTAATATATAGCCTATAATACTCACAAATAACTGGGCTTTCTATTGGCAAAAGAACTTTTGAAATCGGTTTAGTAGATCCAGGTATTACCCCCTACAACCTCACAAACTTTACATCTTTACAATAGTACTAGCCTCCGCCCGCGACTTCGTTCGCGTGGAATAGTTACTTTGAGCTAATGCTAACACGCAGCGGAAGCTCTCAATAGGAAAAAATACCTGATTTTGAAACATTCTTTATTTGGTACTCCACTACTGTTGGTCTTAGCGTGATGATATTTGCGCCTTATTCAATAAATGAGCTATATAGCACTGAAAGAATTTATCAAATTGGACTAGTAGTTACTGAGATTATCCCCTACAACGTCACAAACTCACAAATTTTACCTCTTTATAATATTAGTATAGATATAGAATAGATGAAGGTATATATATGTACATTACATCCATTTATAAGGAACTACCTTGAAACTTCGTTAAGATTTACTATGTTCTGATTCAACCTAAGTTATTCAAAGCGAACGTCACACTTCGATTTTGTCAACGGTTCACCAAACAAGCCGATGAGTCACCGTCTCAAGAACACTATCCATTAGTATTCCACAACCGTATCGTTTCACAGTACAATAGTCTTACGCGTTTGTAATTCTATACATCGGCTGTCAGTTTCCTTCGTTGACTCATTTCTTATAATGCTTTTGTTATTATATTATACCTTTTCTATAAATCTTCGTATTCACATCCTTTATTTACATTCATGGAATCGTGTGTCGTATGATTGTTTATTAATTGAACCCACAAAGGAGACTTCTCTTTTTCCCAAGTTTATACTACAAACGATTTTCTGAAACTGTACTATAAAAGTGTTGTATATCTTTGATCTTTAACAAAGGAGGTTTGTTACTCGTAAAAAATATTTCTTTTGTTAACAGTTAATGTCGTCTGACATGACTGCATAGTCTAGATACCTTACGCTAGATAGATAAGCTAGATAGCTGTACGATGTCATTAATAAAAGCTTTCTCACGGATAAGTTAAACTTGTTGATATTGTTTAATTTATCGATACGCTTAACGACGGGATTTAACTAGAGAGTGATTGCTATTGTGTTTTTTTATTTTATTTTTGGCAACCAATCTTACAGATTGCCATTGTCGAGTAGTTAATAATATTACAAGTGTCGTGTGATCATTTCAATGTTCCAACAAGATGGTGGCACCCTTATTAGAACTTTCTAGGGAGTTTTTGTGGCATCTTAAAATTCATACTCTTTGGTATTATTTTCCATTCACTTCACTTATGCTCAATAACCAAACTATATTAAGTAAAACACCACCAGCTTTACAAAATATAAAGACAAATAACACAAGATTATGGATAAAAAATAAAATCCACCTCATGACACACCAAAATCCCACCAAAAATTCAATTGCTATTATTAGTCAGGGGATAGTAATACACGTCAAACAAGGTCTAACACCACGATCTGATTGTATTCTGATGTATTTTCGTTTACCGTAAGCTCAGAATATAAACTTTTACAACTACATTCATCACATCAACCAGCCGACAATACTTTTATGGGTTCATTTTATAAAATGGTTATTAATGCTTAAATGCTATGAATTTGGAATATTTCAAAATGTATATAAATCTTTTGATATAATGTTGTGTTAAAACACACATAATTCATGGAACATATACGTCCCAAGCTGTTAGTAATACGAGTGTACATGTGAATCACAAAAGAAAATATAAATAAATATTTAAAATACCTATGTGGTTTGCGCAGGTGATATGTACCATGTTTAGACAAATGGTCAATAGTTACTAGGTTCTTACTGGAATATTAAATATAGGAGTTACTTTTAATTATTTTATAAAATATGTCTATACATGTGCCCATATAAAAATATCATATATGTAATTCTACTATGATACAATTTGTAAACGATTGTATTACCCTCAATATAATATTTTTATTTAGACACGTTTAGAAGTACCTACATTTTATGAAGTAGTTAAAAGTAACTCCCATATTTATCCTTACTAATATTTAAAAAAAGTTTATTAGTTTGTTACGCGTTCATACCATAATTACTTAACCAATCATCATGGAATTTGAAAAACGTAATTACAGTACAAATAGCTTCTGCCCGCGACTTCGTCCGCATGGAATAGTTTGGGCTAACGCTAACACGCAGCGGAAGTTCTCAATAATAAAATAAAAAAAAACGACTTTGAAATATTCTTCCTTGGTGCTCTGCTATTCCTATTAGTCTTAGCATGATGATATATAGCCTATAGCTAGAAAGAATTTTTCAAAACGGACCAGTAGTTAGATTAGTGCGTTCAAGCAAACAAACTCATCCACTTTATGATATTGAGTATACAAATATACATAGATTTGTTAAAAAAATATCATCGACGAATAATATTCATACATTCTCGTAATAATTTGCTTTTTTCTCCACCGTCAAATGTAGTACAACTGATTAATTAATGTATTTTTTTAAAGATTACTCATTCTCGGACATTTACGAAGAGACAAGACATTGACTCAGCGTCGTAATACGCATGCGCCAGCCGCGCATGACTCACTCCAGTCCGGTCACATATTACCGATGGTTATTGTTGACCGGAACTGATAAACAGGATTATCGTCGCATTTGTCATACAAATTATACAGGTCAAAAGTCACCGTACTGCTTTGAATCTATACATATAATCAGAATGTATATCTAATAGATTTAGATTCCAGAGCTCCCAGACCTATCTTATTTTTAAATGGATGAAACCTTATGTTTTGTGTAGTCTTTTATGTACTTATAATGCATTCGCACTCACAGAGTTCGAGACTGGGAGCGATGTATAGATATTAGGAGAGAAAGGTGACTGAAAATAATAGCTACGTTTACTTACTTTTAAATGGCTGATTTTTATATATGTTGTGTATCATTCTAAATCCATTTTATATCATTCTAAACTAGGAGACAGTATCGCCAGACACTTTCCCAGGGGCACAACTTCTGCCAGACGCTTTAAAGCAGACAAAAAAAAATAATGAACTTAGTTTATTTTTAAATGCTTAATTTTTTAAAGATGTTATTCAGTCAAGTATTACAAAACTATATTTCATCAGCCAGACAGACTGTAAGGGGCAAAAATCCCACCAGACCTGAAACATTGTCAGCTGTTAGTATGAACGCGAGAGCTTTATCTATACTAATATTATAAAAAGGTAAAGTTTATGACGTTGTAGGGGGTAATCTCAGGAACTACTAAACCGATTTTGAAAATTATTTATATATACCAGTAGAAAGCCACGTTATTTGTGAGTGTCATAGGCTTTATTACTGGTTTCAGCATAAATGGGTCGGCTCGCCCGGGGTAGTACCACCCTCTCACAGAAAACCGACGTGAAGTAACAGTGCTTGCATTGTTGCGTTTCGTTCGGTCAGTGAGAGCTCCGGAGACCCACCTCCCCTCCCCTTCCACTTTCCTCTTCCTTACCTCCCCCCCCTCCCTACGCAGGCTGGCAACGCACTTGCGACTCCCCTGGTGTTGCAAGTGTCTATGGACGGTGGTGATCACTTACATCAGGTGGCCCACCTGTTCGTTTGCCTCCTATGATATAAAAAAAAAAAAAAAAAAAAAAATATATCATCACGCTAAGACCAATTGGAGCGGAGCAACAATGAAAAATGTTTTAAAATCGGGGTATTTTTTCCTTTTGAGAGCTTCCGCTGCGTCTTCGCCCAAAATAACTATTCCACGCGTACGAAGTCGCGGGCAGAAGGTATTAACTAATTATATTATCCATAATAATATTATAAAGAGGTAAAGTTTGTCAGGTTGAAGGGCGTAATCTCAGGAACTACTGGTCTGATTTTAAAAATTATTTCTGTGTTACATAGTTCTTTTATCGAGGAAGGTTTTAGGTTATATATCATCACACAAATACCAATAGGAGCGGAGTACTAATGAAGAATGTTTGAAAATCGTTCTTTTTATTCTTGAGAGCTTCCGCTGCGTGTTAGTGTTAGCCCAAAATAACTATTCCACATGGACGAAGTCGCGGGCAGAGGCTAGTGTATTATATGCGTATTTTGTTGATTGAATTATCTTTCAACATTATATAAAGAAGTGACGTGACGTGATGACCGTAAACTTGTGCGTGATTTACTACGTCATATCAACAATTTGCGTAGAGCAGTTTGTACCCGGGGTTGTAAAAGGACACTCCGGCTTAGTACTAATACTACTAGTAGCACTAGCTACCCCTGCACTAAAGGCTACAAGCCGACCGCTAGCCATACAAAACGAAAGACCTTATTCAAAATGGTAGTCCGGTGAAGCTGTTAAGACCTTGCAGGTCAACATGTAGTCAGTTCGAGAAAAAAATAATTCAAAATATATAATTATACAAAATATCTTGCATATGAGCAATGATAGATACACAAACTAGGCTATTATAAAATATAATTAAAATGATGTCAAAGTAAATGACATAATTAGAAATGATGTCATATCAAAAGCCCGAACTATCGAGTTTTTATAATTATTTATGTACTAGCTGATGATACACTTTTAGTCCGGTCAAATTAGACCAAAAAATAAAAGTAAAGCTACCTAAATTCCCACGAAGCTGAAAATCAGTAAGATTTTTTAAAATATGATTAAAAATAAAATTTGAAAGTAGCCCATCTTTCCCCTGTATGGAATTTTTTTTTCAAGGTCAAAGGTAAAAAAAATGAGTTTTTAGCGATTTTCAGTAAAATGGTAAGTTTTATCATAAAAATACCTCAGACAAAAATTGTAGATCATAAAATTATCTACAAAAAATGTATCAATACTTTTTTTCCTACGGGTCACCGTTTTTGAGATATAACCATTCAAAAAGTTGTAATGGTCATAATATGCATACGTTTCTACGCCACCTATGAGGTAGTGTACTTAGCGGGTTTTTTTGACGTGGTTTCCCCAGTAGGCCTATTCCACGGGTCAGTTGTGATCCTGTTTAATTTGAAACTATTGCAAAATAATGGATATTAGCAGAGATTGAAAAGATAAAAGCAATTTAAGTTAAAAAAAGTAGTGAAATTTAATCGTCCGTGTCGTAACTTTAAATTCTTCTTCTTGATCTTCTTGTTCTTGTTCGTCTTGTTTTTGTTCTTCTTCATCTTCATCCTGAGTGCATGTAAACTGCGTTAATAGCGATGTATCGCATGTCGCCTCGTTGGAATCTATGCTTCTACATCGCGTTTTTCTTTTATTAATAAGAGTGCAGGTTGATTTTAGCACACTATTCGACGCTTAATATCCTTACGACCTCTCTGGATAGGCATAAATCTAACCTACTCAATACAACACTGCACTGTAGTATAATAATTTGGATTCCTCGTACTCCAAGTTTAAGACATTCCTGATGCACTCATAGCATTATAATCAAGGCTATAGTAATGTTTTGAATTTGAAAGGCGGTGGTGATTCCGTTCCGTTTCGGTCTGATTAAGAATAGACTAAAACCTCCCATTTGAAGATCATTCTCTAAATACATCTTATTTGAAACTAACTGTTTTTATTACCTATACTTTTCGTATGTGAGAGCAGTAAAATTAATTGGTAGGTATATTTTATTCACTTTTTTAAATACTAACGGGCACGGCGGACGTTGTCCCGCCGTGATAATAAAGAACACCTTGAAGTTAGACATATGCTATCGTTGACTTTTTTGTAGGTATTATCAAGCTCTACAACTTTTCTCTAGAACTCAATCATATATCTCTCATCGTTAAGGCAGTGTTCGTAGGAAACGTTTTCGTTCGACCGTTTTTTCTCCGACTTACTTTGCAAATCCGACTTCCACAAAAAAGTCTTTTCATTTTTCGGGTTAATATATAGCCTATGAAACACACAAATAGCCTGGCTTTTTATTGGTAAAAGAACTTTCAAAGTCGGTTTAGTAGATCCAGATATTTACCCCCTACAACGTCACAAACTTTACTTCTTTATAATATTAATATAGATTAGAAATCCACGAAATAATCTACAATTGTGTCGATACATTACAAAATGAGCTAAATCCAATTTTAACCTTTCCTAATATTTACGTTATTTTTCAAGATCTTTAAAATTTGTACATGTAAAATATAAAGATCATAAGAAAAAACTAAAATACCTTATGAACGGCAAAATTTAAATTTCGTACTCGGTGTGTAGAAACTGGAAATCTTAAAAAAAATAACCATGTTAGGTATATGAACGATTAAAATTGGATTTAGCTCATTTTGAAATGTAACGACACAATTAATCCAGCTTAATTCATTTTAACTCAATACCTACTAACTTGTAAAAAATGGTTCGACGGCGTTTGTAAAAATATCTAATAAGTATTTACTCATAATTCATACTTAATGCAACAGCATTGTTTCTATCGTCTATTACGATATTCAGACATAAGATATTCAGACTGGCTATAATGTTACCTACGTCCATGTTTGCATATACCTACAGATTACAAAAAAAAAAATTACTCTGTCAACTGATAAAACCCTTGGAAAATGAATCCACGATTGTCGTCGCCTATCGATATTCTAACATTTCTCGTAACTTAATTGAATGCAGATTCTTGATAGTTCTATAATCCATTTGAGACGTAAAGGCACTAGATTCCATCTTTGAATCATTAACCTGCAAAATCTAAAAGTCAAACCTTTATAATATGATCCTTTTGTACACCAGACAATGCAACTTGTTCGAGTTGACTTGTCAACATGGAGTCTATATTGAATGAAATCGTTTTGTTGGATACACACAAAGCCATATTCCTCTATTTGTTTGTGTGCGCCGTGTTAGTACGACGACCGTTGCCATTTGCACCAATCAGAAGCCAGAATTTTACTGATGCCCATATATGGTAAGGCCATCGGTTGCGCCGAGAGGGGGGTATGGGCGAGTCTATATTTTTGCAATATTTGTAATATTCTAAATTTAATTTAGTAACTATTACATGACACCTGTCTATATTATCTGTCAACAAATACAATTAGTATCGTTATTTTCAATTAGAAGATACAAGTGAAATTTATAATTATTTAACACATTCAGAGGTCTGTTGGGCGAGTCCATTCTATTCCGCAGCGCCGGCGTACCGCGACCCGCGAGTTCTAGTGAAGCAAATCGACCTCCACGAGCGAGCGATCAACAGAAAGAAACCGGCCGGCATACATTTCCCACGGTTTGTGACCGCTGCGGATATTATCAATTTTTACGTTATCTAAATTATCTACCGGTGAGTTAAATTTATTGAACTTATCATTGTATAGCTTGAAAATACTAATGAAATCATTACCGCAATAATTTTATATTAGTAATGTATTGCCTACTGCATAGTTCTATTTATATCTCATTCCCGTTTTGAAGCCTATATGCGTCATGCTTTTATCAAACTTCATTACGTCGCAATCACACGGTGTTGCACCGTGTTGCATTTTTGGCATCATGCCAGTAGCTGTACTTCAAGATAACGTTTGAACTTTCGTTATCATTCAATTGAAAGTACAGTTGTGAAAATATGTTGTCAAGATTAAATGCTTAGCCTGCTGCGTGTCAACTATCCCAATGTGAGGCTTATTAGGGTGTAGGACATCTTGGTGGTAATCAAGCTTCGTAGTATTTATCGCGGGGGGCGGTTAGCGCGGGGTGTTCGGTGTTGGCGAGGGGCGCGGGGTTCACGCGCAGACTCCCTGCAGCGCAATACCATATATGGCCACGAAACTTCATGTATTGTGTCGTACTGTCTGATTGGCGGAGCGGCTGCGGCGGAGGGACAGGGGCGCCCCGATAACCAGCCTCATTTATATACTCTCGCTGCCGTAAACGCCGACATTCCACGAAGTGAGCTCGAGTTGTAGCGTTGTGCAGCATTACTGAGGCTGTGCAATAGCAAGTTAATTTATTTATTTAATAGAACTATTTAATTTAAAGTAAGTCGTTTGCATAATTGTGTTTTTAAATATTTTTTCGTGATATTTAGTGCGTGAGGTTATAGTGTGGTATCAGATTAGTGAGTGCGGTCAGTGACATGGCGCAGTGATAGGGTTGGGCCGCGTGACATGCCGGTCCGGGACACCGGGAATGCCGGTTGCGGTAGGGCGTGGCTGGATCTAAGGGCTTACAGTATCCAAGATTCCAATTCAAACAGTTATCTTCGATATTTTTAGAAAGTCTCTGATCTCTCGATCGACTTTCTCGGCCGGTAATGGCGGTCCGTCTTTGAGAAATGTGGTCGCGCCGCGGTGAACGCCACGTTAGCGCTTACTGTCACATCTTGTTAGACCTAGCCTTATTTGGTTTCTATTTGCGAGCGTCGCCCACTTTGTTCTACCTTGAAATAATGGTCGCGTGGGATTTCCACCCACTCGTACCCTTTATGGTAGTGTGCACAATTAGGGCAGTTTTAAATTTTTCGTAATAAACTTTTTTCTTCGCCTTTTTTCTGAAAAAATAATACATCTATAATTTTTATTTTTACAGACTAATTCACAATGTGCGACGAAGAAGTTGCCGCGTTGGTCGTAGACAATGGCTCCGGTATGTGCAAGGCCGGTTTCGCGGGCGATGATGCGCCCCGCGCCGTATTCCCATCGATCGTAGGCCGACCTCGCCACCAGGGTGTCATGGTCGGCATGGGACAGAAGGACTCCTACGTCGGTGATGAGGCACAGAGCAAGAGAGGTATCCTCACCCTCAAGTACCCCATCGAACACGGTATCGTCACCAACTGGGATGACATGGAGAAAATCTGGCACCACACCTTCTACAATGAGCTGCGTGTAGCTCCCGAGGAGCACCCCGTCTTGCTCACCGAAGCTCCCCTCAACCCCAAGGCCAACAGGTATGTTGCTATCTCAGTGCGATCACATCCTGAACTACTCTCCACCTTGTCAGGCGACTGATGTTCCTGTTTGTGTTTCAGAGAGAAGATGACACAGATCATGTTCGAGACGTTCAACACTCCTGCTATGTACGTCGCCATCCAGGCTGTGCTCTCCTTGTACGCATCCGGTCGTACCACCGGTATCGTGCTGGACTCCGGCGACGGTGTCTCCCACACTGTTCCCATCTACGAAGGATACGCGCTTCCACACGCCATCCTCCGTCTGGATTTGGCCGGTCGCGATCTCACAGACTACCTGATGAAGATTCTCACAGAGCGCGGTTACTCGTTCACCACCACCGCCGAACGTGAAATCGTTCGCGACATCAAGGAGAAACTCTGCTACGTCGCGCTCGACTTCGAGCAGGAGATGGCCACCGCCGCCTCCAGCAGCTCCCTCGAGAAGTCCTACGAACTTCCCGACGGTCAAGTCATCACAATCGGAAACGAAAGGTTCCGTTGCCCAGAGGCTCTCTTCCAGCCCTCATTCTTGGGTATGGAAGCTTGTGGCATCCACGAAACGACTTACAACTCCATCATGAAGTGTGACGTCGACATCCGTAAAGACCTGTACGCCAACACAGTATTGTCCGGTGGTACCACCATGTACCCCGGTATCGCCGACCGTATGCAGAAGGAAATCACAGCCCTCGCTCCATCCACGATGAAGATCAAAATCATCGCGCCACCAGAGAGGAAGTACTCTGTATGGATCGGTGGATCGATCCTCGCGTCCCTCTCTACCTTCCAGCAGATGTGGATCTCGAAACAGGAGTACGACGAGTCTGGCCCCTCAATCGTGCACAGGAAGTGCTTCTAAGCGCAGTGCGCTCCGCTGCTCTCAGCAGCTCGCGGTCCGGTCGTTCCACCGACCGGCTGCTCAACTCAGGCTTTGTAATCTCAATTACTTTAATTGTACGTAAGATATTATTGTAATTAAATCGTTAATAGTGACGGCGGGAGTGAGCGCTGCGCCTCGGGCGCGCCTCTACACCCGGCCTCGGTACTGCACTCGCCAAAGGATTTTGTGTAATCTTCATGAATGATGATTGTATGTGCTGAAACTGATAAGACTACTTTCTTACTAGGTCATTTATAAATTATAAAAAATAACGAAAATACAAAAAAAAATTCTCAAAAATTGATACATGCCTTTCTTTTTACCCTTGAAATTCACTCGTTAGTTCGACGTTTGAGTGTAACGACCGACATTGACCTACGTACAGAAATAGATACGCGCTCGGGAGAGTAAGCATTGCCAGAAATAACTGATCGATGCTTTGAGTGAGTGTACTCTTTAGTCGAGAATGCATTTATTGTATACAAGCAAAATTATTGTTTTTATCAGAATAAAACATGTGAGCTTGCTAATGTGAGTTTCTTTCCTCCCTGACTTTTAAATTCTTCAAAGTTTGTAGTGTACTCGTGATAAAACGAATTTCTTATCTAAATATCGAGACATAATTATATCCATGAGTCTAAATTACGATGTAAATATTTCCAATAGAACATATTGTATGGAAGAAATTAAGAATTTGAAAACTGGAACTGATCATAATTGTTGATATGCTAATTGAACTGTCATTACTATTTCCCTACCGAAACTGATGAAGAATATACGCTATACTTAATCTGTACTCAAAACTAAGATGTCGGTTGATATATATTTAGGTTCCTAACTGATATGCATTTCCTCTACATATCACACGCGTCAGGTAAAGTCTGGTTATATAGTATATACTACGTACTTTAATCATGTTTTTATTACTGGCTTCCGTAAAGTGAGTTTATACGATTTAATATCAACTAGCTACTCACCCTGGTTTTACGTGGGTATTATTTAGTAACATGGGATCGATAAACATATATTACAATTATTCGTCAGATTCATAGGTTTGTATATATTCTCATGTAAATAAGTTTTTTTTGTTGCGTGTAATTTTAAATTGTGTTATCTTTTAAGATGTTCGTTAAAATTATCTCATATAAGGAAAAAATATGATCTACATTAAGTGCGCTTAATATAACTATAACATTTAATTGTATAAAGACTGATACTATATTGGTGAAAATAGTGCCGCATAATATATGAAAGATAAAGATGGTTATTGTGGGTTATCTTTAGGAGATAAATGTTAGGGTATATCGGACTTACTTATATGCGTTTTTAAAAAGAATTTGATGCGTCTCATATCTTTTCATATAAACCTTTTTAGACATTTGGAACATATTCTCAGCTTTATATAAACATAATATGCATGTTATACACATAACTTTTACTACAGATTTTTTTTTTAATTTATACTAGAAATCATGTCAAATTCCTTTAGTTTTAGAAAAAATGATCAATAGGACGAAGAAGAGGTTGGTAATACAAAATCAGACTCGAAAAGAACTTTGTTTTACAAAATTTATTACCTAAGCACCTGAATCAGGTGACCTGATCTAGCTTCACATTAATATTTTAGCGGGCTCTTAAATATTATATATTAGTTTTTATATTTTATTCATTATCTTGTATTACTTGACTCTATATTGTGTAAAATTGGTGGTGTTTTATGTAATATATGTAGTTTGTTTATTGTGCATAAGTGGAGTGAATGGAAAATAATACCACGAACCATGAATTCTGAGATGCCACAAAAATGCCCTGGAAAGTTGTAACAAGGGAGCCACCATCTTGTTGAAACATTAACATTGAAATGATCGCACGACACTAACTTGTAACAATATTAACTACTCGACTTTGACAGTAATAATCTAAAAGATTGGTTGCCAAAAATAAAGTTACACCTAAATACCATAACTAATGCCATAACTTTCTAGAAAGTTCTAACAAGGGAGCGTACCTATTCGTTAGAACATTGAAGTCACAAAATTTATAATACGAAATTTTCTTTTCTTTGTCTTTCATAACAAAGATTTGTTATCAAAATACTTAGAAGTGTTCGATTTTAATAATTTCAGTAAGGCTTCTTTGAATTAACCTTCTGAATCAGCAGCCGCCTCGTTATTTTAAGCAGAACCGTTTTTACTATCAGACACTAGTATGGTTATTTAACTTAAACCAAGTTAAATAATATTCTGGTCTGGGATAACAATAACTTTTATTGATCAACCAATGACCAATGAATTTCTATCACTCATCAAAAAGAATTTAATATTAATTGATGTATGCTTTAATCAGCTCCCTGTAGGCATATGACATATAGATGAAAGCAGAGATTATTAACCTTTTCATATGGTTTCAATCGTGACCTTGGTGTGGTATCCAAGCGAGCTAATACAGACCTTGTTCACAAGGAATTTAAACATTCCTTATGGAAACAATAGCGGTCATGGTCGTGGTTTTCCCGGTGGAATGTCAATTTGATTTCTACAGATTCGAACCCTGCGATGTACTGAAGATTTTTTTTCCAATTCGCGTGCATTTACTAATTTAAATCGATAATGCCGTCAGCTGACGGTGAGAAAAAACATCGTGAAGAAACCTAAACCTGAGGAATATTCTTCTAGTACCACCGTAAGTGAGGAAATATAGAACTGTGGATTTCTTGGTGTTTGAAATTGCCTGTCGTAGTGATTACGCACATACCTTCTCTAAGTACAGCGGGTCTCTTACATACTGATCTGAATGAAATAATTGGCAATAGTAAGCAATTTTGATTTATAAATAATTATATGGAAATGCATTTATCGCCATCTATTTTTATTTCAATAGAACATCATTATCGTTTTTCTCTCGACAAACTTATATAAATTTACCCTTTCCATGTAAATTCTGATAATTCGAAATAAACTAATCTCAATAAAGGATATACAAATGTAGCTACTGAGTCATCCTCTTTGGCCGACTAGCTGAAACTTTTGTATAAATTGTAAATAGAATGTCGTTCAAACAATTGAATAAACAAATGAAATATCGCGTGTCCGTATAAAAATACCTTATATGGTCATATGAATAAACAGTCTATTTTACGCACTCCGAGTATCATTATTACGCTGTCCGTGTAAGTCTAGAATCTTATAGTAGTGAGCCCGAAGCTCCTACATTTTGGTGACCCCGACGTGATGAATAAGAGTGTAAAAATCAAACACAACACTTTAAAAGAATTTTTATTTCGAACCTTAAAAAGTATATTTAACATTTAAATTATAAGCCAGCATTATTTTCGGGTTAGTTAAAAATCGCTGTACAAAAGAGATACAAACGTCAAAAATACATAAAAATATTCCTCTTCGCGAGTCAACTTCAATATATCAAACCTACTGTGTTATTATGTTTTTAGTTCCAAAAAAAAATTATAAATAATTGACAAGTTCTTTTATAATAATAATCCCAAGTGACAAAAGTTACAAAATATCTGGCAACACCATTTTTCGATCAGTATTCACTTGTTTTTACATTATATTTTACAATACTTTTATTCAATAATATTGAACATAATATCCAGTGACATTTACATTCAAAATGATACAAATGCGTCTCTTATTCCCTATCTAAATAGTTAATAAAAACAGTTTCGCAAAATATGACATCTTTGAGGGCAATTTTTCATAGAAACAAATTAATAATAAACATACATTGCAAATTTAAAATAAACACACGCTTCACGATTTAAAATACATAAATAAAATGATTAAAATTGTGATACAATATAAGAAATCAATTTCACAATATTTCCAACCTTATAAATAGAACGTTACAAAGTTACAAATAAAATAAATAGATTTCGTAATAAGCGAGAGTAATTTGTATAGTTTTTGGTTAAAATGGCATAGAACTAAGGAAAGGAAAATATTAATTATAGAAACATTGTGGTTATTCAGTGGTAACTCTACACAACTAATTAAATCTAACTCTATTATTATATTAGTTCGTGCGTAAATGACAACTGCATTTTTATAGTACTTTCGAGTAAAGTAATGTGCAAGAGATATAGAATCGTTTAAATGGAAAAAAAGGTTAGAATTTATAATCTGTACATACTGACTTCGGTGAATACATGAATCACATTAAATTGTCACAATATTCTTTTAGTTTTGTCCATAGATAATGTGAATTCAGAAGTATTAAAGCCAATTTCCGAATTATAGTGTTTTTCAAGGCGATGAGTCAGTCAATGTTTAAAATAATGTACACTTATTTGTAATATGTAATTAACACGTTTATTATATATTTGTGTGATATTAAACATGGACTATACAAAGTTGCATCTTTTACTTAAATGTATACTTGTGAAAACCCTATTTAACTACTGAATATATTATTAGTAATGATTCTAATGCTGCTTCCACACTTATGTATCGACTATTAGTAGCAATAAAATGAACGTCTAAATTCGTTCCGATATAAACTCTGGTTAAACACAAACATTATGCCAATAAATGTAATCAGTTTCTGCTAAACTCTTTTAATGCATGTAAAAAACGCGACCAATGACCGTTATGTCTTACTACACTTGTATTTATTGCGACCATAGACAAAATTTAATGGACATACGTGTAGGTATGGAAGTAGCATAACAATGCACAACCTCCGAGAAACATGTCAAGGTATCTCAAAAACAGAATCATTAAGCCTAAATTCAAGCATCTAAAGTAATAACTACATGCAAAATCGTTCAATAAATACTAGAAAATCTAAGAAAAAGATCAAATAAGAATCATCTAATAGACTAACATATCTTACTCTAATAAGATTCTAACAGGTTAGTAGCAGGGATGTTATAATATCTCTACTTACTATGTTAAGTATTTGAGACAAGTGAAAAACATCTTAATTTTATGTTGGCATAGAATATATTAAACTCTAACTGGACTAGCTCCTTCACTAAGCCTATTTCCATTCATGAAAACAACATAATTTAATAGAAACAATGGGATTTCATTCAAAAAATATACTTCCTTTCTTAAATCAAATGTAATAGAGTTGAATACCTATTGGGGACAATTATGTATTAATGAAATGCCTTCAAAAAAATTAATTTATGGGAATATCTAGCTCATAAGGTTTTAGGTTAGTAAGATTTAGAATTTTAATCAACACAAGAATGTATTAGAGTGGTTGATTTTTTCCTGACCTTTTCTTCTTCCTACCAAAAAAAAAATCGATGCAGAAAACCCAATTAAATATGTGGTTAAAAATTTAAAAAGAGGTGATTTTGACGATGATATTTAAATAAAATCAATCACTGTTTTTGTTTGAAATAAAACCATTTTTAAACACCCATCATTTCTATTTTCATAGTAAACTAAAATCAAAAACCATAATTATATACTCATGTTACTTCTAATTTAGGTATATGAATCATTACTTAAAATTAGAAAGAAATTAAAAACTAAGCGTAACGAGAGGGGAGAGTGGCATTGTGCGGGGATAAAGAGATTATAATGTCTTAATTAATTTCACTTGAAAAAGTTACATGATAATATTAATTAATTTTTGATATGTTTTAAACATTTCATGAGAGCTATTTCATAAACCTACTTTTTTCTTAACATAAATGTTTAGTGTCTACAGTTTGTATTTTTAACTCTACACTAAATTCCAAATGGAGATCATATACAGGTTGATTTCAAGTTGGAAATAGATACCATAATTCTCATATCATTACATAGTATAAAGCAAAGTCTTCTGCCATGTGTGTGTCTATTCGCGATAAACTCAAAAAGTACTCATCGGATTTTCATGCGGTTCTTAGCAGTAGATAGAGTGATTAAAGGGGAAGATTTGGGTATATAATTTGCCAACGTTCTTTTTACTATCAGTGCGGGACAACGCCCGCCAGGCCAGCTAGTTAAAATATAAAATGAAAAAGTGACTAATGATTGAACAACTGAGTTACATTTTTAAGAAATAATTGTATATTTGGTGTGTTTACTAATTACACCGATATTTAATATTGTAGATTTAACTTCTCTATGTCTGAGAGAAAAACAATATCTGTAAAAAATATGTATAAGAAGAACCTACTTTATTATATTAAAGTGTTATAAAATGGTAAAATTACTTAAAATGTGACTCTAGAATTTGAAATAAACCTGTATATGTATATGTTATATACTTCTAAATGACACTACTATATAAGAGATGTACTTTACCAAGGCGTATCAGTTGTTCAAGAGCCCAACACACATCGGAGTCATTTTGTACTTTCAAACGTTAAGGCCACATGTAATATAATTCACTTAAACTGTATTGATTTGGGAATGATCCGATTTGAACACAATCACCGTCACTACACTATTTTAACCGTTCTGACAGTAGTTCGTTTGGTTGAGGAATATGAACAATAGTTTGTTCACGTTGTCTTGTCATCTCCGGAGTGACTGCTACGTCTCGCTGTCATGTATGCTGTCTTCTGTGGCTCTCCGGATGTCTGTGAGTGCATTGCCATGGACTCTGAAGCGGTAGACGCAGGTGTACGTAGGGTTGCCATGGTTACTCTCTACCCGTAGCTCCACTATGTCGTATGCAACGGGGTATTCCACTCCGCCAATGTTCGTCACCTTCGGATGTTTAACTGGGAAGTACTGTATAGCGGTGCCGTTCGCATCGTACGTGTAGTCGCCGAATAGGTGCGGTTCGGGGTCCAGTTCGCCGTGGAGGCCCTAGAATTATACACAATATAAATAGGCTATGATAAAATTTTCACTTTTTTGGACTTCACGAAGTTTTTTTAATGCGGCTTGCGGTAGAGATGTTTCGTAATAAATTATGAATTTCCTGGGTATAATTAATTTGGAATAAATAAATAAATTACATAATTTTAGAGATTCACAAGTAAATCGTAACAACTACTATATGACACTTGACATTTGATAATTTCATTACATAGTATAAAACAAAGTCCCCTACCGCGTCTGTCTGTCTGTCTGTCTGTTCGCGATAAACTCAAAAAGTACTGAACGGATTTTCATGCGGTTTTCACCAGTGGATAAAATGATTCATGGGGAAGGTTTTGGTATACAATTTGTCAAGGACTTTATGATAGTCAGGGCGGGACAGCGCTTGTCGGGCCCGCTAGTTAATTCATAAATTAAAATTGTTCGCAAAATATCTGTATGCAATAAAACGTCTTTGAATGATGAGATTGAATTGAACGAATGCTGTTCATAGTTACTTGCGTAAAATACTTAAACCAGATGTTTAGCTACAGACCGCTTACACGCGCTTTTGTAATAAAGTATTTTAAATGTGTTCGCCTAGATTTAAAATTATAGGCACTGCTTAGTAAAACTCGTGTTAAACCAGTGCTCATTTTTGTTTTCGTAATAAGACCGTAGGTACTTAAGATGTAAAACTAAAAAAAATGTGATCGAAATCTATCTAGCAGTTTACTGCAGAGGCAGACCTCCATCATTTTATTTATATAAGATTATTAGTTATCAAATATTCATTGAATTAGTAATTAAGTGACTGACTTAATAAACTCACATATACAGAGAAGTTTTTAGGTGCTGATTCGATCTTTCCATCGGTCGCCAATAACCTCGACATGTGCTCCAGTGAAAAACCAGTCACTTCTATAATCGCGTACGTTCGTATAACTGAAAATAATAATAATAAATATGTTTTTTCATATTTTATCTGTTTTAGGGTTATGCCTGAAAATTTGAGTCCTTAAAACTCCTATCTCTCTATAGAGCGTGACAAATTTTCCTATTTAAAACACGTTTTTTTTAATTTCTGTAACTCGGCGGCACTTTGTGTTATCACATTGTTCAAACTCAGAAATTACTCAGGATTGAGCATTCTACAATAGTGCCTATTGCGACTTAACTGTAACTCGCACTGGTCCGGCAATACGGGTCATTAAAGTCAAATTTTGTAGTAATTTCCTGTTTTTGTTATTATTTAATTAATGGCTGAACCAACAGGGAAAATTTAATGAGATATTTTTAGGAAATTTAATTTTCTCGAGACATTGAGCTTTTACTTTTTGTAGCATAAAATTTTAATGAACTAATTTAGTTAAAATAAAAAAAATAATCTGTTATTTATTGCGAAATTTTTCAGTATTTATTTTTCAAGCTGTGAATAAAGAAAATGATGAAAAATATTAAACAAAATACATAAAATATTTTATATTCATGTTTATTGATAATTCATTAATTTAAATATAATTGAAAATACTCGTTTAGAAGCAGCACTCTAGTAAACACGTTAAGCCCTAAGGGGTCTGACCCTCGAGTTCTCCTGCCGGAATAGATATACAAGCACTTGGCGAAAGGGTGGTAGCTAGCCAGGGTTTAGAAAAAGCCTTACCATCGTGATATAATCATATCACGCTGTTTTCCTTCACCAAAAGCTCCAGATCTAATTGGTTACGTTTAGTGAAGTTAATGTTAAAAATAGAACCTCTTTTTGAAATAATTTGATTTTCTACGGGCAAACTTTCATATACATAATTCTTCTGTAAGTGTGTGTGATCGAACTCCTCATAAACGGCTGGAGAGGTTTTAATAAAAAAAAAATGTGTGTATCGGTGGATGCAAGAATGATTTACATTAACGATTGGGCCTGGTAGGTGGTGCTGCGGTTGAATTTTTAGATTTTTTTTTATTATCAAGGCTGGGCAACGTCCGCCGGACCCGCTAGACACTACATATTATAAAACAAAGTCCTCTGTCCTGTCTGTCTGTTCACGATAGACTCAAAAACTACTGAACGGATTTTCATGCAGTTTTCACCAGTAGAGAAAGTGATTCATGAGGAAAGTTTATTATAAGTATATAATTTATCAAGGTTTTTTTTATTATCATGGCCGGTTAGCGTCTGACGGGTCCGCTAGTCTATTATAAAGTAATAATCACCTAAATATCCGGGGAATCCTTGGAAGGCCCAGCACTCGGCGGGCATGGCGCCGGGCGTGAGCGCGTACCGCGGCGACGTGTACACCCACCACACCGGCAGGCCCAGGATCGAATACTGCTTCGTCTTTATCTGATATAGCTCCGTGCATTTCGTTGATATTACTTGACCACCTGTACACGTTTCAATATTTAAACTATCGCACAAGAGAAAAAAATAAGATATCCTAATTCTAACTAATATTTTGTATGTTTGTTCGAGTTCAAGTGAGTTTCTTTGTGTGATGGTTACGGTTTCACGTGATTGTGTGTATTTGTTGGAGTTCATGTGAGTTTCTTTGTGTGATGGTTACGCTTTCACGTGATTTTGTGTGTTTGTTGGAGTTCAAGTGAGTTTCTTCGTGTGACGGTTACACTTTCACATGGTTGTGTGTGTTTGTTCGAGTTCAAGTGAGTTTCTTTGTGTGATTGTTACGCTTTCACGCAATTGTGTGTTTGTTGGAGTTCAAGTGTGTTTTTTGTGTGATTGTTATGCTTTCACGAATAACTGGATCAACATTAAATTTTGCATACACTTTGTCAGTGGTACAGAAAAGGACATGGAGTATAAATTATCCAGAAAGAATGTAATGTTCCCGAGAGATAGATCAAATCTACATTAATGCAAGTGAAACCTCGAGTAGTAAGTAATATTATAAATGCGAATGTGACTTTGTATGATCGGATTATCCGTGCAGAACGGTGTTGATGTATTACGAATAAATGTAATATTTTCGAAAAAAATATAATAGCTATATTTCACATGAGAAGAATACAAATAAATAATCTTTAATTAATCCTATGCCATAATAATAATGGATTACTTTCAATTTTTTAAATAGATGTAAGTATTGACACCTGTACATAACATTGTGTTATAATCAAATCGAAACTTTCTGAACTAGAAACTTTTCATTACCCGGCAAAACCACCACACCTGACTATAATTGATTTTAATATTTGCGGTGGAATTGTATTGGATGACGAGAAAAGCGCCTCTAAGAGTTAATCTGATACGAATTGTACAAATTCCGATAGTAGAAGAATTAATGAAGTTCCGGTAAAATGGCAATAACAATCGCTGTGAATGCACAATGATGGCCAGTACTTCGACTTTTCATAAATACTTAGGGTTTTTCTATACAAAACAGCAATATCATAAATAAGAGACTTATTATGTCAAAGGAAATTTTAGGTCTTACATTATTGGTTCTAGAAGCATTAAGTTTTGCACATGACTTCCTTATATAATGTAGATGAGGACTGAGAAAGCGGTTTTTGAAATTGAACTTTCTAAGAAATTAATAAGGGATCAATAATAGGTTGAAAATGGATTCGATTTTTTTAATATAAAACGGCAATATTGTAAATAGTGAGAAACTTATTATGTCATTGTCAATTTTAGGGCTTAAATCGATGATTCTAGAAGAAGGAAATTTTGCAGATGGGTTTCTTATATAATGTAGGTCAGGACTGAGAAAGGATTTTTGAAATTGAACTCCCGAAGGGGGTTAAAGGATTTAAGATAGGAAATATCGCCGATGAGACACCCCATTGAATGAATTTATAAAAACTTACCTGCAGACTCCAAAGCATAGTCAACAAGGCCGGTTTTATCGGCGTCGTAAACGTCCAGCATTCCTGTAACCAATTTCCTTATCGCCTCAGCATCGAATCCCGAATCCGTACTGTGAACTTGAGCATCTCTCACATACTCCTTGACTCTCTCCGCAATTAGTTCCACCTGACGTCGTTCAAACACAGCCAAGTACTCTTGAACCATCCCCCGAATCTTATCCTCAGCTAACTCCGGCTTCCAGGTGTTGATCAAGCGTTCATGAATCTCCTGACTGATCGTTTGCAACTGTTCACTGGTTACATAGTTTTTGTCAAAGTAAGCTTTCAATTTCATTGCGATCGCATCGGTATTGTCTTTCGTTAAAATTTGTATCAAATTTTGCTGCAAATGTTTTAATGAGTATCGTTCGATTTCCGTTTCGATATTATCGTATTTCGATAGTTTTTGATCGAATGACTTGAGTCGATTATCGACACCGACCGCCCAGTCCTCGAGGGCTGCTACGCGTTTCGATAAATCAGGATCTTGAACGATCTGAGGCGGTTTGTAAGTATCGACAACTATTTTTTCCTTTGGTAATAAATCATCGATGTATTCGTAACCTGAAATCGATATATCGATAATTAAAACCGGTTCGTTGTAGCTCTGTCCTTCCCACATAATTTCTTTAATTAAAATTCAAAATATAACGTGAATGAATCAACAAACAGGGAAGGACAGAGTTATATACGTATATAAACTAATTACAATGAAATCGACTCACCTAAAAGTGTAGCGTCCCTCAAAGTACGTCCACTTTCTTAAAGGTGATGTATATGGACCTCTATCCTTCCCCGATAATCGATAAATATTAATAATAACAGGGAAGAATTATGTGGGAGAATACAATAAAAAAAGAAATGTTCAAAAATATATATATAATTAATCAATACCCAGCGTTAGCAGAACACATAATTTAAAAAATATATCTTATACAAGCATTTTAAATAAAAAAGCCCCCTGTATATAAAAAACAACACTGTATTGTCGGTATACATAACTGAACAGAATTATTATTATTTAACATATATTGTTCTACTATATAATGTCATATGTATTATTATATTAATTGTCATGCGACTTTTTAAGTAAACATGAAATAAAATTATCTTAAATCATAAATAAAACACTGGATAACTTAAATAATATTTTGTGACGTACGTTCTCATTGTGAACATTTTGAAACATGACCTTACTTCGACGTCATCGTACCGTGTGCCGTACTTATATAATTGTGACGTACATTATCTGTGAACGATGTCAAATTAAGTCATGTATATACTGAGATTTAATAAAGCTTTATTAATTATTATTAGCCGCAGTGTTATTCACAAAATAATTTTAATGTATTCAAATAACACGCAAAATTATAAAGTCGTTAATTCTTCATCACTATCATTTTCTACCATTTTTTTTAATCAAAAATTTCAATACTGATCGACCATCGTATAAACACATTTTTTTTCCTCAA
This sequence comes from Antheraea yamamai, assembly GCA_036509395.1. Taxonomy (NCBI): domain Eukaryota; kingdom Metazoa; phylum Arthropoda; class Insecta; order Lepidoptera; family Saturniidae; genus Antheraea; species Antheraea yamamai. The sequence continues at coordinate 4,496,452 of AP028440.1, forward strand.
AATACTTTTTTGTAATCGTATATATAAACGAATCGTATATGACTAGGGGTTAATATTATTAATATTTATTAAAAGGTCACAAGTATTATGTCACAACACATTTTTAAGACACAAGTCTACTTAATCACTATTTTAAATTATTAATTTAATATAAACATCGCATTTAATCCTAAATAAGTATAGTAGCCTACACACATTCGTAATACTAAATGAAACTAATAATTTTTCGGTTCAGGCAAGGTATCTTTTCTAGCTGCGGAACTCTAAAAATATCTATTCTATTTTATAGAACCCTTCATTAAATCACAACAAAGGTGAGACAGCGAAATTCTTTAACGGCTAAAATAATTTAAAGATTAAATCTCTAACCAAAAGTAATTGATTGATATGGAAACCAATTATTAGCATTTAATTTTTACAATTAATGATTATTAAAATAATAGCAAAAAACATACCAGTGTCTTATAAAGATAAGTACGTTATTAAAGATACTATGAACAGTACACCGAATCTAAAATAGTATTTAAAAATGATAGTCTAGACTACAATACAAAAATAATACAGTTGACCAGAATATTACAAAGGATAGCGTGTATTTATTAAAAATCAATCAAAATAATTTTGTCACATGAATTCATGTAAATTAAACATCAATATTCTGATCACATATCTATTATCTGAACAATATAAATAAAACAACTCTGTTAACAAAATCTGCCTTGATTAGAATTCAGTATCACATACCGTTTCATTTAAAGTTTTTAATAGTTCCTTTAATCTTTACGTAAATGAAACATTTTCATCTAGAACAATTTGTAGAGCATTTAATAAAGTCTTTATTATCATCTCTACCAGGTGCAAAGTTAGACACTCACTGTCACATTTAAGATATAAAATAATAATATTAAAACAAATACTAACAAACAAGAAAACCTAAATTAAAGTTTGTTCTAAGACTTTTAAAAGTATAGCTACAAATGTGTAAAAAAAATCCAAGTGCAATGACCGGTGCCAAAAGCGACAATGGGCGATCCGGAATTAATAACTTTCGATAGTAAAACGGGCAATAAACCCTTTTGTTTTATTCCTAACGTTGATACGTTCCCATTCAAATGAAAGTGAAATCACCTGACGGTCATTAACACTGTGCTTTAACATAGGGCGCGTAGAGAAGATTGTGTATAATCTTTGTATTTTTCTAGATAATTAGGCCAAACATTTAGCATTTTTTTAATTGACTTAGAACGAGAATCGAGTGCACTCCAGTCCAGTCCGTGCAGTCCAGGAATATTGCTACTGTCTAAACAGTCATATGGTATATCGATTACTTTAGGGATTGACTTTACTCTTAAGTGGTGCAGTTCCCGTAAAATAAATTTTCATTATATAACAGAATCGTTTCATTCATATCATAAATATATATGTAAAATCAAGTAAACATGCGTCTTTGTTAATTTATAATTATTTTCAACCAAATCACTATATTTAGACTTAAATAAAACTTCAAATATGGCCACGTCATTTAAAATAAGGTACACAAATGGACTAACACAACTAAGCTGATAATAAATAATTCAAAATAAAACACACATTCATAGCGGAATGAATAATGCAACATAATCACAATTAACAACTTTTTAAAATTATTGTATATATAAATATTTTTAAAGTTATTTGAAATAACAGTATTTTATAAAATATATCATTTTTTTGTACTTATAGGCAACACAAATTAATAATTAATGTACATACACGATATACGACAACCTAATGTCAATAACAAAATATTGTAAAATATTTTTTTTAAGATAATTTATTTTAAAATTTTTATAATTTATCTATTTTGTAATATCGTCTGCATTTAATCTGTAGTTACGAAAAACTTGAGGAAAATAGCAATATATATTCACAAGAAAATGGAAAAAATAACTCGTTTGGTAATTTCTAGAATAAAAATTAATTCAGTATTATTAAGGTGGACAATCTATTACTATGATTTCTACCATCTGAATTTAATAGAATGGTATCGCGTATGCACATAACTTATGTATAAAATAATAAAGCATTCGTTGTACGCAAACTTATTTGTTTCAATTTAAACATAAGTACTAAGTTCTTATAGTATATATGTAATAAAATAAATAATTGAAATAATTGCACACATTTTTTTTTTATTTTGTAATACATGTCAAAAAGTGCAAAATTAATTAATTCCTTGGCTTCTCATATCCAGCTTTTTTAACTGAATGCACCTTTTACTTATATACATGAATTTTAAATATATATATTTTTTATTTTTTGAAATCGCTTATTCAACTGATATGAGAGAGACAGAAGTTAAAGAAGTTTACCATTAGTTACATATTTGGATACAAAAGTGCAATTGCCGCCTTAATATGGGGCAGTTCCTGACGGGACTTGCAGCAGGACAAATTCCAAAATCCGAATCAATTTTCCCCTACTCAAATAAGAATTCCCATGATTATCCAGAGAAAATAAAAACAAAACTTTGGTCTATAAATTTTTTTCAGCATACATGAAATTACACAAAAATTATCCTCTTAAACGAAATCGTAGTTTAATTTGTTTATAATTTAAGTTCTTGAGTTCAATGAAATCACCACTCTAGAATGTTCTCTCACAATTCTATTAAAAAAAAACAACGATGAACAAATCTGACGGTGTTTTTTATAAGTAAAGGGGCATAATAACAATCGATCATCCAATAATACCACGCCAGAATCGACGCATCTCTTCAAAACAACTCTCAGCCACGACTTGCATATAGTCCGATGCGTCTACAACCCTATTTTGTACTATCTCCTTGTACTCTCTATAAGTTCTCGTCACTTCCGGCAGGTTGTCTCTTATATCCGGCAGTGTTATGTTAATATCCGGTAATTTCGGTATAATATCGGTTATCGTTATCGGTATCGATAGAGCCGGCAGTTCCATTCTCGTGAATTCAGTTAAATTCAATTGGAAATCGGTAAAGTTTACCATCGCCAGCCGTTCCCAGTTTTCGTACGTATAATAAGCTGGAATAAATTTTTGTTATAACTTTACGATCTAAATATATACTTACTAATGTAAAACGATTCGTGAAGTAGACAATTATAAAGAAAAATAGATTTATTAATAACTAACTATGCCCGCGATTGCGTCCACGTCTTTCGTGTCTTAGATATTAGTTATATATTATATAATACCCTGTTTTTGTAAGTAATTGCATTTACTTACTCTTTTCTCATATTTAACTCGAGCCGTCATTCAAATTACAATAACTTTTGAATAGTAGTGATGCGTGTTCATACAAACAGACAGACAGAAATTTCTAAAAATGTATTTGATTACTTATTCCTAGACACCTGCACAAAGTACTACAAAAAGTACAGACACGTTATATTTATAATTCTTTATTATATGTATAGATGATACATATCACAAATAAACACGTTGTTTAGCAAATAACACCGCTTAAGTCGAAAATAGGCAGTTTTTAACCAACTTTAAATAAGGAGGTTCGATATTCGACCCGTATGTTTGTATGTCCGCGATTTCCTCAAAAACTTCTGATCCGATTTGGATGGGGTTTTCGTTGTCATTACTTTAAAATTTCAATGCATAAATATTCTCATGACGTGTCAAACTACATATTACATTTTGAAAGTTTCAACCAAGAGAGTACCTAATCTTATAAATAAAATAATAATTTTTAATGGATTTTTTTTACTTCCATGTAAAATTAGTCAAATTATTTAACAAAATTAGTGTTGTTTGCTAAGCGACGTTTTCTTATATCGTATGGACACTCAAATTTGTATGCCATAAGATAGATGAATATTATACTAATTTTACATTCATTGTTTTTAATCGCAAAACACGAAATTAAGACATCCTATTTAGTACAATTTCAACGTATCAAATTCGGTTATTAAACTTCTGTAAAATTATTATTTTTTGTTAGAGCGAAAACAAAATAAAATTATGCATTATTTGTCGTAACAAAAAGTGTGTTTTTTAGGAAGTTTTTTTTTTCAGATTATAATAATTTATAATATATATCTATTATTCGATACTCACATCCATAACCGACAACTGGTAACAGCAACAACAGCATCCAGGGCCACCAGCTACGATTACGAACGGTCTTCTCTTTGTAGCTCCTCGATATATATGTCTCACTCTCACTCACGTGGTTCGGTGTTACCTGTGCGAAAAGAACAGCTAATATTAACAAAATAATAAAGACATCATCTTTTTAAAAGTTTTCTAATCTAATCAGTTAATATAATGTATAGTCAGAATAATATATTAAAAAAAAATCTCTGTGTCATGGTAGCACGGTAAAGTGACGTCATTGTAGAGTTTAGCATAATCACTACATATTGTAAAACAACGTCCTCCGCCGCGTCTGTCTGTTCGCGATAAACTCAAAAACAACTCAACGGATTTTCATGTGGTTTTGATTAATAGATAGAGTGATTCACGAGGAAGGTTTAGGTGTATGATTTGTTAAGATTTTATGTAAATTGGTTGACATATAACGATAATTGTTAAAAGTGTCTGAAGAAGTCAAGCCGCCAAGAAGCTTTTGTCGAAATCGGCCTTCCGAGATATAAGAAAACAATTAGGATAATAAACGACCCAGACGAAGCTGCAGGTATCAGCTAGTGAAATCTAAAAACAACAAAGATTAACAAGAGGTCAGTTCAACGTTTGTCGTCGTTATCATGCAGACCTGTATAAATATCCAAATAATAGTTTGATAACAGATTGACACTAAACTGTGCCTTAAATAGATGATAAAACTAATATCACACATTGACATCAAATTGACAGCAACGTTGAAGAGCATTTATTTGCTACAAATTGGATACTCCAGTGATATGTAAATAATAACATTCGTATGATGTTATTTAATTACTACATTTAAAAAAAAACACATTACATAAATATATTTTGAGGCTTTAAATAAATATTTTATACTTTGGTTTTTTATTATTACGAAACATAAAACAAGTTGGCCATCACGAGATGCCCGGCACATGTGAAACATTCAATATTAAAATTAATAATTTAAATAGGTGTCATGTATACTATAGTCGGATAATATATAGTGTATAGCCCCAGCAAAGAACGAACCAAGTGTATAGTATACCCGTGCACACACGCAAGAGAGTCGTGAGCGGTGGAGTAGAGTTGGCATGACGGCATTAGAGAACGTCATGCCGTTTGCCGTGACGGCATATTGGTCGATTTTATCACTAAAACGTGCTAATAGATATTTCACCTAAAAATACTTCATTTTAGTGTCATTTTCACATGAGAAAATAGATAATATTTAGACTAAATATTTTACTTATTGGGGTGTCTTTTCAGGTTATATTTCAAGGACTTAATATCGTAGAAAACAAGGAATATACGAGGATATTGTTCCACAGGTTCACGTTGCATTAAAAATTTGACACGAATAACACTTTGGTTCATAGGGAGATGGAGTCTCCTATAAAGTTGTGGGTCTGGACTTATGTAAGTGGCTCTATTATAGAGAAATCAGGTAGAATAGTTCTTGAAAAAATTCGCCATGATAAAATCATAAAATTAACTCAACGACGCAATACACGTAGGCAGTAGAAGTGTTATAATTTTTTTTTTTTGTAGTATCTTCATTGTGCATAACACAGGCATCTCTCAGCAACCTGTCCAGGGTATTGAGCAGTTATTTTTAGGATTCGTCCACGAGATGCGAACAGTAATTCATGTACTGAATTTCTGCCCCATAAAGAAGAGATAGGTTGGGCGTGAAGAACAGGGCTGTAGCTAGAGTCGAATTTGAGGTATCTTATTAATTATCATAATTTATCTGCTCTTGAATGTCACAAACTGTGTTATGTTCGGAAAAGCTTAGATACCTATCGCTATATTTAAAAAAATCTCAAACTGTGAACAAACAATTTAATTTTAAGGTAGGACATTATGATTTCTAGGTAGGGTAATGACCCACAATGCCCCCTTCCCCTAGCTACGGCCGTGGTGAAGAACCGTCTGACTATATAACTTAATTAATAAGATTTAAATTAAGTAATGCTCACGGTTTCAGTGATAGTAGTTAGTGTAGTCGTTATCGTATTCTTGATGAGAGTGTAGATCCAGTAGAAAGGCGCCACCGCCGCAGATGAGGCTCGAGATACTAGGCTGGCTGAAATTTTCAAGAATCAACTTAATGATAATTCTTCCAAATAGTGTTCTTTACTTAGACGTCTATTACAATAATTGAAACAAAAAAAAATTGACAATACTACAGATTTATTAGGTAAAAAATTGAGCCGTCACGAGACGCCTGGCAGATGTGAAACATCAAAATTGTTTTGTATAAGTTATATGCCTAAAAGAACAGATTACGACAGGAATCAGCTATGGCATAATGAAAAGATAAAGCATTACATATTTGTTCCATAAAATAATGACTGTTTATTTATTTTATTACATAAATATTCATTTTTATTAAATACAAATTACAAAAATTCAACTAGGCGCAGGCGCGGCGTGTTTGGCGTTTATCAAAGGGGGCTAGGTCATCGGCGCGTGCTGCGTAGCATTAGTAGAACGAGTGGCCGACAAAACAAATTGATCTTATGTTTATACAGATAGGGTTACAAATGTTCTCGAGTATTTCGTTAATAGTGCAAAGTTCTTGTTTTGCGTCGCCACGTCTCGCCAAGCCAACAATCAGGTTTACCCGCGCGTATAGATGTTTCACATCAAAATACTAGTCGTTATTCAGCGCTCGCAATTTGACCATAGTCCACTACATTTAAGTTTCAGTATTATTGAAGTTTATTTGCCAAACAGTATATAAATAATGCATATTAATAGAGATAAGGAGAGACTTATAAGGCTTTGATTCGGCAACGGCAAAGGAAAAGAAACTATTTTCATTTTTTTTATTATAACATTATAAGCTCGTCAATATAGAATCTTCGTATAACATAAAGTTATTCAGATTTTAAGAAACTACTATATTTGAAGGCACTACAAATTCAGCGATATATATTTTCTTGTCGTGAAGTGGGGTAAGCGGTGCCGTCCGCATGCGCAGCACAAGGCAAACAAAATCGCGGATATCATCTAGTTTATATATAAATAGATAAGTATGAGTCACCTTGCTGAGGTCTGCGGTCCGTGTAAGGGTACCGATGTGAGGGTCCGACGAGGCGTCGGTACGCGTTGCTGCTGGTCGTGGTAATGGTGGTGAGAATGGTGACGAGCAGTCGAGTTATCCACCACGGTTGATCTCGTGGCATTGATACCCTTCCCTGAATGTAGCCACTCTCGTCGTCCGAACTCTCGACGGACTGAAAATTAGTGTTACTCTTTTAAAATAGGAGTAGAAGTCGAAATTCGATCATATCTCGTAATTTTGTTAACACAACAGGTGTAGTGCTTGCTAAAAGATATGAAGAAGTGCAAAGTTTCCGAAGATGACTTCAAGAACAGAGCGAAGTGGAGAAATAAGGATGGCTGACCCCGCCACCGTATGGGACAAACAGCCAGTAAGAGAGGGAGTTCCGTACCACGTGTACCACTGGTGGTACACGTTAAGCTCAATCTTTAGGTCACATGTACCACGGGTGGTACACGATCTGATAACTATTGAAAACGTACGAATTACTTATGTCATGTCATGTATGATGTTGTAATGTAATATTGTATCATGACTAGTACAGACGTCAACATGATCTTAAATTGGCACCGTCAGTGACATTTTAATTCTGTAAATAATTTATGTAAAACTTATTAGACAATAAATTATTAATTATTATTAAAATAATAATACGTGATGTAGTCCGGTGAAGCTGTGAAGGCCCGTCAGGCCAACAGCATAGACAGTTCGGTAAAAAAAAAAGTATGATAATGAAGCTTGGCATGAAACGTGTTAAGTTTCAACATTATTGATGTTTATTTGACAAAAGCATATAACAATTCATTCATTTTCTGTATAATCATTGCATATAAATTTGAAAACAAAAAAGATATTGATAACAATAAAGGTCGGCGAATGTTACTAAACATAACAAAAAAAAAAATCGGTTCACAAACAAGAAAAAAAAGTACTGAACTATTTATTTCGTTTTATTTTTTCCATATAAAATACTAAATTAATATGTAAGCACCTAATAGATAGATAGTATAGAAGTGTAAATAATACAACACCGCTATTATCAGACCTCATTAGTAAAAAAATCTAGCGTAAATATTATTTATTGACATTCCACTAGCATTTACGATTGCTAATACTCCTATGATCATAAGGTTCGGTACGGTGGCACTGTTAGAATAAACATCTACTGTATATGATGTTGAAAGTAGTAGAATTTTTAAAAGGCTCATTAAATGTATGGATTTCCTACCGAAGCCTTCAAAGAATTTACTAATGAATTATAGTAAAAAAAAGTCGATGCAGACATAAGGACACCCGACAGAAATGTCGTTTTTTGAATTGAATTATAGTTTTAATTATTTAAATATCAAAATATATAAATTTTTTGGTAGGTGGTAGAGCCACGCTGAAGCTATTACGGTTTCAGCATGAATGGGTCGGTTCGCCCATGGTTCTACCACCTTCTCACAGAAAACCGACGTAAAGTAAAAGTGTTTGCATTATTGCGTTTCGTTCGGTCAGTGAGAGCGCCGGAAGTTCAACTCCCCCCCCCCCCAACACAGGCTGGCAACGCATTTGCGACTCCCCTCGTGTTGCAAGTGTCTATGGACGGTGATGATCGCTTAACATCAAGTGACCCACGTGTTCGTTTGCCTCCTATAACATAAAAAAAATAATACAAATTGATATTACTATCAATAATACTATATACGAATATCAAAACATTTTCCTTTCAAATCCAAATTATATATATCCAAATAATATATATTATTTTTTTCATTTAAGGTCATGACAAGAAGCTTAGTGAAAATTATGGGTAACATTGGCTCAACAAATATATTTACTCATAAATTGTTATAGTAATTTAAAATTAAACTCTCTAAGTACTTACACTCCTTTTAAAATCAGGCGCTTTATTATAATCAACTAATTTCTGCTCACGTCTTCGCTCATTTTAATGAAGATTTGACCTACACTTCGGGAACTGTTTAGAAAGGTAACCCTAAGTCTTTTTCCGTACCATATTTTCATGATGACCGGTTGAATAGTTAAGGCGTGAATTCGTAAAAAACAAACATATTCACTTTCTCCTTTATAATATTAAAAAGTATGGATAAGTAAGTAAGTATATTATTGGCTTATTAAAAGTAGGCTTTTATAGAAGTCACTACAGGCGCCAATTTTCAGCCCCTCAGTCTCCGTTATTAGAAGCCATCTTGTACCTACCATTGCTCCACGACAATATCAGAAATACTCTATACAATTTAGGCCCTGAGAAGGCGCTTATGAACATCAAAGCTACCACCGGTTCGGAAAACAACTCAGTCATCGAGATGAACCGGCAAGAAACTCGATCTGGTTTATCTCTTCATGTTATATCTATACTAATATATAAAGTAATAAAATAAAAATAAAATAATGTTTCAAAATCGGGCACTTTTTTTCCTTTTGAGAGATATCTTTAGCGTTAATATTATATACGTTGCCATGGTAACGTGGTAAGTTTCTATCGCAAATATTTTCAAAGTTTATTTTGTTTTCCTATTCAAAATTTGTTATCTATTACGTATTATAAAAATAAAGTTTGTGTATGTACAATTAAAATAACAACTTTTTGATGAATCTATATGGCTACAAATGACCAAAAAAATTTTTTTAATATTTTGTCTATATTTTTATATCATTATATTTTGTCTGTTTGTTTGTGTGTTCCGGGTAATCTCCAAAACGGCTAGACCTATTTTAACGGGAATTTTACTGGCAGATAGCCGAAATTATAGCGTTTGACATATTGTACTTTATTTGTCCGCGGCTTCGTCCGCATTGCTATTTCCAAAATGGTTGGACCGATTTTCGCGGGGTGTTCACTGGTAGATAGCAGACCTCATAAAAAGTAATTTAGGTTTTTTTTATTCGCCTTCGGCCGCAGTGCAATATCCGTAATGCTTGAGCTGATTCTCACGGGGCTTTCACTGGCAGATACCTCACCTTATAAGAAGTAACTTACGACTATTTTATTTTGTTATGCGTTTGCATCTACATATCTCAGTGATTATAGCAACGTATAAGAATAATACAATTATATCGACAATATGGGCATGTTTTATTCTTATATAGTGTTAATGAGCACTCAGGGTGGTACATAGTAGGTTAAAGTTCCAGGTATGTTGCTGATGATAAATCCCATCCCATTCGATATCGATATTCGATTCGTATTCACATATCTAATGTACACGTTATATGTTACAGTAGATGGCGTAATGTAAGATTGTAAGTAGGTGTGTACATTACAGAAATGCTTTTTCAAAAACATTTGTAACTATGACACCATAGTTATTTAATACATTTAAAAAAACGCGTGCGGAGCCGCGGGGGACAGCTAGTAATTTTATAAAACATAAGACTGTTACATTCGTTTTTACTGGATGCACAGAAGGGCGTCATTTCTAGATGTCACCATCGTTTTTTTATATTATAGGTGGAAAATGAACAGGCGGTTCACCTGATGGCAAGTAATCACCGCTGTCCATAGACACTAGTAACACCGGGGGAATCGAAAGTGCGTTGCCGGCATTTTAAAGGAGGTGGACCTCCGGCTCTCTCACTGACCGAATGAAACGTAACAATGCAAGCACTGTTATTTCACGTTGGTTTTCTGTGAGAGGGTGGTACTACCCCGGGCGACCCGACCCAAATATGATAATGAGAACTATACCATATACTATACCAAATATGACCGGTTATGGTGACAACTATACCCTAGAAGACATTACACGTTACATAGTACACAAAACACAACTCACAGTATACCGCTTGCGTACAGTTGTTGCAGTCCATGCCGAAGTAGCAGCCTGTCTGTCGATCTCGTCAGCACTAGTGTTGGGACCTTGAACGCGGAACTGCGAGAGCGAACGCCGAGACATATTCGGCATCGCGACCTGCCCCGGTGCTAGCTCCACCCTATCCTTCGACAGCGGCGAGTACGTGTAGTCGGTCTTCGGGTATTTACTGTCAAAAAAATATAAGCCTATTATATATTGTACCGAAGTTTTTAATTTCGAACCATCGGGCAGTTTTCAAACATTCGGGTATGTTCTCACAAGTAATGCAAGCATTCGGGTAAATTGCCATACTTTCGGGAACTCTAATCCTCTAATTAAATTATAAGCAACTTGCGGGTCGCGCGGACGTGGTCCCGCTTTGACAATAAAAAAAAACCGTGACAAATCATATACCTAAGCCTTCCTCATGAATCACTTTATCTACTGCTGAAAATCCGTGCAGGAGTTTTTGAGTTTATCGCGAACAGAGAGATACGACGTGGCAGAGGACTTTGTTTTATAATATGTAGTGATACCTACTAATATCTCGAATATTCAAAATAGTACACGATACACCACAAAAAATTTCGGATCAATATTCCCAATTAATATGTGATCATATATGGACCGTTTATTTTGAAAGTGGTGTAAGTCCATTTTCTTTTGTTTCGAGAAAATTAAAGGTTACTTACTATATTTGTTGATTTAAAAATACAGGCAAATCATATGAGGTCTGGCATTGTTTCTATTGTTTTATCAACATTTAATTTATTTACATAAATTTGTTTTTGGCTAATTAGACTACGATAACACATATTTATGTGCTGTAAATGGACTTACACCACTTTCAAAATTAGACAATTGTAAAAATCGTTTAATTTCAATTTTGAAAAATCAAATATCGCTTAAAATATACTTCATTTTAATATAATTTTGTTTACAAATACGCATAACAACACATAAAATTTTATTTTAGACGGCAATTACATTGTCATTACAAGATACTGATTACAAGAATTTACTTATTCTCTGCATGTGGTAGTGTTTCAAAATAAGCATGATGCACCGGAGGTATATAGGGTAGTAGCTGCTTCATATCTTTATATTTTTCGTACGTAATAGGTCTGGCATTTTGGTACAAAGGCTCCAGGGCGATTTTTTCAAATTTTAACGGTCTTCCAGGACGTAGAGGTAATAAATTGATAATTTTACTACTGTTGTTTTTGTTGTTTTTATAATTCGCCAAAATACGGGCAAAGATACGAGTCATACAGCCTTGTCGTATTTATTTTCTTCTCACAGGTTATGCGCTGTACATTTTCTAATACATTTCTCTAATTTTTTAATATCTATCTTTTAACTTACGAGTAGTGGAAACACGGAGGGGAAACAATGCAAATCGTCCGCGGGTGAAACCGCGGGACACAGCTAGTATAAAATAAATGAAAAATAACAAAACACTGATCGGTATCCATCTGCTATGCCACCTACCTCTGTCAATTGGACTTACACCACTTTCATAATCGATGATTATGCAATTTCATTTACCGACCGATTATAAGTTGTACAAAACATGGGATTTTTTTGAGAAATTAAACATGGACTAGTTATATATAAAAAAATTACATTAAATTAAGCATGAATTACGTGATTGCTCATTTTTCTCAAAAATGGACTTACACCACTTTCAAAATAAACGGTCCATATATTTAAAACAAAAGAAATTGCATAAACCAATCGAATATAAACTTACCGTTATGTTTTTAATCCAAAAACATTTTTAAACATAATATCCACGTCTGCATTAAACAATTTCACAATGTTTTATAGGCTAACATTTCGTATTCACTCGATATCACGTTATCGTTTGAACCAATAATTTATCAAGTAATGAGCTTCTTTATAATGTTATCAGAGATAGAATTAACTATGAAATAAACTATGACTGTAAGTTTGACATTTGCACGTGCTCCGTTGTATTGTAAATATAGAATTCGTCTAATTCTAACGTAACTCCAGCTTATATTCTGTACTATAGTAATCGTTTGTAGTTACTAGTTTAACTATAACCCGTACAAATTTACGTGTATGGCCGATATTATAATAGTTAATAGTAACTAAATTAACGAATTCTCACGTTACAATAATAAACCTAATGAGACGGATTGTGTTTTGTTTTGTGATTATATCTAAGACTAGCTGACCCGTGCCCACTTCGTTGGGCGGTAATAGGCATTATCATGCTACAACTTTTTTCTAGAACTCAATCATATATCTCGCATCGTTAAAGCATCTTAAGAAACGTTTTCGTTCGACCATTTTTCTCCGACTACCCAGATATTACCCCCTACAACCTCACAAACTTTTACCTCTTTATAATATTAGTATAGATTATAGATAATATAATTAGTTAATAGCTTCTGCCCGCGACTTCGCACGCGTGGAATAATTATTTTGGGCTAAGACGCAGCGGAAGCTCTCAAAAGGAAAAAAAGCCCCGATTTTAAAACATTTTTCACTGTAGCTCCGCTCCTATTGCCCTTAGCGTGATGATATATAGCCTATAGCCTTCCTCGATAAATGAGCTATCTATCACTCACAAATAACGTGGCTTTTTATTAGTAAAAGAATTTTCAAAATCGGTTTAGTAGTTCCTGAGATTACCCCCTACAACGTCACAAACTCACAAACTTTACCTCTTTATAATATTAGTATATAGATTATTGCCCCTGCCCGCGACTTCATCCGCGTTACTACTATAACTATTACTATAGTTCTCTGGGCTAATGCTGACACACAGCAGAATCTCTCAAAAAAAAACATGTCGATTTTGAAACATTTTTCAACTGTGCTCCGCTCCTACTGGCCTTAGCGTGATGATATATAGCCTATAACCATTCTCGATGAATGAGCTATATAACACTGAAAGAATTATTCAAATCGGACCAGTAGTTTCTGAGATTACCCCTTACAACGCCACAACATCACAAACTCACGTCACAAACTTTACCTCTTTATAATATTATTATTATTATTATTATTAGTATAGATTATAGTATATAGTATAAAGAGTATATAGAGTATATCTATACTATAATAAAACTGTAGCAAGGTCAAATCTGTACATTAAATATTTTTTGAAAATTTTGATCGGGGCAGTCTTTGTTATCGATATAGAAGCCAAAAATAATCTTTTTACAATTTTTGTCTGTCTGTCTGTCTGTCTGTCTGTCTGTCTTTCTGTCCCTGTGAACACGCATCACGCTGAAAGTACTGAACCGATTTTAACGAAACTTGACACAATAATAACTAATATTCCAAGGTTACATTTAGGATACTTTTTGTCCCATAAAACGCAAGGGGTTCTCCAGGATAACGAAAGACAATACATTGTAGTTAATGTAACTAGACTTTTTTGCGACACCTTAGTACAAGAGCCAGGAATGTTGGAAGAACGAGAATTTTAGAAAAGCTGGTTCTTTAAAATGAAGATATATTATGCCCTTCCAAACAGAATTCAGTATAACTGGTAGCCGGTTAACGTTATGTTTTTTAATGCGCATCACACCTTTACAGGTTAAAATTTTGGGATATAAATAATTTAAGGAACATTTTTTTTCAGTAACTTTTAAACGCTATTAAAAACATGAATTTATCACTACCAGACAATTTTGTTATTGATAATAATATGCCCGATGATATTCTTTATAAATAAAATAATTCATTTCAAACCATTTTATTTTTTCCATTGCAAAGAACATATTTCATTTTATTAACCATTATGATATTGACATTTCACCGTAAACGAAAAACAACGATAAACGTAGACATATGACTTGAGACTGAGGTCATCTTGAACATATGCGTCTATAACAGGCGCTTCCACAATTATCGCTATTTTATCATACATAAAATGAGGTAAACATATCAATGCAGTTGCAGTATCTAGCTCTAAGTTTCTAAACGTTTTCAAAGCATTAGCCGGTTTTAATCGGGGTGTTCATCCATAACATTTAGTTCGTTTATACTTCAATATTACACGCAGTCGAATCGACTATGCCAGCTTTCTTTATGATAGTAGTGCTCAGGTTAACCTCTATAAACTTGAAAAAGTCCAAAACCAGGCCATGAGAATTATCGGGGGTTTCATTAAAAGTACTCCAATCCATGTTATGGAAAGCGAATTGAGCATATGTCCGTTACATCTTAGGAGACAATATTAAGCTGACAAAATTATATTTAAATATAAGTCATTCGAAAAGAACGAACTAACTAATGGATCAGAAGAACTGTCCACCTCTTTCCAATCACTCTATTGGCGTAAAAGTAAAAGACCACTATTTTTTCTCAATATAAAAATACTCCAAGTCAAACAAGTATAAAACATGAAATGTTCACTTTACACACCTGGGCCGATAACATTGATTTGCACAATATAATTAAAATAAATGTAGATGTTATTTGGAAGCCAAAGCGTCAATATGATGTTGTTAAAATAAAAGATATTTGTCTTCAATATATAAATAAATATTATCAAAATTTTGATAAAATATACACTGACGGATCTAAAGCTGGAAATTATTTAGGAGCCGCATTTTTTGAGTCAAATTCCAAAACTTTTATGAAATTTCAAATTGATGAAAATATTTCAATTATGCACACTGAATTAATAGCAATTGCAGAGGCCTTATCATTTGCACAATCAACTGAGTCCATTAAGATTGTTATTTTATCCGATTCAAAAAGTGTTCTTCAACACGTAGTGCGATGTACCTCGATTTTTCGAGGAATACCGATAGCCTACATACACTATTTTGAAGCAATTACTAGATTTCAAAGCAAAGAACAAAGTAATTGTTTTTCATATAGGTATAACTGGGAATAAAAAAAGCTGATCTTTTAGCTAGAGAGGGATCCTCCGAAGGTGCTCCTATTAATATTTACCAACTTACTTGGATGTATGCTCAGTATTTAAAAATAGCTGTTACTCGCATTGGAAGGAATACTTTGATGAGCGTTCTAAAACAAAACGAATATGGTACAGAACGATTCAGCCATGCCCTTTAAGGTCACCATGGATTGATGACAGTACGATTTGCCGTCGGGAAGCAATCACAGGAATAAGATTACGCTCAAAACACATCCCATGTAAAAAGTTCGCCTACCTGATGCGTAAAGTACTATCACCACTCTGCCAGAGTTGTGAGCTCATCGATGATGTGCACCACATCCTGGCAGAATGTGTTCGAAACGAAGATATTAGATCACGGCTTAATGCTTCTGGTTTGTTCCACACTGGTTTGTACAATTCGTTATTGTCTGACCCCACTTCGAAAGATGCTAAAGAATTGTACAAAATTAATATAAGCTATTGTTAAGTTTATTGTCATTCTTATTGTTATATAGTTGTATGTCACTTAGGCGATATAGCCGAGAAGGCGACTAAGCCTTCATTAAAAATAAATAATAATAATATTAAAATTACAGCTATCTTAACATGGTTTGGAAATACTTTATTTTATTTACAAAAAAATAGCATCGGGCACATTATTGTTAATAACAAAAATGTCTGGCAATGATAATTTCATGTTTTAGTAGCGTTTCTAAGTTAGTAAGAAACAAAACATTCAAAAATTATATAAAAATCAATATTTTTGCCTGTAAAGGTGCGATATGCAGTAATAAACGCAACGTTTACCGGCAGCCAGGTAGCCCGCACTCTGTTCGGAAGAACATAAAGATATATAAAAGCTGGCTTATTTTCTTTTTCGAAACCGTTGCTAGCTCTTAGACAAATAGTTATAGACAAGTGACATTTGACGCGTCGTGCTCATATCTTTTTAATATTTATATTTTTCTTCAATACAATGGAGTGTGAAAAAGTTTTAATACAAGTTGAAAATAGTTATGATATTATTCAGTGTTTCATTTATCATTATTTTATTTTATGAATACATTTTATCGTTTAATTTACAATTTAACTCTATCAACTTGATTTTTGATAATGTAAACTCTACTGACTGTATAGTAAACGTCTACAAAAAAGGGAAAGGAACTTCGTTAGAATCTGGGGGTCCATAGACCTTTAAAGCTTTTTTTCACATTACCACCAATATATGTTGGTTACTACGAACGGGTTGTAGGCTTATTTTAAAAGATTTCTCACATACCATCTGGATATATGTTTGATTGAGCCCCTTGATAGTTTGGATTCACAATTGGAAACCGATGGTGTGGCTGCAATAAGGTTTTAGTAACCTATATTAAAATTTTTCGCGTTTAAAAATACAATTGGCACCAGTGATAACCGATTTGGTGCAGACGAAGTTGCACGGGTCAGCTAGTAGTATATATAAGTATAGTATAGAGAGATGACTAGTAACACAATTATCATGATTTTAAGTTTAAACAATTAGTCCTTTCTTCTAAAATGCAAATTATAACAAAAGAATGTTAGATAATGTATAAACATATAAAAAAACCGATGTTTTAATATGAGCATACAACTCCACAAAGAGCTATTTAATTCTAAGTTACGCTTAGCTTGTAAGTATAGTATTTTGCTAACCGTTTCATAAACAACCTCGAAATGATTTAAATCTTTACTGAGACTAGTCATCAACAAATTCGTCCTTCTAAGGACTAATTTGAAACGCCTGGTGTGACAACCACATCTTATGAACACTGGTAATTTGCATTATACATTCACTGCTATACTCGAACCTTGCACAAGCTATATCACTCTCAAATGACATTACAAGTTATTCAACCATTAACAACAATGGATACTGTAAGAAATATCATTAAACGGAATAAATATATTGAAGCAATGCTCATTCGGGAGTAGCGTGTTCGAAAACTGAGTCTGTAGACTTATTTATTCTTTCTACAACACCGTTACTTTCAGCTTTTTCTAAGCCAGTCTGGCTAGCTACCACCTTGTGGTTACTTGTGTTCGGCAGTTGCACTAAAAAGCTAAACCCTCCAGGTCACCTTGCTTACCACTTTAGAAAAAAAACCGTTATTTAACATCAGGTAAGATTTTGGTCAGAGGTCATCACGTCGGGGTCACCAAACGTAGGAGCCTTGGGCTCATTACTGTAGAAGTCTAGACTTGGACAGCATAACAAGAAGACTGGTAGTGAGTAAAACAGACTGGTTTATTTCTATTACATATTTGGTATTTTACACATACAAGAGGTCGTTCAATCGTGTGAACGACATATTCTATTTACAATATATTCAAATGTTTCAGCCAGTTTGCCAAAGAGAATGACATACTCGATAGTTACAGACGCTAAAACTTACAAATTAAAAAAAACAGAGTACTAATATTCGCCGATATTAGCTTTATGTTTCAAGTCACGTACCTAACTGAATAGTGTAAAAAACAAGCAAAAATATCTGCTTTGAACAATATAATTCCTGACAAAAATTTAAAGATGTCTTCTGAAAGGATACGTGTTATGGAAAAGCTTACGATACTATAAGATTATAATTACCTAAAAGTTAACACTTGTTCAATTGTCTCCACTTCCATATAGGCCATTTGGTTGGCCATTAGTTGTCACAATAAATGATATCGAATTATCTCGTCTAAAAATATTGAGTCAACTAGTAACTAAAAATGAGGTCGTCCAGTTATTTATTTTTTCTAAACACCCTCTGTATTAACAACGGACTTTGTAACTGTCATTTCGCCTTGTTCCATGTTCATCAAGAAATTAATCTTTAGCATAATTTTTATACTCGTTTGCTTTTTTCTATTCACTTTTTCTTATAACGCTAATTTAATGTAGGTAATTAACTAATAACTAGTTTAATTAAGTTATCCATTGACATGAGTTAATAATTTGAGAGATTATATATATCAAATCAAATCTATCAAACTTGATTAGTTTGAAATTAAAAAAATAGTTATGCAAATTATATTCATTACTTTTTACTTACTATACTTACTTAGCTATGTAACACTTAAAGAATTTTTCAAATCGGACCAATAATTCCTGAGATTAGCGCGTTCAAGCAAACAAATTCTTTGCTTTATAATATTAGTTTCTATACATATAATAAACCTAGGCCAAGTCTGTACATAAATATTTTTTTTTATAATATAATCGGGGTAGACTTTATCTGACTTCAAAAGTAATGTAGTCTATTTTAATTCAGACTAGGCGTTACCCGTGATTTCGTTCACATGAAATTAAGCAAGATTTCAAGACTTCAATTCATTCTGCATTTTTAATTAGAAAAATAATTAATAGTAAATTTGATTTACGTCAAGAGTTCCATAATATTTTTTTTTTGCAGAATAGACAAGCGATTATTTTCATATAGACACAAATACTTAATTATAATGATTTTTTTTTTCGAACTGACTACGCTATTGACCTGGCAAGGTCTCAACAGCTTCACCGGACTACTAAGGCGAGCGCTTAAGGCACTCAGCCGATTTTATTTGACAACTAGCTCAAGGGTGCACGGCACACCTCGGCTTGGGCTGTTGCCTGATACATGCAATTCGCGACCTATCTGAGCTGACCTAAGCCAAGCTAACTATTCATACATATATGAGTTGTTGAAACATATATGTGTACCAGGCCTACATACCTCAACAACTCTTATATATACTTCGTATCGGATCTTAATTATAATGATAACATGGGTATTTTTATAATAATATTTTTAAGTCATTATTTAATTAGTTCATTATACAGTGTAAGTGAGTGAGCACTGAGGTTATTATACGGTGGGTTAAAGTTCCAAATATGTTGTTTATGGTAAACCTAATTTGACACACTGTTAGTATTTATATATCTAATGTATACGTTACATGTTACTGTAAGGGGCGTGCGTGTCGTACTTAAAATTATTTTTAACGAGCATTTCCGTAATTGTATATGGTTTCACAATTTTATACTTCTTTAATACAATTAAAAAAAAAACGTGTGCGGAGGTGCGTGTACAGCTAGTAAATAATAAATCTAAGATGTTTTGTGGTTAGCACTATTTGAAATAGACATAAAATAACTCTCATTGTAATATTTTAAGTAAACCGTTAAATGCTGAGCAATACAATGCAGTAGACAATTTAGTAGTCCTGAAGAGAAATTAGTTTAAATGACCTTATAATAAATCTAACTTTTACATATAAATCGCAGTTAGCACTTTTACTTGACAGAGTAAAACGTTAAAAGCGACACGCGAAACATTAATCTTCGTCGAATGGAATGATGGTGATGAAATCATTACATATTGTAAAACAAAGTCCACTGCCACGGCTGTCTGTCTGTTCGCGGTAAACTCAAAAACTAACTGAACTGATTTTCATGCGGTTTTCACCTGTAAATTAAGTGATTCATGAGATAGGTTTAGGTATATAACTTGTCAAGGTTTTTTTTAATAATCACGGCGGGACAACCTCTGCCTGGCTCGCTAGTTAAATATATTTTTCTTTTACGGCATTGAATTTTTATTATTATTTGTTTTATTACTGAAAAATCCGAATACTGTTAAAGTAAACACAAAACGAGTGTTACAAAATATGTATTAGGTTTTTTTTTTGGAACTGACTACGCTATTAACCTAGCAAGGTCTTAACAGCTTCACCGGACTGCAAATATGTATCAGGATTAGAGATTTAAAGTTTACTTACTTCCAGTACTCGCCCGCCATCTTGTAAAGTCTGGAAGGCAGATGATCGCCGCTGGGGTCTCTGTCCAGCAGGGTACTTGTATCGGCGAGCGCCTGCTCCGCGAACGAACTGTCCGTCGAGCACGCGCTGTACGTCGGGCTGCCGATACGCGACGATCTACGACATTGTTAACAATTTCTCACATATATTACTAACAAAATCATCAAATATATTTAATTAAAGTACATGTCTTTATTAGAGCTGTAGTGTCTTTATTAGGAACCGAATAATTCGATTCAAAATTCGAACTATTCGAATAATTGCAATTATTCGGATTATTCAAAAAATTCCAATTATGCGAATAATTCAAACTATTTTAATAATTTTAAATAATTGGATATTTATCAAATATCTCAATAATTATTAATATACAAAATTAGTTCAATAGATTCGTCTGTCAGTCGAGGGAATTTTAATGAAAATAGTTTGAAAATTTATGATAAGTAAGAACGTTCACTGTTTATCTTATAAAATTATTTAATTTAAGTTTTATGCAAAAAATAATTCGGAAATGTATATTTTCCTTTAACTCTTTAGTGTAATAATTCTTCATTATTTATTCGAACATTTCGATTATTCAATTCGAAATTAGAATCGAACATCATTATTATTCGACTCGAGCGTTATTCGCACATCCCTACTTTTTATGTAAATACTAGTTGATACGCACCCGCTTCACTTTGTATTAATTTTTTTAATGGCAAGGGGTCAATGGAATCCAAAAAATAAGTAGCTTAAAACCATCAATGAAGAATTCTGCATCGAATGGTCATAGTTCTATGCCGATATGTTCATTATTTTTGACGTGATTACGTTTCAAAGGTACTGTTTTTATTATATGTGTATAATGTATATGCACCATCATCACATTAGCCTGTAAACGACCTACTGCAGAGCTATAAGCCTCATCTCGAAGGACGGTATGAGGATAATCAAATCACAGCATATTGTTAAATATAAACGCCGAGTAATCCACAGTTCTACATTTTCTCAAATACGGTGCTGCTACAACAACGTTTCTCAGGTTCGGGTCTCCTCACAATGTTTTCCTTCACCGCCAACCGATAATGTTGCCAATCTAAATTAGTAAACACTAGCGGGCCCGGCAAACGTTGTTTCGCCCTGAGTATAAAATAATCCATGACAAATTATAGACCAAAACCTTCCCCGTGAATCACTTTATCCACTGGTGAAAACCGCATGAAAATCCGTTCAGTCGTTTTTGAGTTTATCGCGAACAGACAGATAGACAGACGCGGTAGGGGACTTTGTTTTATACTATGTAATGATGATACGTAAATCTAAAAAAAATCGTTGGTATACACCAGGGTTCGAACTTGCATTATCGAATCGATATCGAATTGACATTTCACCGGCCAGACTAATCGACCACCACGACTTTACTGTAAATTATAGATGGCGAAAACTTTACACATATATATATACTAATAAACTGAAATAATATAATTCTTTAAAAAACCTTTGCAACCGAATAATCTAATCATTTACTTTATCTTTTTATTTTTCATAAATTCTTATTTTCGTTTCATGCCACATTCATGCTCGGATACCCAATTAAAAATTAACATACTACAAAATTAAACAAAAGACGACCGAAGTCATATTTTCAAGAACAGTTCAACTACCTCGTTTCCATAATGTATTCTCTACTCTGTTAATACCGTTAAATAGTTTATTCATAACGACTTTTATTTTTCTAAACACACAAACACAGGCGTTATATTTACTTTAAATTGCTCATAACATCTGGTAAAAAACGTACGCAGCCCTTCGTGATATCTCTTCGAACGGAGGTCAGAGGAACGTTATCAGTGACCTTCAAAACCTGACGTTGTTCTGTCCTGAGGCTTGACATACATTTAAAATCATTTCTTCGAGCTATAAAATGACAATATACCTACGTAGACGTAAATAGGACTCGCCGAGACGTCGAGAGGCATATTGGATGGTCTCCAACTGTATCACTGTGTAGAATTTTGTTTTTTTTTTTACTAATGTTTCAAACGAAGTGGAAGGAAGTTTATTTTAATATTATTCTGCTCGAACTGCGTACAAGTTATAAGGACGCTATAAGGCTAAAGAAAAACTCATAGAAAATAATATATATTACAACAAAAACTAAAATTGATGATAACCACACGTCAGAGTTTTGTAAGGTTTGTAATAAAAACCCGAGAGCGTAAACGTAGTCAACATGGGGTGTAGAATAGTAGTACTGAGTCTATAGCCAGAAGGAGAAAATTTGTTTTTAATTATATTGCCCAATTTATACGTAACTTCATTATTATATATGTTATAATAGGTATAACTGTCATGATTTACAAACAAAATTGTTAGAGAACTATATGTTTAACAAACAGAAATCCAGAAATAGCATAGTGTTAGTAAGAGATTGATAGGCAACAATTTTGAAATGACAAGACCGAAAATAATTCATAAATCTACACACGAAATTGTAACTTGAAGGTAAAAGAACTTCAAGGATGTGTATTCAGATAGATTCTCAAATAGCTTAAGAGGTATTAATGAAGTCGCTTATCAGATAAACAGTGATTATAAATATTTTCGTAAAACAATGTGAGATAAGATAATCCGAGTTTTGGGTTCATTCAACACAACACAAATGTTAAGCCTAAAAAATGATTATTTAACATTCTCATAGCCATTTCTTCAGTTTAGTCTATTCTTATGTTGACATTTCTTTACATACTTTTTCATGGCACTTTTAAGACAAAATCATAGATATTTTTTTCGAACAAAAATATGTAGCAACCTTGCCTAGATGGATAATTTTTGGCTTGAGATGCTCTTGTCAAAGTTTTGGGATTTTTATACCCCAAGGTTGGACTTTTTTTTATTCACAACATTATCAATGAAATATAAATTACTAGCGGGCCCGGCAGACGTTGTCCCGCTCTAATTATAAAAAAATCCTTGACAAATTATATACCAAAACGTTCCTCATGAATCACTTTATCCACTCGTGAAAACCGTTTGAAAATCCGTTCGGTAGTTTTTGAATTTACCGCGAACAGACAGACAGACAGACGCGGTAGGGGACTTTGTTTTATACTATGTAATGATAACAGAATATTTTTCATATAACCCAGTTTCATAACCGATCACAGTTATTACGTATCTTCGTTATTTACACATAGATAAGACGAGTTCAAGTTAGGTGCAATACATATAACGCTGTCTTGATATTTTACTCGACTGCACAAAAATAAGATTTTTAAGGGCAAGTATGTATATTTATTTACCACGCGCTATAGCCTGAATGGCTTGATTTATTGTTGTAACCTATGATTATTGATATATATATAAAACCAGTTTTTATATATCAATATAATATATTAATGCCTACGATGCTTTGTTTGATTCCTTTTAGTTGTGCGAGTGACTTAGACCAGGAGTTCCTAAACTTTAAAGACAACGGTACACAGAAATTTATGAGAACATTTTTTTTTAAAGAAATGTGTAACATAATTGAAACATATTATTCGCGCATTGTCTCTGGCTACGTCTGCTGCTGGGTCATACACAGCACGCGCTGAATGGTTGCTAACTACCTACCTGTTTACATAAAAGTAATGAGTCCTTCTCACCACACATTTTGCGCTCTTTCAAAATAATATTTGTAACCTTGGTATTATTTAATAGCTAATAATAAATAATTTTGGCGTAACCCTGATTACTATTCTACGGAACCCAGTTTTGGAATCCCTGACTTAGGCTATAGAATATTTTATAAAGCGTTTTTGATTTTAAAAAAACATGGTGAGTCTTATAGACATACAATATAAGTGAAACATTTGTATCACAGGAAACATTTTAATTGAAAAAATATAACATCACGCGGTGTTCCCGGGCTGTCACTCATCCAAGTACTGACCGCACTTGACGTTGCCTAACTTCGGTGATCGGAGCAGAACTGGTGTTTTTAACACTCTACCCGACACAGTGTTTACCGCCACTACTTTTCGTCACACAAAAATGTTGCCGATCAGAATTTCAAAGCCCTCCTTCAAGAAGTTTAATTTCAAGTGGTTTTCTCGACGGTTTTTTTTTCTTTTAATAGTTGGGCGGTTGTAATCGTTGGGCGGTAATAGGCATTATCAAGCTACAACTTTTTTCTAGAACTCAATCATATATCTCTCATCGTTAAGGCAGCGTTCGTAAGAAACGTTTTCGTTCGACCATTTTTTCTCATAGTAGTTCCTGAGAATACCCCCTACAACGTCACAAACTCACAAACATTATCTCTTTATAATATTAGTATAGAAGTATAGATTGTACTTATTCATAGTATCAAGTAGATTATACTGACATTTCGAACTTTAACATCATGACAATACACGGCTCGCAAAGTACCAAATTCTTTCGGCTGACGGTGAAGGACAACATCTTCACGAAACCTGAACCTGAGAAATGTTCTTATAGTACTATTGTATGTGGGAAAACATAGAACTGTGATTTCGCAGAGTTTGAAAAATCCAATACATCGTGGGCTGACGTGGTGATTACGCCCATACCTTTCGTCGGGAAGAGGCCTATGGCACTGCAGTGAATATTTTACAGGCTGATGACGATGATGATATTTATTAAATACAAAATCATATAGTGTGTCGCTTGTCGTGGCGATGCGACGCCACGCCAACAGTCAGTCTGACCCACCACTATAGACGTTTTACATCAAATAGCGTGACGACCCGACCCGCCGCTATAGGTGTTTCACATTAAAATAGATTTTAAAATGCAAACTCACCTGTCATTTACATTGTGCGTTGTATATATAGGGCTGAGAGTAACGTCGGTTAATGTGCCGTAACGCTGGGAACTCGTCGAGACACGTTCATACTGTGAGTTGATCTGATTCTGTAGGAAGACATGAATGCAATTAAATACACATAGATGAATAATTTAACACCTAATTAGTTGAGCCCACGGCTCTGTACGCATTTATAGAATAGTTATTATTTTCGCTCTCAATTTAAACTTTACTCCATGTTTCACAATTTTTATACAAATATTTATAACTAGCCTCTGGCCGCGACTTCGTTCGCGCGGAATAGTTACTTTGGGCTAACGCTAACACGCAGCGGAAGCTCTCAAGAGGAAAAAAAACGATTTTGAAACAATCTTCACTGACTATTCAAATATTATTGACTAGTTTAAATGCGGGAATGTACATATACTTCCGCTTGAGATTTCATTAAAATTATCCGAGTATACGTTAAGTTAAATGCAGATATACAGAGGGACAGTCGAACAATTTTTAAATGTCATATTCTAGTTCAAACAATCTATCATATGGCTATTTAGCACAGACTTAGGAAAAACATACACTTACAGACGAAAGCTCATCAGTAACTACTAAACAACAAAGAAAGTCGGTTTCCAGAGAAGAAAAAGGTACTGAACTCTTTTATCTTCGCCTACTTTACTTTACACATACTAGCTTTTGCCATTGTCTTCGCTCGCAATAATATAGAAGTAACTAATAATATTATAGAAAGTATTATATGTGTATATATGAATGTATTGTATATAGTATATTATAGCATGAACTATCCCTCCCTTTTTGCTGGAAAAAGGTCTCTATGACCTCTTAGTAAGAACCCTTGATAAAACTGACCGTATTAATAATAGAGACGTTAAAGTGTAACAAACAAACATATTCGCATTTGTAATATTAACTAGAATGAATAGCGTTACACGTAAAAAGGTAAACAGTTGAAATAAAACACATACACATTCACTCGGAATCATCAAATAAATTTAGGGAAGAAAATTACTCCAACCATAACTAAATTAACATAATGGTCAGCGTTGATGCATGAATATAATGGGTTATTTTAAAAGTAGGTCAACATATTTTATTGCAAGTTGTTGGTGAGCTGGTACTTGCGAAAATTGGGCTAGCTTAAAGTGCTGATTCACAAGAGACTTAAGATAGCCAAACGAGATTAATTGAATTACTTTACTAGTAAGAAAATTAGTTACAGGACTTGAGATAGTTAAAAAATCAGTTCAGTCATCAATTATATTATAATTACAAAGCTGTAGATACGTTACCTACATGATATTTTGACAAAACAAATGGGACGATAACGCACACATACGTAAAATAATATTGTAACGCCACACTGTCTTAGAGAAAATGTGGAAGTAAGATGACATATTCTCAATATCGGTGGTGGAAAAGAAATAGTTATATGTTGCTTGGATACAGGCGGAATGACAGGGCTAGATCACGTTTGCTAGCTAGCCAAGTTTTAACAAGACGCTTCCGAAGCGCTTAGACGTATCTACTACAGCTTTTTAGTTATAATATCATTGAGTGAACCACATATCTTTCAATCATTACTAATGTTATAAATGCGAATGTGAATTTGTTTATTACGCTTTCACGCCTCTACTACTCGATTGGTCATCATGAAAAGAACATAAGGGTATTTTTCGTCCAGAAATAAAATACTGTTTCCGAGAGACAGATCAAATCTACATTAAAACGAGCAAAGCCGCAGGCAAAAGTTAGTTTTATATAATCTAACAGAGAAATATAATATTCTAGTTCAATTTTTACAATATCTTTATTATGAATAGAGTCGACTAAAAATGAATCAGTAAAATTTTATAAATCACTCGAACGTCAGTAACAAAGTTTACAGAACATTCTTATTATTTATCCGAAAATAACCCTAAAAACTCCCAGAAATATTATACCATTACAACTGTTCTAACCCGTTTGGTTCACTTATACCGACCGAAGCGAAGTTACAATTGGTAGAAATCATGGTAGTTCGTGCCGCAGAGAAAGAAGGGTAAAACGCACCCTCGCGATTTTAGAGCGTTTTCCATAGATTATAATAAAATTTGTACAATTTTGTTTTTATATATGTAATGTAGGGTTGGGGTTAAAATAACGTATATATACGGTGTGTTATATTTTGTGTACGGTATTTAATCTGCAATCTGACAAAATTGCGGTGTCATAAATATTCATTCATCTCAAGGCATTTTACTCACACTGACATAAATTTGACTCCCTGAATTGTTTCTAAATCATAGGTACGCTAACTTTTTTGCCTTGTAAAACTACTTGCCATGTTTTTCGGTTATGTGTAGACTCCATTATCTGACATTAACTTTTTTGCAAATTCTTCAACTTTAAATATGATTTTTAAATATAAATTATTCATCATCATCATTTACATCGCCCCTTTTGCTGGTCGTCATGCACCTCTGGGGATTAATATAGACAACTTTGGGAATCACAGATCTAAATATGACATGGCTAACCTTATAATAACATGCTCGTACAACGCGTGTAGGGGCAGGGAACTGACCCTTATCAAACTGCGGCCGCCTCTCCGATTATAATGATAACACTAAATTTATTTAAGCGAAAAAAAGCAATGTCCTGTTACCCAGAAATACAATGCAGCTACTTTATAATACCTATATAATAAAACTATATATACTATAGGTAGGTATATATAAAGCTTATATAATAATATCCTAAAATACATTGGGATCCTACTAAACAACTAAGAATTGACACGAGGCTAATAAACTCAACAAGCTCAGTGTATAAAGTATGCGCACAAAACCTCATTCAAACGATGATATCATTCGTAACAGTTATTATTAAAAAAGAAAAGGAAAAAAACGTTCGCTATTCTAAAAAAATTACAACACCGAGTGCTAATGAAACCGTGAAGCGCTGCAGAATGTTCAGATAGTAAACGATATGACTCACAGTGTACAGTAGGACTTTGACATTGGAGTTTTGGGGCCACGAAACAAACGACTGAAGTAAAGAAAGCCGTGTTTTGTAACCTTGAACTTGTAATATCGTTGTAAACAAACAGAATGGTAATGTGCAGCCGTCGCTTCGATCTAGCTCGCATCCGGCTAATAAAGAACACAACGGTGATGATCGTAAATGCCGGACGTATAAACTTTGGTTTAAAATTTTGCTTATATTTATAACACACTTGCGCACGATTGAGGGAAACATTACAAAACCCATATTAACACGAACATTAAAAAAATAAACAGACTTAAAAAAAGTCTACTCTAAAAAAGTACTTTTTTGACGATACTCAGGTAATCTTAAATTGTCATAAAACTACCAATATCTATATACCAATATACCACTATACATTTTCTATTCCATTTTGAAGAGTTTCCTGGTGTATCCTTGAAATCCGAGACCCAAAACGAATGGAATTAGACCCTCTTGGAAATATCCTCTTTACAATAAAGAAACATCCAAATCGATGCTAAATTTCTAGTGTATATTATATTTTCGAAATTTTAAATTTCGAAGTTCTAAGGTAACAAATATACAAAACAATAAAGATAACCGAATCGAGAACCACCTCGTTTTAAAAGTTAGTTAAAAAGGAGATTTCACACAGATCTTTTTACATATAGCAACCCTAATACACTAAACTGTTATTCTTTATATTTTCCTCTAAAGAATAAAGCAATGATTAGAAGTGATGATGCCTTCTAGTTGATAGTTTGTTCGGGCACCGCGTCGATGGACGTAGGTTCGGAATCTTAACAACCGAATTGGAGCTTTCGGTGAAGCAAAGCATCTTGATTGAACCATAGCAACAAATAGCATGGTGGTAGGGTTTTTTCTAAGACCGCCTGGCTAGTTACCAGCTTCAAGTTGAAAACCTGCAGCTGCACTCGAGAGCCAGCTCCCACTAAGTTTAGCGTGTTTACCATCTTCGACCGCATCGCCATTTAACATCAGCTGAGACTGTGGCCAAATGCTAAAACCTATACGGTGTTATTACAAAAAAGTTAAATACATATTGAACACTGGCTTTAAGAAGGTTTCGAATTAAATGCACCGCGGTCGCTGAATGTTCGCCATCTTGCTCTTTTGTCTCGCTTTGGTTACGTTAGGTTAGACTTGCGAAAATGGATACGGGTGAGCGCGGTGCATTTAATTCGAGACCTTTTAAAGCAAGTATTTAAATTTTTTGTAGTACCACCGATAAAGTATAAAAAAAAGTTAAGGTAGTCATAAAGACTGCCGACAGATGTGAAAACTCAAAACAATCGAATAACTCTGTTATCTTTTGAATTTGTAAATTAATTATCGTTTGAACTATTTAAATTTCATAATTTTAAATTATTAACATTACTGTGGTTTTCATATGTATTGGCACTCGGAGCAATAATTATAAACATTTTTATGAAGTCTATTAATCAATCATACGTAGGTATGGTACGCTATAAAATATCAATATTACTAGTACACAGACCCTACACTACGCGTCGCTAGTCTCAAATAAGCCCCACAAGCGCAATAAGTCTGGTCAAGCTTACTAGCATATCATGACGCGCAATTATAAATTTATCTCCTGCCAAAAATACCGCTCAACGCGCCTAAAGAAGTTGTCACTTCAAAATAGAATTTGTGAAACCGAATGACGCCTAGTATTTAAACTGTACACGTGTTGTACAACAAAGAAAACGAATAAATAAATTTATTAAATTGATCTAAATATAAACATAGGGGAAGGGGGGGCATGACGGGGTAGCGAGGTAAGACGGGGTACCCCACACATAGAAGAAACTAGACGTTTGTGAATATAAAACAATAAGCCAATAGGAAGCCTTATTCAACCGACGGTTATTGCGAGAGAAACTGTGAGCGGGAGTGCACGCGTCTTTTGTTTATAAACGAAAAAGTGATTTAGCGTTTCGTCGATCTAATTTTTTGTAAGGTTAAACGTCATTATTTTAAGGTAATTATGATCATCCCATTTATGTCTTTTTGATCTTTAGTAACTAGTGTTGTTTATTTTGATATGGTATGTTGTTTATAGTAATCCGTTAAACATTTTATTTGTTATTATTTTTTTATTCAGAGTGACCTTATGAGGTAAGATGGGGTATTGGGTGTGGGGTATGATGGGGTATTGGGGCAAGATGGGGTTGTGAGTCTGGGTTCATTTAGGTTTGTTAATAAATAACATTAATTTATTATTTTTTAGGTAAAATCATGGTACGTACTTACAAGAAAAAAACCAAAAGAGGCGAATGGTCGATAGATTCTATGAAAATAGCTGTAGATAAAGTTTTAAGCAAAGAGATGGGATACAAGAAAGCTGCTTCTGCATATGCAGTGCCTCAGACTACTTTAGAGCGATATGTTAAGAAAATGAAGGAAGGAGGGGAAGTTACTATTGGTTTACCTTTAGGCCCGAAAAAATCTATATTTACACCTAAAGAAGAAGGTGAAATAGAAGCATATCTGAAATATATGGAAGAGCGTCTTTTTGGACTAACAACTATCGAACTACGACGTCTAGCATATCAATTGGCAGTTAAAAATGGTAAGGCACACAATTTTAATACTGATAAAGAAATGGCAGGCGTTGATTGGCTTAAAAGTTTTTTGAAACGTCATCAAAATTTATCAATTCGCAAACCTGAAGCCACATCAGCAGCTAGAGCAATGGGGTTCAATAAAGTAGCCGCAAGTAAATTCTATCAGTTGCTCGGAGATATTTATGATAAGTATGAATTGACCCCTGACAAAATATATAACTGTGATGAAACTGGAATTTCCGTTGTGTCTAAAATCAAGAGCAAAATATTAGCTATGAAAGGACGAAAACAAGTGGGTTCGTTATCATCAGCTGAACGAGGACAGACTATTACAGTAGAAATATGTTTTAATGCTGCTGGAACCTACATGCCCCCACTGATGATTTTTCCGAGGCAACGAATGAAGCCAGAACTTTTAGATCATGCTCCACCAGGTACTACAGCAGTTTGCAATCCTCGAGGCTGGATAACATCAGAAATATTTTTGACTTGGTTTAAAAATTTCAACAAATTTTCCGGAGCTACTCCTACTAACCACGTATTGCTGCTTCTAGATGGTCATGTGAGTCATACTCAAAATTTGGAAGTGATTGATATAGCTCGTGAAAATGGAGTAATTATACTTTGCTTTCCTCCTCACTGCACACACAAAATGCAACCTGCAGACGTAGCATTTATGAAGCCACTCAGCACTTATTACGATCATGCTGTTACAGGTTGGTTG